>CP139503.1:161670633-162870633 GCA_021014915.2 Artemisia tridentata subsp. tridentata
CACATCCATTTGATACACTACAAAGTCTTTGTATATAAACCAAGAATAATCTTATAGCTTCAATTCTTGCAACTAGAACAAATACTTCATCATAATCAATACCTTCTTCTTGAGTGTATCCTTGAGCTACTAACCTTGCCTTGTTTCTAATCAAAATGCCTCTTTCATCGTTTTTGCATCTAAAAATCCATTTAGTACCAATTTCCCCCTTCCTATTAGGCAAATCTACCAGTGTCCAAACTTCTTAAAGCTTAAATAGTAGAAGCTCTTCTTGCATAGCTTCCATCCATCTTGGACCTTATAATGCTTTATAACCATTTTTAGGTTCTAGTTATGACAGAAAACATGCAAACAAACAGTTTTAAAGGTCTTTGTGACACTTTCTTTGATGAAGGGATCTTGCAAAGAAACCTTGTTCCTTCAAATCTTTTATCATCTTTCTTGTTTGAACAACATATTTTGGCTCTCCAATGATTTCTTCCTTAGGATGATTCTTGTAAACTCTTGTTGTTGGAATAAGACTGATAGGTACCACATCTTCCATATTAGTTAAGTCAGCCTCTGCACCAAGTATATCATCATCAGTATCATGATAGATTTCTTCCAATTCAGGCATGTCTGGATCATCTGGATAGTCACCATCATCAAAAGATATGCCTTCCTTTTCAGCAACATTAACACTTGACTTAGCAGTATAAACAGAATTAGTACCGCTAGTGTTAATTTCTTCATTGGCAGCATTAACACTTGGCTTAGTAGTATTAACTGTGTTAGTACTGCTAGCGTTAACACCATCTGATACATCATCCTTTTTTTGATCATTAGTCTGCTTTTCTTCATTAACCTCTTTATCATCATTAGAAGATTTCACACCATCTTCTTTATCATCATTTGAATCTTCAGCAAGATCATCTTCTAGTGAACTCTTTGACTCTTGTGTTGAGAAGGGTGGATCAGTGGTCCAAATAGGCAGCAAAATATAATTTTTGCCAGGTCTTGTCTCCTTTTCAACTTGACCTGCATCATTACTTGCTTTTGTACCGGCAAAATTGTTAGACTCTACACCAGCAACAACTGGCTCATAATTCATAGTCTTGGTTAGTAAATCAATATCAAAAAGCCAGTTAGGTCCACTCCCTGCAACATTAGGTGTACTCTCACTAAACCTAACATCCAAGTTATCTTCCACTTTTCTGGTCCTACTATTGAATACTCTAAAAGGTTTGCTATTCATTGAGTATCCAACAAGGAATCCCTCATCAGCCTTGCCATCAAACTTGCCTAAGTGATCTACGGTATTCAAGATTGTAACAGGACACCCAAATGGTCTTAAGAAATCTAGCAATGGTTTTCTACCATATAAAAGTTCATAAGGGGTCTTGTTATGAGGCTTAACTACTTTACTTCTATTCTGCACATAGCAAGCAGTATTAACTGCTTCAGCCCAAAAAGTAGTAGGTAATTTAGAATCAGCTAACATTTTTCTAGCAGCCTCAATAAGTGTCCAATTCCTCCTCTCAGCAACTCCATTTTGTTAAGGAGTTCTAGCTACACTATACTGTCTCTTAATACCGTCCATCTCACAAAACAGGTTCATCTCTCTATTCTTGAACTCAGTTTCATTGTCACATCTTATCACTTTAACCTTATGATTAATTAGGTTTTCTACCTTGGTTATGAAAGCCTTAAGAATGCTACTGGTTTCATCCTTATTTGCTAAAAAGAACACCCAATTAAACCTACTATAGTCATCTGTGACAACTAGGCAATACATCTTTTTCATTAAACTCCTTACAAATGTTGGTCCAAATAAGTCCATGTGCAACATATGTAAAGGTTGACTTATAGAGTTCACTACTTTGCTCTTACAAAAAGCTCTATGTTATTTTCCCTTCTGACAAGCAACACCGATTTTAGAATTTTCCAAAACTTTTGAAGGTAAACCTCTTACAAGGTTTCCCTTAACCAATTTATTCATTGTTTTGAAATTTAAATGCCCAAGTCTTCTATGCCAAAGCTTAGATTCATCTGATGTGGTCTTTGCAAAGAGACAAGTCAAACCTCCTTTGGGAACCATATTCTTTAAATCAACACTGTATATGTTGTCTGTTCTTGGAACTTTATGTAGAACATGACTTTCATCAGTCATCTTAAAGTTAGGAGATAAGACAATACACTCATTATTAGTAAAAAGAACATTGTTCTTTTTGTCACACATTTGTGAGACACTAAAGAGATTACACTTAAGCTCTTTGACAAAGTACACATTATCAAAATCTAATTTACTAGTTTTTATTGTACCTTTACTAGTGATTTTCCCTCCTTTGGGATTACTCCCAAAAGAAACATATCCTCCATCAATAGCTTCAAAATCTTCAAGATAGGACATGTTTCCAGTCATGTGCCTTGAGCATCCACTGTCAAATACTCCTTTATCTTCCAATTCCACCTATGGATTGCCCTGCACGTAAAGTAAGAAAATTAGCTCATTTTGGGGACCCAATCCAATACTGACTTGAATCTGCCTTCAACATCTACATAAACATATCTTTTTAAAACAATAGATGCACTGCTGTGTCTGGAAACTGTAACAATCCCAATTCAAAATATGGCAGTGGGACTGATCTTAGGGTGCTACGTGAGGGGTAAGACAGTCACAATCACAGAAAACGATCTCATAACGAGACGTTTTTAATAAAACATATCATTCAAATACAAACTTTAATGTTTAGAGTCTAAAAGACTCATATCACAAGTAGCAGCGGAAAATAAAGAAAGTTTGCAGCGGAAAATAAGCAGACTATTCGAATGATAAACATAATAAGGGCAAAAAGCATAGCCCAAAGATAGCCATCCTCAACCTTCAGCCACTCCTGGTTCTCACATCATGCATCAATTACCTGAGACAAACATGCTAAAAAGTCAACACAAAGGTTGAGTGTAATCCATAGGTTTAGTAAATAATAGTTGAGCACAAGATTTTAATCTGGAAGATATAAGTAACAAATACAAATATCGGGTAAGTGTCACATAATCATTCAGTTGTTTTGCTAAGCTCATGATAAACAAAGCGTTAACCAGCACCAGTAACCTTGGCGTAAGTCGACAGTAACCACGAAATTTCATAATCATAATAGTTGCCCCCAAAGCTAGGTATCTTGCCAAATACCTAGGTAACTCAAATATAGCACACCCGTGTTGCCTACCTGGTCAACAGGGATGGGATGGTCAAATCCTATAGGCCTATATACTATAATCGCGATCACCTGCAGGTGATTAATGGTTCATGATCGAGGGACTTGCTTTTGGAAAGGAAGGTACTTAGCATTTATTGCGTCAGTCAGGAATAGCATACCAATAAACAATTTTGCTCAGAAAATTAGTAAGTAGCATGTATCTCCCCCACGGAATTATAAACAATTTAAAAATATAAAAGTGGGGCTATGAATCACAACTTAGTAGCAGAGAAATGAGATATCACAATATGATCAAATGGAATGGCACGGCAAGTGAACCTCAGCACAACCTAATATATGAATAATATGTCTCAGCAATAACCTTAAAGTGATTTCAAAATCAATACTCGTATTTGAAAATAAAAATGTTTTATTTCAATGGCGTTTTGAGTTAAATAAAGTTTAAGACTCGTGTGGATACGAGACGTTAAAATAATAAAAGTCGGCAAACAGGAACGAATACGAAGAAGGAATAACGAATAGAAAAGTGGAATTAAAATTAAGAAAAGAATAAGAAAGGAAGAAAAACAGAAAACATAAATAGATTGTTTCGATGTTCTACTCTTTTCCCAAAATAATTGATGAAATATCGAAGTTTTGGAAGAAATTATGTAAATATTGAAAAGGTTTTTAAGTTATTTGAATAATTATAATTGATTAAATTATAAAAAGGTTTTATCGAAATTTGGGCATGATGCACCCATTTACAAAACATTTCCAAGTCATTACGACTTTTGAATATAAGTTTTATTATCACATTTTACAAATTAGATATGTCTAGTTGAACACTATTAGTTGCGTATATATATATGAGTTATTAAGTTTTATCGATCATTTTTTATTATGCGTTCTAAATTATTAAACCGAAACAATATATCAAATAACGAATACTAAACTATTAATAAAACAAAAAATAAAAGAAATAATGACCCAAGTGTATTGGGCTTTGGCCCAATACTCAACTCATACACATTGGGCTTTCATTGGGCTTTCGGGCCCAAGTTATTAACACTTAACCATTAGACCTTGGCCGTGACTCGTTGAGTCACGGCTCGAGTCTATTCGAGCTAAAGGCTCTTAGTTGTGGCAATAAGCAAAATTGAATCCAATACTAACACAACATAATCATAAAAACTATGCCGTGACTCAATTAAGTCACGGCTCGAATCCTTCCCGAGCCAAAGGCTCAAGGATCAAAGTAATAAACCAAATCCAAATCAATACACATTCTTATCAAAACAATGATAACAAGGCTATGCCGTGACTCATTTGAGTCACGGCTCGAGCCAATATAAGCCAATAGGCTTCGGATGGTTAACAACACAAATACAATTCCAAATCATATCAAATCCAAACATCTCACAACAATATGGATGTCTTGGCTATGCCGTGACTCTTTTGAGTCACGGCTTGAGCCAATCCAAGCCAAAGGCTCACGGAAAATCTACAACACATCTACAATCCAATTCAAATCCGAATCTATTACAAATCCAACACAACAAGAACATAAGGGCTTTGCCGTGACTCATTTGAGTCACCGCTCGAGCCATTTTGAGTCAATAGACTCTCGGATAAACAATCAACACAACCACATCAAAAGTTCCAAATTCCAAGACAATTCTAATCCAATCCAACACATCTAGGGAGCCTTGCCGTGACTCAATGGAGTCACGGATCGAACCCTAACACGAGCCAAAGGGCTCCTGGTCATAACCACATTCAACACAACCAATCAAATACAAAATCCACAAACAATTACAACAAACTCCGAATAAAAATAAAAAAAATAATAAATCTGAATCAAAACAAATAAATTACAGCCAAATCGAAATAAATAAAAATAAAACTAAAATTAAAACTGATGTTGTATAAACCTAAACCTAGTACTGTCGTGACTCAAAGAGTCACGGTTAAAGCTTCATACGAGCTCGAGGGCTCCTCGGCTTCAACCACCAGGACCAACTCGGTATAAAACTCCATATCCAATGCAACAAAAATAAATATAAATTAGATATCGAATGAAAAAAATAAAAATGTAACGACTCACCCCGACTCAACACGAGTTGACTCGGTGAGTCACCCTAACTCGGACTGAGTCTAGGGTTTTCACGGCGTAAAATATCAGATCCACATGATTTATATTATATTCGAAAGGTTTTATAACTTTTTATTAAATAAAAAAAATGACATATGAAATTAGGGTTTCGATTAAAATTAAAAAGAAGAAGAAAGGAGGCACGTGTGATACCTTTTTGAAGAGAGGATGAGGTGGGGAAGCTTCAGCAGGAGGTGGCAGCTGAACGTCACGGCGGTGGTGGCGGTTTGTGGTGCTAGACGGCTCAGATGGGCTGATACTCTCCAGAAAAGACAAGGAGGTGCTGATCTATCGTTTGGTGTAAAGTTTGGGTTCGCTGGAAAATATTCCGGAAACGGCAGTTGCCGGGGGTGACGGTGGTCGCCGTAGGGTTAGCCGGAGGTGATGAGAGAGACGAAAGAGAGTATGAGTAGGTGTGTGTGTGTGTTAAAATGAAATAAAATAAAATTAAAAAAAAGGCCATTTATACCCCTTCAGGGGTTTAACCTGGACAGCTGAAAGTTTAGGGGGCGTGGGGTAATTATTGGGCGGGGGTAGAAATTGTCCATCTAGCAATACTTTTGCTTTAAGCACTGTGGGGCCCATTCGGGGTACCAAACGAACTCAAAAAATTATGAAACTTGCGCCATTGTTTCTGAAATAATTTTTCTGATAAAAACGAGTATAAATATGCATAACTTTCCTGAAATCAATTTATTTGGCAAATTCGATTCATTTTGCGTTTTCTAGGTTGTGCTGACGTAATAAGGGACTAAGGTTCACATTTCTCAAGATATCTCACGTTTCTCAAGTTCAAATAAATTCAGAAGAAGTTCA
Organism: Artemisia tridentata subsp. tridentata; assembly: GCA_021014915.2. Taxonomy (NCBI): domain Eukaryota; kingdom Viridiplantae; phylum Streptophyta; class Magnoliopsida; order Asterales; family Asteraceae; genus Artemisia; species Artemisia tridentata. The sequence goes on from CP139503.1 coordinate 161,676,781, forward strand.
ACAGCTAAGGTGATGCAAAAATTAATATTTGGCTGGTAAAAATAGTTTGAAAAATTACCGGGTGTTACAGCACGTACATCATATTGGGAAATCCGTCTTGGATTTTAGTTTAACTTATCATTTCTGGTTTCAAGGAGGTGAGGGTACTTGCGGTTTAACTCGTCCTCGCATTCCCAGGTGAATTCGGGTCCTCTCTTAGAATTCCAGCGAACTTTCACAAAGGGAATTTGGCTCCTCTTTAGTCGTTTGATCTCACGATTCATAATCTCTCAGGGCTCCTCAATAAAGTTCAATTGCTCGTCAACTTGAATCTCGTCAAGTGGGATAACAACTGTCTCATCGGATAAACATTTCTTCAAATTTGACACGTGGAAGGTGGGGTGTACTCTACTAAGCTCAGGAGGCAATTCCAGCCTATAAGCTATAGGACCAACCCTGTTCAGAATCTTGAATGGTCCAATGTATCTCGGGTTTAGCTTTCCTCGTTTGCCAAACCGTATCAAGCCTTTGCACGGTGAGACTTTCAGCATAACTTTGTCTCTAACCTGAAACTCTAGCAGTTTACGTCTCACATTCACGTAACTCTTCTGACGGTCTCTCGCGATTTTCAATTGGTTCTTAATCTGCACAATCTTTTTTGTAGTCTCCTGAACAATATCCAGGCCAATGAGCTAACCTTCTCCTACCTCAGCCCAACAAATGGGTGATCGACATTTTCGACCATATAATGCCTCAAATGGTGCAGCCTTAGTGCTTGCATGGTAACTGTTGTTGTAGGAAAACTCGATCAGAGGCAAATGAGTATCCCACCCATTAATCAATCACGCAGGATCGGAGCATATCTTCCAAAGTCTGAATCGTCCTTTCACTCTGGCCATCCGTTTGTGGGTGATATGAAGTACTCATGTCTAGGTTTGTGCCAAAGGCATCTTGGAGCGATTGCCAAAAGTTAGAAGTGAATCTTCTATCTCTATCAGAGATGATAGATATTGGGGCTCCATGCCTCGATACTATTTCCTTCACATAGAGCCTTGTCAACTTATCCATGTTGTAGTTCTCTTTGATGGGTAGAAAATGTGTTGATTTCGTTAATCGATCGACTATAACCTAGATAGAGTCGAAACTAGTTGTAGTCCTTGGAAGTTTTGTAACACCCCAACCCGAAAAGGGTTAAAATGTCACATTATGGTGTCAATCAGAACATACAAACGCAAACGGAAGACTTATTAACATAATGGTTACAAAGGTGTTCTAATGATAATAACGATATACTAACTCTATATATAATTAGTCCCAAAATTGAAATACAAATCCAAGCTCAAGTATAACTGAAGGTAAATCCAAGTCTAATCCAAAAGCAAATGGTGTCTATTGTCAGGGTTGTCCACTAAGAACTCCTATGTACTCTTCACTCAAACCCAGCTTCTAACCTAAAACCTGCCGCAGGAAAAGAAATGCGGCTGAGCTTAAAAGCCCAGTGAACAGATATATATATATATAGCAACGAATAATCAAAACATATATAAGTATAGGGAAAGGAAACATAAGCTCCTGCTGAAACGAATATCATCTGTCAAAGAATGAGAGATCAAAGATCAACTGAACAAATATCATAAGTCAAATGAGTCAAATGAAGTAATAGATCAAGAGACACAACGGATTAGATAATCATAAGGAATCAACCGAATCATATAAGAATGCCCACGAACCTGTCTAAATGAGACACTCGAATAGACCACATAATCACATAACAGAACAGAACAGAAATGCCCATCGAGCTCAGAAAGCATGCCACATGCTTAGTCACATAATCATAATCATATCCTGTCATATCATAAGTAACCATAGAGAAGCGACCTCTCAAAAGTGAAGTGGGGTGTCTGGCACACACCAACCAATCACTACAAAGCCATATCATAACATATCACAATCCTAGGATGCATCCATACGCTCCCTGAAACAAAATACATATACAAGTACGCGACTATGCATATGTATAACAAAATGGCCCTGTGCGCAAATAATCATATCATCATAACAAAAGGGAACGCCGTGGGTCAATCACACCTCCACAGAAAGTGTCATGCCATTGGTGCCTCAATGACATGGCCATGGTACCTCCATGGCTAGTTAGCTCGAGCAACAGATCAAACAAACAAAGCAAAGCTATCCATAATCCTAACGAAGCAATCATAGCATAATTATCAAAGCATATCAACTTAACAGAATCTCATATCAAATGAGATAGCATACTGAATATCATAACAAAATGGATAGCAACTGAATCATATCAAAGGATTATATCAAATGGATCATAGCAAATGGATCATATCATAGTAACTGAATCAAAGTCAAGGATCGAGAAGTCATGAGATCAGAACCCTTACTGAGAAAGGGTAGAATATCTGTACCTTTACCCACAAAATAAAACCCTATCATAAATATCAGAAGTTACTCCATCTTCAACGAATCTACACGAATTAATGATCGTCTTATTATTTAAGAACCATTTCATAAGTTACTACTGATTCAGTATTTATTGTTATTCAGATTGACGTATTTAGGGTTTCCTGTTATTTATAGCAACTTTCCAAATTTAGTAACTTTCCTTATTTAGTAACTTCATATTTAGTAACTTTGACAGATTAGGGTTATAAATGACAACTATGTAAGCTTAAAGGTTTAATATGACCAATATCATAGCTAAGGGTTTATTGTGACAATTTCCAAAGTTTAGGGTCTAACTTGTAAATTAATTCCATAAATGACCCATTTAGGACTTAGCCGAATTAGGAACAAATAGGAAACTCGGATTAGTTTCAAAATACTTAACAAGCTCGGAATAGTTATAACATATTCGTATCACATTAAGTCAATTCGGGACAAAACACAATTCACACCCTCGGCACTACAATACCGAGACATCATTCCACACACCACAACTTCGATATACACACACCGAGACACACCAACTCCAAAGAGACCTAATTTCGCTCGGTAACTTTATCTCAACGCGACACAAAAGAGACACCAAAACTCCTACTCATAATGTGACGTACTATAGCTCTACTCACACGTACCAAAACAACTCTACACGTACATCTTCATTTATTTTATTCATTTGTTTTAATATAGCAAAGTCAGGCTACCCTTTTATATACTTAAGTTTAGTAATTTAAGATTTCAACCCCACAAACCAAGCATGCATTCACACGTAATTACAAACCAAAAGTTACCCCGATTAACTGATCTATGTATTTGTTTGTATATTTCGACATCAGTGAACAAGTAAGACCATCACTTATATAGTTTCCAAGTTCCATAAATATTTTAATCATGTTTTTAAACCCACAGCCCATACGTTCCTCCTTAATGATGATTTGCGATAAGGGTTTCAATTATTGTCATGACGTGACCACCTAAAATCATAAACCCAACCCCTCTCGGTATAACACTTTCCGAGACCAAAACACTTAATGAGACAACAAGGTATCGCGAGACTAGATTTAAACCACGGACCCTCGCGAGACCAAAACAAACCAAACACACTCTCGATATCATTACTTCGAGACACCACAAATCAACAAACACCCTACTCGACCTACATTTCAATTGAGACAAAACCTTTGACCCCATTCTCGTTACACTTTTAGCGACACAAATCAAGAAAAAACAACTCCACGTTTAACCAAATTCCACCCACTGTCCTTAGCCCTATATATTCAGTTTGTAACAAGTTTAACAACCTCATTTGATCTACCAAAACTCATGCACAGTCACGCCCTTTTTACAGCCCAACTCTCAACCCATTTCAGATCTGATCACGCCCATGTTTTTACAGGTTTAACTCACATTAAGCATGCATGTTCCAGCCCTTATACGATCACACACACACGACACAAGAACAACCCAGTTTAGCGAGACAAAATACTACGATGTACAATAAGAACAGCCTAAGGTTTGCGAGTACATATGCTTCATTAACGGATTATATTAACAGGTTCTTAGGGATTTATGTTAGATAATATAAATGTCTAAACAAGTTGTTTAAAATGACATATAATGACTCACACACACCCGATGTACAGCAGTCCATACATGACATAATATCACGTGTAAACACACCCTTTTTCACGTAAGCAACCTATACGCCCCATGTTAAATTGTTCATGTTTTATTTCCAGGTTTTGGTTTTGCATTATGAGTATATTAGGATACCAATGATCAGATTCAAAAGCTCATATATGTATACTGATTCGAATAACTAAACTGAACAAGGATCCACACTCATATGCTTCATGTATTCGTTATTTCATGTGTCAATTATATCAGTTATTCGTATGACCATTTTAACTAAACATAGCTTATACATATTCATATTATAGATGTTAAATTCAGAATCACAAGAACGATATTTAGGGATACCTCAAAAGACGATCAAACAAAAAAGAATCCAATGGACCTAAACCATATTCAAACCAGATCAAAACCATGCACGATCACCCAACCTTACTACCATGATCAAACCACCTTTGTTATGTCCTTCTAACCTTCCAACGTACCACCTTTTTCACCACTGCTAGGACCTTCGTACTTCCTTTCTTGGAGAGGATGAGACTGCCGTCACTTGTGCTTAGTTTTTAGGGTTTGGAGTAAGTGAGCAAATGTTGGATTTCGTTTAATATAATTGGGAGTGAGAGAGAATGGGCTGCCGAGTCTACAGGTGGAATTGGAGACTATATCCTCTTCCTAAAAATTCAAACGTATAAAGTGATATATTCAAAGTAATATTGTGTGTACCAAGTTTAAATATATTCAAACCTTGTCACTCATTTTACGTGTGATATAATATGCACATAAGTATGGATCATAATAAGAAGACATATCAAGTTATGTATTTAGTTTAATGTGATGTTCCTTATAGAAATCGGACCTATATAAGACATATTAACGTGTGATGCTTGTGTTCCGAAACCAACTATATTCGATCCTCCAAAGTTGTGTATACACATTAAAACGAAATCGGCCCTTAGTGACATACTAACTTGTGATGTTTAAAAGTTTGCGTCGTTTATATTTTGTAGTTTAGGTTTAAGATTTATCATACTTGCGGTCTGAAATTCGTAACTTATAGTTAAATTTCCAAATTTTATACGAAATCAAATGTTGAAATGTCGTATTGTATATTCAGGTTATTATAAATCTTCCCCTCTAAAAAGAAAATTTTCGTCCTCAAAATTTGAAGTCACAAAGTTAGAAGGAGACGTATCAATCCCGAAAAGAAATGACAATAACTAGCCTCACGCTCGAAAAGGTTCTTCCAAAAGAATCTTTACAAACTGAATAGTTTTATTTCTCATGACTTGATCCCGACAACTAGGATAGCCCCAGGCTCTCCACAAATCATAACAAATCTTGATCCAACGAATAAGGAACTTATATGTAACAGATGACAGATGTAATCTCACAAAGGGATATACAAAACACATGTACACACGGGGCAAATCCGAAGGAAGAGCTAAATGATAGAACTTCATCAACTCTCTCCAGATTCAGAATGGACTAAGGAACTTGCTAATAATCAGAGAAGCACATACCGAATCATCAACATATCAAGGGCTTCATAAAGAGGTGGTAACATATTTGTATCGACGATCAACTAAGCACATATCAGAATACCAAAATGTATCAGAAGATGTAACAGAATAGGTAGGTTAATTGTACGGATAAGAATTAACATAAGGACTAACATATCATGAAATAAATATTTCTTATAGACCAGAACGTTAAACTTTTCTGTATGAAAACAACATACGGAACACACAAATTCCCAGTCTAAAGTTTCAAAATTTCTCTTCCATAATGGAAGCTAATCCATCAATCGCTGTAATCAACTTCGGACGTTCAACAAGTAACTCTTCGACTTAAATCAACCAAAAGGTGTTCCACATCTCAGTTCATACAAAACTCTAAAAGGAAAACTCTTGTCACTTGCATGCCATCTATCTTAGTGAGCAAACACAATCAGAATTAACACTTGTCAAATTTCCTGCTCAACACATCTTCCAAGCTCAAATAGTTGTTTTGCTTATCCATCGGTTTGGAGGTGCAAATCATTACTAAACTTGAGTCTGGTTTCTCAAGCCTTCAGTAGCTCTTTCTAGGAATGTGAAGTAGAAACGCGAATCTCTGACACGATCACTGCAGGTGCGCCATATAGCTTGAATAATCTTTTACCGAAAGAAATCTCTGCCAATCTTCTAAAGTGAACTGACCTTGTCGAACGATCCTCCACAACTCAATTCGTGTTGTCCCTCCTCAATGTGCTAGAAAATCCCATTACAAGGTTCCTGAGAGTTTAATCCCATTTCCACATACGAATATCAAAACTAAGGAGAACTACTTGTACGCTGATGCTGAATCTTGACCTGTTAACACGCCAAGCACTTCGCCACAAATGTAGTCACAACCGTTTTCATACCATTCCATCAAAATCCTGCTTCAAGTCTCTATACATAATAGTAAAACTAAGATTAATAGAGTACATAGAACTGTGTGCTTCAATCAAAACCGCTTCCTTCAAGTCTTCTACCATAGATCATATTCCACCGTCTTGCTCCTGAGCTTCTTCACGCCTGTCACCAATCACTCCCAAGTCATGCGTCGGATAGTTCACTTCCTACGGTTCTAGTTGTATTGAAGCATAACCAATAATATTCCCGCGTTTCTCTTTCGTCTCTGAATATACCAATATGTCATACTATGAAAAATTGTCCAAGTATTCGTGAAAGACACGATTTAAGAAGTCCATAGGAACAGTCGGAGCAGTAGCCAATATAATTGGCATCACAACACTCATAGAGATCATAACGAATATGAAGAGCAATTCTTGGAACATCTCTCTCCTTTAAATGTAACTGAAAATAATCGGATACAAACTCAATCTCTGAGAAAAACTTCACACCCTGAAGTTGATTAATCAAATCGTCAGTTCGAGGTAACGGATAACGATTCTAACCACAATACTATTCAGTTTCCAAAATTCATTACACAACTTGATGTTTTCATCATCTTTCTTCACGAATAAAACTAGAGCACCCTATGGAGACATACTCAGATGGATAAAACCACTTTCTAAAAGCTCGTCTTTCAATTCTTTCCATTTAACTAATGTCGTTCAATACGGAGTTTTAGAATTAGACAAAACGTTGCTCGTATACGGATAGGGTTTCTGAATCAACCAACTTACTATTCTCAGGCACTGCTCGAGACAAACTATGATCCCAATGAGTTCAAGTTATGTGATGTAACTATTATCGCGTTGGCCAGACGTCATAATACTTGCATCATATACACATGCATTTATTGCAATCACATTCTTCCTCGAGTCGTGACTAAACAAAATCTCATAACCATATCAAAACAAGTTCACACTCAGATGGAAGTCTTGATAGTTAAACCAAGAATACATTGCGAAATTTAAAACAACTAAATAACTCTCAAGGCGAGTTTCATCAAACGAAGTATTTTCACAACCGCGAGGGATTAACGTACAAGTTTTCAGAGCAAAGGTGATCATAATTGTTTACCAGGTGGGAACCATGGTATATAATTTTGAATTTCTCAATCACCAAAGATGACAAATGTAATATGACCGTTGTTAGCATCTCGATGCTCAATCAACCAATCCATATTCAGAATAATATCGATTTAAACATTCCCAAAGGAAACAGATTAGCAAAACGAAACTTATCTTCAAATATCTTCAAAACGTACTGAACAATTTTGATACTCGTGATTAATAACCACAAGATTCTCAAGGGGACAGAAATAGCAAAATCTAATAGCGCCGAGGGGACCTTAATATGCTCACCAAAAGCAAGAGAAACCACATAATGTGTTGAACACATCGGATTCATACATATACGAATTCTCTGAACGAACGAAAAGGTATCTAAATGATTCACAAACGTATCAAAGACCGAAGTTCGAAATAATGTGCTATCCTCAGAAAGTGAAACCTGTAAGGCATTACTACAAAATTCTCAAAGTATTCTAAACTTATTTGATCACTGAACTTATGTTGCGTATCTTGCTAAATTTTCTAAATCTTCAGAACGAATGATCTTATAAAGGCTTAACTGAAATCAGAGGCATAAATCAGAGTGGTGCGGAAGAAAGATAACTAACCAATGCGTTATCGCATAATCTACCCAATCCTCACCGGTCATAACAAAAGTTTCTGGAGGGAAAACCTAAGGCAAAATTTCAAGGGTTGTTCCATAAGCTCCTATAGTGCAAACCTAAGGGTCCAAATCTTCACAGGCCATAACTAATGTACTACAAGTCGCAGCCTGAGCTCTGATACAATAATTGTAAGACCCTAACCCGAAAAGGGTCAAAATACCACATTATGGTGTCAATCAGAACATACAAACGCAAGCGAAAGACTTATAAACATAATGTTTACAAAGGTGTTCTAATGATAATAATGATATACTAACTCTATACATAATGAGTCCCAAAATTGAAATACAAATCCAAGCTCAAGTCTAACTGAAGGTAAATCCAAGTCTAATCCAAAAGAAAATGGTGTTTATCGTCAGGGTAGTCCACTAAGAGCACCTATGCACTCTTCACTCAAACCCAACTTCCAACCTAAAACCTGCCGCAGGAAAAGAATTGCGGCTGAGCTTAAAAGCCCAGTGAATAGATATATATAGCAAAGAATAATCAAAACATATATAAGTATAGGGAAAGGAAATATAAGCTCATGCTGAAACGAATATCATCTGTCAAAGAATGAGAGATCAAAGATCAACTGAACAAATATCATAAGTCAAATGAGTCAAATGAAGTAAGAGATCAAGAGACACAACGGATCAGATAATCATAAGGAATCAACCGAATCATATAAGAACGCCCACGAACCTGTCTAAATGAGACACTCGAATAGACCACATAATCACATAACAGAACAGAACAGAAATGCCCATCGAGCTCAGAAAGCATGCCACAGAAAGCATGCCACATGCTTAGTCACATAATCATAATCAGATCCTGTCATATCATAAGTAACCATAGCGGAGCGACCTCTCAAAAGTGAAGTGGGGTGTATGGCATGCACCAACCAATCACTACAAAGCCTAATCATAACATATCACAATCCTAGGATGCATCCATACGCTTCCTGAAACAAAATACATATACAAGTACGAGACTATGCATATGTATAATAAAATGGCTGTAAGAATTCACATTTCAGGTTAATTTCTATTCCCGAAATTTTTACTATTCATTTTACTATTCATTTTTACTATTCACATGCACTATTTATTCCTGAAATTTTTATTTCATATTCTCGTAAGTTAAATTATTTCCATGATAAAGTGAAAGTTTGATGCTCATCGGGTCATTTTCGCAAAAGTTAATAAGAAACTATACGTTTGGTTTAAACGTCATTTAAACATCGTGCGCATAACGAAAACCAACTGCGACAATTTTCCTTGGATCAGATTAATTTTTAGTACACTCACAATCAATTCGGGAAATTTTGATAATTAAGTTAAAATGTTACCAAACAGACCCTGTGTCTTACAGAACTAAACTTGCGTTTTAAGCACTTTTACTTATCCGCAACCTTAGCCTATACCTGCACCATATTTTCTAAGGCATTTAGAAGCTTTTATATTATTGGAAAAGTCAACATATTTTTCCCTCCTCCTTTGACCAAAAATCATTCCTTGATTTTTAACACTTACGATTTTAGATCTAAAGAACGTTTAACACCAACCGACACTAGACTAAGCCTAGCCTAGACATTTTAAGTCTTTTAAGTTCATTATAATCATATTAGAAAAGTTACATTTTACTTTTCTCAGTTTTACGCAACTTTCGTACGTTTTACGTTTTTACGCGTTTTAAACATACGTTTCCAGCGTTAACAGCGTTTTCGCGACCCATTAAATTTATCACTCATTTTTATAAGATAATAATGAGTATATTGATAAGTTTGATCATTTATACAAGTTTTGTATTTTTACAATACCTGATTTTACGTTTTGTGATTTAAATACTTACTGTTAGCAATTACCGGGACCAAAACTCTCTCCGTAAAGGCAAGATAAAAACTCAAAACTCTTAACCTCCTCATTTTACCCATATGTGGCATTTTTGATGTGTCATCAAGCTTTTTGGCTTGATCTTGACCATTGATCTCTAGTATGTTTACAAGTGTAAACTTAACCATGGTTAAATATTAACTTAATATATAGTTAACTCCTAAAAATTTTCCTATAAATACCCAGCTAAAACTTCATAACTTCTTGAACCACACCTTATTATATCTTCAAAGACCTAAAACCAAAGGCACTTCTCTTATATTTTGTAAGAAAGTTCATGTGTTCTTGAGAAAAGTTAGCATTTGATCTTATTTTCTCCGAGTTTTCAAGAAAGAGTCGTTATAATCTTCAAATAACTTCAAGTCTCCAAAAAGACTTTGTTATTATCTTCAAATAGCTTTGGGTTTTCAAAAATGCGATGTTATAATCTTCAAGTAGCCTCGGGTTTACGAAGATTACAAATTTCACGTCGAAGCTCCGCTTATATTCCCTTTTTCTATAATACTCAAGCATTCTAAATAAAGGTAAGTAATTATAAGACTCAAAATTATTTAAATACTTATAAACTTTGTTAGTTTATTTATTGTATTCATAAACTCTTAATATTTCATATATTCAAGTAAGCAAAATATATGTTTCACATATAAATACTATGTTAGTAGGGAGCTTCATGTGAGGGGTTTCATTTGGGTGAACGTATCGACGAGTTGCTGGATTTACGAATTAAAGTGTCCTAGCTCCTCGAACATTTACTGCATGACCTCTGGATTATGATGGCCTGAACAGTAGTACGAGATATATAAACTATATATGGCATGTTTAAATATTCACTTCGTTGTTTTAGAACCTAAGACACGATATCATATTTCTAGGTTGCTCGTAGAGATTCTCCCGGCTTATCCAGCAATTTCATTATATCCTTAACATCATTTACTCTGAGGTGAGTTCATAGCCCCACTTCCTATTACTTAATTGTTTTACAAACCCTTGGGGGGAATACATGCTATTTTTTTTAACCGAACACAATGTTTTGAAATTGTATGCTATATGATTGTTTTATTATCACTAAGTACCATCCTTGCCAATCCAAGACCCCATATCATGAACCATTTAATCACTAGGAATAGTGAGCGCGAGTATTGTGAATAGGCCTATTGGGATTAACGAATCCCGTTTGTATTAACCGGTTAGGCAAACAAACGCACTATATTTGAGACTTAGGTATGACGGCAAAGTACCTACTGGGGTAACAAATCCACCGATTGATATTGGTACACGTTAACGTATTGGTTGCATGAGCTTAGAGAATAATAATAACCATTTTGTTTTCCAACCATGAGTGTGAGTTGCAACTCACACTACCAACAAATTGTGTTCAACTACATAACAAACTCTATGAATATCACTCAACCTTTGTGTTGACAATTTAAGCATGTATTTCAGGTGCATAATGATCAAGGATGGCACGGAGGGGCACGGACTCAATCAAGAAGGCTATAACTTACTTTATCATTCAAAAAGACACCAAAAGACTTTATATTGATGTATTTTGTAAACATGGAACCTTTTAGGACCTATCTTGTAAACTCTGATATATTATAATAATTTGAATGATAATTCCTTGTAAAACGACTCAGTTAGAGATTGTTTTCTATTATTATGACTGTTGTGCCGTCGAGTAACACCCAGTTTGAATTCCGCTGCGTATCACGAAATTGGGGGTGTTACAAATTGGTACCCGAGCCATAGTTGTAGAGAAACGGGTGTAAATGAGACCTAAACTATAACCACCTTTACAAACAAAAACATTTTATAGCCTTCCGCTCTTCGTACCTTCCATCCTTTAGACGATCATGGACTTGTTAGACATTGTATACTACACAAACATGTTAGCATATTGATATATGTACCCTTAGCACATTTGAGCATTTTCACGTAAGCATGTTATGCTACGCAAACATATTAGTATATTGATATATACACACTTGTCATATTTGAGCACTTCCCGTAAACATTAGATTTATTCTAACATCATAATCCAAGCATGTTATGCTGCATAAACATACTACACAAACATGTTAGCATATTGATATATGCACCCTTATTTGAGCATTTTTTTCCCATAAGCATGTTATGCTACATGAACATACTAGTATATTGACATATATACACACCCAATATACTTTTGACCATTTTATATAAACGATGTACTAAACATATCTGCGTATGCCTATTCCAAGGCATTATGGCACAACCACATTTTCCCGATCAATTATCTACACGTACATTTTAGGATTTACGAAACCTTCTCAAGACATTGTAACTGATTACAATAGTCTCTATAATTACTTAAGACATTGTAACTGATTACAATGGTCTTTATTATTTCTTAGACATTGTGAAGTTACACAATGGTTTAAATTACTTCCCAGACATTGTGAGTTGCACAATGGTCTATCCTATTCCTCAAACATTGTAGGTCCTACAGTGGTCTCTGTTACATCCTCAGACACTGTGAGTGATACAGTGGTCTCGATTACATCCATAGACACTGTAAACAAAACAGCGGTCTCATTTACTCCCAGACATTGTGAGTTGCACAATCGTCTCCCCTATTCTCAAACCATGTACTCACCAACTACTTTAAACACCAAGGATCATAAAACTACTTGACTAAACCGAACATCACATTATCGGTCCTTAATTATACATAGCCTAGCTACCTATGTCTAATTAGGGAGGGATCATGTTATGTTGGGAGCAGTCACTCATATGTTTTATGAAAAACAAACTTTTCACTTATATCCTTATTGTAGACATCATGTCTGTACCTCCATCACCCGATCACATTCCCGCTATGCCCGCTCACTTACCATTTCTTCCCGAACTCACTGATCCCTACCTTGAAGCACTTGATTATGACAATGAGGAAGAACCTTATGAGGATATAGTCAGTGACCAAGAGGAAGAACCGGAAGAAGATCCGGACGACAATCCCAAAATGGACATAGACGAGGGAGAAGAGGAGGAACTACCAGTTGTACGACCACTATCACCATTAACCCCACCACCTCCTATATCCGTAAACTCCTCTGAATCAAATCATACTAATCCTACTCGAGGTCTAAAGTCCACTTATGAGGTCGGTGGATCATCCATAATTGCACCTACATTCATAAATTCTGCCCAATACGATGTATACTGCTTGAAACAAGGCCTCAACATAACTCAGCATAAAGTGCAAGGTATGGCATGGCAATTGAATAACCATGAATCCATGGTTACTGTAGCTAAAACCGAAGCCATTCACGCTCGTCAACGCCTTGATTTATTCATCTTCGATATGAGCTATGTAAGGGAAGACTTGACTCTTGTTAAGGATATAGTCTTGGATCCCTTGACTGGCATAGAAGACGTCAAGGATAGACTTACACGTGTGGAAAGAGCTCAAGTTCAAGATACGGCGCAAATTCACAAGCTACAACACCACCATCATTTCCTTTTTCCATCCCTACATGTGATGAGTTGGATCACTCATTATGGATCGTACCACGACCACCATTGATTCAACAAGAAAGTCAGCATGGACACTATAACATCTCAGATTTAATCAACACATTCCTCCTTGACACGCTAAACCAATAATTTGCCAAGCAGCCAGAGCTGCTAGGACCTTCTGTTCCACAATAGACTAGTGTGATAATACTAGTTATCTTTTTGTACCACTAAACTGAGTAGACTCAGTTAGTAAACTCTGTAAAATCCATGTAATAGCTAGCAGTAGTATAACATTGTAATTACTAAACTGAAAGTATAAGTTAGTAGATTTTGAGGAAGCTTGTAATAGGTTTCGATTTTGTAATCAATCAACGTCATATGAATAAAACTCTTGCTTTGTATTATCATGTGTTATAATCTAAACCTCCAACGTAATTATTCTATCATTCCAGCCAAAAACCGTGCTTATTTTACCAACCCTCTACTTACGAAATATCTTTTATATGATAGAAACATGACGTCTATAAGACAAAACTTCAACTCAAAAGCCATTGAACAACTCTTTCGCCAAGTTGTGGGATTTATTCGACTTATAACTATCCACTATTTTTGTATCATCATGTTGTGTTAATTTTCTGCTCTTTACACGTTCTATTTCATTACCAATAGTAAACCATTTTGCTATCACCTTGTATAAATTTACAAATTTCCCTACTAATACATAAAATACAAATTCCTAAATCAACCATTCAATATCAACCTCATGACTAATGAACTCGAAAGTTTCAATGTTATAATCAGTATGGTATGGTTATCTCAACATAAACAAGAGAATTATTTGTAGCGAGAAGGTTGTTCACATTCCTTGTGACAATGAAACTTTGGTCATCCGTGGTGACCAAAGTGGAACCCGATTAAATATCAGCTCACGTATCAAAACCTTGAAATACATTGAGAGAGGATGTTATGCCTTCCTAGCACACGTAACCGAAAATAAATCCGAAGAAAGACATCTTGAAGATGTTCCCATCGCACGTGAATTTCCCGAAGTCTTTCCCGAGGACTTACCTGGACTTCCACCAAATCGTCAAATAGAATTCCGAATTGATTTAATACCAGGAGCGGCGCCAGTAGCCCGCGCACCTTACAGGCTAGCACCGTCAGAGATGCAAGAGCTATCAAATCAATTACAAGAACTTTCGGACAAGGGATTTATTCGACCCAGTTCCTCACCTTGGGGAGCTCCCGTCTTGTTCGTAAAGAAGAAGGATGGATCATTACGAATGTGTATTGATTATCGTGAAACAAAACAAGTTAACAATAAAGAACCGATACCCATTACCAAGAATTGACGATTTATTTGATCAGTTACAAGGTTCAACCTATTACTCAAAAATTGACCTACGATCAGGTTACCATCAAGTTAAGATTCGTGAGGAAGATATTCCAAAAATAGCCTTTAGGACACGATATGGTCACCACGAATTCCAAGTAATGCCATTCGGTATAACTAACGCACCGGCAGTATTCATGGATCTCATGAATCGAGTGTGTAAGCCATACCTGGACAAATTCGTGATTGTATTCATCGACGATATTCTCATCTACTCCAAAAACAAAGAAGAACACAAACAACATCTAAGAACAATTTTAGGATTACTCAAGGAAGAGAAATTGTATGCGAAATTTTCAAAATGTGAATTTTGGATTCGTTCGGTGCAATTCCTTAGGCATGTGATTGACAACACTGGTTTACACGTCGATCCTGCTAAAATTGAAGCTATCAAAGATTGGCCAACACCTACCACACCTACAGAAATTCATCAATTTCTAGGACTAGCTGGGTATTACCGAAGGTTTATCGAAGGATTTTCCTCAATACCAAAACCTTTGACCAAGCTAACCCAGAAAAACAAGAAGTACATTTGGAACGAAGATGAAGAAGAAGCTTTCCAAACTCTAAAACAAAAACTTTGTAGCGCCCCTATTCTAGCATTGCCAGATGGGATCAAAGATTTTGTAGTCTACTGTGATGCATCGTACCAAGGTTTGGGAGCCGTGTTGATGCAACGTGAGAAAGTCATGGCTTATGCTTCACGACAACTCAAGAAACATGAAGAAAACTACACCACTCATGACTTAGAGTTAGGAGCTGTAGTCTTTTCACTAAAAATCTGGAGACACTATCTATACGGTACTAGATGTACTGTGTTCACCGATCACAAAAGTCTTCAACACATCTTGAATCAAAAAGAACTAAACATGAGGCAACGTCGATGGTTGAAATTACTAAGTGATTACGACTGCGACATTCGCTACCACCTAGGAAAGGCAAACGTAGTAGCCGACACCCTGAGCCGAAAGGAACGGGTTAAACCATTACGAGTCCGAGCCTTAGTCTTTACCATAAATTCCAATTTTCCCGCTCAAATTCTTCACGCTCAAGCTGAAGCGGTGAAACAAGAAGACATCAAAAAGGAAAAGTTAGACGGCATGATACAGAATAAATTCAAAACCCGTTCAGATAGAACTCTATGCTTCGAAGGTCGAAGTTGGTTACCACTTTATGGTGGCCTACGAGACTTGATCATGCACGAATCCCAAAAATCTAAATATTCTGTACATCCAGGATCTGATAAGATGTATCAAGATCTTAAACTACTCTATTGGTGGCCAAACATGAAAGCCGATATTGCAACATACGTTGGCAAATGTCTTACAGGCTCCAAAGTAAAAGCCGAACATCAAAAACCATCCGGTCCATTACAACAACCAGAGATTCCTATGTGGAAATGGGAACGAATTACAATTGACTTCATTACCAAGCTTCCAAAGACATCAAGTGGTTATGACTCCATCTGGGTCATAGTTGATCGTCTCACAAAGTCCGCACAGTTTTTACCAATTGAAGAAACATACAAAATGGATCAGTTAACGAGACTGTACATTAAAGAAGTAGTCTCGAGACATGGTGCACCAATATCTATCATATCTGACCGAGATGGCAGATTCATCTCAAACTTCTGGCAGTCACTCCAAGACGCCTTTGGGACAAAGCTAGACATGAGTACAGCGTATCACCCTCAGACCGATGGTCAGAGTGAACGAACCATTCAAACGCTGGAAGACATGCTTTGAGCTTGTATAATCAACTTTGGAAAGGGATGGGATACTCACCTACCATTAGTCGAATTCTCCTACAACAACAGTTATCACGCAAGTATCAAGGCAGCACCATTTGAGGCACTTTACGGACGAAAGTGTCATTCACCTGCCTTGTGGAAAACTAGAAGGGGGGTTGAATAGTTTTACGTCTTTTTAATTTATTATAAAAAACTTTGTTTACTTTTAAAAACTTAGATTCGAATTTATGTGAACTCAACTCTTGAACAATATGAACAAATATAAGTAAATTTAAATTAACAATTCAAATAAAGTAATGAAATGAAATGAAAGATAGAGATGGAAAGATCGAACCACGAGACAAAGGATTTATAGTGGTTCGGCTACAAGGACACCTTCCTTGCCCTACTCCACTCCTCGAGCACCTAACTCGAGAGTTTTCTTCACTATGTCAACAAGCTCCCTTATGGCGGAGAAAACCTTACACAACTTTTGCTTACACCGGTTTAACGACACAAAGCTAGATGTCGGGTCCTAATCGTAGCTAGAACCAATCTCACAACTTCTACACGACTTCTTCACAACTTATTCACACCTTCTTCACGACGGCTTCACAACTTCTTCACAACGGCTTCACAACTTCTACACAATGGCTTCACAACTTCTACACTACGGCTTCACAACTACTTCACAACCTGGCACTACTTATATACTCTTCTACTTCCTTACACCTTCACTACTTACACACCTTAACTTCTTCACAACTTCACTACTAACACACTAATCTAGCCTAAACAATTATGCTCACACTTATCTAACAAATATACACAACTTATACACAAATGAATGAATGATTATACAAACAACTTAGGTAGCAAGATGATACTAAGTTGCAATACTTCTTCTCTAGTTGTTGAAGGAGTATTCTTCTTTTGCACTTGGATGGTAGAAGCTTGGATCACTTAGAAACCAATGCTTAAGAATATGACCGGATCTACACACACTCCTTGTGTTAGATGTGATACTAAGAATTATACGTAGTCTAGTACGCAGAATTTACTAGCTAGCACTTAGAAGACTTTATGTGTTTTGTATGATTTGAATGAAACAACGAATGAACACAGAATGATAACCTTCAACAATTCAATATTATTAGAATAATAATACGAGTGATCTCCTATCACTAGGGTTTACAACCTTGAATCTCTATGAACTAATTCGTACTTCTATATTTTTGTATGTTAACCTAGGCAATCCTTTTATAGACTAAGGATTCCTTTACAAGATAACTATCATTCTAATCTTATACGATATACAAAATATATTTTCCATAATTATCTATTACATAAATCATAAACATAAACCGTACTAACTTCTTCACTCAGCAGTCCTAACTGCTCATGTCTTCAAAACTCCTCTGCAGTCTTAACTTCCATCTTCAACAGTCCTAACTGTTACCTTCAACAGTCTTAACTGCTAAAGCTTAATTTCCTAACAATCCTCCCCTAAACTTATGATTTCTATCCAAATCACTAAGTTTCTTCAAATTAAGCTTCTTCTTCTTAATGCTGAAAATTCTTTCAAACACTTATCAAGCAAATCTCTTAGATCTAGCTTTCACTTCTTGTGCAAGGTTGAGCATCTTTGTTACTAGCATATCAGCCATCTCATATTCTTCATTAGCTTCCAGTCTAACACATGCCATCATTGTCACAACACCTGGTCTGAGTGGATAATCTTTTTCAACCAGCATATAGATCTCTATTCCATCCTTGGTAGACACTATGTGTACTCCACACGTTCCAAATAACTTCCAAGTGACATCCTTGACTTGTGCTTGAAATCTCCATATTCACTCTCCACCATCTGGTTCATAAATTCTCTTCAATTGAACCCATAGTTCTTTATCTTTATCTTCAATAGGATCAATATCTCTGAATTTCTCTTTCACTAAGCTCCATAGTTGATTTACATCTTCTCTGTCAAAGCCTTTGAGTAAATCTTCAAACAACTTATATCTTTCAGAAATATCTCTAAGTCTGATAATCTTCCATCCATTCATTCTTCCATCAGTGAACACTTCCCAGTCAATGATTGGATGTTTTACCTGCAAAGGTTTAATGTAAGAAGACTCTGGAACAATCATCATCATGCTTCTGATCTTCTCATTTGTTAACCCTTCTTCTTCAGACTTTTGTTTCTTTGCAACTTCTGATTCCATAGCTTCTGATTCCCTCTTCTTACCTGTTTTGAAACTTCTTTTTGGAATATTCAAAATAGCATAAGTTTCATAAAATTCTTTTTCAATTATAGCATAAGATTTTCCCTTGAAGTCATTCATGGAGTAATTTGCTGAGTTCTTCAAATAATGCTTCATAGACTCAACAAGTTCCTTCTTTGTTGGCAACTTTGTCTTGTACCCCGACTTCTGTCTTTCTCTTATCCTTTGAATCAGATCTTCCCATGTTGCAACTCCATTCTTTTTGAGTATGAATTCTTTACGCTTCACTGTCTTTTCTTCTTCATTCAACTGTTTATCTTTAAGAACCATTGAAGCTTGAGCTCTTACAATCACATCAGAATCCAACAAATATTGTAACTGTTCATTGAACTCCTCTTGATTTACTTCTTTTGATCTTTTTCTTTCCATGAATTCAACTATATTTCTTATATCATCAGCAGCCATTTTTCTTGCAAATTCTTCATCTTGAGCAATCTGAGCTTGTTTAGCTTCCTCACCAGCCAAATCTTCTTCTACCATTTGCCTTGCAACCTCTGCATCATGATCTATCTGTTCTTGAGTTTTTGGTTTCAATCTTTTAAGCCTTTCAAGTTCTTGAGCAGCAGCCACTTGTTCAGATGTCATAGGCTTCTTCCCTTTATCTGCTCTTCTCCTTTCATAAACTTGTTAAGCAGAAGTTTCATCAGTTGGAACTGCTTGTTGCTCTGTCTTGTTGCTCTATCTCAGCAGTTTGAACTGTTTCTTGCTCTATCTCAGCAGTCTGAACTGCTTCAACATTTGGAACTGCTTGATGTGTCTCAGCTGTTTCTTCTTGAACATAACCAGAACCTGAACCAATATCAAAACCTTCATCTTGTTCAGAACCTTCTTCATACCTCCCCTGAGAATCTGATCTATCCTTATCTTTTCTAAATTTCCTACCCTGTTTGGAAGAATTTTCATCATCACCGTCTGAACCATCTGAATCATCATCATCAGAAGAATCATCCAACATCACTTTTGCCCTTTTCTTCTTTAACTGATCTTCAAGCTTCTTCACCCTTTTTGTTAGCTTGGTATAGACTTTGGAAAACATTTCTTTATGAGATTTCATCTCCTCATTGCTCTTCTTAAGCTCCTCCTCCAAGGTCTTTACTCTGTCCACTAACTTGGTACATATTTCCATCAATTTATTTTGTGAAGAACTACCCTCATCACTTCTAGCTGTGTTACCTGCTAGGAGAGGTGAATCTTTGGGCAAGGATCTAGTCACAACCCTAGTTAAACTAGGTTTAGACCTTCTCCTATAAGTGATAGGTGGTTGTTGGGTTGTTTCAAATTCTTGAGTGGATGTGTGATGGGGATCAGTTGGAACTGCTGAACCTTCACCCAACTCAGTTTGAAGCATTTAAGGAAACAATGGAACTGGTTCCCCTTCAAAAATCCTACTAGCCATAGCCATATTTTGAAAAACCTTTGATTGTAGGCTAGGCGTAGCAAAAGTTTCAGTTGGTTTTGTAAGCAGGTATGTCTTTTTATTTAAAATTATTTGAACAAACCTGGGATACATTAAAAACTTTGTTTTACTGTCAACATTTGATGCCATACCCTCAAAAATATATTTTAAAAAGTTAAAAACTCTGTTTGTAAACAAGCAAATGAGAGCAATAGCAATATTGCTACTGAACTGCTCCCAAGCAGTCTTTTTAGGACTTAAACAACAGAGAAGAGTATGTATCAAAAATCTCCATTGAGGTGAAAAACATCCTTTTTGAAAAGTCAATTTATGTTCAGATGTATTATACCCCATTTTTGTAAGTTCTTCCCAAATTTCAGTATTTAGCATAGTGTGGATACCATCTGAGTCATTTAATTTAAGATGTCTCCTAAGTATAGACTCGGTAACAACAAATTTAATGCCATCTACTTCAGTATGAATTTCTAAGTCTCCGTCATCACTTGTCAAGACAGATGAATTCTGCCAGAACTGTGTGATGTGCGAAACATAAAGAGTAGGAGAAATAGTTAGAGCATACCTTATGTGAGAGTGATTGAGAAAATCCACAATCTCATAAAACTTCGGTCCATCTCCTTGCTCTGTTTTCTCTAAAAACGCAACCTGGTTGTGACGCTTAACAAAATCCAATCCAATCATTCTTAATGATGAAAAATGAAAGATTTTAGCAATACAATGATCTTGTAAATTGGAATTAAAGTTTATGCAGTCGCTTGGGGTTTATTGGTACTGTTTAGGGTTTTGCGTAATATGCGTATGAGATAAATTATCTTTAGAAAGAGAATAAATGAAATTATGGTAAAAAGATAATTATTGTCTATAAAAATCCCTATAAGTATCTTGAGAATAATGGTTTTACCCCAACGGCTAGAAAATTAATTACTGACAGATTTTTACAACGGCTAGTTGAGCCGTCCCAACTTTGTACTAACCGTACCAACTGTTGCAAAAATTTTGTTGAGCCGTACGAATTATTTGAAATAAAATTTTAAAATACCATAGCTCAAACATAGTTTTTAGCAAACTATCAGCTATCAACGGATTTGATATGTCTTTACCAATAGCCGTTTGCTTTGGACTAGCCAACTCTTCACTTTTAGATATGGTGAACTGATAACCATATAATTTTTGGTAAATTGTCAACCATCAACGGATTTGATTTGTCTTTACCAGAAACCGTTTGCTCTGGACTAGTTGGTTCTTATGTGGATAAGACATGGTGAACCAATTACCATTTGTTGTATGTAAAGATCACATACTAATCTCCAGAACACCATTTAGTCCAAAACATCAAGCATTCTTAATCCCTTGGTGTTTTCTCTCCAATCCTGCAATTGTTAGTCCAAAAACAAAGAAACAAGATACAAGCATATGACTAACAATGCACATAACAAGAAAAATTAATTTTCTTGTGAAACCCAAGCCAAAACAGACTTAGGCTTTCCTCTAGCATCAACATAATTCATTCTTTTCAAAACAGTCTTAGCACCATTGGGTTTAATTGGTCTCCATACCCAACATGCTGAAGCATTCACTCCATTACCCATGTTTCCCTTAGCAGTGTTTTTATTCACACCAGTACCAATTACCCTGCTAGCAGTTGGAACTGTTGGCTTGGTAGTTGTTACCTTAGGTTTCCAAACTTGATTTTTTACAACTGCTTTCTCATAAAAAGTTCTTTTACCAGTTTTGTATGATGGTTTAAAAACAGTTATTGGATTTTAAACTGGTGGCCTTGGGTGAATTGGTCTCATAGGTCTGACAGTCTGAACTGCTGGTCTAGTAGTTTGAACTGCTTTAGGTCCAGACCTTAAAAGAACTGATCTAGGTATCATCTTATCATTCCTAAGAAAAGATTGAGGTCTTGCAATGCTCAACCTATGATTTGTATATCCAGATACCCATTTATCACAATAATCTGCAAGATGGTCAAAGCTACCACAAGAGTAACAAGCTTTCCTATAGCAAACAAAATCCTTTCCCAATTGGTGAGATTTGAGGTCATTCCAATTCCTTTGGTTACCTCTTGGCTTGTTTGTGGTTCTATACATTTCTGCATACCTAACTGTTGGTCTAAAAGGTTTGGCATTTGATCTAGGCCTAACAGTCTCAGGTTTAACCATCTTTGGAACTTTTGGTTCCTCCACTTTAGCACTAACAGGCTTAACCACAGCCTGATCATCCTCATCATCAGAAGTCCATTCCTCAATGGTTGGAGCATCTGAGTCCTTAGGTGAGGGCCTATCAGAAGACACCTTGTCCTCAGATAGTGATTTATCACTTGCACTTTCAAACACAGGTTTATCAACTACATCCTTCTTGGGTTGAGGACCATAGTTAAGCACAGGTAATTGAAATTCAGGGAGTCCTGTGTATTCTAAGTCTACACCTTTGGGTGATGGAATTCCTCTATAGGGAGGTGGAACCGACTTATATCCTAGGCCTGACTTAGCTTTATTAAGAATCTGAGTCTCAATTATCTTTTGAACACCTTTTGATGTGTATTCAAGTGTGTCTACACTCATCTGAATGTTCTCCTTAGCTTTC
The DNA here is from genome assembly GCA_021014915.2 of Artemisia tridentata subsp. tridentata. NCBI lineage: Eukaryota > Viridiplantae > Streptophyta > Magnoliopsida > Asterales > Asteraceae > Artemisia > Artemisia tridentata. The sequence continues at coordinate 161,699,807 of CP139503.1, forward strand.
TTAACCTGTTCTAGCTCATGTTTTAAAACAGTGATCTCATTTTCTCTAAACATTAAGTCTCTCTTAACAATAATCATATCATCAGAAAACTTAGACTCATTGTTTTGATAATGAACAATTTTTTCTTCTAACACAGCTAAAGCTCTCTTATGATTTGCTAAGCTAAAAGCAGTTTCAACTAATTCTTTTCTCTGATTCTCATATCTTGTTTTAAGTGTTTCTAGATCTTTTAAAGCTTCACAAGATTTAGAACATTTTGAAACTTGTACCTCAGAGTCAGAAAATGCCATGAGAGCAACCTCTTTAGATGCTTCTGCTTCCTCCTCTGCAATATAGCTCCAGTCAAATCCTAAGCCATCAATGGCAACCATGGCTTTCGAGCTTGAATCAGTAACCTCCACAACTCTTGACTTGTTTCCATATGCTCTACTCTTTCCATCTTGTTGGCTTGGCAATCTGCACTCCCTTGAGTAATGACCTTTCTTGTGGCAGTTGAAGCACTCAATCTTGGACTTGTCATACCCTGCAACATCATTACTGTTTATGACAATCTTCTTGCCAGTCTTCTTCAAGAATCTCCTAGCTCTCAAACTGAGAAGAGAGAGCTGCCACTTAATATCCATCTCTTCAATATCATCTTCATCAATCTCTTGAAGATCTGAATGAGTCAACATACTTCCATTGTGTTGAGTAGTCAGGAAAGCACAGTAAGTATCATCATTCAAAAGTCCACTAGTACTGCTTGAGGTACTAGCAGTACCAAGGTTTGCACTAGCAGTACCAACTGCTCCAACAACTTGCACTTCTTCATCTGGACTTGAGGAACTGGGAGTTGATACAAAGGCCAAACTGCCTGAGCTTGAGCTTGAGCTTGATCCAACAGACTTCTTAATTTCATGTTCAACTATCTTGAAGTTGCTATAGAGATCCATTAAGCTCATGGAATCTATATCAGGCTTGTTTTTCCAAACTACCACATGTATAGCCCATTCAGCTGGTAGACTCCTCAGAAATTTGGAGTTGAGATCTTCCTGAGGCATCTCAATTCCTAGAACAGCCAATTGACTTATCAGTTTTTGAAGCCTATTGAACATATGATCCAACGACTCATTGCTTGTTGCTGTAAAGTTTTCAAACTGATGCTTGATGTCACACCCCCAAAATCAGGTCCAGCGGAAGCTTACGTGTCGTGGGGTGCAACTCAATTGGTATCGCAACGCATATACAAAGAACGGTTTTTCACAATCATTTAGAATATATTTGAGAAATCAGAAGTGTTAAATTTACATTATGAAAAGTGGTGCGGAAATAGGCCCATAAAATAAGTTAAGCGGTCCCAAATGTTTTATCAGAGACTTCTATGACCATGCCATGCCCTGCCAAAAGCCTCCAATAGCGTGCTATTGCTTAGTTCCTGAAAATACATGCTAAAGTGTCAACACGAGGTTGGTGAGTTCATAGAGTTTGTTTAACAAGTAAAGTATTTGAAATAAGATTTTCCCAGCAAAGGCATTGTAAATCCACTCAGTCGCAAATCCCGCCCATAACAAAACTTGCAACCTGTGTGTTTACAACCCACTGCTAATATATAGCTTGAGTAAGACATGTGAGTATACGATATTCATGTTATATCACTAGTAGACCTTATGCTGCTCACGAGGAGACTTATGTTCGGCTACCCCAAGTGTTAGATACTTAGGTCCGTGATATGTTCTGTACGGCTACCCCAAGTGTTTGATACTTAGGTCCGCGATATGTTCTGTACGGCTACCCCAAGTGTTAGATACTTAGGTCCGCGATATGTTCTGTACGGCTACCCCAAGTGTTAGTTACTTAGGTCCGCGAGTTGCTTTCAAGAATAACACAAATAAGTTTAACGCAATCATGTATGTAAGCAAGCAGTTTAAGCATGTATCTCCCCCAAAAAGTTCAAAACGTATAAAGTAGGGGCTATGAAACTCACCTGATATGATAGCACAATGATCACAATGTATATGATGAAAATGAGGCTCGGTCTCTAACCGCGACCTATTATGAATGATATGATCTAGCGTAAGCAATGATACAATGCTACACATGCAAATACGTATGTTAACGATACCACTCGTTAGTTTTGAAAATAAAGTTTATCGTCGAAAACTACATTTTTGACGTCTCGGCAAGTTATGAACTACTTTTCGTGTAAATATGTTGAAACGGCACTCCACGATCCTTGTTTGATGTTTTATCGCCAAATAAAATAGTTTCGTCGCAAAATAACCCTTTTTACAACTTGTGAAAATATGACCAAACGGCCTCGCAAAACTAGTCGCAAAATATTGTACGTTAAGAGTTAGGAATAGAACTTGACGTTTTTGAAATCCTTGTAACATAATCTTCATGTCGACTCATTTGACTTTTGATCATACGCGCCTCGATCATATAGAAAATCGGCCATGAACTTAGTGACTTGCTAGTTTTACACTTAGAAAATATATGTGTTGTAATGCTGTCAAAATAAGTATAGTTCGTCGGCTTTTCAAAAATTCATATCTCGGTCGTTACAAGTCCGTTTTCAACGTTCTTTATATCCACGCGTTCGTCATAACATGAACTAACATATTTTCAGTAGCTCGGCCCTCCTAGATCACGTCTAACGCCTCGTTTTGTCCGTCGAATGTCGTCCAACAGCAAGTAGTATTTTCAGAAAATAGTTTTTCGTCGTTAAACTTGGAAAAATCATAACTTCTTCGTTATAAACTCGTTTTAATCCGTTCTTTCGCCCATAGCTTCGTTTTTGAAAGTATTTTCTAAATCTTTGGTCCAAAATTACACCCTAGCCCCTGAGTTTCCCACGTTTTGTAAAATGGGACAGCAACTATATATATTGTCAAAACTTGGTTTTCTTAGTTAATAACTTGTACAAAACTTAACCAAACTACTTCAAATCAACTCCACAAGTACTCAATCCTACCATACACCTTCTTAGGGTGTCATGGGGTCCTAAACATCACTAACCTTGGTGGGTTTCATGGGAATAATCATAGGATAATCAAAAACTCATTATATGTAGTAAAACAAATTAAAAGTGGTATGGATCATAGTATATTTGCATGTTTTTGTTACTAGATCATGAAAATACATCAAGTAAATGTTTAAAAGAGTAGGAAAAATTATTAGTAACTTACTTGAGATGATTATTGAAAGATGGTGATGAAAACCCATTTAATCTTTGTGGTTTTTATTTCAAAACCCAAACTAGATCACTACTAGGATTTGATAAATACTTGGTTCTTGAAAAATCAATGGTTTCTTCTTGGTGTTCTTGCTTTGGCCGATCCATAGAGAGGGATGGAAGAGATGAGAGAAAACTAGTTTTATGATTTGTAAAATGAATAAGTTTGTGAAAAATGAAGTTTATTTGCTACAAATATCTAGTTTAGGGTATTATGGTAAATAAGAGGTCAAGTAGAAGTAAAACTCTTGCACATGTATATTGAGAAGAAAAAAATGCATTTTTCTTGTGTAGGAGTCTTGTACATTGGGTGTTATCGGGTACCGTGTTAACTAAAAATAAATCGTGACGAGTTGAAATAAAATACGACGAAGTTGCAAGAATTATAAAATCATGTTACTGATAATAATCGGGTGCTTAAAATAATGATCGTGATGAAATATCGCAAACCGACGGAGCTATAAGTGTTTTCCGGAAAATATAGCAAATGATTTCAAAACACCGGGCAAAATTAGTTATATAATTTTTGTATCATAATTTTGAGTATGTAAACATAATAGGATCATAGTCGGGAGTATCGGTTATATTATTCGTAGTAATGACTGAGTGGTAACGTTTTATAATTAACCATACGTTAATTGAAATTATGCAAACCCGTGCATAGTAAAAACCCGAATATGCGAATTGTGACACTTGAGAAGAGTCTTCTGGTTTTCTTGGTGGCTTCATTCCCACCATATCTTGCAACAATAGCTTCAAAAAGAGATTTAGCACACTTGAACTTACTAAAATTTAGCAACTGATCATTGGGAATAGTCATCAGAAGCAAACTTCTAGCCTTAACATCATTCTTGTACCTTGCCTTCTCTTCATTAGTGGTTGGCTTTGTCTGCACTGTACTCTCAGATTTACCATCAACAACAGTTGTTGTTGTTACAGGTGTAAAAGAGTTTCCATCTTCAATGATCTCCCACAGTGCATAGTCTTGCACTTGGAAAAACTGCTCAATACGAAGTCTCCACATGTCGAACTCATTAGGTTTAAGCATAGGAAGCTTAGCAGCAATGTTGGTTGTGGATGGTGTTGTTTCCATGTCCATCTTTGTTCTTCTCGGATCTTCTAAATCTAAGTATCAGTAACCTATCTCTGATACCACTTGACCGGATCTACACACACTCCTTGTGTTAGATGTGATACTAAGAATTATACGTAGTCTAGCACGCAGAATTTACTAGCTAGCACTTAGAAGACTTTATGTGTTTTGTATGATTTGAATGAAACAACGAATGAACACAGAATGATAACCTTCAACGATTCAATATTATTAGAATAATAATACGAGTGATCTCCTATCACTAGGGTTTACAACCTTGAATCTCTATGAACTAATTCGTACTTCTATATTTTTGTATGTTAACCTAGGCAATCCTTTTATAGACTAAGGATTCCTTTACAAGATAACTATCATTCTAATCTTATACGATATACACAATATATTTTCCATAATTATCTATTACATAAATCATAAACATAAACCGTACTAACTTCTTCACTCAGCAGTCCTAACTGCTCATGTCTTCAAAACTCCTCAGCAGTCTTAACTTCCATCTTCAACAGTCCTAACTGTTACCTTCAACAGTCTTAACTGCTAAAGCTTAATTTCCTAACAGAATATGTGATCAAAGGATTTGGAAAGATTAGAAGAGATTTAGAACAGAAGGTTTGGGGTGCAAAAGGTTAGGAAAAAGTCCAGGATTAGTCCAGTATTTATAGGCAAAAACTGACAGCTGGAGGAGCGGGGCGGTCCCCTTAAATAGGTGGCCGGTCCCCTTAAAATTAAGGGGGCCGCCTAGTAAAATTAAGGGGCCGCCCTACCCGAACGTTGCTCAGTTTTGTCTTTTTTGTGGAGAAAGTTTTTCTGGAACATTTTTGCTATTTTTGGTTGAAAATTTGAATTCATAAATTTATAATGGATTAAACATTTTTATTTAATACCAAAAATGATTTTCTAAAAGATATAAAATGTTTGTGTCATTTTATAAAAAATCAAGTGATTAAGAAAATGTTCCTTTGATCATATAATGCATTAGGCATTTGTTTATTCATACCTTAAGTGATTGAGTTGTAGAAATGAATATTTACAACTAAATGCTTGTTTATTTAATTAGTTTATGTTTAATGAGTTTACATTTTGTGATTATCAAAACATAGAGATATCAAGAAGTATTAATAATGTTTTTAGGCATTATTTATATCAACAATCTCCCCCTTTTTGATGATTACAAAACTTAAACTCATTAAATCCAAAACATTATTTTTGGACAAGTATTTAGTGAGTTTATATTCACTTCTCCCCCTTTTTGTAGAATCAAAAAGGTTATGCCGACAAGTTTTAGATACAAAATTTGTCGGAACGAGAACTCCCCCTTGATGTGTGCTCCCCCTCGTTTGAGGGCATCAAGAAATCGAGATATGGAATACTTGCAAGAAAAATATTAGAAGCACAAGCATACATAGCAAAATATGGAATATAAAAACAACAATCATGGCAAACAAATATTAAGAACAAATAGCAAGACATTCATTAAATCAAAATGATTATGTGAAACATTTATTATGTTTAAAACATACAACAAGTAAAAAGGTCCTAATTTGCCAAAGAGAGCCATCGGACTTGCTTGCAACACAAGAGCTTGAATTATTTTATTTGATGGTAGAGTGTTTGGGATGAAAGTGGTTAAGTGAGGGTAAGGATGTCTGATTAATAGAGGTATATTTTTGGAGGTGGAGAGTTTGGATCGGAATCGGTTGATTGAGGGTTAGAGTGTTGTGCTAGTGGAGGTGTTGGATGAGATCTAGTAAGAAGTTACTCAATCCAAGTGAAATATTTATTTAAGGCAATGATTTGTTTTTGGAGAAGGACACAACAAGGACAATAGTTGACATGATTATCAACTTGATTCAAGTTGTGGGGGTGAGGTAAGCAATTTGAGTAGGGTGAGGATAGAGGATGGAGGTTGGCCCTTGTTGCGTTGTGCAGGGTGCATAGCAAGGAGGTCATGGATTTGGTTTATCTCTTCACGGAACTTTTCCTTTTCCGTGGGAATGTGGATTTGGTCATTTGGTGGAAGTGGATGAAATTGGGGTGTGTAGTTGGAAGTAAAGTTGGATGTTTGACCAATATGATGAGGGTTTTGAAAGGTTTCAATGAGGTCAGTTTAAGGTTGAGATTTATAGTTTGGAACGAAGGTGGAGGTTGAGGTTAGATTGTGATGAAGAAGAGCTAGAAGGAAGTTGATCCAGCAAGGTGTAAGGCAAGAAGAGCACAAAGCTCATGGGCTTCATTAAGTTCTTCAATGAACTTCAAGTGTTCGGAAGAAGGTGATGATGGTGGAGTGTGGTTGTTATTTTGGATGGATGTTTGGATATGCAACATAGAAGTAGCATGTGAGTTGGTAGGAAGTGGTGGTGATATTTTTGGTGGTGGAGACATTTTTGAGTTTGGGTAATCATGAGTGAATGAGGATGAAGATATGGAAGAAGATGATATTCCAAGAGTGGTGAGTATTTTGGATGGTACATTGGTAGGTTGAATAAGATGTGAGGTGTTGTGAATGAGATTGGGATTATTGTTTTGGGATTGATCATGCTCTTCATGTGAATCATATGGATGAGATGAAGGTGTATTTTTGGGAGTAAAGATGGATGGTTGGTTATTATGATGAGGTTTGTGAAAGGGTTCATTGGAATGAGCTTGAGGATTGGAAGTATAGTTAGGAACAAATGTGGGTGGAGGTGTTGTTTGTTTAGCCACATCATTTGTTGAGATAGACTTGTTTCGGGGGTTAGGTTTTCTTCTCCAAACGGGTTTTTCGGTTATCCTTGCTAACCTTGAGGTTTTTGGCTTTGGTTTGATGGGAGATGGCATGATGAGATGATGGAAGATTATGAGGAATGGGAGTGTTTATAGTGTAGGATTGATGGGATTAAGGAATGGATAAAATTTGTTGGATGGATTGGAATAAGATATGTTTATGAATTTTGGGAAGTTTAGGATGAAATGGGCTAAAAATAGAAAAGGAAACAGCACCTTCGACCATCAGATGGCCGGTCCCCTTAAACATTAAGGGGGTCGCCTTATGATTTAAGGGGGCCGCCCATCTGTTGGTTCCCAGATTACTGGAAATGGGTTTTTGGCAGAAAATTATAGAAAGGGTTGTGTTTTTGGCTTTAGTTTCAAGCAAGTCCAACTCTTTGAGGCAATTAAGCATGTAATTTATGCAAAACATGTTAATTAAAGAAATTAAGCAAACAAGTAATTTCATCTAGCATGTAAACATACTCATCAAGCAAGTAATATATATGGACTAGGAAACAATAAACTACACCAGGTATTTTCTTAATTATATGTAAGTGGGAAGATTAATGAACTATTTGATGAATCCTAATGTGTGCCTATGTGCAATAAATGGGAACTTAAGATAGCATGGACTTCTAGACTTTTTACAAACAAAATCTTAATAGACAAACCATGGTCCGCTTGATTTGACTTAGTTCACTTATAAATGTCATGTACATAAATATAGATGACAAATATGAGATCACCATGCATGATTTAAAGAAATGCTTTTAGCATTATTCAACAATGTTTGAAAGTGGGTTTTTATGTAGATGTGAAAGTTATTTGAATAAAATAGATTGGGTTTTATTTCAAAATGTGTTTATGAAGAATGGGTAAGAAAAAAAGTATTCCCAATCTTTGACTTTGATCGAAACAGAATTATGGACATCGATTAAGAAGAAAAATGAGATAGTAAAACATGTTAATAGAAAAAAAAATCATTTTTCCAAAGTGTGAAGTTTCTGTATATTTTTAAAGATACTAGATTTTTGACAACAAATACCATTAATCCTAGATTTTAAAAAATGGTTGTTAAAGATCTCATGCTCAAGGGAATTAGTTAAGGCTATTGTCACATGCTATCCTTTTCTACATATCCTATGGTCATAAGGAAGTGATGACGAAATTCAATATGTTTGATGCGAGAGTGTTGAATGGGGTATAAGCTAACATCTATAGCTCCTTTGTTGTCGCACACTTATCTAATTTGATGCCATAGTCTACGAGAGCTTGTTTCATCCATAGTTTTCTAACGCGAGAAATCTAATCTTACTTCTATGTTAATGATTAATCCACTTAACTCATTTCACTTCATCACCATGAGTTTTCTAATAGTGGACATAGAAGATTTCCATTTTAAACGTTATAGCTTAAGAGGGCCAAGGGAAAAGAATAAGTGATTCTAGGTTATAAGTAGATTCATATAAGCTATTATGTATGTGTGTGTGTGTGTGTGTGTGTGTGTGTGTGTGTATATATATATATATATATATATATATATATATATATATATATATATATAACTAGGCATTATGAGCTAAATGGGCATGAAATAACTAGTCATTAATCTAAGCATATATTATAACAATGAACTTAAAAGGAAAGCGTACCTTTTAGTCTTCAGTAGATTTTTCTTCAAACGCTTCAAGGTGTCAAATTGACTTATAGAAGCCAAACATGAATGAGTTTTCGAATTATTCAATGAGTGATGATTTAGCCACTTGGTCCCCATTGTCTCATTTGTCCAAAATTGTTTGAACCAAACATGGTTTGCATTTGCATGTATGGTGAAAGTATTCCCCAAGGGTTGAGACTTGGTTGAAGTGAATAATTCCACATTAGGTGATTATTATTATTAGGAAAGTTTTGTCTACCTTGATTTCTTCTAGGTTAAGGGGTTTTAGACTGAGGATGAGAATTATTTGGTCTATTTGGAGGTGGAGTTTTAGATCTTAATTTCGGTTTAGAAAATCTGGTTTTGGCTTTTAATGATGGTTTATAAAAACTTTTTACTTCCTCATCACTCGCAATAGGTATTTTTCTATCTTTTATAAGTATATACTTAGGTTTTGACTCTAATGGTTTTTGTTTACTAGATTGACATTCAAACTTTAAGTTTTTATTTTCACTAGTTGAAACATTATTTGAGTTGAATCCTAGACCGGTTTTATCTCCCGAAGTTCCTTGAACATTTATTATTTTCTTAAGTGAATTACTACTATTTTTAAACTTGTCAAGTTTGGAAATTTCATCTTTAAGTTTTTCGTTTTCATTTTTGACCTCTAGACATGTTTTACATTCTATAAAAACTTCTTTTTCTTTTTCTAAATGTTGTAGTTTAATTTTTAATTCGAGTACTTCATTTTCTAATCGATTATTAATATGTTTTAGTGATTTATTTTTAGCCATGACTTTTTGACCTAATTTGCATAACCTATTATATTCATTATCTAGGTCTTTTTCGTCTAATGATTGATTTTTGTCACTAAAGTATTCGGTTTCGGAAAGTACCTCATTTGATGTCTTTGCCATAAGACATTTTTCGTCGTTTGCTTTGTCCACTTCGTCTTTGTCGCTATCACTCCATGCTCTACTAACAAAGGCGCTTTGGTAATCATAACCCGGTGGCTTTGGACATTCGCCAATGAGATGGTTTGGGCTTGCACATCTAAAGCACTTTCTTTTCCCGTAGTTATCATTCCTATTTCTTTGAAGCGATCTTCTTTCATCTCGTGGTTGTCTTGTGAATCTTCCTCGTCTCTTGAAAAATTTCTTGAACTCTCTTACGGCCATTGCATATTCTTCGTCTTCACTATCGTCACTTGAATCGTCATCATCACTAATTTCCTTTTTGGCTTTTAGCGCAAGAGACTTGATTTGATCTTTCTTGCTCTTGACCGTTTCCGAGTCTCTCTTTATAATTTCTTCATGGACCTTCAAGTTGCCGATAAGTTCATCAAGCGATAACGTCATCAAGTTCTTCGATTCTTCAATAGCCGTGACCTTCGCGCGCCATTTTGGATGTAATGCCCTAAGAAATTTCCTTACACAATTTTTGCTAGAAAAAGTCTCATCAAGTGCTTTTAAACTTGTGATAATAGTGTTAAATTTAGCAAATGCATTATCAATAGATTCTTCTTCAGGAATTGTAAATTGTTCATATTGTTGAACAAGAAGATCTATTTTGTTGTCTTTGACTTGACTATTACCTTGGTGAGTGATTAATAAAGATTCCCAAATTTCTTTTGCGGTTTGACACATAAAAATTCGTTCATATTCTTTGCGTGGTAATGCATTATAAATTACCATTTTAGCCTCATTATTTTTTGCTAGTTTCTTTTTCAAATCATCATTTTGTTTTTCAAAAGGTACAATTTCATCTATTTTAGTTAAAGGATTATTTTGAATAGGGGGAAAATCACCATAGGTAATAACATGCCAAAGATCAAGATCTTTTGATTTCACATAAGTTTCGAATCTATTTTTCCAATAAAGAAAACCATCACTTTCAAATAGTGGTGGTCTTTGCATAGATTGCCCTTCTAAATATTTTTCGGATTCCATAGATCGTTTCAAGTTTTAAAATACAATTTATTTTAAAAATCTTGTTTGACGTGGCTCTTGATACCAATTGTGGAAAACTAGAAGGGGGGGTTGAATAGTTTTACGTCTTTTTAATTTATTATAAAAATTTTGTTTACTTTTAAAAACTTAGATTCGAATTTATGTGAACTCAATTCTTGAACAATATGAACAAATATAAGTAAATCTAAATTAACAATGCAAATAAAGTAATGAAATGAAATAAAAGATAGAGATGGAAAGATCGAACCGCGAGACAAAGGATTTATAGTGGTTCGGCTACAAGGACACCTTCCTTGCCCTACTCCACTCCTCGAGCACCTAACTCGAGAGTTTTCTTCACTATGTCAACAAGCTCCCTTATGGCGGAGAAAACCTTAAACAACTTTTGCTTACACCGGTTTAACGACACAAAGCTAGATGTCGGGTCCTAATCGTAGCTAGAACCAATCTCAGAACTTCTACACGACTTCTTCACAACTTATTCACACCTTCTTCACGACGGCTTCACAACTTCTACACAACGGCTTCACAACTTCTACACTACGGCTTCACAACTACTTCACAACCTGGCACTACTTATATACTCTTCTACTTCCTTACACCTTCACTACTTACACACCTTAACTTCTTCACAACTTCACTACTAACACACTAATCTAGCCTAAACAATTATGCTCACACTTATCTAACAAATATACACAACTTATACACAAATGAATGAATGATTATACAAACAACTTAGGTAGCAAGATGATACTAAGTTGCAATACTTCTTCACTAGTTGTTGAAGGAGTATTCTTCTTTTGCACTTGGATGGTAGAAGCTTGGATCACTTAGAAACCAATGCTTAAGAATATATGATAAAAGGATTTAGAAAGGATTTAGAAAGATTAGAAGAGATTTAGAACATAAGGTTTGGGGTGCAAAAGGTGAGGAAAAAGTCCAGGATTAGTCCAGTATTTATAGGCAAAAACTGACAGCTGGAGAAGCGGGGCGGTCCCCTTAAATAGGTGGCCGGTCCCCTTAAAATTAAGGGGGCCGCCTAGTAAAATTAAGGGGGCCGCCCTACCCGAACGTTGCTCAGTTTTGTCTTTTTTGGGGAGGTTTTTCTGGAACAGTTTTGCCATTTTTGGTTGAAAATTTGAATTCATAAATTTATAATGGATTAAACATTTTTATTAAATACAAAAAATGATTTTCTAAAAGATATAAAATGTTTGTGTCATTTTATAAAAAATCAAGTGATTAAGAAAATGTTCCTTTGATCATATAATGCATTAGGCATTTGTTTATTCATACCTTAAGTGATTGAGTTGTAGAAATGAATATTTACAACTAAATACTTTTTTATTTGATAAGTTTATGTTTAATGAGTTTACATTTTGTGATTATCAAAACATAGAGATATCAAGAAGTATTAATAATGTTTTTAGGCACTATTTATATCAACATGCCTGTTGGGCCGAAGTGGGAGATGTTCAACTCACTGGTCCAGAACTTATACGTGAAACAACGGAGAAGATTGTACAAATCAGAAATTGACTTCAAGCCGAAAGAGATCGACAGAAAAGTTATGCCGACACACGACGCAGACCCCTAGAATTCCAAGTCGGAGATAGGGTTATGCTAAAAGTATCGCCTTGGAAAGGCTTAAAACGATTCGGTAAACGAGGAAAACTAAACCCAAGATACATCGGACCATTCAAAATCCTAGCCAAGGTTGGTTCAGTGGCGTACAGACTTGAGCTTCCTTCAGAACTCATTAGTGTACACCCCAATTTTCATGTATCTAATCTAAAGAAATTCTTATCAGACGAATCACTCGTCATTCCACTCGATGAAATCCAACTCAATGACGATCTTCAATTCATCGAGGAACCAGTAGAAATCATGGACCGAGAGGTCAAACAACTCAAACAAAGCCGAATTCCAATTGTCAAGGTTCGTTGGAACTCACGACGTGGTCCAGAATACACATGGGAACGAGAGGACCAGATACGTCAGAAATACCCACATCTTTTTACCAACAATGCTTCTACTCCTAACACAAATTGATCTCCGGGACGGAGCTCTCTTAATGGGTGGAGACTGTAACAATTCACATTTCAGGTTAATTTATATTCCCGAAATTTTTACTATTCATTTTTACTATTCACTTGCACTATTCATTCCCGAAATTTTTATTTCATATTCTCGTAAGTTAAATTATTTCCATGATAAAGTGAAAGTTTGACGCTCATCGGGTCATTTTCGCAAAAGTTAATAAGAAACTATACGTTTGGTTTAAACGTCATTTAAACATCCTGCGCATAACGAAAACCAACTGCGACAATTTTCCTCGCATCAGATTAATTTTTAGTACACTCACAATCAATTCGAGAAATTTTGATAATTAAGTTAAAATGTTACCAAACAGACCCGTGTCTTACAGAACTAAACTTGCGTTTTAAGCACTTTTACTTATCCGCAACCTTAGCCTATACCTGCACCATATTTTATAAGGCATTTAGAAGCTTTTATATTATTGGAAAAGTCAACATATTTTTCCCTCCTCCTTTGACCAAAAATCATTCCTTGATTTTTAACACTTACGGTTTTAGATCTAAAGAACATTTAACATCAACCGACACTAGACTAAGCCTAGCCTAGACATTTTAAGTCTTTTAAGTTCATTATAATCATATTAGAAAAGTTACATTTTACTTTTCTCAGTTTTACGCAACTTTTGTACGTTTTACGTTTTTACGCGTTTTAAACCTACGTTTCCAGCGTTAACAGCGTTTTCGCGACCCATTAAATTTATCACTCATTTTTATAAGATAATAATGAGTATATTGATAAGTTTGATCATTTCTACAAGTTTCGTATTTTTACGATACCTGATTTTATGTTTTGTGATTTAAATACTTACCGTTAGCAATTACCGGGACCAAATCTCACTCCGTAAAGGCAAGATAAAAACTCAAAACTCTTAACCTCCTCATTTTAGCCATATGTGGTGTTTTTGATGTGTCATCAAGCTTGTTGGCTTGATCTTGACCATTGATCTCTAGTATGTTTATAAGTGTAAACTTAACCATGGTTAAATATTAACCTAATATATAGTTAACTCCTAAAATTTTTCCTATAAATACCAAGCCAAAACTTCATAACTTCTTGCACCACACCTTCTTATATCTTCAAAGACCTAAAACCGAAGGCACTTCTCTTATATTTTGTAAGTAAGTTCATGTGTTCTTGAGAAAAGTTAGCATTTGATCTTATTTTCTCCGAGTTTTCAAGAAACAGTCATTATAATCTTCAAATAACTTCAAGTCTCCAAAAAGACTTTGTTATTATCTTCAAATAGCTTCGGGTTTTCAAGAAGGCGATGTTATAATCTTCAAGTAGCCTCGGGTTTACGAAGATTACAAATTTCACGTCGAAGCTCCGCTTATATTCCCTTTTTCTATAATACTCAAGCATTCTAAATAAAGGTAAGTAATTATAAGACTCAAAATTATTTAAATACTTATAAACTTTGTTAGTTTATTTATTGTATTCATAAACTCTTAATATGTCATATAATCAAGTAAGCAAAATATATGTTTCACATATAAATACTATGTTAGTAGGGAGCTTCATGTGAGGGGTTTCATTTGGGTGAACGTATCGACAAGTTGTTGGATTTACGAATTAAAGTGTCCTAGCTCCTCGAACGTTTACTGCATGACCTCTGGATTATGATGGCCTGAACAGTAGTACGAGATATATAAACTATATATGGCATGTTTAAATATTCACTTCGTTGTTTTAGAACCTAAAACACGATATCATATTTCTAGGTTGCTCGTAGAGATTCTCCCGGCTTATCCAGCAATTTCATTATATCCTTAACATCATTTACTCTGAGGTGAGTTCATAGCCCCACTTCCTATTACTTAATTGTTTTACAAACCCTTGGGGGGAATACATGCTATTTTTTTTTAACCGAACACAATGCTTTGAAATTGTATGCTATATGATTGTTTTATTATCACTAAGTACCATCCTTACCAATCCAAGACCCCATATCATGAACCATTTAATCACTAGGAATAGTGAGCGCGAGTATTGTGAATAGGCCTATTGGGATTGACGAATCCCGTTTGTATTGACCGGTTAGGCAAACAAACGCACTATATTTGAGACTTAGGTATGACGGCAAAGTACCTACCGGGGTAACAAATCCACTGATTGATATTGGTACACGTTAACGTATTGGTTGCATGAGCTTAGTGAATAATAATAACCATTTTGTTTTCCAACCATGAGTGTGAGTTGCAACTCACACTACCAACAAATTGTGTTCAACTACATAACAAACTCTATGAATATCACTCAACCTTTGTGTTGACAATTTAAGCATGTATTTCAGGTGCATAATGATCAAGGATGGCACGGAGGGGCACGGACTCAATCAAGAAGGCTATAACTTACTTTATTATTCAAAAAGACACCAAAAGACTTTATATTGATGTATTTTGTAAACATGGAACCTTTTGGGACCTATCTTGTAAATTCTGATATATTATAATAATTTGAATGATAATTCCTTTTAAAACGACTCAGTTAGGGATCATTTTCTATTATTATGATTGTTGTGCCATCGAGTAACACCTAGTTTGAATTCCGTTGCGTATTACAAAATTGGGGGTGTTACAATGGCCATGTGTACAAATAATCATATCATCATAACAAAAGGGAACGCCGTGGATCAATCACACCTCCACAGAAAGTGTCATGCCATTGGTGCCTCAATGACATGGCCATGGTACCTCATGGCTAGTTAGCTCGGGCAACAGATCAAACAAACAAAGCAAAGCTATCCATAATCATAACGAAGCAATCATAGCATATCAACTGAACAGAATCTCATATCAAATGAGATAGCATGCTGAATATCATAACAAAATGGATAGCAATTGAATCATATCAAAGGATCATATCAAATGGATAATAGTAAATAGATCATATCATAGTAACTGAATCAAAGTCAAGGATCGAGAAGTCATGAGATCAGAACCCTTACTGAGAAAGGGTAGAATATCTCTACCTTAAACCGCAAAATGAAACCATATCAGAAAGATCGAAAGTTACTCCTTCTTCAGGGAATCTACACGAATTAATGATCATCTTATTACTTAAGAACCATTTCATAAGTTATTACTGATTCAGTATTTATTGTTATTCAGATTGACGTATTTAGGGTTTCCTGCTATTTATAGCAACTTTCCAAATTTAGTAACTTTCCTTATTTAGTAACTTCACATATTTAGTAACTTTGACATATTAGGGTTACAAATGACAACTATGTAAGCTTAAAGGTTTAATATGACCAATATCATAATTAAGGGTTTATTGTGACAATTTCCAAAGTTTAGGGTCTAACTTGTAAATTAATTCCATAAATGACCCATTTAGGACTTAGCCGAATTAGGAACAAATAGGAAACTCGGATTAGTTACAAAATACTTAACAAGCTCGGAATAGTTATAACATATTCATATCACATTAAGTCAATTCGGGACAAAACATAGTTCACACCCTCGGCACTACAATACCGAGACATCATTCCACACACCACAACTTCGATATACACACACCGAGACACACCAACTCCAAAGAGACCTAATGCCCCTCGGTAACTTTACCTCAATGCGACACAAAAGAGACACAAAAAGTCCTACTCATAATGTGACGTACTATAGCTCTACTCACAAGTACCAAAACAGCTCTACACGTACATCTTCATTTATTTTATTCATTTGTTTTAATATAGCAAAGTCAGGCTACCCTTTTATATACTTAAGTTTAGTAATTTAAGATTTCAACCCCACAAACCATGCATGCATTCACACATAATTACAAACCAAAAGTTACCCCGATTAACTGATCTATGTATTTGTTTGTATATTTCGACATCAGTTAACAAGTAAGACCATCACTTATATAGTTTCCAAGTTCCATAAATATTTTAATCATGTTTTTAAACCCACAGCCCATACGTTCCACCTAAATCATAACGTGACCGCCTAAAATCATAAAACCAACCCCTCTCAGTATAACCCTTTCCGAGACCAAAACACTTAATGAGACAACAAGGTATCGCGAGACTAGATTTAAACCACGGACCCTCGCGAGACCAAAACAAACCAAACACACTCTCGATATCATTACTTCGAGACACCACAAATCAACAAACACCCTACTCGACCTACATTTTAATTAAGACAAAACCTTTGACCCTATTCTCGATACCCTTTTAGAGACACAAATCAAGACCAAACAACTCCATGTTTAACCAAATTCCAACCATTGTCCTTAGCCCTATATATTCAGTTTGTAATAGGTTTAACAACCTCATTTGATCCACCAAAACACATGCACAGTCACGCCCTTTTTACATCCATAATAACGAGTCACACATACATGACATAACGAAGGAAAACATACCCAACTTTCAACCCATCTCAGATCTGATCACGCCCATGTTTTTACAGGTTTAACTCACATTAAGCATGCATGTTCCAGCCCTTATACGATCACACACACACGACACAAGAACAACCCAGTTTAGCGAGACAAAACACCACGATGTACAATAAGAACAGCCTAGGGTTTGCGTGTTCATATGCTTCATTAAAGGATTATATTAACAGGTTCTTAGGCCTTTATGTTAGATAATATATATGTCTAAACAAGCTGTTCAAAATGACATAAAATGACTTACATACACCCGATGTACAGCAGTCCATACATGACATAATATCACGTGTAAACACACCCTTTTTCACGTAAGCAACCTGTACGCCCCATGTTAAATTGTTCATGTTTTATTTCCAGGTTTTGGTTTTGCATTATGAGTATATTAGGATACCAATGATCAGATTCAAAAGCTCATATATGTATACTGATTCGAATAACTAAACTGAACAAGGATCGACACTCATATGCTTCATGTATTCGTTATTTCATGTGTCGTTTATATCAGTTATTCGTAAGACCATTTTAACTAAACATAGCTTACACATATTCATATTATAGATGTTAAATTCAGAAGCACAAGAACGATATTTAGGGATACCTCAAAAGACGATCGAACAAACAAGAATCCAATGGACCTAAACCATATTCGAACCAGATCAAAACCATGCACGATCACCCCACCTTACTACCACGATCAAACCACCTTTGTTATGTCCTTCTAACCTTCCAACGTACCACCTTTTTCACCACTGCTAGGACCTTCGTATTTCCTTTCTTGGATAGGATGAGACTGCCGTCACTTGTGCTTAGTTTTTGGGGTTTGGAGTAAGTGAGAAAATGTTGGATTTCTTTTAATTTAATTGGGAGTGGGAGAGAATGGGCTGCCGAGTCTACAGGTGGAATTAGAGACTATATCCTCTTCCCAAAAATTCAAACGTATAAAGTGATATATTCAAAGTAATATTGTGTGTACCAAGTTTAAATATATTCAAACCTTGTCACTCATTTTACGTGTGATATAATATGCACATAAGTATGGATCGTAATAAGAAGACATATCAAGTTATGTATTTAGTTTAATGTGATGTTCCTTATAGAAATCAGACCTATAGAAGGCATATTAACATGTGATGCTTGTGTCCCGAAACCAACTATATTCGATCCTCCAAAGTTGTTTATACACATTAAAATGAAATCGGCCCTTAGTGACATACTAACTTGTGATGTTTAAAAGTTTGTGTCGTTTACATTTTGTAGTTTAGGTTTAAGATTTATCATACTTGCGGTCTTAAATTCGTAACTTATAGTTAAATTTTTAAATTATATATGAAATCAAATGTTCAAATACCGTATCGTATATTCAGGTTATTATAAGTTTGGTGACGAAATCCATAGTAATTCTCAACCATTTCCATTTAGGAATCTCAGGCTATTGTAGAAGACCAGACGTTTCTGATGTTCGGCCTTAACTTTCGCGCAAGTCAAACATCTGCGAACATAATCAGCAACTTCTGACTTCATGTTCGGCCTCCAATATAACTCCTTGAGATCGTGATACATTTTTTCAGACCCTGGGTGTATAGAATACTTTGACTTATGAGACTCATGCATGATCAAGTCTCGCAGTCCTCCATAATGCGGTACCAAACTTCTTCCTTTAAAACATAAGGTTCCATCTGAACGCTTTTCAATCTTCTTCTGTATCATTCCATAAAGATTTTCACGCTGGAAATCTTCCTGTTTCACTGCTTCTTCTTGAGCATGGAGAATTTGAGCGGGAAGGTTTGAATTGATGGTCATAACCAAAGCTCGAACTCGTAGCGGCTTCAACCGTTCCTTACGGCTCAAGGCATCAGCCACGACGTTCGTCTTTCCCGGGTGGTATCTGATTTCACAGTCATAGTCACTTAAAGTTTCCAACCATCGTCGTTGCCTCATATTTAGCTCTTTCTAATCTAAGATATGTTGAAGACTCTTGTGATCGGTGTAGACAACATACTTCGTTCCGTATAGGGAGTGCCTTCATATCTTTAGTGCAAAAACCACAGCTCCTAACTCCAAATGTTAACAGGTTTCCGCTTTTACTCACATAATTAAATGGAAGTAATGATGCCCCCGAGTAGGAGTCTGCCAAAAACTCTTTATTAAATGTTCTCAAATAAAGTGCATTTGGTTACTTATCCAGTAACACAAATGGGTCGTCAACTGCCAATAGATCTATTCACTATATTCGCGTTCACTATATTCGCGTTCACCCGAAATTGTATATAGTTGTAAAACCCCGAATTGTATATAATCTGAAAAGACTAAAATACCCTCTGAATTTGAACTTTTAAGAACTTATGAAAATTATATAAGTGACATCATTTGAGCTTAACCTAATGTGATTAAAACCTTAAGTATCTAATAAATTAAGTTAATAAATAACCTTTACATTATGATTACAAATCACAAACTAATGTTCTCTAAATCTTGCCTATTATAGGCGACATCTTATTTGATCAAGAACAAAATTTCGGCTAAGTAAATAAATAGAGATAAGAAGGCATTAACTTGATTGTTAGCCCAATTCCACAAAACATGATCCATTCCTCATGTAGCCCAAACCAAGGTACGGTTTTCTTGATTCTATATACCGAAAATATTAACTTCACAATTAAAACAAACCCTAGCTCCCTCCTTCATCAATTGTTCGGCACACCAAGAAAAAAAAACAAAACAAAACCCTAATATCCATCTCACTCAATTCGGCTGCTGTTCTTGTTGTTCGATCCACAAGGAAGAAAAGAAGGAGTTTTAATCATCATTCCCTTGTTTCATACGATCTGTTGTTACTCTTCTACTGTGTTCCTGTTATTCGATCCAAAATAAGCCACAAGGTAATCATATATGTATTTTCTTAATCCATACGAATTCATGAACATAGCCCTAATCGACCCATGTGTTCCTTGTTTTGGTTTTCTGTCGTGCGCACCAAGGAAAGGAAAGAAGAAGGAGATTCGTGGTGAAATTAACCTTGTTGTGTTCGTGTTCTTCGTGGTCTACGAG
The DNA here is from genome assembly GCA_021014915.2 of Artemisia tridentata subsp. tridentata. Lineage (NCBI taxonomy): Eukaryota > Viridiplantae > Streptophyta > Magnoliopsida > Asterales > Asteraceae > Artemisia > Artemisia tridentata. Next base: position 161,720,062 of record CP139503.1, read on the forward strand.
GGTATTGTATCATCCTCTTGTTGATTCTCATGTGTTCTTATTGTTCTCATCAATTTTTGGATCACATAAAATCATACAATCATAAAACCCTAAAATCTAAGATATGTAATTCGATCCTGTTGTGTATGATGATTTTAATTGATTTGATTATGTTAAGACTTGTGATAATCGACCTAAATATGTGTTGGATCAACCTATAATCATTGTTTGTTAAGAATTAATGAAATAAAATGAGAAAACCCTAAGTGATACGTGATTCTGTGAAGAACTGCTACTGACCAGGAACTTTTTTCGACTTTAACCGGCTGTAACTAAATGATGTGAACGTATATTTTGGTGTTTTAAGAGTCTAAAGCTAAGTTCAATGAAATTTCTACATGTGAAAATTTATTTTGTAATTTTTAGATGCCTGGAAGGTTACTTTTTGATTTTTAGAAAATTATGTGTCTGATCGGATTTGTGAGTCTGGAAAATTAGTCCTGGTTTATGATTTTTAATTTTCAAACCGTGTCGAGTTAGAAGGTGTCCTTTGAACTGGGTAATCTTTAGGATGTCTATTACTTCCTGGAATTTTTATAGATTTTTGTGAATTTATTTGGATGGGTAAAAAGGTATGAAATTGTCGAGTGTTCCATCAGATACGATTTTAGAACATGTTGAGAAAATGGATTTTTTATACGTACCTATGTTACTTAATAAAATCTGGAAAAATTTGATAAAATACTATAGAAATTTGAGCATCTCTGGGAATTTTTGGGAATTTTATTACTGAGTTCTTATACGGTTTACACTTTATTGAAAACCTAACAATTTCGTATATAAAACTGTGAGAAATTATAAAAAGGTTAAAAAGGTAATTAAAAGGTGTTTTGTGTTTATTTTATAAACTTAAAGGTTTAAATCGTCATTCTTTTAAAACTAAAGGACCTAACTTGTGAACACCTGTAACTTTATAGTAATTACATTTTACACCCTAAATTTATGAGAATTGCATATTAACCCCTAAACTTATGATAGTTACCTAATAAACCCTAAATTATGGAAACTACTTTATGAACCCTAAAACTTTTGTAAAAGACATTATGAACCTTAAACTACGAATATGATCATCTTTAATACTTTGATTTGACATACGAGAATGTTAATAACCAAAGTTACCTAAAATAGAATGAGAACTAAAATGAAACCTTACGATCATATGAAACTTATAAGAAAACTTATGATTATGTAGATCGGGTGAAGAAGGAGTGGCCTTCTGCTTCTTTTGATTTCATTTGCTTTCGTTGTGTGCTGTGTTAAGGTACGGATATTCTGTCTTACTCTAAGACACTTTGCTTCGTACATATATGCTTTCCCTTTTCACTAGGGATATTTCTTATGATCCGATGACTGCTATGATTCTCTTTTGTTTGATTCTTGGCTCTCATTGTATGACTGCAAATCCTATATGATCCATTCTGATATTTATTTAAATGTCTCTGCTATGATATGATTATTTGTTTGCCATGCTTTGTTGAGATACATTTTCGTTTCTCTTGCTATGCTTTGATTATGATTTGGTATGATATGATATTCCGTGCCTGAGCTTACCTAGTTCTAGAGGTACTAGGACCATGTTTAGGATGGCACCCTATGCATGACACTCCCGTAGAGGTGTGATAGATCTACGGCGTTCCCCTTTTGATATGATATGATTTGTGATCACTATTGGCCATTTCCGTGTGTGTGTGCCCAGTCTAGTACTGGCATACATACTTTATGATGGGAGCGTATGGATGCATCCTAGGACATTTTGATATGTATATGATTTGGTGACCAGGTGGTGTGTGCCTTGCACCCCTTTTCACACTTTTGGATTAGTACTTAGAGGTCTCCCCTCTTCGTGCACTTATATGATATGATATGATATGATTTGACGGAATTTGTTTGGAGTTCATATGGCACATCCTTATATGACATTTTCTTTATTTCCATTTCGTTCTTATATTCAGTTCTTATTCAGTTCTCATGCACTCTTGACTCTTGATTATCTTGATGATTCGTATGACCGTATGATTATGCTTTTCGTTTCGTATCCTTATTCCTTCGTTGCTTATGCTTATTTACCGTTATGCTATGTTATGTATATATCTGTTCACTGGGCTTTTTAAGCTCAGCCGCATTTCTTTTCATGCGGCAGGTTTTAGTAGGAAGCTGGGTATGAGTGGAGAGTGTCTTTGACTTAGAAGCCATTCCGGATTAGAGATGACTAGAAGAGACGATATTTTAGACTTAGTAATTATTGTAATTCATTTGTAATCTTGTAATTTCATATTTTCCCTTGTAACCTTTGAAATTCATTTGTATTATTTAAGTCTTATGCTTATGTTTGCTTTGATATGTCACCATAACGTAATACTTCTACCCTTATCGGGTTGGGGTGTTACAATTATGGTATCAGAGAGACAGGCTGCGACTTGTAATGCATTTACCCTTGACCTGTGTAAGTTTGGACCACTAAGTTTCCACTATAGGCACTCGTAAGACAACCTTTGAGAAATTGCTTTAGGATCTCCCCATAGGAACATAAGTTATAACCGGTGAGGAATGGGTAGACTAGGACATCTATGTAAGTAGCATTGCTTCCGCATCACTCTGATTCGTGCCTCTGCCTTTGGCTATGCCTTATAAGAACCTTTGTTTCAGAAGCTGGAGAGTTTGCAACCTAAACTTAGTAACCAAGTAAGTTTGGAAATCCTCGAGAACCGCATGAATACCTTACACCATTTAGGTTTCACTTCCTGATTCTGACCTCCATCTCCGATTTGTTTGATAAACAGTTTGACACCTTTCTGACCATTCCGAAGGTCATTCAACCGTCATGTGTTTGACACATTCTGTGAATTCATTACTTATGTTGGATATGGAATGTATCATCTGATACTACTTGAATCTGCATAATCCATTGCTAATCCTATGAGAACTCTGAAAATTTTAACCACGGATATAGGAAGATTTGTTTCCCTCCCTTAGAATGACCTGTGAGGATATTGAGTAGACATTAGGCTTCTCGTTTGACGCGATCTCTTCCTTCGTATTTTGATCCTGACAATTGCTTTGTCTTCATTGTTCGATTTGATCCCTATGTTCGAGTTCGTCTGAGTAGAAAAAGTTGTGGGACCAGGTTCCATCTCCTCCATGTGTTGACTATGAGAAGTTTCATCTGGGTGATCGTGTTATAAGACGTTGGATGCCGATTTCAGTGGTAGTGTGATTGGACGTCGGACGAAAGAGTGCCCGAAGTGAATGGTAACAACCATAAGAATGAGAATGATTGATAGCAATCTGCCGAGGGTCGAGTGTTCGCTCTGACCAGGGACCAGGCTGCTAACACATCAAGTACCGTTTCGGTTATTCCTTACTTATGCGATCGTGTTGCGTGGTTTTATTTGATACGAGAATGACATACCATGTGGTGTCTTTTGCTTTTCCTAAGCACATTAAGTCCCCTCTGCATTATTAAATTGTTACTCCTAATTCTATTTCTATGAGAATCTTGTGACTATCCATCACGAGGGTAGATTTTCGTGTTCGGTTGAGGATGTTTGAAGATCAATTTTATTTTGCTAATCTGATTTCTTTGGGAATGTTCGATTCGATTCTGGTCATGTAATTGTTGACTGAGCATTAAGATGCTAACAATAGTTATGATTTTGTCACCTCTGGCGACTTATGAAACTCAAATTCCGTGCCCAGGTTTCTGACCTAGCATACTATGATGATCACCTTGCTTTGAAATTCCGTATATTAATCCCTCGCGTTTGTGAAGATATTCCGTTTGATGTAACTCGCTCGAGAGTTTTCGATGATGAACTTCGCGATGTATTCTTTGATGGACTACCAAGATTTCCCCTCGAATGTAATTGTTTTGATCCGTTTATTAGAATGTGTTTTGTCCCGACTTGAGGTAGACTGTGATTGCAATAAAGGCATGTGTATATGATGCAAGTATTATGACGTCTGGCCAACGTGATAATAGTTACATCATATACCTTGAATTTATTGGAGTCACAAAATGTCTTGAGGAGTGCCTGAGGTCAGTGTGTTATCAGAACCCTATTCATGTGTAAGCGACGTTTTGCCTAATACCGAAATCCCTTACGAACGACATACGTTGAATGAAGAGTATTGAAGGACCTACTTCGAGGAAGTGGTTTATCCGCCTGTGTGCGTCTCTGTGTTGTGTTTCAGTTTGGTTATGAAGAAGAATGATGGTGGTATGAGGTTGTTCTTGGAATACTGGAATCTTAGTAGTATAGTGATTAGGGTTGATACCGTTATCGACGACTTATCTAATCCACTTCAGGGTGAAGTTTTCTCTATGATCGATTTGTAATCTGATTATGTCCATTTTCATGTGAAGGATCAAGATGTTCCTAGCATTGATTTGTATCCGTTATAATCTTTATGAGCATTGTGATGCCAATTGTATTGGCTACTGCTCCGACTATTCTTGTGAACTTGATGGATCGTGTATTTCAAGAATGCTTGGATAATTGTCATAGTATGACGATTTAGTATATTTAGGGACGAAAGAGAAACACGAGAATCATCCTTGTATTTTGGTGTTGAAAATTCCTACGTCAGAAGAGCTTGATGTAAGTTTCTCGAAGAGTATAATTTTGGTTAGGGTGAAGAATATGTTGGATGTTCGTGTGTAGAAGTGGGATTAAAACTGTCAGCAATTTTGTAACGGGATTTACGCGCACGTTGGGATGGACAAAACAATGTGGGTTGTAGTGAATCGTTTAACTTGGTGGCTCACTTGGAAGATCGGCAGAGATGATTTCAACAGAAGATTATTCAAGCTCCTTGGCGCACCTGCAGTGATTGTGTCAGAAAAATCGAGTTTTGTTTCACACTTCCAGGAGAAATGCAGAAGACCTTCAAGACCGGCTCGAGATTTTATGGCGACTACTCACCTTCAGATGGATGGACGGACAGAGCAACTATGTTGGAATTGAAGATGTATGGAATGGAGGGTTGACAAGTGTATTGGCATGATTGAGTTACCTAAGGAGATGTAGAACACCTTTTGGATTGGATTAAGTTGGAGATTTAAGGTTCGGGGTTGATTATTGTGATTGGTGGATTAGTTATCCTTGTAGAAGAAACCTTGAATGGTGGACTATGAAAACTGGTATGTTTCGTACGATGTTCCCGTTGTGGAGAGTTAGACGTTTTGGGCTTATGAAGAAGATCTGGTTCACGATGCGTTAATCCTTTGAATTTTATTTTCCATACGATTATCCGACCTATTCCGTTATGCTCTCCGATACGTTTCGATCCTCCGTTATGTGCTTAGTTTATCGTCTGTACGACTACGTTAGCTCTTTGAGGTGTTTTTATCCTTACGACTATTCGACCTATTTTATTTTGTTTTCTGATGCGTTTCGATACTCCAATTTATACTCTATTGATCGTCGGTGCAAATATGCTACCCATCTCATTATGCGTTTTGATACAAGTTGATATCTCGAGTTGTACCCGATTGATTATCAGTTCAAGTATACTATCTATCTCTTATAAAACTCTTGATACATTCGATGATTCGTTACGCGCTTCGGTTGACCGGTGGTACGTTCCTTAGTTCGACCAGTATCTGTTTGAAATTGATGAGTTCTTCTATAATGGTGCACTAGTTCCCTATCGTTAAGAATCTGGACTGAGTTGACGAGATTTTACTCTTTAGTACTACCTTCGTATTGCTTACAAACAGGAATGTTTCACGTATCTCTGTGTGAGATTTAAATCGTTATCCGCTACATTGTTGTTTCGTATTTCTTGGAACGAATTCGTTGTGAACTATGAAAGCCTAGGGCTTTTCGATGATTTTGATCAGGTTGGCGAGGTATCTCATCGCTTGGCGTTACCTTCCCAGTTATATCATGTATACGATGTATTCCATGTATCACTTCTTCGTGAGTATGATTATCATCCGCTTCATGTTGTGTTTTGCCCATTCGATCAGATTCGGGAAAATCTTTCGTATAGTGAAGAACCTGAGGCTGTTTTGAGCGTCAGGAAAGAGTCATGAGAACTAAAACAATTCCGTTCGTAAAGATTCTTTGGAAGAACCATCCTGAGAGCGAGACTACTTGGGAGACCAAAGAATCAATACGATCCAGTTATCCGCATTTCTCTTTTCGACTTGTTATGTATTCATTTCGATATTGCTTTCGATTTCGCATTTTCATTTCGATTTCGCATTTCAATTTTCGAGGACGAAAATTCCTTTTTAAGAGGGGAAGAGTTGTAAAACCCCGAATTGTATATAATCCGAAAAGACTAAAATACCCTCTGAATTTGAACTTTTAAGAACTTATGAAAATTATATAAGTGACATCATTTGAGCTTAACCTAAAGTGATTAAAACCCTAAGTATCTAATAAATTAAGTTAATAAATAACATTTACATTATGATTACAAATCACAAACTAATGTTCTCTAAATCTAGCCTATTATAGGCGACATCTTATTTGATCAAGAACAAAATTTCGGCTAAGTAAATAAATAGAGATAAGAAGGCATTAACTTGATTGTTAGCCCAATTCCACAAAACATGATCCATTCCTCATGTAGCCCAAACCAAGGTACGGTTTTCTTGATTCTATATACCGAAAATATTAACTTCACAATTAAAACAAACCCTAGCTCCCTCCTTCATCAATTGTTCGGCACACCAAGAAAAAAAAAACAAAACAAAACCCTAATATCCATCTCACTCAATTCGGCTGCTGTTCTTGTTGTTCGATCCACAAGGAAGAAAAGAAGGAGTTTTAATCATCATTCCCTTGTTTTATACGATCTGTTGTTACTCTTCTACTGTGTTCCTGTTATTCGATCCAAAATAAGCCACAAGGTAATCATATATGTATTTTCTTAATCCATACGAATTCATGAACATAGCCCTAATCGACCCATGTGTTCCTTGTTTTGGTTTTCTGTCGTGCGCACCAAGGAAAGGAAAGAAGAAGGAGATTCGTGGTGAAATTAACCTTGTTGTGTTCGTGTTCTTCGTGGTCTACGAGGGTATTGTATCATCCTCTTGTTGATTCTCATGTGTTCTTATTGTTCTCGTCAATTTTTGGATCACATAAAATCATACAATCATAAAACCCTAAAATCTAAGATATGTAATTCGATCCTGTTGTGTATGATGATTTTAATTGATTTGATTATGTTAAGACTTGTGATAATCGACCTAAATATGTGTTGGATCAACCTATAATCATTGTTTGTTAAGAATTAATGAAATAAAATGAGAAAACCCTAAGTGATACGTGATTCTGTGAAGAACTGCTACTGACCCGGAACTTTGTTAGACTTTAACCGGCTGTAACTAAATGATGTGAACGTATATTTTGGTGTCTTAAGAGTCTAAAACTAAGTTCAATGAAATGGCTACATTGTAAAATTTAGTTTGTAATTTTTAGAGGCTTGGAAGGTTACTTTTTGATTTTTAGAAAATTATGTGTCTGATCGGATTTGTGAGTCTGGAAAATTAGTCCGGCTTTATGATTTTTAATTTTCAAACCGTGTCGAGTTAGAAGGTTTCCTTTGAACTGGGTAATCTTTAGGATGTCTATTACTTCCTGGAATTTTTATAGATTTATTTGAATTTATTTGGATGGGTAAAAAGGTATGAAATTGTCGAGTGTTCCATCAGATACGATTTTAGAACATGTTGAGAAAATGGATTTTTTATACGTACCTATCTTAGTTAATAAAATCTGGAAAAATTTGATAAAATACTATAGATATTTTAGCATCTCTGGGAATTTTTGGGAATTTTATTACTGAGTTCTTATATGGTTTACAATTTATTGAAAACCTAACAATTTCGTATATAAAACTGTGAGAAATTATAAAAAGGTTAAAAAGGTAATTAAAAGGTGTTTTGTGTTTATTTTATAAACTTAAAGGTTTAAATCGTCATTCTTTTAAAACTAAAGGACCTAACTTGTGAACACCTGTAACTTTATAGTAATTACATTTTACACCCTAAATTTATGAGAATTGCATATTAACCCCTAAACTTATGATAGTTACCTAATAAACCCTAAATTATGGAAACTACTTTATGAACCCTAAAACTTTTGTAAAAGACATTATGAACCTTAAACTACGAATATGATCATCTTTAATACTTTGATTTGACATACGAGAATGTTAATAACCAAAGTTACCTAAAATAGAATGAGAACTAAAATGAAACCTTACGATCATATGAAACTTATAAGAAAACTTATGATTATGTAGATCGGGTGAAGAAGGAGTGGCCTTCTGCTTCTTTTGATTTCATTTGCTTTCGTTGTGTGCTGTGTTAAGGTACGGATATTCTGTCTTACTCTAAGACACTTTGCTTCGTACATATATGCTTTCCCTTTTCACTAGGGATATTTCTTATGATCCGATGACTGCTATGATTCCCTTTTGTTTGATTCTTGGCTCTCATTGTATGACTGCCAATCCTATATGATTCATTCTGACATTTATTTAAATGTCTCTGCTATGATATGATTATTTGTTTGCCATGCTTTGTTGAGATACACTTTCGTTTCTCTTGCTATGCTTTGATTATGATTTGGTATGATATGATATTCCGTGCCTGAGCTTACCTAGTTCTAGAGGTACTAGGACCATGTTTAGGATGGCACCCTATGCATGACACTCCCGTAGAGGTGTGATAGATCTACGGCGTTCCCCTTTTGATATGATATGATTTGTGATCACTATTGGCCATTTCCGTGTGTGTGTGCCCAGTCTAGTACTGGCATACATACTTTTTGATGGGAGCGTATGGATGCATCCTAGGACATTTGATATGTATATGATTTGGTGACCAGGTGGTGTGTGCCTTGCACCCCTTTTCACACTTTTGGATTAGTACTTAGAGGTCTCCCCTCTTCGTGCACTTATATGATATGATATGATATGATATGATTTGACGGAATTTGTTTGGAGTTCATATGGCACATCCTTATATGACATTTTCTTTATTTCCATTTCGTTCTTATATTCAGTTCTTATTCAGTTCTCATGCACTCTTGACTCTTGATTATCTTGATGATTCGTATGACCGTATGATTATGCTTTTCGTTTCGCATCCTTATTCCTTCGTTGCTTATGCTTATTTACCGTTATGTATGTTATGTATATATCTGTTCACTGGGCTTTTTAAGCTCAGCCGCATTTCTTTTCATGCGGCAGGTTTTAGTAGGAAGCTGGGTATGAGTGGAGAGTGTCTTTGACTTAGAAGCCATTCCGGATTAGAGATGACTAGAAGAGACGATATTTTAGACTTAGTAATTATTGTAATTCATTTGTAATCTTGTAATTTCAGATTTTCCCTTGTAACCTTTGAAATTCATTTGTATTATTTAAGTCTTATGCTTATGTTTGCTTTGATATGTCACCATAACGTAATACTTCTACCCTTATCGGGTTGGGGTGTTACATCTATTCACTATATTCGCGCTCACCCGAAAGTGATTAATGGTGCATGAAGGAGGGTCTTTTAAAATAGGCAACAGTTAACTTAGGCAATATCAATCAGGAAAGTAAACGGGAAAATACTTGTGTTCGGTTTAGAAGCATGTATCTCCCCACAAGTTTGGAAAACGTATAAAAATTGTGGGACTATGAACTCACCTTGACAGTCTGGATGGAAAACAAAGTTAAATAGAGTTGATAAACGTCTCTGGCACGCAATCTGGGTTGGTATGTCAAGTTTCAGTAATCGTATTCGAATATATATAAGTTTTAATGTTTGTTTCGTAACGTTTTGGTTGTCGATTAAATGTTCAAATGAGACAACATGAAGTCTCTTCAAAAGTTATAAAATTTATCTTATTTCTTATTTGTATGTTTTCGTTTTCGTTTGTTCGTTAAATGTATATCTCGTTCGTTTGTTATCTAAATAAACGTATTTCGTTTATTAATTTCTATTAATCGAATCGGAATATATATATATATATATATATATATATATATATATATATATATATATATATATATATATATATATATATATATATATATATATATATATATATATATATATATATATTAATAATACTAATAATAATTATTATTATTATAAAATGTTATTCTTTTACCCCTAAAGTTTCATATATTGACAGTTTATACCCCCGAACTTTCATAAAATGACAAGGTTTACCCTTCAATCTTTATAAAATTACAATTTTTTTTACCCTTCAACTTTGGTCAAATGACAGTTTCTACCCTAATGTTTCAAAACTGACACTTTTTACCCCAGATTTGCATGCCGACAGCAAGTTAATTCCATGTTATAAAACTAATTAGTGTTTTGGCTGAAAATACCGTTTAGACTCCTAGGTCGTTACACCCGACGTCCTTATTTCAATAAAATGCGTTATAAGTTACGATAAAAGGCGAGACTTTTTACGAATCTTGGGTACACCTAATTATTAACTTATGGACAACTTACTTACAGCTTATGGGCTAGGGATTTTGAGCTTAAGAGCTCGAAAAATTTAATTTAGGGTGCGTTTGATCTGCAAAAACGGGGCAGAATTTGGACGCAAATATATTTATGAAAAATCAATCGTTTTACAACGATCTTTTTCCTATTGTTAGCTAGATAGGTGGTCTTCATTGTGTCAAAAATCTAGAATTTTTAGTGATCGTTTAGGGGTCAAAACAAGGGTACAAAGTTGGGTGGCTGGGGCTGATGCTCAACAGAAAAAGAAAAATAGAAAATAAGGTGCATTTTTGGGTTTCAAGTGTTATGGCTAGTTTTTAACGTACACTAACATGGTCTTAATCATGTTTAATCTATTCCTAGAGTGTTTTAATGGTTCTTGATTTGTTTTCTAAAAAAATATTAGGGTGCGTTTGGTTTCGTTTGAATACAAGAAAAAGAAAAGAAAAACTATATTTTTGATCTTGTTGGCTTTTAGTGTTTTATTAACAATATATTTAGAAATATTTAGAGTTTATATAAGTATTGAAAAAGGGTCTTGGTTACTTACTTATGCACCTATTCGGTTTTGAGAGTTCTTGGGCGAAATGGCTAGAAATCTAAAGGCTATTCCTTCTCCTCCATCCTAGACTTCTCAAGGTTCTTCTTTAGCTTCTATGAGGGCTGTGTGATCAGTGGAATAGAGGGTGTGGGCTGTTTTGGTGATTTGTCGAATTATGGGGTGAAAAGAAAATATGGTTGTGTCGTTCTATATATAGAGGAAGAATTCTAGGGTTTCCATGGTTTCTAGTTATCATGTTGGGAGATAAGGGAACATGGTGAGGTAGCTAAAGATCACATGTATGGAGGGGAGGGTTGTGTCGTGTGTTATTTTGTGAAGTGGTGATGTGTTTGTTTTAAAACCTTACAAGTTACCAACTTAATTTATCATGGTGATGTGTTTAGAAGACATGGATATGTGGAGGTCTTTAGATCATAGAAGAGGTCTTGTGGTGCATGGTTTTCTTAGATGTTAGTGAGGGATTAACTTGGTTAGCTTATAGTGTGATTCGAACTAGGTAATTAAAGATAGGATCGAATAGGCATTAGGAAGTGGTACATAGGGCTTTATCGTGTGGTACCTAGGGTTTAGGATGTAACTAAATTAGTTTCTAGGGTTTAATTTAATTATTTGTTAAATAGAAAAATAATTAAGTTTGTTTTAAATATCTATGTGTCGAATTATGTAGATATGGAAAAGAATTTATGTTGTGCTTAAGTGAGTTGTACCATAAGCTTAATAGAGTGGTACTAAGGTTTAAGAAATAAGAAAAATATTTTTTTAATGTTTCTTTAAGTTATATTAATTATATGTAATTTTCATTTAGTTTTAAATATATATATATATATATATATATATATATATATATATATATATATATATATATATATATATATATATATATATATATATATATATATAAATGAGATTTTAGGGTTTTGTGCATTGAAGGGTTGTACGTTGGGTTTAAGGGCTTGTGCTAATATATAGTAAGTGTAATTAATTTATTTTAAAAATTAGTGCATGAATTTGTTGTACAATATGCTTTAAAATAAATATTTTCAAGGTTAATATTGTATTTTTAATAATATTTATGTTTTATGCTTAAATGACTTGTACTTTGGTATAAAGGACTTGTACATATATATTTTATAAAAATCATATATACATTATTTAGGGTTTGTGATTTTATTATATAAAATCATAGTTTTGTGAAATTAGGGTTTGTATCGGGTGTTATAGTGGAATTAGGGTTTATGTGTTTTGGTAACTTGTACATTAGTATTTTAGGGTTTAGTTTTTCATAAATGTTGTTATAATTATTTAGGGTTTCATAAAGATTCTAATGAATATGATATGTTTAGTTTTAAACGTACTTCAACGAATTAACGTAAAGTGACAAATGAGATATCGTAAAGTTTTATATGAAAATGTTTCTACAGAATAAACATTAAGTTTGTTGAGGTCGGGTTGCGTGAGAGCACATTTATCAAGGATGCGAGTTTCGTCACATGAGATAGAAAAAGGATTAGTATTCGGTATTAAGAATATGAGATTGTTTATTACAGAGTGAAATTTTTACAGTGGTTACACTTAAGTTTTCGGGAAGCATATGCTATGACCTTCCCTCGTTGCATCAAAACTGCTCCTAACCCGTTATATGATGCATCACAAAAAACTACAAAATCTTCTACTCCATCTGGCACCGCCAAAATCGGTGCATTACATAGTTTTTGCTTCAGGGTTTGAAATGCTTCTTGTTCATCCCTTCCCTATTCATACTTCTTATCTTTCTGAGTCAATGTAGTTAATGGCTTAGATATTTTGGAAAATCCCTCGATAAATCTCCGGTAATACCCGGCCAATCCCAAAAATTGTCAGATCTCTGTAGCATTAGAAGGTGTTGGCCAATTCTCAATAGCTTCAATCTTCGCGGGATCCACATGCAACCCTTTGTTGTCAATCACATGACCAAGAAATTGTACTTTGCGAATCCAAAACTCACACTTAGAGAATTTTGCGTACAATTGTTCTTCCTTGAGCAACTTAAGAATCGTCGTCAGGTGTTGCTTATGCTCTTCTTCACTCTTGGAGTAGATCAAGATGTCGTCGATGAAGACTATGACAAACTTGTCCAAATATGGTTTACACACTCGGTTCATGAGGTCCATGAATACAGCTGGTGCGTTTGTCAAACCAAAGGGCATCACTCGAAACTCATAGTGGCTATAGCGAGTCCTGAACACCGTCTTGGGAATATCCTCCTCCCGGACTCTAATTTGGTAATAGTCTGACCGCAAATCTATTTTAGAGTAGTAATATGATCCTTGCAGTTGGTCGAACAAATCGTCAATCCTAGGTAACGGGTAGCGATTCTTCACCGTTAGCTTGTTCAATTCACGGTAGTCAATGTACATTCTAAACGATCCATCCTTCTTTTTCACAAATAACACCGGTGCTCCCCAAGGTGATGAACTAGGTCAGATAAACCCTTTATCCAATAACTCCTGTAACTGTTTACACATTTCTTGCATTTCTGTCAGAGCAATTCGATACGGTGCACGTGCCACAAGTGCAGCTCCCGGAACTAGGTCAATTAGAAATTACACGTGTCGAACCGGTGGAAGCCCATGTAGATCTTCAGGAAATACCTCAGGAAAATCACGCACAATCGGGACGTCCTCGAGTCGCTTCTCTCCAGACTCTTTCTTGGACACATGTGCTAGGAATGCATGACAGCCTTTCTCGATATACTTCAAAGTCTTAATGCAGGAGATACTACTCAAACGAGTTCCGCTACGGTCTCCGCGGACAACCAAGGTTTCGTCATCAAGAGGAATATGAACAACTCGTTCACCGCAAATGATAATGGCTCGATGTTTAGACAACCAATCCATACCCACCACTACGTCGAAGCTTCCGAGTTCAATGGGCATAAGGTTGATGCTAAACGGGTGATCTAGAAGGTTTAGGGTACAGTCTCGGATTACAATGCAGGTGTTAACCAAGTTGCCATTAGCTAGCTCAATACTATAGCTGGTGTCTAAGGAGGTAGGGGTGAGGTTAAGTAGTGGCGAAATCTTAGAAGATACAAAACTCATATCGGCACCAGAATCAAATAAGTCTTTAACACGAAGGTTGTTGAGTAGGAACGTACCGGTGACTACGTTCGGGTCATGCTGCTGTTCTCCAGTGCCCATCACATATGCTCTGCCACGAGCGCCTTCAGTCCTTCGTCCATTATTCTTTGGGCAATTACTCTTGTAGTGTCCACTCTCCCCACATCCAAAACAGGTTACAACCGGCTGTGCATTACTCCTTGTAGCCACAGCTTTTCCCTTACAGTTCTTAGCAACATGCCCAACCTTGTTGCATTTCTGACAGCTCACAGTGCATGGCCCAGGGTGATGTTGGTTACACTTGTCACAGAACGGGTGATTCCCAGCATATCCTCCAACTTGTGCTGGTGCAGCCACGTATGCCCTGACAGCCTCTTGTCGTCTGTTCTGTTGGTGGTGATGGTTGTTGTTACAGTACTGGTTGTTGTTGTTGTAGTGGTGATGGTTATGGTGAGGGTGATTGTTGTTGTTGCGGTTGTTGTAGTTGTTGTTGTTGTTGTTCCTCCTGTAGTCCTCCCACTTCCTTTTTTGATCATAGTTGTTACTTTTCTGGATAGTACCATTCTTAACCACCTGATCCATCAATCGTTCAGATATACGGATTGCATCATCCAAAGTCTGCGAGTTGTATGACGTCACGTGCCCTTCAATACTGGCTGGTAGACCACCAATAAACTTTTCCAGTAACTTCTCGTTATCCGGCACCATATGAGCACAAAAGACTTTCAACTCTTGAAATCGTCGAACATAAGTAGTAAGGTCAACGCCTTTCACAGCCAAGTAGTAGAATTCGGTGTCCAACTTTCTCATGTCACTGCGGGAGCAATACTTCTTCACCATTTCCTTTTTAAATTCTTCCCGTGGAACATTATAAGCTCTCTCCATCCCAACATCCTTGGTATAAGCATTCCACCATGATAATGCATGCTCCATCAAAGTTCCTGTTGCATACTTCACTTTGTAGTCTTCAGAGCAGTTACTTCTTAAAAACACTGATTCCATCTTCTCAAACCACTGGGTTAGACCGACAGCTCCTTCAGTTCCTTTGAAGGTAGTAGGTTTGCAGTTCATGAACTCCTTGTAAGTGCAGAAACGGTTCTCATAGACGTGTTGCACTCCTGCCTGTCCAACACTCTGGTTACTAGCACCTGCTTGCCCAACAAGCGCCGCAGCTATGCCTTCCTCAATTAGTTTCTGGATTGCGGCTGGGGTCATCTTCTTAGGCGGCATAATTCTATCAATCATTACAAATGTACAACGTTATAAGTATTTGATTAACGTAACAGAATCATAACATAAAGTAAATAACACAATGATACATCATAATATAGCGTCCATTCAACATCATAAATAGTGCATCACCAAATACATCATAGATTCGATACTCGTCATAAGTCTTACAAGATATGCAAAATAACTACAAGTTTCTGATCAAAATCTACTAACTGAAACTAGTCAGTTTAGTACGTACAAGGTAAACTACTACTACAATACCAAACTACTATAATAAAGATGATCACTAATCTCTGCTGACGGTCCACTCCATATGCAGCCAAGACATCAATGCTATCATCAAAGCGAAAACGTGCCATCCTGTCATAATATGCCTGCCACTGCATGACATGGATCCCATCCCACATCTCCTGAATACTCTGCTGGTAGTGACGACCATCAATATCAGTAAACACAACTCCAAGATCTATCCTCTCTACAATCTTCTCAACCTCAGTCATCCTCTGCTCTAACGACACTAAACGCTCCCTAATCTCTGAATCAGCTGTCTCTGAAGATCTCAATCTCGCTGCCTGCTCATATAACTCCACATATAAATCGTCTGTCGCTCTCCTGTCACCCTTAATCTCCTTCTTCAACTCTAAGACCTCTGACTGTCGAGTACTCAATCGTCTGGACATAGACATGTAACGACCCTGACACCATGAGATATCCTCCCTCAAGCGACTCAGCTCGGCTCGAAGCTCTGCAGGGGTAACTCGCTGTGCTGCTGAAGACACACCCATCTCAAATGTAGGTGTCACCTCTGTAGCTAAAGCATGACCTAGGGCATCTAAGGTATCGGACTCGTAGGTGATATCTGACACTGCTGGTGAGGGCGGCATGGGGAGAGCTTCCTGCTCCTCCTCCATCGGCTCCTCGTCATCATCATCATCGACATCGTCATCATCATCATCATGGTCATTATCCATCTCGTCCTCATCATCATCATCCATCTCCTCACCATCTCTGGACTCGGTGGTGTAAAGGGGTGATCAATGGGTGCATCTGGTAACTGACCGAAAGGGACTGATGTAGCCATAATACTCTACATGGAGTATCGGGACAAGTATAAAAATTTCATTTGGCTAGAATTTTTATAAAATAGTTTCATATGAAATGAAATAGTAGGGGAAAGATCCAAACATATGATAGTGCAAAGCATGCATACATAAAATTTTAAGTAAAGCACTTACGAGCAAAGTGGCACGGAGGGCTGATGGCTATCGATTTCGAAAAACGTTTTGACTCACGTGAAAAATATTTATAGTCGAGTATGATCTTGTTCTCTATAAACCGTGGCTCTGATACCATTCTGTAACACCCCCAACTCGAAATATGGCAGCGGGACTGAGCTTGGGGTGCTACGTGAGGGGTAAGACAGTCACAATCACAGAAAACTATCTCATAACGAGACGTTTTTAATAAAACATATCATTCGAATACAAACTTTATTGTTTAGAGTCTAAAAGACTCACATCACAAGTAGCAGCGGAAAATAAAGATAGTTTCCAGCGGAATAAAAGACACAGTTTTAAAATACTATTTAAATGATAAAGATAATAAGGGCAAAAAGCATAGCCCAAAGATAGCCATCCTCAACCTTCAACTACTCCTGGTGTTCACATCATGCATCAATTACCTGAGATAAACATGCTAAAAAGTCAAAACAAAGGTTGAGTGTAATCCATAGGTTTAGTAAATAATTGTTGAGCACAAGATTTTAATCTGGAAGATATAAGTAACAATTACAAATATCGGGTAAGCGTCACATAATCATTCAGTTGTTTTGCTAAGCTAATGACACACAAAGCGTTAACTAGCACCAGTAACCCTGGCGTAAGTCGACAGTAATCGCGGAATTTCATAATCATAATAGTTGCCCCCAAAGCTAGGTATCTTGCCAAATACCTAGGTAACTCAAATATAGCACACCCGTGTTGCCTACCTGGTCAACAGGGATGGGATGGTCAAATCCTATAGGCCTATATACTATAATTGCACTCACCCGCAGGTGATTAATGGTTCATGATCGAGGGACTTGCTTTTGGCAAGGAAGGTACTTAGCATTTATCGCGTCAGTCAGGAATAGCATACCAATAAACAATTGTGCTCAGAAAAATAGTAAGTAGCATGTATCTCCCCCATGGGATTATAAACAATTTAAAAATATAAAAGTGGGGCTATGAATCACACCTTAGTAGCAGAGAAATGAGATATCACAATATGATCAAATGGAATGGCACGGCAAGTGAACCTCAGCACAACCTAATATATGAATAATATGTCTCAGCAATAACCTTAAAGTGATTTGATAATCAATACTCGTATTTGAAAATAAAAACGTTTTATTTCAATGGCGTTTTGAGTTAAATAAAGTTTAAGACTCGTGTGTATACGAGACGTTAAAATAATAAAAGTCGGCAAACACGAACGGATACAAAGAAGGAATAACGAAGAGAAAAGGTGAATTAAAATTAAGAAAATAATAAGAAAAAAAAGAAAAACATAAAACATAAATAGATTGTTTCGGTGTTTTACCCTTTTCCCCAAATAATTGATGAAATATCGAAGTTTTGGAAGAAATTATATAAATATTGAAAAGGTTTTTAAGTTATTTGAATAATTATAATTGATTAAATTATAAAAAGGTTTTATTGAAATCTGGGCATGATGCGCCCATTTACAAAACATTTCCAAGTCATTACGACTTTTGAATATAAGTTTTATTATCTCATTTTACAAATTAAATATGTCTATTAGTTGCGTATATATATTAATTATTAAGTTTTATCAATCATTTTTGATTATGCGTTCTAAATTATTAAACCGAAACAATATATCGAATAATGAATACTAAACAATTAATAAAACAAATAATAAAAGAAATAATGACCCAAGTGTATTGGGCTTTGGCCCAATACTCAACTCATACACATTGGGCTTTCATTGGGCTTTCGGGCCCAAGTTATTAACACTTAACCATTAGACCTTGGCCGTGACTCATTGAGTCACGGCTCGAGTCTATTCGAGCCAAAGGCTCTTGGTTGTGGCAATAAGCCAAATTGAATCCAATATTAACACAACATAATCATAAAAACTATGTCGTGACTCAATTGAGTCACGGCTCGAATCCTTCCCGAGCCAAAGGCTCTCGGATCAAAGTAATAAACCAAATCCAAATCAATACACATCCTTATCAAAACAATGATAACAAGGCTATGCCGTGACTCATTTGAGTCACGGCTCGAGCCAATATAAGCCAATAGGCTTCGGATGGTTAACAACAAAAATACAATTCCAAATCAAATCAAATCCAAACATCTCACAACAATATGGATGTCTTGGCTATGCCGTGACTCTTTTGAGTCACGGCTTGAGCCAATCCGAGCCAAAGGCTCACGGATAATCTACAACACATCCACAATCCAATTCAAATCCGAATCTATTACAAATCTAACACAACAAGAACATAAGGGCTATGCCGTGACTCATTTGAGTCACGGCTCGAGCCATTCCGAGTCAATAGACTCTCAGATAAACAATCAACACAACCACATCAAAAGTTCCAAATTCCAAGTCAATTCTAATCCAATCCAACACAACCAGGGAGCCTTGCCGTGACTCAATGGAGTCATGGCTCGAACCCTAAAACGAGCCAAAGGGCTCCTGGTCATAACCACATTCAACACAACCAATCAAATCCAAAATCCACAAACAATTACAACAAACTCCGAATAAAAATAAAAATAAAATAAATCTGAATCAAAACAAATAAATTACAGCCAAATCGAAATAAATAAAAATAAAACTAAAATTAAAACTGAAGTTGTCTAAACCTAAACCTAGTACTGCCGTGACTCAAAGAGTCATGGTTAAAGCTTCATACGAGCTCGAGGGCTCCTCGGCTTCAACCACAAGGACCAACTCGGTCTAAAACTCCATATCCAATGCTACAAAAATAAATATAAATTAAATATCGAATGAAATAAATAAAAATGTAACGACTCACCTGATGAAGCGAAAAGTGTACCGCTTTTAGGGGGTCATTTAAGCCCTAAATCGTATTTATTTGATCAAATATTGCCCTAAATCGTTCCTTTTGTCATTTTAGGTACTTTTGAGAAGAAATCTGGAAAAGGAAGCATTTTGGACGTTTTTGGAGCATAAAAGTGAAGAAAACGGCAAAGTCTCAAAATTGTGCTGGAAAGTACCTTTGACGGCGTCAGGATTTGTTCTTGACGGCGTCATGGCTTGGCAAAAGTGGTGGATGTGAAAATTACTCATGATAAGCCAGAGAATTTTGCATGGAAATTATGACGGCGTCACCCTTTAATGTGATCAAGGTCGTCACGGCTTAATTTAAAGAGGGACGGCGTCACGCCTAATTCTGACGGCGTCAAGCCTTGATAAGCCAGAACGGATTTTGGAGAGCTAAAGAGGGACGGCGTCAAGAAGGCCATCCGGGAACCCTAAAAGCAGCGAGGTGACGGCGTCACACTCCATAACGTGACGCCGTCAGATCTGAAAGTCTATATATAGTTTTGCATTTTTTTTGTCATTAGTGTGGAACTTATTGTGGAACTTTGTGTGTGAAAACCCTAAGACGATTTTAGCAGCTTTTTCAAGGGTTTTTTCCTTGAGATCTTCCATGTTACATTGAAGATAAGTTATCAATTAATCATTCAATATGTCTATGTGTTGTTTGATTCTATCTTGTTCTTGTCTTTTGTTTAACATGCTAGGCTAGGTTTTCTTTGTGTTTGCTTAGATCTAATGAAACCTAGCTATTGATTATTGGTTATTAGTGTGTTATTAGTTGTATTGGATGATTGTTTATCTATGTTAGGCTTAAGAAAACTGGCTAACTTCCTATACGGTAACTTGCTTGAACGTCTTAAGAAACATGAACCAATGCGTACTAAAGGTTTTTATGGTTGTATTTAATGCACAAGCGAATTCTAGTGATCCCATGTTAGGAGCTTCCTAGCCGGCTCGACATAGGAGTGAAGTAGGAGCTTGTAGAGTCGGGGAAGTACGTACGCCACCCCACGATTGGTATTAAGGAATACACCCGTCATCCACGCAATTAATACACACTAATCAACCGGGAAAAGATAGTTAGGGAGTAAGGAAATCTAAGTAAACACATTTCTCTCCACATAAGTTTTACCACCTTTTCATTTTCTGTTATTTTATTTTATTTGCATTCGTAGTTAATTGGGTTAGTTGACTAGCAACTAATTCCGCCCACTCTTTCAAACCCGAGATTTTACTTGCTTTCATAAAATTATAAAAACATAAAAAGAATCTTCTCTCACCCTTAGACCTATTAGAGTAGTTTTTCATACCTAACGAACACTATTCCCTGTGGAGAACGATCAATCCCCCGTACTTACCACTACACTATACTACATCGGTCAGGTACACTGCCTGGTGGGGTTGTAAGCCTCTTGGGATCCCTCGAGAGGTAAAACCTGTTGTAAGGTTGCAAAACCACGCATCAAGTTTTTGGCGCCGCTGCCGGGGAATAGTTATTGTTTAGGTTGAATTTTTATTTTATAGGTCTACTCACTAGATTCCTTTCTAGTGAGATTTTTATTCTATTTTTCTAGGTTTTCTTTAGTCTATCTTTTTCTGCTCTATCCATTGCCCAAATCTTCCTTGGCCATCATGGTAAACGAAGATCTCTCCAATCTCAGAGTCACCAGGAGTCGTAGTTCACTAAGCGACCTTATTCCACCCTACGCAGAACCTGATAGGGAAATGCGAAGATTAAGGCGACTCTTTGCAACACCCGAACCATCTGGCATTGCCATCGACTTTGATGATGCCCTCTCCGAGGAAGAATCCAATCATCATTCTACACCTCCTAGCCCTCAACCCAATCACGATATGGAGGTTCCCGAAATCCCAATCCCTAAATGTCTCAAGGACTACTCTTCTCCCACCCCTCGTAGTTTTTCCAATGCTATCGTTTTTCCAAATGAACGCACGGATGGGGTCTTGCGTGCAACCGATATTTGGCTGGTCCAAAGTGTATGCAAGTTTCACGGATTGAAAACTGAAGATCCAATCCAACACATCAAAGACTTCCTGAAAATAGTGGATACCCTCCATACGGACGGAGCCACTAGAGATACCTCCCGGCTGCGAT
Source organism: Artemisia tridentata subsp. tridentata (assembly GCA_021014915.2). Taxonomy (NCBI): domain Eukaryota; kingdom Viridiplantae; phylum Streptophyta; class Magnoliopsida; order Asterales; family Asteraceae; genus Artemisia; species Artemisia tridentata. The sequence continues at coordinate 161,741,658 of CP139503.1, forward strand.
TCTTTCCCTTCACCCTTTATGAAAAAGCCGGAGACTGGTATAATCAACTTCCCTCCGAATCCATTTTCACATGGGAACAGCTTGTCTCAAAATTCTATGAGAAATTCTTTCCAATAGGAAGAACTTCAACGTTAAGAGACGCAATCTTCCGCTTCCATGTTGGACCAGCTGAACCCATTCACGAATCCTGGATCAGATTTAAAGATTTGATTAGACAAGTCCCTCATCATGGCATTGAACTCTGGCTTCTTGTCCAAATCTTTTATGACAGTGTCCCTAAAAGTGACCAATTTGGCATTAATAATTTGGTAAAAGGAAAAATAGCCAACCTAAGCGCTGAGGAAGGATGGGATAGAATTGAGGAATACGCAAATGATCAAGACGATACCTGGGATGAACCCGATTCGATCATGAGCATTTCCAAGATCATGAAAGAGCCTCCTTTTGCCAGCCGGCTGAATAGAATGAATGATCAAGTCTCTTATCTAGACAAGTCACAACCAACTAAACGGTTGTCAAACCCATACTTGATCTGCGACCAATGTGGTGGCCCGCATGAAGTGGAGGAATGCGAGGATAATACCACCACCGAACAAGCATGCTTGTCAAGCCACGACATCTTCGATGATCCTTCGCTCTTAACTTTCTACCAAAACAATGATTTCACCCCTTGGGGAAATCTTGTGAGAGAAGAGGGAGGAGGAGAATATCCTGACTATAAGGTTAGGAGCACTTTTGAGGATGATCTTGGGCATTTCACGTTTGAAAAGAATCTGCAACTAAATGGTCTCGACAACCTTATCAATAGCCAACAAAACGACATGAGGACCAAATTCGCAGAACTCAACGCCACTCTCGACGGCCTTAGCGAACCTCAAAGAGATCCCTTACTCGCCATCACCACTCGTGCTGGAATAACTACTAAGGACCCACCTTACCCAGCTCAACAATCTAACATCATGGAACCCAACACCCCTCATGAAGAGAAAGATAATGTGAGCGATGAAAATCCCGAACAAACCCCTCCGGTAACTCCCTCTCCACCTACTCCAACCAAACAGCCCATTAAAGTCCCATACCCGTCCCGTCTCAAGAATCAAAAGGTCGAAAATGATAATAAAAGATTCTTGTCATATTTGAAGAATTCAGTCGTCACCATACCCCTTCTTGATGCATGTTACCATATGCCCAAATATAGTACATACTTCAAGAAGTTGCTAACCAACAGAAAAGGGCTCGAGGGTCTTGTAACCTTAGGAGAAGAATGTTCTGTGGTGACTCATCGAGGGCTGCCAAAGAAGGTGGACGATCCAGGTAGTTTCACCTTGCCCTGCTCAATAGGATCTCTTTCAGTCAAGAATGCTTTAGCCGACTTAGGAGCAAGTATCAATCTTATGCCGCATTCCATGTTCCTCAAATTAGGGTACTCTGGATTGAAACCTACCCGTATGAACATCCAACTAGCCGATAGATCAGTCAAATACCCCTTAGGAATATGTGAAAATGTGTTGGTTAAGGTAGGGAGGTTCAAATTTCCAGTTGACTTCGTCATCTTAGAAATGGAAGAAGATGACCTAGTGCCTATCATTCTGGGGAGGCCATTCCTTGCAACCGCTCGTGCTGTTATTGATGTTCACGACGGCAAACTGACCTTATGAGTAGGGGCCGATAGCTTAACCTTCGACATCAAGGACACAATGAATCTTTCTCTCGAAGCAGATAATCAGCTGTATTTCATCGAAGAAATCGATGAACTATCCGACGAGATTGACAATTGTATAGATGAACAGATGGAAGCTGGTTGGTTGCGAGATGAAGCTTTCTTACCCATCTTTGAGGAGGAGAAGACTATGGATGTAAACGCAGTCTCCTTCTATCCCAGACAAGAAATCGAACAGCTTGAGCTTCGTAAACCCGAGAACAAACTTAAACCCTCCATCATCGAGCCACCTGCGGTAGAACTCAAGGAACTCCCGAACAACCTTGAATATGCTTTCCTCCAAGGGGAAGATCAACTTCCGGTAATCATAAGCTCTTCCTTGAAAAGTGAACAAAAGGATAAACTCTTAGGAGTTTTAAAAAAATATAAAGGCGTTATAGCATGGAGTGTAGCCGACATCAAGGGGATTGACTCTACTTTTTGCACGCATAAAATACTCATGGAGGAGGATTATAAACCCACCGTGCAACCTCAAAGGCGAGTAAACCCCAACATTAAGGAAGTCGTAAAAAAGGAAGTCATTAAGCTCCTAGATGCAGGGCTAATTTACCCAATTTCCGACAGTCCATGGGTAAGTCCTGTACAGGTTGTACCAAAAAAGGGTGGAATGACAGTAGTAAAGAACGATAGGGATGAGTTAGTGCCTCAACGAACAGTAACTGGATGGCGTGTGTGCATCGATTATAGGAAGTTGAATGATGCAACCCGAAAGGATCATTTCCCTCTCCCATTTATCGACCAAATGTTGGAAAGGTTAGCAGGGCATGAGTACTACTGCTTCCTAGATGGGTTCTCAGGGTATTTCCAAATCCCTATCGCTCCTGAGGACCAAGAAAAGACGACGTTTACATACCCTTATGGCACCTTCGCCTACAAGCGAATGCCCTTTGGACTATGTAACGCCCCCGCCACTTTCCAGCGCTGCATGACGGCAATCTTCCATGAGTTAATGGAAGACAGCATGGAGGTCTTCATGGATGATTTTTCGGTCTTTGGAAACTATTTTGATCGTTGTCTTGCTAACCTTGAGAAAATGCTCAAACGTTGTGAGGAGACTAACTTGGTACTAAACTCGGAAAAGTGCCACTTTATGGTAAAAGAAGGGATTGTGCTAGGGCACAAAATTTCAGGAAGTGGAATTGAAGTAGACCGGGCAAAAATTGAAGCTATATCCAAACTCCCCTATCCAACAACTGTCAAGGCAATCCGTAGCTTTTTGGGTCATGCTGGCTTCTATAGAAGATTCATTAAAGATTTCTCAAAGGTAGCTAAACCAATGACCCAGTTGCTCATGAAGGATGCCCCTTTCGACTTCTCTCAAGAGTGCAAGGATGCATTCGATCGATTGAAGCAGGAACTTACCCAAGCCCCAATTATGGTCACCCCTAACTGGGAGTTACCCTTTGAAATCATGTGCGATGCTAGCGATTATGCTGTTGGAGCAGTATTAGGCCAAAGGCTTAACAAACACTTTCAGCCAATATACTATGCTAGCAAAACCATGAATCCTGCTCAAGAAAACTACACTACCACTGAAAAGGAATTACTGGCCGTGGTATTTGCTTTTTATAAGTTTCGCCAATATCTTGTCCTTTCCAAAACGGTTGTTTTTACGGACCATTCAGCTATTCGATATCTTTTTAATAAACTGGATGCTAAACCACGGTTACTTCGTTGGATCTTACTATTGCAAGAGTTCGATGTTGAGATTCGTGATAAGAAAGGGGCAGAGAATCTTGCAGCTGATCATCTCTCTCGTCTCGAAAACCCCAGCCTCGCTGAATCTGACAAGAGTGAGATTCGGGAGTCATTTCCTGAAGAGCAGCTCATGTCAATAAATGATTCTGAACCATGGTATGCGGATTATGCTAACTACCTGGCAAGTCGAGTCATTCCTGAGCATATGAGCAGGCATGAAAAAAGGAGGTTCTTCAATCAATTAAGGTATTACTTTTGGGATGAACCTTTCTTATTCCGAAGATGTCCGGACCAGGTAATCAGGCGTTGTGTTTCGGAAAAGGAGGCTGTCAGAATTATAAAAGAGTGTCATGCAGGTCCATCTGGAGGACATCACGGAATGAACACTACTGCACGAAAGGTCTTCGACGCGGGATTCTATTGGCCTACAATATTTCGTGATGTGAAGGGAATGATACAAACTTGTGACGCATGTCAAAGAGCTGGGAATATCTCTAGGATGGATGAAGCCCCACAGAATTATATACAAGTTTGTGAGGTTTTCGATGTTTGGGGAATTGATTTCATGGGACCCTTCCCATCTTCAGGAGGAAATGAATACATCCTAGTGGCCATTGATTATGTTTCGAAATGGGTGGAAGCACAAGCTCTTAGGACTAACGACGCTAGGGTAGTCATTCATTTCTTAAAAAAATTGTTCGCTAGGTTCGGAATTCTGAAGGCTCTTATTAGTGACAGGGGAACCCATTTTTGCAATTCGTAAATGGAGAAAGTTATGAAAAGATATGGAGTCTCTCACCGATTCTCCACTGCTTACCATCCTCAAACCAACGGTCAAGTCGAAAACACTAATAGAGCCATAAAGAGAATATTAGAGAAAACGGTCAATCAAAACCGAAAAGATTGGTCTTTTAAGCTCGATGAAGCTTTGTGGGCATTTCGAACCGCTTATAAGACACCAATCGGGACAACCCCGTTCCGTATGGTATATGGCAAGGCATGCCACCTTCCAGTAGAACTGGAACACAAGGCGTATTGGGCACTTAAGGCTTGTAATTTGGATTATACGGTTGCGGGAACAAATAGATTCTTACAGCTCCAAGAGCTCGATGAATTGAGATTAGAGGCTTATGAATCTTCCATTACATACAAAGAAAGGGCAAAAAGATGGCATGACCAACGGATTAAGAGACCCAAGGAGTTTTCGGAAGGAGACAAGGTATTATTATATAATTCTCGCTTAAGGCTATTTCCGGGAAAACTTAAATCTAGATGGTATGGACCTTTTACCGTAAGGAGCTCCTCTAAAACCGGAGCCGTTGTGTTGATTGACGACGAAGATAGAGAATTCACTGTGAATATACAACGAGTCAAGCATTATCAAGAGAATGGTAATGAAATGATCAATGAGGAAGACATAACTTTTGATGAAGAAATCACGTAATGTACGTGACTTTGAGTCTAGCTACAAGACTCGTTAATAAAGAAAAGCGCTTCTTGGGAGGCAACCCAAGTTTTATTTGCTTTGTGTGTTTATTTGTTTGTTTGATTTTATTTGTTTCCGTATGTGTGTTTAAGTTTTATTATTATTGATTCATGTTCAAAACTAATTTGTGAAAATGCTTTATCTTGTTTTTAACTTCGTCTTAACTACATATAAAGGTATTTTGCAAAAGCTAAGTGTAAGGGAAATCTAAATCGTTTTATTAGAACACAAATGAACATGAATCATAATAATAATAAATTAACATACATATTAGTATTTGTTTGAGTCAAATGCTTGTATCGAGTCATAATGATGTTTTGCAGGATTTCCAGGAAGTAAGGTATAGTTTTTTCCAAAATTTTTCCGGAAACTTAACATGAGAATTCTGTCAGATTATTTCTGACGGCGTCAGGATTTACAACCTGACGGCGTCAGGTTTAATTTTCTAAAAATTTTTGAAAGTTTTGTTTTCATAAAAAGTTTTTATTAAATCTATAACTTATAATCTCCAGGAATCTGCAAAATTATCATTCCACAAGCATTATATCCTTATATATAGAGTTTATCCCGCCGATGTTATGCAGGTTTTCGTGTTTGTTTTCTCAGGTTTAACAGGTATTTTGGACAAGGAAATGTTTTGGATCAAGCTTTTGGCGATGCATTAGTCATGAAGCTTCAACATTACCTTGGAAGAAGATCTAACCGTGTTACTTCTTTATCCACCGAGCGAATCAGGGGAGTATTTGATTTCATTCTTTTACTTTATGCTTTTACATCTTGTTATTTGAACATTGGGGACAATGTTCATCTTAAGTGTAAGGGGGGGGGGGGGTAAAAGCACGATACGATTAGAGAATGCTTTTACGCTTGATTTTTGTTTGTTTAATAGTTGATGTGTAATAAAACTGAGATAAATACCTGTTAGGGCAATTTTAGTGCCAAATTTAAAATTTTTTACAACACTTAGGAGTGAAACTTTGATCTTAATGAGCATCTCACGGATAGGAGTTATATGACTAGCACAAAAACCGTACCACTAAAAAAATTTTCCAACCCCAAATATGTGAGGTTCACCCCTAGAATTGGTAGGAAAAGCATTTATGTTATGATGTGTGTACCGGTAGCACTTAGATTCTAGAACTTGCGTTAGGACCATTCCAAGGCCACAAGTGAGACTACATTCGTGTAGTTAGATTTACTACATGATAAGAGGCATTAGGATTAACCCATTGTTTTACACCTGTGTTTTTGTTATAATTACTTTGGCTACATTGGTCAAGTAATTCTCCCACACCCTTTGCGTTGTACTCATTTTTAGTACACGATACCCCTAGTACACCCTTCAGAGCCTATCTTTTCGTTTCGACCTTTAAGCATTTTACTTAAAGGAAGAATTTGTTTACACCCCACTAAAATGTACACCCAAATCGCCTTAGCCTACCTTGTATGCACTCATTTTTAGTGCATTATTGTTACAACATTTGTTTAAACCCAAGTTAATTATCTAGTTGATTACATGGTTGCTAAGTCGAGTCATATCCTTGTACATATTGTTTTGGGACGATTGGGACTCATGGGTAAAGTACTAGTGTAATGGAGTAATGGGGAAGAACATCATTTATTACCCCCATATGTGCTAAATATTTTAAAAGTACTCCAAGTTTTTCGATTATCTTAATTCGAGTCATTAGAATAGTTATTTGTAAAGTTATGTGAAAGTTCAAGTGTAAGGGGAATGCAATGCCCCTATGATGTATTATTTTGGATGGTAGGGCAAAAGTGTATGCAAAAAAAAAAAATTAAAAAAAAATTAAAAAAAAAAAAGAAAAAAAAAAATCGAAAAATCAAGAAAAATACAAAAAAAAATGAGAAAAAGAAAAATAGAAAAAAAAAAAAAAAAAAAAAAAAAAAAAAAAAAAAAAAACATACGGACTACCATCCCGTTTCATTTTATGTTTGTTTTATGTTTTTGTTATTTTATTTTTTAGCTTAAGATTGAGTCGAGTCTTGGCTTAGCAACATTGTATAGTACATGTAATTGATCAAGATCTTTAACTCGCCACTAGTAAAATATCCTTTATCCAACAAAACCGTGTTTATCATATCCCTACACCTAACGTTATAACCCATGTAAAAGCCCTCTTTGATAGTTTATCTTAGGTGCTTACGCCTAGTGGAGGAGGTTTTTGATCCTTTCCCAAGCCTATGGTAATCTATTTGCTATGACAGGTAGTGAGAGATATTATCCGTTTTCATTTATGAGATTTATTTTGATGACACTTGAGAGATGTGAGTATCTAAACACTACTCGTGAGGTGCTAGTTTGTAATCTCCGTGCTTATTATGATTAAAGTGGAACGAATATTTGTTGTAATTACTTTTATGTTAGCATTAAATGACCCCTAACTTGTATTTTGATTAGAATAAAAGCGCATTTGCTTGAGGACAAGCAAATCTCAAGTGTAAGGGTATTTGATGAAGCGAAAAGTGTACCGCTTTTAAGGGGTCATTTAAGCCCTAAATCGTATTTATTTGATCAAATATTGCCCTAAATCGTTCCTTTTGTCATTTTAGGTACTTTTGAGGAGAAATCTGGAAAAGGAAGCATTTTGGACGTTTTTGGAGCATAAAAGTGAAGAAAACGACAAAGTCTCAAAATCGTGCTGGAAATTACCTTTGACGGCGTCATGGCTTGGCAAAAGTGGTGGATGTGAAAATTACTCATGATAAGCCAGAGAAATTTGCATGGGAATTCTGACGGCGTCCCCTTTGAACTGATCAAGGTCGTCACGGCTTAATTTAAAGAGGGACGGCGTCACGCCTAATTCTGACGGCGTCAAGCCTTGATAAGCCAGAACGGATTTTGGAGAGCTAAAGAGGGACGGCGTCAAGAAGGTCATCCGGGAACCCTAAAAGCGGCGAGGTGACGGCGTCACACTCCATAACGTGACGCCGTCAGATCTAAAAATCTATATATAGTTTTGCATTTTTTTTGTCATTAGTGTGGAACTTATTGTGGAACTTTGTATGTGAAAACCCTAAGATGATTTTAGCAGCTTTTTCAAGGCTTTTTGCCTTGAGATCTTCCATGTTACATTGAAGATAAGTTATCAATTAATCATTCAATATGTCTATGTGTTGTTTGATTCTATCTTGTTCTTGTCTTTTGTTTAACATGCTAGGCTAGGTTTTCTTTGTGTTTGCTTAGATCTAATGAAACCTAGCTATTGATTATTGGTTATTAGTGTGTTATTAGTTGTATTGGATGATTGTTTATCTATGTTAGGCTTAAGAAAACTGGCTAACTTCCTATACGGTAACTTGCTTGAACGTCTTAAGAAACATGAACCAATGCGTACTAAAGGTTTTTATGGTTGTATTTAATGCACAAGCGAATTCTAGTGATCCCATGTTAGGAGCTTCCTAGCCGGCTCGACATAGGAGTGAAGTAGGAGCTTGTAGAGTTGGGGAAGTACGTACGCCACCCCACGATTGGTATTAAGGAATACACCCGTCATCCACGCAATTAATACACACTAATCAACCGGTAAAAGATAGTTAGGGAGTAAGGAAATCTAAGTAAACACATTTCTCTCCACATAAGTTTTACCACCTTTTCATTTTCTGTTATTTTATTTTATTTGCATTCGTAGTTAATTGGGTTAGTTGACTAGCAACTAATTCCGCCCACTCTTTCAAACCCGAGATTTTACTTGCTTTCATAAAATTATAAAAACATAAAAAGAATCTTCTCTCACCCTTAGACCTATTAGAGTAGTTTTTCATACCTAACGAACACTATTCCCTGTGGAGAACGATCAATCCCCCGTACTTACCACTACACTATACTACATCGGTCAGGTACACTGCCTGGTGGGGTTGTAAGCCTCTTGAGATCCCTCGAGAGGTAAAACCTGTTGTAAGGTTGCAAAACCACGCATCATCACCCCGAGTCAACACGAGTTGACTCGGTGAGTCACCCTAACTCTGACTGAGTCTAGGGTTTTCACGGCGTAAAATATCAGATCCACACGATTTATATTATATTTGAAAGGTTTTATAACTTTTTATTAAATAAAAAAATGAAATACGAAATTAGGGTTTTGATTAAAATTAAAAAGAAGAAGAAAGGAGGCGCGTGTGATATCTTTTTGAAGAGAGAATGAGGTGGGGAAGCTTCGGCAGGAGGTGGCGGCTAAACGTCTTGGCGGTGGTGGGCGGTTTGTGGTGCTAGATGGCTCGGATGGGGCTGATACTCTCCAGAAAAGACAAGGAGGTGCTGATAACGCTCAAATCTAACATGTTTTTATAGCGTTATTCTTATGATTATGCATGTTATTTGGTTGTATTTGTGAACATTTTACGCTCAAAAGGTGCAAAAGATGTGTTTAGGTTCAGGTCCAACTATGTCGAATGAAATAGAGAAAAAGATGAAGAAAAGTCGACAAAATCAACTAAATATGCACGAAGTGAAGTTTTCTGTTCAAGATAAAGATTCATGCTATGATTATGTTCAAGTTCAAGAGAAAGATGTGAAAATGAAGTCAAGATTAAGTGCCAATAAGTGTGTTCAAAGTTGGAGCTCCGTGCTAGCTTGAAGCCAAATTATGTGAAGAAAGTTGGGTCCAAACCCAAGGTTTAAGTTTCCAAACCCAAGGTTTAAGAAGGGGAGCTCATGCCTGAGGTTTAGGATCCATTCCTGAGGTTTAGCCGTCGCCCATGCCCAAGGTTTACATTTCAAACCTGAGGTTTACAGAAAAACTGAAATGAAGAGTTGCATTAACTCTCAATTTTAAGCACCATAAAGATTAGAGGCCGACCATATACTCCTATTAACTAATTTTCCTGCATCTTAATGACCCTTTGTGGCCAAGGAATATGCTTGGTGGCCAAGGATTCTTCAACTACAAATAGAAGTGCTTAGTTAAGTGTTTTTAACTAATCTTATCAATCTTTTTATCAATAATTTGTCATACCTTTACAACCACTTAGAGGATTCTCTCCTACCACTCCCCACCATTTCTAGAGGTGTTGGGGAGTTGGTTTGGTCTTCATCAGCATGACATATAACTTGATCATTCCTACACCATAAGGGTTGATCATAGTTCACACCAATTAAACCATATACATCACCAACAATCCTTATTACCAAACACCCCTAAGTCATATACTCACAACATGAGGTCGATTTCCAGGAAGGTTTAGGGATGGAGGCTTTGTATTTTGGTAGTTTCTTTTGGTTGTAATCACATGGTTGGAATTGTAGCACTTGATGCCTTGACTCTAATGTTTGGTATTGTTTCTATTTAAATTCAATCATATTAATGTCTTTGCTTATGTTGATTATGAGAATTCCTTTGTGTGTCGTGTTACTTGTTTGATTACTATTATCTCTTTATGATTGTTTGAGGAATTATATATACTTTCGTGTGAATGATTGACTTAATAGTTGGTTAGAGAAAGTGATTGTTCTCATTAGTTTGTTTAAATATAATTCGTATTCTAAAACTTGTTGATTAAACATTGTTGGATTTAAAGGATGAAAAGATTTCTAATATTGTTTAATTCCAAGAAGTTGAAGGCCAAAATGGATTGGTATTTGATAATTGACAACTATTGAATATTCAAGTTTTTATATGAATTCGGAAATATTTAATAACGTGATTGGGTCGAAAGAACTCTTAAGAACTAATGTTACTAATCATATTTTTCATACATTTGATAAAACAAAGATCTAGCGTAATGGGATGGTGGATAGGTCGAAAGGACTCACCCGTGAAACTAGTAGAAACATGGATTTTCTTGATATTACCCATTGACTAGAGATCCTTGTGATAATTGATATGTGCCTTCTATGTTTCACCCAAACATGTTCAACATTCCACCACGATTGTTTACTATTCCTAAACAAGTGTTTGTGTGCCTACATTATTCTTTTATAATTGCTTTTCTTGGTGGTTTGATCCGTGACAATCATAACCATCAACTTGTTACTTGCATAAACAATCAAACAACATTTGAGTACAACCAAGTCTCTTGGGACGACCTTGACTTACTAATCCTTTTACTACAACGGACGAGTATACTTGCTCGTATGTGTTCCTAGCTAACCGGTAAGTCTTGTTTTATAAATTTAAAACCCGTTGCGAAAGCACATCAAGTTTTATAGCTCGGTGAACGCATCAAGTTTTTGTCGCCGTTGCCGGGGACTTGGTTTTTGTTCTTAGGTGTTTGTTTGATTGTTTGTTGAATTGTTTGACTAATTGTTTACTTGCTTCTTATAATGAATTCTTGTTGAATTGCTAGTTTGATCGTTTGCTTGATATAATACTTGATTGCTTGTTTGCTCATGATGATTGCTTAATTGTTCCCTTGCGCTTTGTTTAAAAAAATCTCTTAATTCTCATCTTTGCTTAATAATCTTTGCATCAAAATAAAGTTTTTGGTGTTGAGATTTTTCTCTCATGTCTTCTAAAAATGTTCATCTCAAATGATTGCTTCAAAAGTTTGTCCTCAAAATTGCTTGCGAAAAAACCCACCAAATGTGTCCGTCGTAATTTTCATTTGCTCTTTTGTGTTTAAAGTCATTTTTAAACCTAATAAAAGGTTATAGTTAAACTTTTTTATAAATAAAATAAAGTTAGAAGAGAACAAAAAAAGAAAAGAAAATAATAAGAAGTTAGTAGCAGCGAAGAACAAAGAAGAAAGAAAGAATAAATTTTGTCAAAAAAACATTTTGCTACTGTTGTAGCAGTCAAACAAAAGAAGAGAAAAAGATTTTTTGAAAACCATGCTAGTACTATTGCTGTTGTTCGTAGTCAGAAGAAGAAAAAAGGAATTGGCCTTTGTTTTGTTACTGTAGCAAAGAAGAAAGAAAGAAAAAATCCTGCTGCATACCGGCGGCATATATGCAAACCCAAAGGTATAAACTTTCTGTTAACACAAACCTTGGGTTTGGAGGACCAAACCTAGGGCGGAAAAAAAAAAAAAAAAAAAAAAAAAATTCCTCAAACCGCCGGTATAAACACATACCGGGCGGTATAAACTTTATGTGAATGTTGCAAAACCCAAACCGCCGGTATGGCCTTTCAAACCGCCGGTTTCCGGAAAAAAAAATAAAATAAAAATAATAAAATAAAAAAAAATTCAAACCGCCGGCATAAACTCAAACCGGGCGGCATAAACTTTCTGTGAAATTGCAAAAACCAAACTGCCGGCCTGTGTTTTGAAACCGCCGGTTTTGGACCGAAAAAGAAAAAAAAAAAAAATATATATATATATATATATATATATATATATATATATATATATATATATATATATATATATATATATATATATATATATATATATATATATATATATATATATATATATATAGAAAAAAAAAATTTAAAAATTATTTTTGTTTATTTATTTTATTGCTTAAGATTTATTTTATCTAATTTTCTTTAATAAGCTTTAACTTATGTTTTGCGTTTTAAAGTTTTGTTAATTTAGTACTTAGTCAATAAATAAGTTTTTGCTTATATTTTTAAATAAAAATATTTTCGAACTTTGTGGGTATGTTCACTGGAAACCCTCACGAGACTTAACTCGTCCACTCGGGCCACCGAGGGGTTTAAAAGGCTTATTGCATACGCTAAATGCAACCGTGATGCCTACGAAAGTGAGTTTTATAATTTTACGTGTTTTTTGTAGTTTAGTTTATTTTTGCAGATTTAATAAGCTCTTGGAGATTGGATGACTGTGGCATTATTCTCTTGATTGGAAATGTTTGCTTGGAAGAGAAATCGCGATCGAGTTCCATATGATAAGATGTTAATATCACGATTCCTTGAGCCCGTGAAGTTTCGTTTCTCTCGGTCTATTCTTATCTTATTTTCCCTACTTTTTCATGCTTTGAAGTTATTTTTCATATTGAATATAATGCTTAACTTAAGTGTGGGGGGGGGGGGGGGAAACTAAAATAATGAAAAACGAAACTAGTTTTTAATTTTCATATTTTTTGGCCAATTTAAAAAAAAAATTGAAATCTTGTTTGCCCTTAGCTCCTTCTAGTGTTTTCTCGCATATAGGTTAATATATTAGAATAACTAGATGATTCCACTGGTGAAATTGGTAAAATTTTGAAAAATTCGAGATGTGTCCCGATTGACATTGCAATCCATTTTAGGATCGATAACATTTGCTAGCACAATTATAGCCCATACCACTAAATATGTGAGGATTTGAGCCTACTCTTATATAGCATATATCTTTTATGCTTGATCTTTTTGCTATGAGTGTGCCGGTGATCTTATTTATTCTAGAACTTGTACTTGCAAATCATTACCAGACCGTAGTGAGATCACATTCGTGTGATATAAGTGTATTCATGTGAAAAAGAGGCATCCTTAGGAATTAAACCAAATGGCCTTCCATTTTACATCTAATGATATATTAGCCAGCCACATCGGTTAGTTAACCACCCATATGGACCCATTTGTTAGCACTCATTTTTAGTGCTAGATACCCTTAGAACACCATCCGAGCCATTCTTTTCTTTTGTTACATCCACTAAAAAAATACAAAAAATATTTTACACTTTAAACCTTAGCCCTACCCTTGTTAAAGTCTAAACGGTTGGTGATTGTTTTTGATGATTATTAGTTAGCCACACTTTGTCATTCATGTGTGCCATTCCGACAAAGATGAAGATTGATCACCTTTATGTTTTGTATTTTTGTGGTGTGCCTATGTGAAGTGTGGGGGGGGGGGGGAGATGTGATGTATGAAGGAGAAAGGTGTTGAAAAAAAAATTGTGAAAAAAAAAGTGAAGAAAAAAAATAATAAGTCAAAAAAAAAAAAAAAAAAAAAAAAAAAAAAAAAAAAAAAAAAAAAAAGAGAAAGAAAAAATATAAATGATGACAATTATAGCCAATGTGCTATATTATGAAGTTGAAGGAAGATGAAGTATGTTTAAGATATCGATTAGCCAATGTGCTAAGTCGTGATATACATATATATTTGGTGATCGATATGTGAAGAGGAGAAGATTGTAACTATAATCATTTACGGGTTTGTGGTTTGTTTGGTGACTAGCAACAATGTGACTTTGACTTGATTTTATTTTTCTCTTAAAACCAATTTCATAAATATTCCCATGCCTTATCCCTACCCTTTTGACTTTGTGGAATTATCAAGTGTATTGACATGTAGTGACCATCCGATTTCTTGAGGAATTAGATAGCGTTGTTAGCGATCTAAGGTTATCCTTAGTGACCATCCGTTATTTGGTGATGCAAGAATTTGTTGTTAGCGAGCTGTTATGTTTTACATGAGATAGTTGCACATAAGTCTGATATAACCCTTTAAGCCTTCAACCCGAATAAAAGTCCTCTTTAGATGTTTACACTTGGTGCTTACGCCACGTCGGTGGAGTTTTGTTTCTTGTACAAGCCTATGGTAATAAATAGATCATGACTGAGCAAAATATGAGTGTGATTTTCTTATATACTCCACCACCAAAAATATATGAGTGTTGAGTGAATTATACTTTCATTCCTTTTCGTGAGGTGCTTAGCCATGTTATCAAGCGAGAGAATCCATAGGGTATTGTCAAACATCTCGGTTTTTCACCATTAAAGCGTAAAACGATGAATCGTATCTTGTACTTGTACTTGGTAGATTTGCATCATATTTTTTATAATCATTTTTCATACACCATGTGGGATCTATACTTTTCTTAATTGCCAGATTTGCTTGAGGGCAAGCAAAGTTCAAGTGTGGGGGATTTAGTGTACGCTCAATTTTTCGCTTATTTATAAAAAAACCAAAAAGATTTTTTGATATTTTCTAATTTTTCATAAATTTTTAAAATTTTTCTTTTCATTTTGCCATTTAGATATGCATTTTAATTTTTCTTTTCTTAGATTTGCTTGAGGGCAAGCAAAGTTCAAGTGTGGGGGATTTGATAACGCTCAAATCTAACATGTTTTTATAGCGTTATTCTTATGATTATGCATGTTATTTGGTTGTATTTGTGAACATTTTACGCTTAAAAGGTGCAAAAGATGTGTTTAGGTTCAGGTCCAACTATGTCGAAGGAAATAGAGAAAAAGATGAAGAAAAGTCGACAAAATCAAGTAAATATGCACGAAGTGAAGTTTTCCGTTCAAGATAAAGATTCATGCTATGATTATGTTCAAGTTCAAGAGAAGGATGTGAAAATGAAGTCAAGATTAAGTGCCAAGAAGTGTGTTAAAAGTTGGAGCTCCATGCTAGCTTGAAGCCAAATTATGTGAAGAAAGTTGGGTCCAAACCCAAGGTTTAAGTTTCCAAACCCAAGGTTTAAGAAGGGGAGCTCATGCCTGAGGTTTAGGATCCATGCCTGAGGTTTAGCCGTCGCCCATGCCCAAGGTTTACATTTCAAACCTGAGGTTTACAGAAAAACTGAAATGAAGAGTTGCATTAACTCTCAATTTTAAGCACCATAAAGATTAGAGGCCGACCATATACTCCTATTAACTAATTTTCCTACATCTTAATGACCCTTTGTGGCCAAGGAGTATGCTTGGTGGCCAAGGATTCTTCAACTACAAATAGAAGTGCTTGGTTAAGTGTTTTTAACTACTCTTATCAATCTTTTTATCAATAATTTGTCATACCTTTACAACCACTTGGAGGATTCTCTCCTACCACTCCCCACCATTTCTAGAGGTGTTGGGGAGTTGGTTTGGTCTTCATCAGCATGACATATAACTTGATCATTCCTACACCATAAGGTTTGATCATAGTTCACACCAATTAAACCATATCAATCACCAACAATCCTTATTACCAAACACCCCTAAGTCATATACTCACAACATAAGGTCGATTTCCAGGAAGGTTTAGGGATGGAGGCTTTGTATTTTGGTAGTTTCTTTTGGTTGTAATCACATGGTTGGAATTGTAGCACGCGATGCCTTGACTCTAATGTTTGGTATTGTTTCTATTTAAATTCAATCATATTAATGTCTTTGCTTATGTTGATTATGAGAATTCCTTTGTGTGTTGTGTTACTTGTTTGATTACTATTATCTCTTTATGATTGTTTGAGGAATTATATATACTTTCGTGTGAATGATTGACTTAATAGTTGGTGATGAGTGTCTAAATACTCATTATTTCTGTCACATTTTATCTGCAAAAACATTTAAAAACATGCAGATATGCGTCATAATACAGAAAATATCATAAAATGTGTTTTTATATGATTCAGGAACAAAAAGATTGAAAACAAGTGAAAAACATGCAAAGTTCACAAAATTGTCATTTTCAGTCCCTGAAGTTTCACAAATTGGCAGAATTAGTCCCTGAAGGTTTAAAATGAAAGAAAAGTCAACTTTAGTCCTTGAAATATCAAACATGTTCACTTTTAGTCCCTGGATTAAAGTTTTCTAAAAATGGCAACTTTTACCCCTCAAGTTTCAAAATTGGCAAATTTAGTCCTCGGGTATTTAAAAAGTTTAATTTATCAAATAATACCCTTGTGCTATTCACATGTTACAATTTGGCCTTTTTGATGAATTAATGAAAATTACACTTTCAACCATTCAAAAATGCCGAAATTACAAAAATGGTCCTTGTGTTTATCACTAATCCAAACCGGACCCTATCCTAAAATAAAACCCAATCCTATAACCCAGTTACTAAACCCAGCCCACAAGCCCAAACATTAACCCGACCCAACCCTTTTATTTAAATAAAAGGTTTGACTCAGTCAAACCTTTCTTCTATACCACCTATCGCGCCAAAACCAGTCACCAATACCACCACCATTTCCACCGCCTCTCTGACACACCCACCCCCTCCTCCTATCCCATCTACCTAACAAACCAAATTGCATTAATTGCTTCTTCATCCTTTCAAGTTATCAGTACCTAGTGGTTTATCCCACTCACTCAGTTTTGGCGCCAAAAACTAGAACCAAGGGCTCAGATCGATTCAAGACCATCCAAAGGCCAAGAATGATTCAGAGGATAAGATGAGTGACATCCCACTTAGTTTTTGTATAAATAGGAAGCAATGTAAGCCTTTAATGGCAAGTAGTTAACGTAGCTTAATCGTATTTCATTTTCAGTATTTATCTTTGTAATTTCAAGTTATCAGTTATCAATATAAGTTAATTCAAGTCTCATTGTTCTTATTTTGTCAGTATTTGTACTCAGTTTCATGTTCACTAGAATTTCAAGTTATTATTAATTCGTATAAGCTCATAGACCTGTTAAGACATCATCATAAACTTCAAACACCCTTGCTATAAGCTTATACAAGCTTATCATAGCTTGTTGTAAGCTTATATAGTTAATAGCAGTCCTGAATTTCAATTATGAAGGAAGTCAACAAAAAGTCAACCTGAGGTCAATAAGCTGTTCTGGAGTGTATAAGCTGTTCAGGAAGCTTATTTGGGTTTTCTAGCTTGTATTAACAAGCTAGGGATTGTTGTGTTCTAGTTCCTGCTATCCCTATAGCCCATTTTAAGTTGTAAGCTTTTTTTAAATTTTTGCAAAATTCCATTTTACTGTACTATAGCTTATTTTTAGCTTATTATTATAATTTCCTGCTTATTGATAGTTTTTAAGTATACTTGATCTATTTTATCAGTAGTTAATATCATTTTCTTCATTTTGCTTAAAAATCTAATATAAAGCCAAAAATAGCCTTTTGTAGTATAGCTTATATTACTGCTTATTTGTGTGTTAAAAGTTGCTTAATATAATCAACATAAGTTAGATAATCAGTGTTAACCAAGAAACCTAGGTTATTTAGTCTGTGTCATTTCAAAAATCCACACAGACCCTATTAAAGGGCTGTTTGGCATAACAAGGTCAAATTGGTCTAAGTAGGTTGTTACTGTACATTGACCATAAGCCCAACTTCAAACCAGCTTATTTTAACCATATTAAGTTGTTTTTAAGTTCACTTTAGCAGATTAGAAGGATTTCATAGTTTTGAGTGTTCTGTGGCAATTTTAGAACCTCAACTGTCCAAATAAGCTCTCATAAGCTATGAGCTTTTCTGGACCTTGTTTCTAGCATTTTTGTGGTCCCTTTGATCCATTTAGAGAGTACACAAAATTTGGTTTAAGGTCCTTTGGCTTGTGCACCTCTGCACACCAACTCTGCTTACTCAGTATACACTGAGTAGTATTAGCAGACTTAGCCCTTTTTCTCAGCTCATTTGTAGCTTATCTAGATAAGCTGAGACTTTGATTTTTGGTTTACAAGTAGTTCATATAGCTGGCTTTTGGTTTCTGTGCTTGGATTCCATTTCCTAGCTTATCAGATAGCTTAAAATTAGGCCTGCTAATTCCCCTTTTTCCTGCCCTGAGCCTGCTACTTTGCTTTTGTCTCTAACATCAGCTGAACTAGAGCTTAATTAGACTTCAATTGGCTTATTAAAATTGGGGATTTTTGGTTTTTAAGATAGCCAGTAGTACTGAGGAGCTTTTGCCCCCATTAGTTTGCATCTCAATAGCTTATTGGAGTGATTAATCAAGTCTGAAAGTTAGGGGTTTAAACACCATTTCTGCCCTAATTATTGGTACTGTGCAATTGCTTATCTGCTTATCCAGAGTGCTTATTTGAGCTTTTTCATTTGATTTATGCTTAGATAAGTTGTTTACACTATTCCTGAGCATTTGGTAATTTTTGAGCTTATTAGCTTATTTTTAGCTTATTTGCCCAACTGCTTATCTGCCCAACTGCTTATCAGGGTTTAGCAGACTTTTGATTTTAATTTTCCTAGCTTTTAAATATTAATTTAGACTTATCCTGAATTTTTCAGATTTTTCCTAAGTCATTTAATATTTTTAATCTTTTTAATTAGTTTCTATTAGTAATTAAATCATAATAAATAGAATAATAATCAGAAAATATAATTTTAATTTTCAAAATTTTCTTTTATTAAGTAGAATCTAGGAAAAATATAATAATCTTTTTAGACCTTAAGAAAAATAAAATATAAAATAAGTGATAGCTTCTATTTAATAGATTTTATCTTTTTAAATTTTTAATTAAGCACTTTTCATTTTTATAATTTTCTTAGCTTCTTTTCACTTCATAATATTTATAGAAAAAGTTTTAGATTTTTCTTTGTTCATTTAGTATTTATTATAAATTTAAATAGTTTAAAAAGTAATTAAATAATAAATAATTAATAATAATTAGATAAAAATTGTAAAAATATATAATTTTAGTTTTAAAATAAGTTTTAAGTAATTTTACACTTTTAGGTTTTAATTTCATAGATTTCACTTTTTAGTTCCATTTTAGATTTCCCGTTACGCATTTTCAGTTTATTTAAATCGCGTTTAATTTTCTTTTGTATATTTTGTTTCTCATTTGTTAATTAGATATATAAAAAAGCAAAATCTCATATCTAATCATCAGTCACTCTAATTCTAACTTTCCACAGTTTGCCCATTCATACCTCGTTGGGAAACGATCCGGGTAATCACTTACCTGGTTTCACACTACACACGAACGTGAGTTTTTGCAAGTATCCTTTTTCACAAAGGGGTGATTTGTATTTATTCACGTGTATCCGTCGTTGCATAATATTTATACGTACATTTAGCACGGATCAAATTTTGGCGCCGCTGCCGGTGAGGTTGTGTTGCGACAATTGTGTAGAGTTTAAGCGATTAGTGATTTGAGATCCTTCTTCCAGAAGTTCCTATTTCCCAATAACCATATAAAATACAAAAATATTTTCCTTTTCTTTATATATATAATATCATATAAAAAATAAAAACCCAAAAACATTTTCCGTTTTCTTTGTTTAATAATAACAACAATAAAATTTACCATCGAGAACCAAGACAGAGTACTACCTAACTGGGGGTACGACCATAATAAGTTCCCAAACATCAGATTTAAAACTTGCCTCTGTATCACTTGCGAATATCGGCTCACCTTTGATTGATAAACAAACTATAACGGAGGTTTAAGGATAGTTTGACATTAAATTGTCGAACTGAAAGAAGCGGGTTTTTAAGGAGCATTAATTGCCCACCTTTGCTTCTCCGCCACTCTGTGCGTTTATCTTTTAGAGAGCTACCGTACGCTTGTTGATTGTTGGTTTAAGTTCACTTGTGTTTTGCTCCGATCTTGATTTAATTAAAATATTTTATTTAGTGCATGCGCACTCGTTCTTCCACGTCATCAAGCCCTTTACGTGAACTCGTAGATATTTCGAGAAGACGTAATCGTAGACGTGCTGCCCAAATAGTCGAACCCGAGATTCGTACTGTTCCCACGGATAATATGGCAGACGAACGCACAATGGCTGAGATGCTCCAGGCACCCACCGAGGGTTACGGAGATGCCATCATTTTACCACCCATCGATTCTGATCATTTTGAACTGAAAACACATTTGATTCAGCTCGTGTCCACAAACCAATTCCACGGGTTTGAAAGAGAGGATCCATATGCACACATTTGTTGGTTCAACAAGTTGACCTCTACAATCAACTACAAGAATGTGCCGCAAACAGTTATCAAATTGATGCTATTTCCATTCTCACTCGAAGGGGCAGCCCGGATTTGGCTGGATAAAGAACCCCCTCGATCCATTGAAACCTGGGAAGATCTCGTAAAGAAATTTGTCAATTATTTCTTCCCTCCATCAAAGACGACTAATCTAAAAAATGAAATTGCTGTATTTCGTCAAGGTTTTGATGAAAACTTCGGAGAGGCATGGGACAGATTTAAAGATCTCCTAAGAAAATGCCCGCATCATGATTTCACGGAGTTACAACAGATCAATACGTTTTATAATGGGTTGACCCAAAACGATCAAGATTCACTTAACGCAGCCGCCGGTGGCAATATCTTGAATCGTAAACCTAAAGGGGTGGTTGAAATTTGTGAAAATAAATCAAAAGTTCCTATTTCTCGAAACAAAGTGAATGTTCCTGTCACTCCTGCTTCTTCATCCGGTAACTCATCAGAGTTAGCCTTTCTAACGGACGCAATACGTTGCATGATGAAAGAAATGAAAGAATTGAAGAGTGAAATTCATAAACCGGAACAAATCAAAGCAATAAACAAAGTGTGTGAAACTTGTGGTGGCCCGCATGCGTATTATGATTGTCAAGCAACCGATGCTTCTCTTTACCCAGCTCCTGTAGCTGCCGTAAACCAAAATCAATACCGACCGCATGCTGAAACTCAGTACCGAGCGCCGAATGCTATGGTACCACCTGGTTTTCCACCCGTTCCAAATCAAAATAATCAAAATCGCTTTGTTCAAAATCAGGGACAAAATTTCAACAATTCCCAAAATTTCAATCAAAACCGAGGTCAGAATCAGGGTAATTTTAACCAAAAACCTTGGAATGTCCAAAACCAAAATCAGACGTCCTCAGATGAGTTGCTTAAGCAATTCATAAAATCCCAAGAGGAGACAAATAGGACCCAATATGAGACAAACCGGTTATTGGTTACCCAAATAAATGATATAAAAAAGTCTTTAAATGATCTACCTTCTACCTCGAGAGGTCTCCCAAGTAACACTGTTGTCAACCCAAAGGGTGAACTCAAAGCTGTCACTACACGTAGTGGAAAAACTCATGTTGGACTCGAGGTGAAAAAGGACCCGGTACTTCCCTCTAACAATGGAAGTGCTAAATACGTCCAACCTATGGTTGTCCAAAATTCTACACCCACTATTGCTCCTCAACCGTCAAGAATAGATCCTACTCTTTCACGATTCACGGTTAAAAGTTTGTCAAACAAACTTAGTGAGCAAAGAACAGCCAGAGCTTATTCCAATATGCTCAATGCTACTCCTATCAGTGTGCTTGATGACAGTGATGATGATGAAAATACCACTTTCGTCAAAGCTATCACCACTCGGAGTGGTGCTGCTTATGAGAGACCCTCTGATCCTATTCCTCCTCCGTTGTTTGAAATGGAAAAAGAGACGGAGGATACAACGGACAAAGTGCAAATTCCAAGCCCACAAAGTACAGCACATGTCCATCCTCCGGTCGTCCCGAAAAAGAAATCCAAACCAGGAGTTGTCTTTGAATCTGTTGAGACTCCTGAAGACATTGCCCCTAAATCCAAACCTTATATTCCTTACCCATCGCGCTTAAATGAGCAAAAGCTCCGTGAGAAGGCTAGTCAACAAATGGACAAATTCTTTCAAATCTTTAAAGAATTACATTTTGACATAAGTTTTGCGGATGCTATCATTCTGATGCCCAAGTTTGCATCAACAATCAAACACTTGTTAAGCAACAAGGAAAAACTGATTGAAATGGCTAAAACTCCATTAAATGAGAACTGCTCAGCGGTTATCTTGAAAAAGCTTCCGGAGAAGCTTGGAGATCCTGGAAAGTTTCTAATACCTTGTGTATTTCCGGGAATGGTTGAATGTTATGCCTTGGCCGATCTTGGTGCAAGCATCAACCTGATGCCTCATTCAGTATGGAAGAAACTTTCTCTTCCGGCTCTTACTCCTACCTGCATGACTCTTGAGCTTGCAGATCGAACTATATCACTTCCTCTCGGCATTGCCGAGGATGTATTTGTAAAAGTAGGGAAGTTCCATTTTCCAGCTGACTTTGTGGTTGTTGAATTCGACGCAGATCAAAAGGTTCCTCTCATTCTTGGAAGAGGATTCCTAAAAACAGGCCATGCTCTTATTGATGTATTTAAGCATGAGATCACATTGCGTGTGGGTAATGAAGTTGTTACCTTTAACCATGATCAAACTTCGAGGTACTCCTCAAATTATGATTCTAAATCGGTTAACCGAATCGATGTCATTGATGTTGCTTCAAAGGAGTACTCTCAAGAAATTGTTGGTTATTTTCATAATTCTGTGAGTGGGGTTCCCACCACATCTTCTCTACCTATCATTTCAGACTCTTCCCCTTCTCTCACTCCGTTTGAGGGAAGTGATTCCAATTTGGAAGAGATCGAGGCTTTTCTCAAGTGTGATTCATTTCTAGAAGGAATTGATAACGCTGAGATTGATCTGGAGGGAGATATTCTTCTTCTTGAGAAATTGTTGAATCAGGACAATTCCCCTCCTCTCCCTCCCGTTGAACTTCATAAGAAGGAAATCAAGTCAGTTGAGAAAATTGATAAATTTCCTGAGATCAAAATTAAGGACTTGCCTCCTCCACTTGAATATGCAATTCTTGAGGAGGAAGTTCTTGTATTAATTGCTATTCAGATCTCTCTTCTTCCCTTCACCTACCCGGTGATTTCCCCTATCCTTCACTCATTCGGGAGTGAGGATATTACCTTTGACCCCGGCATTTTCCATCTAACATTGGTTTAAATGCTGGATTTATCTCATCGGTGTGGAACTTTCCTATGTTCAATTGGTTATCCAAACATTTTGAATGAAAGTCCGATGGAGATGGTTTCTTCCACTTACTTCCCCATGAACCAATGAATTCGGGGTCGAGTCAAGCTAGCGACTCGGTTAATAAAAACAGTAGTAAAACATGGGTTTTCACCCATGTCTCACCTAAGTGTGGGGGAGATGCCCCACATGTTGTATATATGTACAGTAAAAAAAAAAAAAAAAAAAAAAAAAAAAAAAAAAAAAAAGGCTATTAGTATTTCCTTTTTACGTTATAAGTGTTGGTTTAACAACCGGTACATTGAATATTGAGGACAATATTCAGTTCTAAGTGTGGGGGGGGGGGGGGAATTCTAGCGAATTTAATCATATGTACCATCTAGTACCCCCATTTTTGGCCAAAATTTTAAAAATTTTTTCTCACTTAGAACGCAATAAATGGTTATCAGTCCGCCATGTCTAACCCACATAAGGATTGGCTAATCCGAGAGCAAACGGCTCTTGGTAAAGATGTCTTAAATCCGTTGATGGCTTACAATTTGCCGAAAATTGTATGGTTTTCGACTCACCATATCTTTATAAGTGAAGAGTTGGCTAGCCCGCAAGGTTATGGCTTGTGGTAAAGGCAGTTGGAAAACAATGATTGGTAATCAGCTCACCAAAGTAATAAACTGTATTTTATCTAAGAGTTGGCTAGTCCAGAAGCAAACGGCTTTTGGTAAAGACAAATCAAATCCGTTGACAGCTGATGATTTGCTCAAAATCATTTGGTTATCATTGTACCAAAGTATCACATACTAAAACATTGGCTACTCCAGAAGTAATGGCTTTTGGTAAAGAGATAAAATCCATTAAATTTTCATAAATGATTGCTAGGGACTAGCAATAGTTTAGTGTGGGGGATTGATGAGTGTCTAAATACTCATCATTTCTGTCACATTTTATCTGCAAAAACATTTAAAAACATGCATATATGCTTCATAATACAGAAAATATCATAAAATGTGTTTTTATATGATTCAGGAACAAAAAGATTGAAAACAAGTGAAAAACATGCAAAGTTCACAAAATTGTCATTTTCAGTCCCTGAAGTTTCACAAATTGGCAGAATTAGTCCCTGAAGGTTTAAAATGAAAGAAAAGTCAACTTTAGTCCTTGGAATATCAAACATGTTCACTTTTAGTCCCTGGATGAAAGTTTTCTAAAAATGGCAACTTTTACCCCTCAAGTTTCAAAATTGGCAAATTTAGTCCTCGGGTATTTAAAAAGTTTAATTTATCAAATAATACCCTTGTGCTATTCACATGTTACAATTTGGCCCTTTTGATGACTTAATGGAAATTACACTTTCAACCCTTCAAAAATTCAGAAATTACAAAAATGGTCCTTGTGTTTATCACTAATCCAAACCGGACCCTATCCTAAAATAAAACCCAATCCTATAACCCAGTTACTAAACCCAGCCCACAAGCCCAAAAATTAACCCGACCCAACCCTTTTATTTAAATAAAAGGTTTGACTCAGTCAGTCAAACCTTTCTTCTATACCACCTATCGCGCCAAAACCAGTCACCAATACCACCACCATTTCCACCGCCTCTCTGACACACCCACCCCCTCCTCCTATCCCATCTACCTAACAAACCAAATTGCATTAATTGCTTCTTCATCCTTTCAAGTTATCAGTACCTAGTGGTTTATCCACTCACTCAGTTTTGGCGCCAAAAACTAGAACCAAGGGCTCAGATCGATTCAAGACCATCCAAAGGCCAAGAATGATTCAGAGGAGAAGATGAGTGACATCCCACTTAGTTTTTGTATAAATAGGAAGCAATGTAAGCCTTTAATGGCAAGTAGTTAACATAGCTTAATCGTATTTCATTTTCAGTATTTATCTTTGTAATTTCAAGTTATCAGTTATCAATATAAGTTAATTCAAGTCTCATTGTTCTTATTTTGTCAGTATTTGTACTCAGTTTCATGTTCACTAGAATTTCAAGTTATTATTAATTCGTATAAGCTCATAGACCTGTTAAGACATCATCAAAAGCTTCAAACAACCCTGCTATAAGCTTATACAAGCTTATCATAGCCTGTTGTAAGCTTATATAGTTAATAGCAGTCCTGAATTTCAAATATGAAGAAAGTCAACAAAAAGTCAACCTGAGGTCAATAAGCTGTTCTGGAGTGAATAAGCTGTTCAGGAAGCTTATTTGGGTTTTCTAGCTTGTGTTAACAAGCTAGGGATTGTTCTGTTCTAGTTCCTGCTATCCCTATAGCCCATTTTAAGTTGTAAGCTTTTTCTAAATTTTTGCAAAATTCCATTTTACTGTACTATAGCTTATATTTAGCTTATTATTATAATTTCCTGCTTATTGATAGTTTTTAAGTATACTTGATCTATTTTATCAGTAGTTAATATCATTTTCTTCATTTTGCTTAAAAATCTAATATAAAGCCAAAAATAGCCTTTTGTAGTATAGCTTATATTACTGCTTATTTGTGTGTTAAAAGTTGCTTAATATAATCAATATAAGTTAGATAATCAGTGTTAACCAAGAAACCTAGGTTATTTAGTCTGTGTCATTTCAAAAATCCACACAGACCCTATTAAAGGGCTGTTTGGCATAACAAGGTCAAATTGGTCTAAGTAGGTTGTTACTGTACATTGACCATAAGCCCAACTTCAAACCAGCTTATTTTAACCATATTAAGTTGTTTTTAAGTTCACTTTAGCAGATTAGAAGGATTTCATAGTTTTGAGTGTTCTGTGGCAATTTTAGAACCTCAACTATCCAAATAAGCTCTCATAAGCTATGAGCTTTTCTAGGCCTTGTTTCTAGCATTTCTGTGGTCCCTTTGATCCATTTAGAGAGTACACAAAATTTGGTTTAAGGTCCTTTGGCTTGTGCACCTCTGCACACCAACTCTGCATACTCAGTATACACTGAGTAGTATTAGCAGACTTAGCCCTTTTTCTCAGCTCATTTGTAGCTTATCTAGATAAGATGAGACTTTGATTTTTGGTTTACAAGTAGTTCATATAGCTGGCTTTTAGTTTCTGTGCTTGGATTCCATTTCCTAGCTTATCAGATAGCTTAAAATTAGGCCTGCTAATTCCCCTTTTTCCTGCCCTGAGCCTGCTACTTTGCTTTTGTCTCTAACATCAGCTGAACTAGAGCTAAATTGGACTTCAATTGGCTTATTAAAATTGGGGCTTTTTGGTTTTTAAGATAGCCAGTAGTACTGAGTAGCTTTTGCCCCCATTAGTTTGCATCTCAATAGCTTATTGGAGTGCTTAATCAAGTCTGAAAGTTAGGGGTTTAAACACCATTTCTGCCCTAATTATTGGTACTGTGCAATTGCTTATCTGCTTATCCAGAGTGCTTATTTGAGCTTTTTCATTTGATTTATGCTTAGATAAGTTGTTTACACTATTCCTGAGCATTTGGTAATTTTTGAGCTTATTAGCTTATTTTTAGCTTATTTGCCCAACTGCTTATCTGTCCAACTGCTTATCAGGGTTTAGCAGACTTTTGATTTTAATTTTCCTAGCTTTTAAATATTAATTTAGACTTATCCTGAATTTTTCAGATTTTTCCTAAGTCATTTAATATTTTTAATCTTTTTAATTAGTTTCTATTAGTAATTAAATCATAATAAATAGAATAATAATCAGAAAAATATAATTTTAATTTTCAAAATTTTCTTTTATTAAGTAGAATCTAGGAAAAATATAATAATCTTTTTAGACCTTAAGAAAAATAAAATATAAAATAAGTGATAGCTTCTATTTAATAGATTTTATCTTTTTAAATTTTTAATTAAGCACTTTTCATTTTTATAATTTTCTTAGCTTCTTTTCACTTCATAATATTTATAGAAAAAGTTTTAGATTTTTCTTTGTTCATTTAGTATTTATTATAAATTTAAATAGTTTAAAAAGTAATTAAATAATAAATAATTAATAATAATTAGATAAAAATTGTAAAAATATATAATTTTAGTTTTAAAATAAGTTTTAAGTAATTTTACACTTTTAGGTTTTAATTTCTTAGATTTAACTTTTTAGTTCCATTTTAGATTTCCCGTTACGCATTTTCAGTTTATTTAAATCGCGTTTAATTTTCTTTTGTATATTTTGTTTCTCATTTGTTAATTAGATATATAAAAAGCAAAATCTCATATCTAATCATCAGTCACTCTAATCCTAACTTTCCACAGTTTGCCCATTCATACCTCGTTGGGAAACGATTCGGGTAATCACTTACCTGGTTTCACACTACACACGAACGTGAGTTTTTGCAAGTATCCTTTTTCACAAAGGGGTGATTTGTATTTATTCACGTGTATCCGTCGTTGCATAATATTTATACGTAACTTTAGCACGGATCAGTTGGTTAGAGAAAGTGATTGTTCTCATTAGTTTGTTTAAATATAATTCGTATTCTAAAACTTGTTGATTAAACATTGTTGGATTTAAAGGATGAAAAGATTTCTAATATTGTTTAATTCCAAGAAGTTGAAGGCCAAAATGGATTGGTATTTGGTAATTGACAACTATTGAATATTCAAGTTTTCATATGAATTCGGAAATATTTAATCACGTGATTGGGTCGAAAGAACTCGTAAGAACTAATGTTACTAATCATATTTTTCATACATTTGATAAAACAAAGAGCTAGCGTAATGGGATGATGGATAGGCCGAAAGGACTCACCCGTGAAACTAGTAGAAACATGGATTTTCTTGATATTACCCATTGACTAGAGATCCTTGTGATAATTGATATGTGCCTTCTATGTTTCACCCAAACATGTTCAACATTCCACCACGATTGTTTACTATTCCTAAACAAGTGTTTGTGTGCCTACATTATGCTTTTATAATTGCTTTTCTTGGTGGTTTGATCCGTGACAATCATAACCATCGACTTGTTACTTGCATAAACAATCAAACAACATTTGAGTACAACCAAGTCTCTTGGGACGACCTTGACTTACTAATCCTTTTACTATAACGGACGAGTATACTTGCTCGTATGTGTTCCTAGCTAACCGGTAAGTCTTTTTAAATTTAAAACCCGTTGCGAAAGCACATCAAGTTTTTATAGCTCGGTGAACGCATCAGGTGCTGATCTATCGTTTGGTGTAAAGTTTGGGTTCGCAGAAAATTTTTCGGCGACGGCGGTGACAGTGGTCGCTGGAGGGTTGGCCGAAGGTGATGAGAGAGATGAGAGAGAGTATGAGTAGGTGTGTGTCAGTGTTAAAATGAAATAAAATAAAAAATGGCCTTTTATACCCCTTCAGGGGTTAAACCTGGAAAACTGAAAGTTTAGGGGGCGCGGGGTAATGATTGGGCGAGGATAGAAACTGTCCATCTAGCAATACTTTTGCTTTAAGCACCGTGGGGCCCATTCGGGGTACCAAACAGACTCAAAAAATTATGAAACTTGCACCATTGTTTTCGAAATAATTTTTCTGATAAAAACGAGTATAAATATGCATAACTTTCCTGAAATCAATTTATTTGGCAAATTTGATTCGTTTCGCGTTTTCTAGGTTGTGCTGACGTAATAAGGGACTAAGGTTCACATTTCTCAAGTTCAAATAAATTTAGAAAAAGTTCAACTGCTAAGGTGATGCAAAAATTAATATTTGGCTAGTAAAAATAGTTTGAAAAATTACTGGGTGTTACCGAAACATGATCTAAAACTTTAACTTTTGATTTTCAGATCCAACAAGCTAAGGCCTTAACAGCATAAAAACAATTTCCCAAAACAGTGTCAGTTATTGCTTTTGACTCACCTAAACAAAACAATTCAGGAATAGGTGGTAAATACTTTCCTATTATTGAAGAAAGAACTTCATTATAACCTATACCACTACCTCTTCGCATTAATTGACACTCAATTGTCTTATTTACACTTTCAAATGCAAACTCAAGCTTATTTACCTTAACTTGATGTTTTTCTAATTTCTGACAAGCTGCATCTTTTTCTTTTTCAGCCTTTTCTAACCTTTTAGTAAGTCCCTTAATTTCATGCTCTTTAACAAAAAGCTTACCCTCAAGAACATTCACTTTCTCTACATACTCTGACTCATTTTGTTTGAAAAATTCAAGTCTTTCCTCAACAGATTTTAGACCTACTTTATAGCCTAAATTGTCTAACTTTAACATTTTTACCTCATCAAATAGCTTTTCATTCCTAGCCTTAAGTTCCTCAATAGTATCTAAACAAGATTTAAATTAACAAGCAGGCTCATTAGATACCTCAGAATCAGAACTTGATGAAGAAGAGTAGGCTATAAGTGCAAAGTTTGGTCCTTCAGTTGCTTGGTCACTCCAGTCATATCCTCCTAAACCATTACATTGAGACACCAAAGCTGTAGAAGTTGTTGTTTCCCCAGCTTTCCTAGAGCTCTCTCCAGTCTTGTAATCTT
This sequence comes from Artemisia tridentata subsp. tridentata, assembly GCA_021014915.2. Classification (NCBI taxonomy): domain Eukaryota; kingdom Viridiplantae; phylum Streptophyta; class Magnoliopsida; order Asterales; family Asteraceae; genus Artemisia; species Artemisia tridentata. The sequence goes on from CP139503.1 coordinate 161,771,357, forward strand.
AGCTCCTTGGTGCTCTACACTCTCTAGCAAAGTGATCTTTCCTGTGACAGTTGTAGCATTTAATCTTGGATTTGTCAAAGCCCAAGCTATTCTGCCCATTGACCTTGAGGTTTCTTCTAGTCTTCTTTAAAAATCTTCTTGCCCTCATGGTCAACATTGCCATCTACCACTTCAAGTCCATCTCTTCAAGATCATTTGGATGGATTTGTTCCAAATCTTCATGCATAATCTGAGGACTAGTAGATTGACCAGCCAAGAAAGCATAGATAACAGCATCACTCAAGTTATTAAGGGTTGTAGACCCAGCAGCATTAACTTTTGCTGGCAGTACTAACTCCATGAGCAGTATTAACTGCTTCATTAGTACTGCTAGTACTATTATTGGAGGATGACTCAAAAGCTAGGTTTTGTGTGCTTGATGATGAGCTAGATGACCCTTTGACTTCAGGTTCATAGACTTTAAGATTGTTGTACAGATCATCTAAGCTCATAGTATCAAGATCAGCCTTGTTTCTCCATACTACAGTGTGTGTATTCCACTCTGGTGACAAGCTTCTCAGAAACTTTTGATTGACATCTTCTTGAGGAATTGAGACTTCCACAAGTGCAAGTTGACTGATAAGTTTCTGAAGTCTGTCAAAAGTATGATCAAGATTTTCAGAACTTGGAGCAGCAAAATTCTCATATTGTTGCTTCAAGAGGTTCTTCCTGGTCTTCTTAGTAGCATCATTCTCTCCAAACCTTTTCTCAATTGCTTATAGCAACAATTTAGCATCCTTGATATGATTGAAGGTCAACTGATGGTCATTAGGAATCCCCATCATAAGAGTGGATCTAGCCTTTACTTCTAGCCTTCTTTGTCCCTTTTCTTCAGCAGTCTTGATAGGCAAAGTTATGATAAAACCATCAGCAGAAGTTTTAGTTTTAGGTAGTTGATTTCCATTCTCTATGACTTCCCACATAGAGTAATCAATCATCAGAATATACTGCTCTATTCTCATTCTCCATAGCTCATACTCTCCAGACTTGAGCATGGGCACTTTTGATGCAGTAATCATGTGAGTAGATTCTGAGTCCATGTCTTCCTTCTTTAGTGAGATGAGTTTAAACAAGTTATTCTTGATTCACAGTCTCTAGATCACAATCTCTGATACCACTTGTTGATCCCAGTTGAGCACTGATAACGCCTAAATCTAACATGTTTTTGATAGCGTTATTGGTAGTTTTATATATGTTTTGTGGTTATATTTATATGCTTTTGTTACTAAATCGTACCAAAGTGTGTTTGCAAAGCATTTGTAGCCAAAGACAGGAAAATGGATGGAAAAGATGCAAAAATGAGGAAAAAGGAAGTATTTGAGATTGCATGTGAATCTTGTGTCAAGTTCTGCTCCGTGAGGCATTTCAATGAGTTAAAGTCCGAGTAGTCGAGTTAATAAGCTTAAAGATGAAGAGAAAGATCAAAGAATCAAGAGCTACGACCGAGAAACAAGTCATATGCAAAAGTCCAAGAAAAAGGTCCATCAGCCATAGCCATCCGATCGGTCGCCGCCCGCAACCAATTCGGATGGAGTGAATTTGGATTTACCGAGAAGACCAACCGATCGGTAGACCATTCTATCCGATCGGTTGGAAGTCGCTATTGACCCATAACTTCTTTATTAAGGATTGTGACTTTATAAATCCGGTTCTAGGTCCTTCTTTTCAGTATTCTAACCATTCAATACTACTTGGAGAGCAAGAGAAGCATTTATGCACTTAGACCCTTGGTTAGAGCAATTTATGGAACCATTTGTTGAGTATTTATATACCAATCAATCTAGAGATACATACATGTGCTAGGAGAGAACCATTCACAGAAAAATACTCAAGAAATTCGTCCATAAGTCCAGGAGAAGGGAGAAAGTCGATTATACCATTTTCATTGCTTGTGGAATCATTGTCTTTCACTTGTAATCTTATTTCCAAATCATTGTAAGACTTTCAATCATGGTTTCTAATGTTCAAAGTATTGAGTTTACATTTATGTTTGCTATGAGTGGCTAGTGCCTTTGTGCACTTGCTTAGATGATGTGTATTATTCATTGATTGGCATATGATTGTGATAACATGTTTTAATTCAATTTCAAGTCAATTCTAAGAACCAATTGTGATAAAGTTTCATAGTGACATTTGGATAATCAAGTTTAACTAGTGCTAGTAATTTTAAGGGTTGAAAGAACTATTGTTATTCCACTAGTTATAATCATTTGTCTATGAATGATTGTTGTCTTCCACTATTCTTGATTAAACAAAGGAACTTAATTGTGATTGTAATGAAAATGCTTTTGTCTATCAAAACGGATTGATTGTAAACCACTTTAAAGGTCGAGAGATTAATAGTTTGCTTTCAATTGTGACCTTTTGTCTATAATCGGTTACCTTTTGTATTGACCATTTCCTAAGCTTGTTTGATTAGACAAAAGATTGTTTTTGTGTTTGAGGAACACCAACTCATGAACCTTGAATTGATCTTGAATTGATTGGTTAAACGTAATGCTTGTTTTTATAAACCAAAATCTTGACGAAGGTTTAATTTGTAGAAACAATAGATTAGTGTCAAAACTAATTATCACAACCAACATGTTTTCCAAAGTTATCACAATCATATTAGTAAATTGTAGTACACTAGTCTAAGCAAGTGTAGTTTTTAATCATTTGAATTTTCATTATATCATTACTACTTGTTTGAGATAGTTGCTTTTAACTTACAATTCGATTCACTACACAAATCCCTGCGAACGATCCCGACTTACCATCAAAATCTTGCTACAACGGACGAGTATACTTGCTCGTATGTGTTGTTATTAGATTCGGTAATTCACCCCTTATAAATTTAAAACTTGCACCGAACCGGGCACATCAAGTTTTTGGCGCCGTTGCCGGGGATTTTGATCGTGTTTCTGTAAGTTTTAGTCCAATTCTTAAATAGTTAGTTTTCGTAAAAAAAAAAAGTAAAAAAAAGTTTTACCGAGCTGCCTATCCGATCGGTTGTTCATCCATCCGATCGGTTTTCCAAAATTTTCATTTACTGAGAGAACCATCCGATCGGCGGACACTTCCATCCGATCGGATCCTTCAAATCAAATTTACCGAGAGATCTATCCGATCGGTAGACTGTTCTATCCGATCGGTTAGACGATTCTGATCTTTTCAAATTGTTTTCATTCTTTGTTCGTTTGTTTAGACATTGCCTCGATTCGTTGGGGAATTGTATGAACACTCGATCAACTGGAGTAGAACCAATTCCACCACTTTTCGATCCCGAAAGTTTGATTCGAACAAGATCTAGAAGAAGAAGAAGAACACCCTTTGTTCCATTAGCCAATCGTGTACCAAGAGTACCAAACCCAACTTTTGATAACCTTTTTGAAGCCAAAGTCGTTTATAACCCATTCACTGATCAACCTTTTCCTATGGCTGACGATAGACCCATGTGGGAAGCAAACCGAGCCGTAGCACCCACTCCTGGAGCTGCTATTGTTGCTGTCAACTTAGGTGACAATTTCACCGTGAAAGGTCACCATCTTTCTATGATCAAAGACCGTCAATTCGATCTCCGTTCGAGGGCCGATCCTCACAAACACGTTGCCGAATTCATTGAAATTTGTGGCATGTTCCGATACGGTGATACAAATGTAGATGCCATTAAACTCAAACTTTTTCCGTCATCACTTGCTGGAGATGCAAAAGTGTGGTATAACGAATTAACACCAGGAATCATCACTACTTGGGAAGAGATGAGGCAAGCTTTTGTAAGCCGATTCTTTCCACCTGCAATGTTTGATCGACTCATGGGAGAAATTCGTGCTTTCACACAAAACCCTAACGAATCACTCGTCGAAGCCTGGCTTCGTATGAAGGATTTACTTCGAAGTTTTCATGGACATGGTTTAGGACGAGGAACCATTATCCAAATCTTTTACCATGGACTTGATGAAACATCTCAAGGAATTCTTGATGCTGGAGGAATTTTTCTTTATAAGACTCCTAACCAGGCATACCAATTGCTTGAAGACCGAGTTCTTCTCAAACTCGACTGGTCAAAAGATGCCAAGACAAAACCCTTAAGAAAAACCGTTGCTTTTGCCGAAAGTTCTGATTCATCTAAACTCATGGAGAAAATGGAAACCTTGGTTTCAAAAATCGATTCACAATACAAAGATCTTAGAGGAGAGATGAAAGAAATGCGAGATGGTTGTAACAACTGTGGAGGTAACCACCCATCATCAGAATGCGATGATCAACCTATGGATCAACCAAAAGAAGGAGAAGCTAATTACATCCAAGAAGGATACCGAGGAGGAGGATATAGTGGAAATTATTACGGACGAAACTCTGCTAGTTGGCAAGATCGCCGACAAAGGGATAACAACCATGAGTCCCAACCAAAAGTAGAGAACCAAACCTCACAAAATTCCGACAAGAAACCTGAAGAAACAGATTTTGAAAAAATGATGAGAGAATTCGTCACTGCTCAAAAATCAACCAACGAGTTCGTCAAGAATCAATTTTTCAATCTCAAGACCAAAGTTGAGCAAGGTCAGAAAAATCATCAAGCGTCTATCCAAGATCTTGAAAACAAATTTGGGAGACTCTCTGATCAAATTTCTTCCCGACCATCAGGTTCGTTGCCTAGTAACACCCAAACCAACCCAAAACCATCATCATCATCGAATGATAAGACTTATCGTCCACCACAAACCAGAAATGAGCATATCAATGCTGTATTCACAAGAAGTAGCCTGTCTTATGATCCACCACCCAACCCAAACAACACCACAACTATCGATTTCGATAGTGAGGATGAAGATGAAGAATCCAAGAAGGAAAATACACCAAAAACACCACCCAAACCCAAACCCAAACCACCAGTTAAGGCTTACACTCCAAAAATTCCATATCCTCAGAGCCTTAAGAAAGAAAGAATGGAGGAGCGTTATAAGAAGTTTGTTGAAATAATCAAAGAAGTTAGACTCAATGTACCTCTCATTGATGTTTTAGCCGGAATGCCCAATTACGGGAAATTTTTGAAAGAACTTCTTAACAACAAGAACAAGTTGGAGCAAATATCCGCTACCTTTCTCAATGAAGAATGTTCAGCTATTGTTCAAAACAAAATTCCACAAAAACTCGGAGATCCCGGAAGTTTTCTGATTCCATGCATATTAGGAAACAACATCACATGCGATGCTTTAGCCGACTTAGGTGCGAGTATCAATTTGATGCCCTATTCGCTGTATACGAAACTTTCAATCAATACCTTGAAACCCACAAGGATGAGTATCCGATTAGCTAATCATACTTACCAATATCCTGTTGGTATTGCTGAGAATATGCTTGTCCAAGTAGGTAAATTCATTTTTCCCGTGGATTTTGTGATTTTAGAAATGGAGGAAGACAGTAGAGTACCCCTTATTTTAGGAAGACCTTTTCTAAACACCGCTGATGCGATCATCAAAGTAAAAGGAAAAGAACTCAATCTTGGAGTTGGAGAGGATAGAATCACGTTCTTAATCGATAAAGCAATGCAATATCCACATTCCAGTGATGACACTTGTTTTAACATTGATGTAATCGATGAAGTCACTGAAGAAGAATTGGATGCATTACTTGAAGATTCTGATCCATTCATGACTATTTCAGAGAAGATTAGTGAAACAACTTTTGATAAAGAATTCGCTGATTTTATGGAAGTTAAGATTGATGAAGAAGAAGAAGAAGAAGAAGAAGAAGAAGAAGAAGAAGAAGGAGAGATAATAGAAGAAGATTTTGAGGAAATCAGTTTTAATGATCAAATGAGGATCAAAACATCACTTCAAGAACCACCGACTGATCTTGAGTTGAAACCACTTCCCAAAAATCTTGAGTATGCTTACTTGGAAGACAATTCACTACTTCCAGTAGTCATATCTTCGTTGCTCAATGATTATGAGAAAGAATGTCTGATTTCAGTTCTTAAGAAGCATAAAGAAGCTTTTGCGTGGAAAACTTCTGACATCCCAGGAATCAGTCCTGATTTTTGCAAACACAAAATCAATTTCGAAGAAGATGCCAAACCAGTTGTAGAAAGACAACGTCGACTCAACCCCAACATGAAAGAAGTTGTTAAAAAAGAAATCATCAAACTTCTTGATGCATGTATCATTTACCCCATCGAGGATAGTCCTTGGGTGAGTCCTGTTCACTGTGTTCCGAAAAAAGGAGGAATGACTGTTGTGACCAACGAACGAAATGAACTAGTTCCTACTAGAACTGTCACCGGATGGCGAGTATGTATTGATTACAGAAAATTAAACAAAGCCACCAGAGAAGATCATTTTTGTAACACCCCAACCCGACAAGGGTAAAGATGTCACAAATACATGGTTTCATATCAGATACAAGCATTCAAGAAATAAAATAGCGGAAGCCTTAACATTAAAATTTCAAAGGAAAATAAGTCAACACGACTTATATCAAGTGCAAGACAGAAATAACGAAGCACAAAACAGAATCCAAATGCCCAAACAATGGCATAACAGAAATAATATCCAAATGGTCACACTAGAATGACAAGGTCTAAACTTCACACAAGTTGCTCTCATCCCAAAGCCAAACCCAGCTTCCTAGCTAATGTACCTGCCGCAGGAAAAGAAAATGCGGCTGAGCTACGAGAGCTCAGTGAACAGATATAATGGAAACAAGGCAGTAGTAACGGAATAGTAAAGTAAAAGAAATAATACCAGGTGTAACAAGAGTCAGGAAAAGGAATACAAAAGAGTTATGCAGACATACCAGGAACTAAGAATGGTTACAATGGTGAAAGTAAATGAAACCATAACCCACCAAAATCCCAAGTCAAATCAAGTCAGGTCAAATGTCAGGTCAAGTATCAGGTCATAAGGTTACAAGGTTTCAAGTAAACAGAAATCCTCTACGAGCCCAAACATATCACATCAAATCAAATCATATATCAGGGTGTATGGAGGGGTGACCTCAGCATACCAGGAACAGGGTGAGGGGATACCTCTCAGGGGTTGGAGACGCGTTCTCCCAGGGTTGTGAAAGACGTGTATCGCACACACTCGTCAGTCACCAGGTATAACAGGAAATATAACAAATCAGGACAGGTCTAGGATGCATCCATGCGCCCCCGCAGGCCACAGGGTCTTCCTCTACGTAACAAATCAAATCAGGTCGGGGACGGTGTGGCTAATCACTCGAACCACACACGAGTCATGCCATTGGTGCATCAATGACACGGCCATGTTACCTTCATGGCTAGGAAACATATTTTGGCTCGTAGTATCAAACTGGGGTCAAGGTCAAGTATCAAGTCTCGGGTGTCAAGTATCAGGTGTAAAGTCTCAGGTATCAAATGTCAGGTATCATATCAGGGTTCATATCAGGGTTCATATCAGGGTTCAAGACAGGAGATAAATGCAGGGGTTCATTATCAGGAGATCCATATCAGGAAGGTCAAATACTGGAAGGTTCATAATAGTTTATTATAAGAAAATCCTTTTTACATGGTTTTAATAAAATGATCGTTAGAACAGTTTCATAATAAAAGTCCTTTAAAGAAATGTTCAAAAACCTCTTCATATACAACTAAAAGTAGTTATAAAATCCTATGAACCTTCAAGTACCCAAAGTCTTAATTATTCAGGTTACCCGTGGTGAACAAGTGATGAACTCAAATAAGTACATTTTATTACTATCATTTATCCTATTAATTTGACTTGTTTTATTATATTATGTATGAGGATTGATACTTAATCGTTTACTTTTGTAATTCTCAGGTAAAAACAAGCATTTGGTGAAACTTGGCGATTTTGGACTAATTATGGAGCAAAACATGCAAGAAGTTAAGAGTCTACTGAAATGTACAAGATCAAGACAAATCTGCTCCAGATGCGCCGCATCTCGCTTATTACATACGGCGCATCACTATCAAGATTTCACAAGATATTATCCAAGACGGCAAAGGACATGCGCCGCATCCAAGAATGAAGATACGCCGCATCTTCTGGCGGTGTACGAATATTCCTGAATATATTAATCTTGGACCCCACGCGAAGTTAAGTCAATGTGCCGCATCTACTTACTAGATGCGCCGCATCTTACCCTCAGACAGAAACTATAAATACCCCAAAGACCAGACGAATTATAAGTTCCGAAGTTCGACAGAAGACCGAAGTACAGAAACCTAAGGCCGAATTCAGACGAATAGGCAGCACAAGACACACCCAAACAAAGATACAAGAGCTGTAAGAAGGTGCTGCATGTGTTTAATTCATTAAGTAGTTTTGTTTTATTGTGTTAGTAAACTTTAATTCATCAAGATTGGTGGCTTGTGTAATGTGACAACGGAAAGATTGCACTCCCTTAAAACTGCTTTCTCATTAATTAAAGTTTATATGTTGATGTCTTTGGTGACTTTTATTAGTGCATTGATAACCTCTGTGTCTAGCTGGGCGTTGATCGGGTCACCATGCCTCTGCCCTCGCCTATTTATTAGATCGCCTATGAATTCTATCGTCTGTAGAAAAGTAGGAAGAAAGACAAATAGGATAGTCATAAGTAATCATTAAGGGTTTACTCGCCGATAAGATTAGAACCAACGAGAAAGGACTTAATCTCGGTGCGTTGCATCGAACTATACACTTCATATAAAACTAGCAATAAAACAAGTGACAATCTACTTAATCATAAGGACAGATCTTCTTATTGTCTCAAGTATTTATCTGTGTACGTGTGTGCTATTCGCTGATTCGTGCCTATTGGTTTACTTTATTATTTAATTGCAACCAAATCGTGCCAGTCTCTCAAGCTGAACCCCCTTGCGTTAGAATAGGTTGTATAGCTAACTTAATTTATTAAAATACTGATTGGAATAACTAGATAATACGTTCCACTCTTAGTGATCGACACTCTACTTACCATTATATTCATACTGACCGGGTACACTGCTCGTTAAGTGTGTGTGTTAATGATAAGTCGGCTAAATATAAATTTAAAACTTGAGTAGGCATTAATACTGCTAAACCGCAACGACACATCGCACGCATCAAGTTTTTGACGCCGCTGCCGGGGAGTGAATTGTTATTATCTGTTAATTTGATTAGTATTTTAATTAGGTTTTTAATTTTTTATCTAACCGCTAATTTTGTTGTGCATTAGATTAATTTGCATTCATTGTATTATTTTGCATATTTTCTGTTTTTGTGTGTTATTTGTTTGCTTTTATTTGTGTTTATTTTCGTTTGTGTTTTTATTTGTTTTTATTTTTCGTATTTTTTTGCATACTGCTATCGTTGTGCTGAGCTAAATCAAACGATACGGCGCATCTGATTTCTCAGATACGGCGTATTGCGTTTAATTTTTATAAAATACAACGCGTTTAATTAATTCGATACGACGCATCTTTTCCCCAAGATACGGCGTATCTGTTTTTGATAAAATTTTTTCTAAACGTTAACGCCATACGACACATCTGCTTTGGCAGATACGGCGTATCTATTATTTTAATTAAAAACAGTTTTCGAATTATTAAACAGATACGGCGTATCGATTTTTATCGATACGGCGCATCTTCTGAATCAAAAATCTTATATTTAGAAACGTAACGAAAATACGGCGCATTAACTTTTGTTAATACGACGCATTTAATTTTAAATAAATATCGATTTTTGATAATTAAAACAGATACGGCGCATTCTGATTTATAAGCGGCGTATCTATTTTCTGAATAAAGTCTGATTAAATTTTAACGATTATAAGATACGGCGTATCCAACTTTTTGGATACGGCGCATCGTCCGCAGATATCAGCCATTTTTATTCTTTATAATCGTTTCTAAATTCATTAATTTATCTTCTAGCGAACAGATGCTACTGACGATTTTACCTATGATAACAAGTTTTGCTATGGAAGATATGTCAATGAACGGATATCTTACTAAAGGAACAAAACAACATGATTAATGGATTGGCAATTGAGTGCACCAATTGTCAACGGTGCTTAACAAAGTTCTTTTGGTAAAACACGATTTGAAAGGGATTAGTTCTTTTGGTAAAAAACGATTTGAAAGGGATTACAACTAGAGACGGAAAGTCAACCTTTCAAATGTGATCGGTATTAAGGAGCTGAACGTGAGTCTAACTTGAAGACTCTGGAATAAAGACAAGTGCTGACCGGGAGACAACCCGATGATTTATCTTTTATTTTCTGTTCTGTGTCGAGTCTGTCAGACCTGCAGAAGATGCGACGCATCTCTATCAATAAGATGCGACGCATCACCTGCACTGGTCATATCTTATTTTATTTTATTTTTCTGCATTTTTATTTTTGACTTTAAAACTTTCTGTCATTTTATTTAATGCGGCGCATCCCTGGTTAAGGATGCGGCGCATCTTCTATTCTGATTCGTAATTATTCCAGGCTCGATACGGCGTATCTTCTTCCATAAGATACGGCGCATCGACTGACCTGATGATTTTCATTTTAATTTTTATGTTTTATTTTTATCTAACTACTAATGTATTATGCAAGTTTGAACCTTTCTTAATTTAGGTGTGTTTTAAAGCCTTGGTGGTATTATAGATTCCTGCATTTCCTGTGGATACATCTATTATGAAGCTTAAACGTTCTAATCCACAAGAAAGATGATTTTTGCTCTTATACAAATGGAGGATCATACCGAGCAAATCTCAGGGGAGTTTTTCTGTTCTAATTCTTTTATTTTCCAGTTTTTAACCTTTCATACAAACAACGAGGACATTGTTTAACTTAAGTGGGGGGATTGGAGAATTAGAACACTTAACACTTACTTGTCCTAAACTTTTCAAAATATGCTTAAAATGTGCTTAATATATAAAATTTTAAAATTTTTAGCATGTTTTTGTTTAAAGTCTAAGTTGCATTGCTGCACACATGACGTTATTTTCAAAAATTGTGATTTTTCAAAATTCACAAATCTATGAGTGTGCCGGTGACTTGTAAACTTTAGAACTTGGCTTGTATACTATTCGAGACCACCATAATAAGTATTATTTATATAATTGGAATGACTTGTCTAAATTGGTAAATTTCTAGGATTACACCCAAAAAGCCTATTATATGTTATGTGTTATTAGCTAACTACACTGGTTAGTTAACCCCGTATAAACCCTTTTGTTACTCTCATTTTTAGAGTAAGATACCCCTAGAAAAACACTCAGAGCCATTCCTTTCGTTTCTTACACCTTTGTTAAAATGTTTCGTTACACCCTTACACCTTAGCCTACCCTGTAGATTAAAATATGTGGTTGGTTAATTGCTATAGGCAAAGTGTGTTTCCTTACATTACCTGTGTTCGCGTGCGTAATTCATTATCTATGGTTAGGTCGGGAAATTGCACAATGCAATTGGAGTGAAAGTAAATATTGTATATCTTTGAGTTTATTTTTCGTGTGTTTACTACTTTCACTATTACCGTTATTTCTGAAGTTATGAAAAACATGGAAAAATTATCCAGAATTATCATTATAGTGATGTGGTGAATTTTACACATCTTTGTTTATGATATATATATATATATATAAAAAAAAAAAAAAAAAAAAAAAAAAAAAAAAAAAAAAAAAAATCGAAAAAGAATAGAAAAGAAAAAGAAAAAAGAAAAGCTGGATGTTTGATTTAACCAACTTATGTAAAGTTTTGTATTAAGTGGTCGATATCACCACTAGTTGTTATATATTATACTTATGGATTGAATGGGAGTTGGCAGTTATGGGAACGCCAACTAAGGTTTATTCTTTGATTAAGATCTTGTTGAGTATAATTCGTGTCTACTTAAAGCGTGTGTTTCAAGTGTTAAAGCGTGAGTTATTCAATGATATAAGTCTTATTCATGGGATGGTTGGGATAGTGATTAACCACACTTAGGATTTTAATTTATTTGTTTTGTTTATTTTTCATTTTACACCAGTTTATATCCCAAATATTATCCATACCCTACATTATTCTTTATCCAACCAAACCTTTGATTTATTGAGATTAGGGATTTGAGCAATCTTAAGTATCATAGTCGTGGATTCGGCTATGTTTTTATGATTTTGTCGCCCTTTTTGATATAATATTATTGGTAAAGTTTGGACCTATCTTTAGCCTATTCGAGTTAAGGATTTGAGCAATTGCAAGTATCGTGTTCGTGGATTCGATCATGTATTTATGATTTTGTCGCCTTTTCTGGAATTTGAGATCGATAGAGATTAAGAATAATTAACCTTTAAGCCTAAAAACCCTTTTTACTGCTTTAGACTTGTTATTCCTTGGCTTTAGTGGGGGAGATGTGTATACTTGCCAAGCTTATGATAGAATATTCGTCACGACTGGACAGTTAAACGATTAGATTTGCTTTTATCAAATTATTTTATTTTACTTCTAATTCGTTAAGTGTTTAGTTGTGTGATTATGACAAAAATGAATACATGCTTAAATATAAAAATAAATCCTAATATCTTTTAGGATACATTTTCATAAGATTAATTCTAAGGTTTACTTGGGGACAAGTAAAGTTCAAGTGGGGGGATATTTGATGAACTCAAATAAGTACATTTTATTACTATCATTTATCCTATTAATTTGACTTGTTTTATTATATTATGTATGAGGATTGATACTTAATCGTTTACTTTTGTAATTCTCAGGTAAAAACAAGCATTTGGTGAAACTTGGCGATTTTGGACTAATTATGGAGCAAAACATGCAAGAAGTTAAGAGTCTACTGAAATGTACAAGATCAAGACAAATCTGCTCCAGATGCGCCGCATCTCGCTTATTACATACGGCGCATCACTATCAAGATTTCACAAGATATTATCCAAGACGGCAAAGGACATGCGCCGCATCCAAGAATGAAGATACGCCGCATCTTCTGGCGGTGTACGAATATTCCTGAATATATTAATCTTCGACCCCACGCGAAGTTAAGTCAATGCGCCGCATCTACTTACTAGATGCGCCGCATCTTACCCTCAGACAGAAACTATAAATACCCCAAAGACCAGACGAATTATAAGTTCCGAAGTTCGACAGAAGACCGAAGTACAGAAACCTAAGGCCGAATTCATACGAATAGGCAACACAAGACACACCCAAACAAAGATACAAGAGCTGTAATAAGGTGCTGCATGTGTTTAATTCATTAAGTAGTTTTGTTTTATTGTGTTAGTAAACTTTAATTCATCAAGATTGGTGGCTTGTGTAATGTGACAACGGAAAGATTGCACTCCCTTAAAACTGCTTTCTCATTAATTAAAGTTTATATGTTGATGTCTTTGGTGACTTTTATTAGTGCATTGATAACCTCTGTGTCTAGCTGAGCGTTGATCGGGTCGCCATGCCTCTGCCCTCGCCTATTTATTAGATCGCCTATGCATTCTATCGTCTGTAGAAAAGTAGGAAGAAAGATAAATAGGATAGTCATAAGTAATCATTAAGGGTTTACTCGCCGATAAGATTAGAACCAACGAGAAAGGACTTAATCTCGGTGCGTTGCATCGAACTATACACTTCATATAAAACTAGCAATAAAACAAGTGACAATCTACTTAATCATAAGGACAGATCTTCTTATTGTCTCAAGTATTTATCTGTGTACGTGTGTGCTATTCGCTGATTCGTGCCTATTGGTTTACTTTATTATTTAATTGCAACCAAATCGTGCCAGTCTCTCAGGCTGAAACCCCTTGCGTTAGAATAGGTTGTATAGCTAACTTAATTTATTAAAATACTGATTAGAATAACTAGATAATACGTTCCACTCTTAGTGATCGACACTCTACTTACCATTATATTCATACTGACCGGGTACACTGCTCGTTAAGTGTGTGTGTTATTGATAAGTCAGCTAAATATAAATTTAAAACTTGAGTAGGCATTAATACTGCTAAACCGCAACGACACATCGCACGCATCAACAAGTCATGTCAAGAATAGGAAGAAAACATAGCAGGGTTCAGGTCAAAGGTTCAAGGCAAGAGTTCAAGTACAGGCTCAAGTCAAAAGGTTCATATCAAGCGCATCAAGGTTCAAGTTCAGGTTCATGACAAGGTTCAAGACAAAGGTTAAAGCAAAGGTCCAAATATATGGTTCACAATACAAGGGGAAACATAACAATGAATCAGGAATCAGAAATGAGACGAAGGCTCCTTACAAGAAGAGCAGAATATATGTACCTTATTCAAATAGCAAGCACAAACACAAGAGTAGCTGACAGGGATCAAGATCACTCCCTCCTCGAACCTAAAGGAGTAGAAGACAGAAATACGAAAGGGGTTTCAGTTATCTTCCCATTATAAGTAACTTCTATTTTAGTAACTTTCTATTTTTAGCAGGTTTCCATAATTAGTAAGTTACCACATTTAGCAAGATTCAAGTGATATAATTCAAGTCAAGTCTTTAATTAGCTTATTATGGAAGTAACATTCATTTTAACAAATTACACAAGTTCAGGGTTAGTTATGACAAGTTTTTCATAGTTCAGGGTTATAAGTGTAAATTTGCCAAAGTTCAAGGTTTAAAATGAAAATATCACCATTAACTCATTCTCACTATCAAGTTATCCAGAATTACACCTTTAGTCCTTTAGTTTTCATACTTTACATTTTACACCCCTTTTATTATATAAGTTACACTTTAAACCTTATAATATCCATAATTACACATTAAACCCTTAGTTTATCAAATTTACACAATTAGTACTTAATTTATAAAGTTATGCGAATGCTCCTTCAAGTTTCCATAATTTACACAATAGGTCCCTCAAATTAATTAATTTACATATTTACCCTTTAATTTACATTTTCAATCCTTAATTATTAATAATTACATATTAAGCCATTAAATTACCAAAATTACACATAACCCCCTGAATATGATTTATTACTCAAATCGACCCTAACTTTCCACAAATTACATATTTAGTCACTCATTTTTATTTATTTTCAAATCGACACAATTATTACAATTAAATCATTATCTCGCCAAAATTACAAATAAGACCCTCATGTTATAATTTTTACATATTCCCCTGATCTATAAAACATTACAAAATATCCCACAAGTTTTTAAAAATTACAAAACACACCCTTAACTTATAATTTTTCAAATCGGTTTAACATTTTATGTACAAAATCAAACCCTAACAATTTCCAATCATTAATACATCATTAAATCACATTAAATTTCCAGATTCAAGTATATAAACCCTAGGTCGATTTGCTTATTAGGGTTTTCACAATTTTTCTTTTCTTTTCCATTTATACGGTTTTAAGATAAATTCGACAAGTATGATTTTAGGCCTCAACAATTCGAACCACCATTTTTGTGATGTTATATGATCATCATAGAAGCCACGAAAAATAATAACCTGGCCCAGAAAATTCGTATACATGATTTATAGATTTAATTCGATTTTAGGGTTTCAAAACACATAATTTCCATACGATCAATATATGGTGCATGGTTCGATTTCAATAATTTTTACATGTTATATATGATTAGGAGAAGGCTAGAAAATTACCAGAAAATTATAGATCAAGGAATCACACGCTATGATTTTCTTTGGTTCGGTTTCAATATTTTCGACCCAATTAATTCACCACGACC
Source organism: Artemisia tridentata subsp. tridentata (assembly GCA_021014915.2). Taxonomy (NCBI): domain Eukaryota; kingdom Viridiplantae; phylum Streptophyta; class Magnoliopsida; order Asterales; family Asteraceae; genus Artemisia; species Artemisia tridentata. The sequence goes on from CP139503.1 coordinate 161,787,029, forward strand.
AAACGAGCAATCCCAGAACTATGTAGCTATTTTTCCCACCTTCTTGGCACTATGAAGAACTCCAGAAAAATGCCTCTTGGCTGCAGAAAAGTCGGATGGTGTGTGTGTGTATTTTTGAGTATATCGGTTATGATAATTAGGGTTTTATGGAAGAGATAAATTATGGGATGGTTATGGGTTGTTATGGCCGAGTATTAGGGAGGGATTGGTGCTATAAAACCGGCCATCATGACCAAAATTTCAATTTACCTTAATTAGATAGTTTACTTAATTAATTTGTATATTTAAATGTTTTTAAATAAATAAAACTTGTATACATAAATATAAATTCGGTCCATGCATTCTTTTTGTGAAATAAAACTCTTTTGTACATTGTAAAAATATTAGGAGCTTGCCTCCAAATTATCTTGCTTGATTTGTAGTTCGTTTCCAGAGATTCGGGATTAATTCGGAACTTTAATTAAGCTTTAATTAAATTTTAAAGTTTCAGGGGTAATTTGGTAATTTTTTGCATGTTTTAGATTTTCGGGTTTTACAACTCTTCCCCTCTACAAAAAAATTTCGTCCTCGAAATTTGCAAGGACATAGAAATGAAAGAGAACGGGAAACAAAACAAGGACATACCAGACGCCTTATCTGTCTGGTCACGAGAAAGCGAGAAAACACGACCGGTATGAGGAACAGGGGGAGGAGGATCAAGGGATTTCTCAAGTGCTGACGTAGATTGCTTAGGACAATTTCTCACTTGATGCTCAGAAGAACCACATCGGAAACAAGCACCAGACGTCATACGACAGTTCCAGTATGGTTTTTCCCACAAGAACCACAAACAGGTAGGGAAGTAGAGTACTCAGATGATCTCCTCTACGAGTTTGATCCAGTAGCCCGATCTTGCTGATAGCCTCTATAAGAATGATCTGTCCGCTGCCGTTTGGTTGACGCTGCGCTCCTGACGATCACCATCCTGCTTAGAAACTGACCTCGAATCTCGGTCCCTCGAATCTGATTTCTTCTGGTCGTAGCTCTTGCCCGAATACTCCTTGACGTCCCGACTTTGAATCTGTTGCTGCACCTTGTCGCCATCACGGTCTCGTTTGTAACCAACGCCCTCATGAAAATCTCGATGTTGCGAGCTGCATCGCAACATGCTGACGGATCCGCAAACTCCGAATTAAGCCGACGATCAAGAAAATATGACAGAACAGAACATGAAGAATGACAGAGCAGAACAGGAAAATATGACAGAGCAGAATCAAGGAAAGGTGACAGAGCATAATAGGAAAAGAGAGTGCGCGTGCGGAAACCTAATGTCTACCCAATCCTCACAGGTCACGAGCCTAAGCTCTAAGGGTTTCGGATGCCTATTCTCTGATACCATAAATTGTAACACCCCAACCCGACAAGGGTAAAGATGTCACAAATACATGGTTTCATATCAGATACAAGCATTCAAGAAATAAAATAGCGGAAGCCTTAACATTAAAATTCAAAGGAAAATAAGTCAACACGACTTATATCAAGTGCAAGACAGAAATAACGAAGCACAAAACAGAATCCAAATGCCCAAACAATGGCATAACAGAAATAATATCCAAATGGTCACACTAGAATGACAAGGTCTAAACTTCACACAAGTTGCTCTCATCCCAAAGCCAAACCCAGCTTCCTAGCTAATGTACCTGCCGCAGGAAAAGAAAATGCGGCTGAGCTACGAGAGCTCAGTGAACAGATATAACGGAAACAAAGCAGTAGTAACGGAATAGTAAAGTAAAAGAAATAATACCAGGTGTAACAAGAGTCAGGAAAAGGAATACAAAAGAGTTATGCAGACATACCAGGAACTAAGAATGGTTACAATGGTGAAAGTAAATGAAACCAGAACCCACCAAAATCCCAAGTTAAATCAAGTCAGGTCAAGTATCAGGTCATAAGGTTACAAGGTTTCAGGTAAACAGAAATCCTCTATGAGCCCAAACATATCACATCAAATCAAATCATATATCAGGGTGTATGGAGGGGTGACCTCAGCATACCAGGAACAGGGTGAGGGGATACCTCTCAGGGGTTGGAGACGCGTTCTCCCAGGGTTGTGAAAGACGTGTATCGCACACACTCGTCAGTCACCAGGTATAACAGGAAATATAACAAATCAGGACAGGTCTAGGATGCATCCATGCGCCCCCGCAGGCCACAGGGTCTTCCTCTACGTAACAAATCAAATCAGGTCGGGGACGGTGTGGCTAATCACTCGAACCACACACGAGTCATGCCATTGGTGCATCAATGACACGGCCATGTTACCTTCATGGCTAGGAAACATATTTTGGCTCGTAGTATCAAACTGGGGTCAAGGTCAAGTATCAAGTCTCGGGTGTCAAGTATCAGGTGTAAAGTCTCAGGTATCAAATGTCAGGTATCATATCAGGGTTCAAGACAGGAGATAAATGTAGGGGTTCATTATCAGGAGATCCATATCAGGAAGGTCAAATACTGGAAGGTTCATAATAGTTTATTATAAGAAAATCCTTTTTACATGGTTTTAATAAAATGATCGTTAGAACAGTTTCATAATAAAAGTCTTTTAAGGAAATGTTCAAAAACCTCTTCATATACAACTAAAAGTAGTTGTAAAATCCTATGAACCTTCAAGTACCCAAGGTCTTAATTATCCAGGTTATCAGGGGTGAACAAGTCATGTCAAGTATCGGAAGAAAACATAGCAGGGTTCAAGTCAAAGGTTCAAGGCAAGAGTTCAAGTAAAGGCTCAAGTCAAAAGGTTCATATCAAGTGCATCAAGGTTCAAGTTCAGGTTCATGACAAGTTTTTCATAGTTCAGGGTTATAAGTGTAAATTTGCCAAAGTTCAAGGTTTAAAATGAAAATATCACCATTAACTCATTCTCACTCTCAAGTTATCCAGAATTACACCTTTAGTCCTTTAGTTTTCATACTTTACATTTTACACCCCTTTTATTATATAAGTTACACTTTAAACCTTATAATATCCATAATTACACATTAAACCCTTAGTTTATCAAATTTACACAATTAGTACTTAATTTATAAAGTTATGCGAATGCTCCTTCAAGTTTCCATAATTTACACAATAGGTCCCTCAAATTAATTAATTTACATATTTACCCTTTAATTTACATTTTCAATCCTTAATTATTAATAATTACATATTAAGCCATTAAATTACCAAAATTACACATAACCCCCTGAATATGATTTATTACTCAATTCGACCCTAACTTTCCACAAATTACATATTTAGTCCCTCATTTTTATTTATTTTCAAATCGACACAATTATTACAATTAAATCATTATCTCGCCAAAATTACAAATAAGACCCTCATGTTATAATTTTTACATATTCTCCCTGATCTATAAAACATTACAAAATATCCCACAAGTTTTTAAAAATTACAAAACACACCCTTAACTTATAATTTTTCAAATCGGTTTAACATTTTATGTACAAAATCAAACCCTAACAATTTCCAATCATTAACACATCATTAAATCACATTAAATTTCTAGATTCAAGTATATAAACCCTAGGTCGATTTGCTTATTAGGGTTTTCACAATTTTTCTTTTCTTTTCCATTTATACGGTTTTAAGATAAATTCGACAAGTATGATTTTAGGCCTCAACAATTCGAACCACCATTTTTGTGATGTTATATGATCATCATAGAAGCCATGAAAAATAATAACCTGGCCCAGAAAATTCGTATACATGATTTATAGATTTAATTCGATTTTAGGGTTTCAAAACACATAATTTCCATACGATCAATATATGGTGCATGGTTCGATTTCAATAATTTTTACATGTTATATATGATTAGGAGAAGGCTAGAAAATTACCAGAAAATTATAGATCAAGGAATCACACGCTATGATTTTCTTTGGTTCGGTTTCAATATTTTCGACCCAATTAATTCACCACGACCAAACGAGCACTCCCAGAACTATGTAGCTATTTTTCCCACCTTCTTGGCACTATGAAGAACTCCAGAAAAATGCCTCTTGGCTGCAGAAAATTCGGATGGTGTGTGTTGTATTTTTGAGTATATCGGTTATGATAATTAGGGTTTTATGGAAGAGATAAATTATGGGATGGTTATGGGTTGTTATGGCCGAGTATTAGGGAGGGATTGGTGCTATAAAACCGGCCATCGTGACCAAAATTTCAATTTACCTTAATTAGATAGTTTACTTAATTAATTTGTATATTTAAATGTTTTTAAATAAATAAAACTTGTATACATAAATATAAATTCGGTCCATGCATTCTTTTTGTGAAATAAAACTCTTTTGTACATTGTAAAAAATATTAGGAGCTTGCCTCCAAATTATCTTGCTTGATTTGTAGTTCGTTTCCAGAGATTCGGGATTAATTCGGAACTTTAATTAAGCTTTAATTAAATTTTAAAGTTTCAGGGGTAATTTGGTAATTTTTTGCATGTTTTAGATTTTCGGGTTTTACAAAGCCACCAGAAAAGATCATTTTCCTTTGCCTTTCATGGATCAAATGCTTGAGAGATTAGCAGGAAACAAATACTTTTGTTTTCTCGATGGTTTTTCAGGATATTTTCAAATTCCTATTGATCCGGCTGATCAAGAAAAGACCACATTCACATGTCCCTTTGGAACTTACGCTTACAGGCGTATGCCTTTTGGATTATGTAATGCTCCCGCGACTTTTCAAAGATGTATGATTGCCATATTCCAAGATATGCTTGAAACGTCTATGGAAGTTTTTATGGATGACTTTTCAGTTTTCGGAAGCTCATTCGAAGCTTGCCTTTCTAACCTCGATAAAATGCTTGAAAGATGTAAAGCTGCACATCTTGTTCTCAACTGGGAGAAGTGTCATTTCATGGTAACTGAAGGAATTATGTTAGGACACAAAATTTCCAGCGCAGGAATGGAGGTTGACAAAGCAAAGATCGATGTCATTACCAAATTACCACCCCCAACTAACGTTAAAGCCGTTAGAAGTTTCCTAGGACATGCAGGATTTTACCGTCGTTTCATTAAGGATTTTTCCAAAATATCTCATCCAATGACGAAACCTCTTGAAAAAGATTCTGTTTTCGATTTAATTGCAGACTGTATGAAAGCATTCAAAGCATTGAAAACACAACTGACTAGTGCACCCATTATGGTTTCCCCTGATTGGTCACTACCATTCGAGCTTATGTGCGATGCAAGCGATTTTGCTGTTGGAGCTGTATTAGGACAACGAGAAGAGAAACATTTTCGTCCTATATATTTTGCCAGCAAAACACTCAACAATGCTCAACAGAATTACACAGTTACAGAGAAAGAATTATTAGCCGTTGTTTTCGCTTTCGATAAATTCAGATCATACCTTGTACTTTCGAAAACAATCGTGTTCACCGATCATTCAGCGTTAAAATATCTGTTTAAGAAGCAAGATGCTAAACCGCGTCTCATCCGATGGATTTTACTACTCCAAGAATTCGATATCGAAATCAAAGATAAGAAAGGAGCAGAAAATCTAGCCGCTGATCATCTATCTCGCTTAGAAAATCCAAATCTGGAAGAGTTAAAAGAAGATGAGATTGACGATTATTTTCCGGATGAAACACTCATGACTGTTGATACAGATGATGAGAACGAAATTCCATGGTTTGCCAATTATGCAAATTATCTCGTTGGAGGAATTCTAAAGAAAGGATTAACTCATTCCCAACGAAGTAAATTCTTTTCGGATCTTAAACATTATTATTGGGAAGAACCTTATCTTTTCAAAATGTGTCCCGATGGGATGATTAGAAGATGTGTTTATGGTTCTGAAACGAGAAGAATTCTCGATGAATGTCATCATGGCCCAACTGGGGGACATTATGGTCCTTCTACCACCGCTAAAAAAGTCTTTGATGCTGGATTCTATTGGCCGACTATTTTTAAAGAAGCCCATACTCTTGTTAAGAATTGTGATGCTTGCCAAAAATCCGGTAGTCTTTCTCGAAGAAATGAAATGCCCCAGAAGAGCATTCAAGTCTGTGAATTATTCGATATTTGGGGAATTGATTTCATGGGACCGTTTCCTAAATCACACAAATACGAATATATTCTCGTTGCTATTGATTACGTTTCCAAATGGGCTGAAGCGGAAGCTCTACCCACAAATGATGCACGAGTAGTTGTTAATTTTCTCAAAAAGCTTTTCGCTCGTTATGGAATTCCTAAAGCTTTGATAAGTGATCGTGGAACCCATTTCTGTAACAAACAAATGGAGAAAATTATGAAGCGATACGGAGTTCATCATCGTTTCGCTACAGCTTATCACCCACAGACCAGTGGTTAAGTCAAAAATACCAACAGAGCCTTAAAAAGGATACTCGAAAAAACGGTTAAAGACAATCCCGCCGTTTGGTCAAGAAAACTAGATGATGCTCTGTGGGCATTTCGCACGGCTTACAAAACACCAATTGGTACAACACCATACAGATTGTTGTATGGAAAAACTTGTCATTTGCCATTCGAAATCGAACATCGCGCTTACTGGGCATTAAGAAACTGTAACCCAGACCTCAAAGTAGCTGGAGAAAAGAGATTTTTGCAATTGCATGAACTCGATGAGCTTAGACTACAAGCTTATGAGAACTCCAAACTTTACAAAGCAAGAACAAAAGCTTATCATGACAGAAAGCTAAGAATCAGAAAAGAATTCAAAGCTAGAGACAAAGTTCTGCTTTTTAACATGAAGTATAAGTTCAAAGCTCCCAAGCTGAAACCGAAATGGTTCGGACCGTATACAGTGAAACATGGATTTCCATCCGGATATGTTGAATTGCATGACAAACATGGTGGAAGTTTCATTGTTAATGGGCACCGAATTAAGTTATACTATGACAAGGAGCAGATGAATGATGTTTCTATTCAAGAGATTCCGCCTGAATCCGAATATGAAGCCATAACATTTATGTCACCCTTTCCGGCCGATTTCAAGAAAAACACTCCGTGGGCCGAAGATTCTGGTTATATCTATGATGTTCTACCAAGACCGTGGGAGAAAGTTAAGCTGGAATACATAGATGAAACTGGAGAAGAAATAGTGATTGGAAATGTGCTGTACGTTCCAAAATTTCCAAAGAAGAAGTCAGCACCAACATGAAGAGAGAGAAGTTCGAGTCCGGCTGACGACTCGTTAATAAAACAAGCGCTTCTCGGGAGGCAACCCGTGTGTTTGCTATGTTTATTTTTCATTTTTATTTTCTAGTGATTAAACCCCAAAGTTTTTCTAAATTGCTTAGTTGAACTTAAGTGTGGGGGTGTATCACTGCCTTTTGAATAAAGCGAAGAAATATTTCGTATGTGTGTTTCTTTTGTTTTTAGATTACTGCAGATAATGATTTCGAAGCTTGGACGCTAGGATCAAGACTCCTCTTGAGAAGAAAATACGGTTTATTCTCTTATTTCCCTATTTCATTCTTTGTCGTTTATCACATTGAGGACAATGCTTAACTTAAGTGTGGGGGGGTGAATAGGAAAATAAGAATAGATTGTAGTTTTGAGCTGAATTTTAAAATTTTGTTTGCCCTTGTAATCTAGTCTTTTGTCATTTTAAAGAGCATATTCTAGAATAACTGGATTTATCCACTGGTGAAATCTGTAATTTTGAAAATTCGAGATGTGTCCCGATTAATATTGCAATCCATTCTGGGATCGATAACATTAGCTAGCACAGATTATAGCCCTTTCCACTAAAGTGTGAGGATTTGAGCCTGTTCTATATACAGCATACATCTTTTATGCTTAGATCTTTTGCTATGAGTGTGCCGGTGATTTTATTTATTCTAGAACTTGTACTTGTAAATCATTACGAGACCGTTGTGAGATCACATTTCGTTTGTGATATAAGTGTATATGCGTGATAAGAGGCAACCTTAGGTTTTATCCCAAATGGCCTTCCATTTTCATATAATGCTATATTAGCTAGCTACATTGGCTAGTTAACCACTTATATGGACCCATTTTTTAGCATTTGTCTTTAATGCTAGATACCCCTAGTTACACCCGCCGAGCCTATCTTTTCTTTTGATAAAATCCAGAAAAATTCAAAAAGATTTTACACCTTTTTAGCCTAGCCTTATCCATAGTCAAGTCTTGGTTGGTTGCTAGCTATTTGGCAAGATGGATGTTATGTGGAAATCATGAAAGTTCAAAGAAAGACTAAACTCCGAAAGTTGTTATCCAAGAAAAGTCATCGCAACTATAAGATGACAAGTCAAAAAAAAAAAAAAAAAAAAAAAAAAAAAAAAAAAAAAAGGAGAGAAAAAGAGGAAAAGTCATTGCAACTATAAGGTGACAAGAATAAGCCAATGGGCTAAGTGAATCAAGTATGAATAAAGGAAGTATGGAGTTTTTTTCGCAAAATGGCATGATAGTGGTTTGTAATAGCTAGTAACATTTGGTTCGTAGACTTTGACTATTTTTGTTTTATGTTCAACCAATTTCATAAACATATCCCATGCCTTATCCTACCCTTTTTGACTTTGTGAAATTATTAAGTGTATGGACATGTAGTGACCATCCGATTTCTTGAGGAATTGACTAACGTTGTTAGCGATCTAGGGCGTATTTTGGCGACCATCCGTTATGCAAGTAACGTCATTAACGAACCAAGGTACAATCTAGTGACCATCCGTTATTTGGTAATGCAAGAATTCGTTGTTAGCGAGCTATTATGTTTTGCATGAGATAGTGGCGCATTAGTCTTTTATAACCCTTTAAGCCTTAAACCCGAATAAAAGCCCTCTTTGATATGTATACTTGGAGCTCACACCATTTCGGTGTAGTTTTGTTTCTTGTACAAGCCTATGGTAATATTTAGATCATGACTGAGCAAATGAGTGTCATTCCTCTTATATACTCCACCAATCATACAAATGAGTGTTTGAGTGAATTATATTTCATTTTCCTTTCGTGAGGTGTTTAGTAATGTGTATCATGCAAGAAAATCATTTGGGTATTGTCAAACATCTCGATGATTCAACCATAAAAGCTTAAAACGATGAATCTAGCTTGTACTAGTGCTTGATAGATTTGCATCACATTTTCCTAATCATTTGTGTATACCGTGTGGATAATTGTTTTTATTTCTAGATTTGCTTGAGGGCAAGCAAAGTTCAAGTGTGGGGGATTTGATAACGCCTAAATCTAACATGTTTTTGATAGCGTTATTGGTAGTTTTATATATGTTTTGTGGTTATATTTATATGCTTTTGTTACTAAATCGTACCAAAGTGTGTTTGCAAAGCATTTGTAGCCAAAGACAGGAAAATGGATGGAAAAGATGCAAAAATGAGGAAAAAGGAAGTATTTGAGATTGCATGTGAATCTTGTGTCAAGTTCTGCTCCGTGAGGCACTTCAATGAGTTAAAGTCCGAGTAGTCGAGTTAATAAGCTTAAAGATGAAGAGAAAGATCAAAGAATCAAGAGCTACGACCGAGAAACAAGTCATATGCAAAAGTCCAAGAAAAAGGTCCATCAGCCATAGCCATCCGATCGGTCGCCGCCCGCAAAACCGATTCGGATGGAGTGAATTTGGATTTACCGAGAAGACCAACCGATCGGTAGACCATTCTATCCGATCGGTTGGAAGTCGCTGTTGACCCATAACTTCTTTATTAAGGATTGTGACTTTATAAATCCGGTTCTAGGTCCTTCTTTTCAGTATTCTAACCATTCAATACTACTTGGAGAGCAAGAGAAGCATTTATGCACTTAGACCCTTGGTTAGAGCAATTTATGGAACCATTTGTTGAGTATTTATATACCAATCAATCTAGAGATACATACATGTGCTAGGAGAGAACCATTCATAGAAAAATACTCAAGAAATTCGTCCATAAGTCCAGGAGAAGGGAGAAAGTCGATTATATCATTTTCATTGCTTGTGGAATCATTGTCTTTCACTTGTAATCTTATTTCTAAATCATTGTAAGACTTTCAATCATGGTTTCTAATGTTCAAAGTATTGAGTTTACATTTATGTTTGCTATGAGTGGCTAGTGCCTTTGTGCACTTGCTTAGATGATGTGTATTATTCATTGATTGGCATATGATTGTGATAACATGTTTTAATTCAATTTCAAGTCAATTCTAAGAACCAATTGTGATAAAGTTTCATAGTGACATTTGGATAATCAAGTTTAACTAGTGCTAGTAATTTTAAGGGTTGAAAGAACTATTGTTATTCCACTAGTTATAATCATTTGTCTATGAATGATTGTTGTCTTCCACTATTCTTGATTAAACAAAGGAACTTAATTGTGATTGTAATGAAAATGCTTTTGTCTATCAAAACGGATTGATTGTAAACCACTTTAAAGGTCGAGAGATTAATAGTTTGCTTTCAATTGTGACCTTTTATCTATAATCGGTTACCTTTTGTATTGACCATTACCTAAGCTTGTTTGATTAGACAAAGATTGTTTTTGTGTTTGAGGAACACCAACTCATGAACCTTGAATTGATCTTGAATTGATTGGTTAAACGTAATGCTTGTTTTTATAAACCAAAATCTTGACGAAGGTTTAATTTGTAGAAACAATAGATTAGTGTCAAAACTAATTATCACAACCAACATGTTTTCCAAAGTTATCACAATCATATTAGTCAATTGTAGTACACTAGTCTAAGAAAGTGTAGTTTTTAATCATTTGAATTTTCATTATATCATTACTACTTGTTTGAGATAGTTGCTTTTAACTTACAATTCGATTCACTACACAAATCCCTGCGAACGATCCCGACTTACCATCAAAATCTTGCTACAACGGACGAGTATACTTGCTCGTATGTGTTGTTATTAGATTCGGTAATTCACCCCTTATAAATTTAAAACTTGCACCGAACCGGGCACATCATGAACACTTGATCGAATCCTTTAGCTTGTAAAGCTTTAAGTAATATTGAATAGATTCAATACAACTAATGTAGAAACTGTCTTAGATTGTATTAAAGTTTATGTGAAATCTAAACTTTAATCTTAAGAAGAACTAAACAAACAATATCAAACAAATCACTTCAATATTATTAATAATATGAATACTCTAAAGTATTAGGGTTTACAACCTTGAAGTTTTCTAAAGAATCACGTATCTATCTCTATGCCCTAGATCCTCTTTTTATAGACTAAGGAGTCCTAGTCGGCTTACAATTGCTTGCTATACAAGATAAATCTTAAAAGAATTTGTTCTATATTTATCTAACCGGCTATACATGTTTATCTCATAAGCAGTACTAACTATACACTCTAGCAGTCTTAACTCTAACTCTAGCAGCATAAACTCTTCAGCAGTAGTAAGTTTGTACTAGCAGTACTAACTTTTCTTCTAGCAGCACTAAAACACTTAGAGTATTTTTCTTCAAGTTCATCAGCAGTTGAAACTCTGTAACCAGTTGTAACTCTGAACTAGCAGTTGTAACTTGTTGTCTAGCAGTATTAACCACTTGGTGTATTTTCTTGAACATCTTCAACAACACTAGCAGTAGTAAAAATATATAAGCATTTGTAACCTTTAGTACTAGCAGCAACAATGACTTAGAGCAATTTCCATCAGCAGTCTTAACTAGACAAGCAGCAGCATCTCTAAAACCCAATAGGGGAGGAGATTCATCAAACGTAATGTTCAATGATTCTTTGACTTTCATAGTATCCTTATTTAGTACTATGTAAGCCTTACTATTTTGGGAATATCCTAGAAATATACCTTCGTAAGACTTCGGGTCAAACTTTGCAAGATAGTCTTTAGTGTTAAGAATGAAGCACTTGCTTCCAAACACTTTGAAATATTTTAACGTGGCCTTTTTACCTCTATATAGTTCATATGGTGTTTTTCCTAGGAATGGTCTAATAAGAATTATATTCAAAATATATGTTGAAGTGTCTACGGCATTGCACTAAAACTTTTGAAGTATAGCTTGCTCATTGAGTAAAGTACAACTCATTTCTTGTAAAGTTTGGTTTTTCCTTTCTACTACACCATTTGATTGAGGAGTTCTTGGAGCCGAGAAATTATGACTTATCCCATGTGCATCACAATAAGCTCCAAATTGCGCCTCATTATCAAATTCACGACCATGATTCGCTCTTATAGAAATGATTGAGCAACCTTGTTGATTTTGAATTTTCTTAATAATGATTTCAAATTGTTCAAAGGCTTCATTTTTAGTTTTCAAAAATCTTGTCCATGTATATCTTAAGTAGTCATCCACTATTACCAAAGAATAGAAGTTTCCTCCGCAACTTCGGATAGCAGATGGACCAAACAAGTCCATGTGTAAAATTTCTAGACACCTATTAGTTGAAACCATATTTTTGGCCTTATGGCTAGCTGAGTTTGTTTGACAATTTTACAAGCATCACAAAATTGTCGGTCATACTTAAGTTTGGGAAAGTTTCTAACTAGTTCCTTAAAGTTGAACTATCATCTATCGAGGCTAGACAGATTTGATCCTTTGGGTTATTTCCTAATTTCATCACATATAACTCATGCTTCCTAATGCCTTTACCTATGGTTTTACCATCCTTAGTGATTTCACTTTCATGCTCCGAGAAAATAACTTTGCACTTAGCATCACATATTTATCCTATGCTAAGCAAATTAAAAGCTAAGTTATCAACATGTACAACATCATTTATAGTGAGTAAGTCATTAGAAACCATATCTTTGCCAATTATTTTTCCTTTAAGGTTTCTACAAAAAGAAACGTTACCTTCGTCGTATGCTTTGTATGTTGAGAAGAGACTTTTGTTTCCCGTCATGTGTTTGGAGCAACCACTATCTTTTATCCATTCATTTGCCTCCAATTCAACCTTTAAGCATACCTAGTTAAATGACACAAAAACTCAAACGTTTGGTCCCCATTGTCTCATGGGTCCGTATATGTTAGTTTCAAACATTCTAGCCATTTGAGGAGTTGGTTGCATGAATGCAAATGATGAGTAAGTTCCTCGAGACATGAAATGTTGTTGATGACTAGTTTTCCAAAACATAGGATGAGGGTGTTGTTGTGTTGGAACATTTTGTCTTCTCCTAGGTTGAGTTTTTTTTATCTAGGTTGAGAATTAATAATTCGTCTAGGTGGAGGCATTGTTGATCTAGAGTCATTCTTAACATAACCTAAACCATGCCTAAGTGAAGGTTTTGATGGTTGTGTTGACTTGTTTTCGTTAGTTGGCTCGTTTTCTTACTAACTATAACAAAATCGGTTCTGGATGAAGTGTTTGGTTTTGGAATTTCCTTTTCTCCACTAGCCTTAGACTATATTTGATCATATCTAATCTCATATTTTGGTTTAAGCGCTTCACGACGCATGTTAAATAATTATGTCAAATTTTTTCACTTCAACGAATCCGCGAATCCGTATAATACGGATCCATCCATTGATTTTGTGGATCCACGGGGAGTCAAAAGTTCATGACAGAATTTTACAAACTTTACACTTTTGATTCCACTTGTTGACGCCTCATTTATGTTAAACTCTAATCCTACTTTGTCATTAGGATTCTTACCTTCGGCAATTATATTCTTTAACGTATGTGTACTCTTTTCAAATTGTACAAACTTAGATGCGTCCTTTTCGAGCTTAGCTTGTGATTCTTTTAGTTTTATGTTCTCTAATTGTAAAACTTGACAAGACTCACATTCTATGGCTTTATTTCTTTCTAGTGTTTTTATTTTCTCTTTTAATTCAATTATCTCGTTTTCTAGCCGTCTTCTAATGACTTTCATACCTTTGTTTTTAAGTATGATTTTTAGACTAGTTTCACACATTTTATTATATTCGTTTTGCATAGTATCATCATCCATAGAGGAAGCTTCATCAATATAGTAAGATAAATCGGAACATACCTCGTTAGATGCTTGAGCCATGAGAGTCGTTTCCTCCATGGTCTTTTCATCGTCCTCTTCACCACTATCACTCCAAGAACCTCCGACGAAATCCTTTTGGTCCTTGCTTCTTGGTGGTTTTGGACAATCACCAATGAAATGATTCGGGTCTCCGCATCTATAGCATTTCTGATCATTTTTACCTTTCATGTCATCCCGGCCATTCCGGGTTGACTTCTTTTCGTCTCGAGGTTGTCTAACAAATTTACTTCTTCTCTTGAAAAACTTCTTGAAGTCTTTCATGGCCATTGCATATTCCTCATCATCACTATCCGATGACGAAGTTTCTTCATCACTCGACTCCTTCCTTGCCTTTAAGGCAATGGACTTCACCTTGTCTCTTTTACTTCTAATTACTTCTAAATCTTTCTCTATGATCAACTCATACACTTTCAAGTTTCCAATGAGTTCATCAAGCGAAAGTGACGACAAGTCTTTGGATTCTTCTAGGGTGGTGACCTTTGGTCTCCACTTTAGATGAAGTGCCCTAAGAAACTTTCAGACATAGTTCTTGCTAGAAAAACTTTCATCAAGAGCTTTCAAACTAGTTATAATAGTATTAAACCTAGCAAATCCACTATCAATATATTCATCCTCGGCAATTGAGAATTTCTTATATTGTTGCACGAGTAAATCGATCTTTTTATCTTTGACATGGTTATTACCTTGATGGGTGATTAGTAAAGATTGCCAAATTTCTTTTTCCATTTTACACATAAGAATTATTTCAAATTCTTTCTTAGGTAAAGCGTTATGAAGAAACATTTTAGCTTCGTTGTTTTTGGAAAGTTTCTTTTTAAGTTCATCCGATTGTTTTTCAAAAAGAATAATTTAATCTTTTTGTGTAGTTGCATTTCATATGGTAGGTTGAAAATCATCCTCGGTAATGACATGCCAAAGATCAAGATCTTTTGATTTCACATAGGTCTCAAATCTATTTTTCCAATATATAAAACCATTGCTTTCAAAAAGTGGTGGTTGTTCCATAGATTGACCCTCTTTGTTTTTTTTCAAAATCCATATATCGATTCAAGTTTTTAAAATCCAACAAATTTTAAAAATCTTGGTTAACGTAGCTCTGATGCCAATTGTAAAAAACTAGAAAGGGGGGTTGAATAGTTTTTACCTTTTTTATGCCTTTTTAAGAAATCTTTGATTCGATGACTTAATATGAAATCGACACGACACACAATATATATAAACAATAAATAATAAGTAAGTACGGAATGTAAAGGAAAGATCAAACCAATAGACATGGTGATTTATAGTGGTTCGGCACGAAGCTCTCTTCCTCACCCTACTCCACTCCCCGAGTACCCAACTCGAGAGTTCAAAAGCACTATATCAACAAGCTCCTTTGTGGCAGAGAAAACCTTACAAGGTCGCTTCACTTCTTTACCGATACTAAGCTAGATATCGAGTTTTTCCAAGGCAAGACCAACCTTGTCACTCAACGTATTTTAAGGCCTAAAATAATAACCACACTCTCTAGGATGTTGTATGATGATCACTACCCAAGTTGGTAGATGATGGTAAAGTACAATGACACACAAATGACATTCAAAGTTACACAACTAACTATATGATAACACACTACTAATAACAACACTTGGAAGCTTGGAAAACTTCTTGTGTTCTTTATTTGAATTTAAAGTAGAAATCCTTAAATCACTTTAAATGTGTTATAAGGTCAAGTGGAATGATCAAAGAGTGTTAATTTGATGTTAGGAGATGATAGAATTAGTAGTAGTAAGCTTATAGTGGCTGGGAATCATTAGTTTCAAATGAACTCTAAGTATCTATTTATAGTGGACATTCTGTCTCAAATATAGCATCCGGCGGATTCGCGGATCCGTAAAATACTTATCCGCCCATTATAAAAACGGATTCGCGGAGCATATTCAGACAGCCCTTTTGTCTATCGAATTTTTCACTAAATTGTCCTTAAATTAATTTTAAAATCTATTCTTCAAGAATTACTTGAAAACAAAGGTTTTAATTAAATTTAGTTTTTATTTAATTAAATGACTTAATAAAAATGTCTAGTTAATTTTATTAAGTAAACTTTGTGTTATTATTGAATTAAAAAGTGTTTAATAAATATTTAGAGTGTGTTTAAAAACATTTATTACTTGAGCTCTTCGATCATTCGACGTGTGCTATAATCACATTATTCATACATGAAGTGATATATCTCGTAATATAAACTTACAACTAATAACTTGGTTACATAAACATTTACGTCGTATAAATTTATAATTGCCATTATCAAAACCGTTAAAGACCCTAAAATATAAATAACGTCTTTAAGCGATATTTGTATTAACAAACATCACAATATTCATCAGTTAGTCTTGTTCGTTCATTAGTTAGTCTTGCTTATCAGTTGGTCTTGTTCTTTAGTTTATTAATAAAAAATGTTAGGGGCATTTACATACATCCCAAAAAAAAACATCAATATTTACATATTTCCCAAAACCTTGCTTTAATAGCATTGTACATCATGCATTAAAAACTTGTGTTTGAGTAAATATGTAAATATTGATGTATATATGGGGATGTGTGTAAATCCCCCAAAATGTTATTCATCAATAAAAATAATTATTCATCAATTAAAAATGTTGTTCATTAATAAAATAGTTTTCTTCATAAATAAAAAGCATTGTTCATCAATACAATAGGTTGTTCAACACATATGTTGTTCATCAATAAAAAAGTTGTCCATCAATAAAATGAGCTATTCATTGTTAAAGAAAGTTATTCATCAATAAAAATAGTAGTTCATGAATAAAAGTAGTTGTTCATTAATAAAAAAAAATCCGTTCATCATTATTTGCTCATCATAGGCTTTGGTTATCAATTAAAATAGTTGTTCATTAATAAAAATGGTCGTTCATCAAAAAAATGAAGAAAAAAATTGTTAGCATGGTTCATCAATAAAAAGCTCTTTTATATATTTTATCAAACACCTTGTGTACTAAATATGAACGTCACTTTCAAAATTCTATATCTCACTCATATCATATTGGAATTGAGTGATTCAAATTTCTAGGTAAAGAATGGCAATAAATCTACAACTTTCGTGTTTTAATGCGTAATTGAACCTTTAAGTTAGACAAAAATAGGGCCGAAGACGCCGAAAGTTTCAAGAAAATCATAACCCACTTAAAATCTAAAGAAAAAATTTGTGATTTTTATATCAAAATTCATACCAATCTAAAGAGAATTAGATTCTGAAAATTATGGTGAAATCGGTTTTTCGTGAATATAATGCTTTTCCTAGTAGTATCACTTTTTTTATTGTTGTGGTATCTTCACTAATGCACGAGAGTTATGAAATGTGTCACCTGTGCTTAAACCTAACAAATCTCTTAAAAAAGGGGTGCGGTTCCGGATAAGGATTGAAGATGTTATGATAATCGATTCCAAGGGTTCACATAAGCTGATTTTGGATATTTTTTTAAGTGATTTGCAAAGAATGAAATCTTGTAGATAAAACATCTGTATATATTTGAAACTACCCTTGATATCGAAGATTGGAACCAACAAATCTTCATCTAGTCCCTTACCACCAAAACCTATATCTTGACCTAGGAGGGAGTACAGAAAGTAACCTCCAAAAACATAAGTTTGATTAGTCCCTTAAACCAAATGACTAGCCAAATTAATGCCAGTAACAACTCATGAAACTATATTTTTAGAACACTCATTAACAATTGTATATAATCTGTTATTGATGAAGTGAGAGACCATCATACCTATAAAATCACCTTTCGTTGAACTGAGCATCTTTAGAAGTAAATTGTTGAATCATTTATTGTTGACAATAATCTTTGTGTGTTGTTGCTATTGGTTAAAAAGTATTGTAACTTTTGGTCATCCTAAGTTCAGGGACTAAAAGTGTCAAGTCTTCATTCTTGGATACAAAGGAATTTAAGTCAAGCTGTATTTGGTAAGGTTGAAGAAGTACAAGTTCTGGAATGTAAATGTCTTCTATATAATCTCTATACCTTAGCTAGGGTTTCATTATGTTGCATTATTGTTCATGTCCAGTCTTGTATTCTCTCTCAGTTTGATTCAGTCTTATTGTATTGATCAAGATATCATCTCTGATATCTTGTAAGTCTTGTCTACTGTCTTACATTGATCATTCTGTTTTGATCAATAGTTGTAAGTGATTGAGTGTTTTGTAGTGAGTTGTGTAAGATCCTTCTGAAGGGGATTACACTTTCTTTTGTATTGTTGATCTAACTCGTTTGAGGAGGATCTTGATTCATTATTAATAAATACACCAAGTGGTGGTTGGTTAGGTGTAGCAGTTGTTTGTTGTGTGTTCTTTACCATTTTTACATGGTATCAGAGCCACGGTGATAAGATCTAGTGGTTCTTGGTTTTTAGGGTTTTGAAATTTTTTTGGGTTTTTTTTGAATTGAAGTTTTAATAGTTAATTGAGGTCATTTTCTTTACGGTCATGTTTGATTTAGTCTATTCAGGCTAAATCTGGTGATAGTTGTGGGGTTCTTGATTAGGGTTTCTTGAAACCCTAATTTGGTATTTTGGGGGATTTCATCCCTGGTGATTGTTGGTGGGTTTGTGGGCTCGTTCTTGGTTACAATAGCACTAGACTAAGTGAATCTAGTGTTGTTGTAGTGATTCTTCCGCTGCGGTCTGGTATAGCACTGTAAGTTGCATCTCTTCCTTTAAGATAATAGTTACTTAGTTAAGAAGGTGCAAACAGGGTGGTTAACTCCTTGACATGCCACCGTGAGTGGTACAAATACCTGCTCTGGCCACCCCTAGTCTTCTTGGCTAGTATCTGGTTATTCTTGGGTGTGTGTCATTATATTTTTGTTTCTTAGTTTTTAGTTATAGTTTTGTTAAGTCTAGATTGCTGGAGGTTAGGTTTTTGGGCAGTCTTAGAAGTTGGTGGTTGATTATTGGTGGTTATATGTTTTGTACTGGTGTTCAGGGTTATTTGTTTGCTGTTTGTCTGTTTTGTTTGTTTGTCTATTTGCTTTATGTGATCTAGTTTGTCTGTTATTATGGCTATTGGTTCTAGTAGTGGTGGTGGTGATGCTCCACCTGTGTTGATTAGTAATCTTGATGCTGGTAATCCTTTACATATTCAAACTACTGATAATAGTAATACTGCTTTAATTCCTTTTAAACTTATTAGGACTGAAAACTATAGAATTTTGTCTGCTGCTATGAAATTGGCTTTACAGGCTAGAAATAAGTATAGTTTTGTTGATGGTTCTTGTTTGAAAGATTCTTTTGTCACTAGTGATGTTTTATCTACTCAATAGGATAGGTGTAATGCCATAGTTTTAACTTGGATTATGAATTATGTGTCTCAAGATGTTTATATTGGATTAGTTTATTCTGAAAATGGTGCATCTATCTGGAAGGAATTACAGGAAACTTATGATAAAGTTGATGGTTTTGTGGTATATAATTTGTTACAAAAGATTAATTCTGTTAAAAAAGGTGGTAGTTTTGTTTCTGATTATTACCATAGGCTTACCTCTCTATGGAGAGAATTTGATGCTTTGACTAAGTTGCTTAAATGTGTATGTGAAGTTAAGTGTAGTTGTGATGCTAGTAAAGAATTGGGGTTGCATCAGCAGCTTATGAAGCTGATGAAGTTCCTCATGGGCCTTGATGACTGTTATAAACCTGTGCGGACAGCACTTATAACCAAGGATCCTCTCCCTGAGGTGAAAGATGCTTATGCTACTATGTCCAGAGAGGAATCCCATAGATGGGTTCCTGAATCCTCTGGTGGTGTTGAGGCTAAAATGAATGCTACTTCTTTTAATGCTAGGTCTTTTAACAATAATAGAAGGAGTTTTAATACTAATAATAATAACACTAGAGGGAACGTTACTAATGTGGTTAACAGAGGACCAAATCCTAATCTAAACTGTAAAAACTGTGGTAAAATTGGTCATGCTATAGAAAGATGTTATGAATTGGTTGGTTTTCCACCTGGGTTCAAAAGGTTTACAAATCCTGTTAAACAAAGTTTTAATGCTAATACTGATGTTAAGCAGTCTAAAAAATAGTCTTCTACTAGTCCTTCTTCTGGTTTTACTTCTGATCAGATGAGGAAACTTCTATTTTTAATCAATGAAACATCTTCTGGAAGTATTCATGCCAATATGGCTGGTAACGCTTCTTTCTTTAATGGCAATGTTTGGTTCAACATAAATTTTTCTTGATTTTTCTTGGCTAATAATAGTTTTTGTGTTAATACTATAAGTATGGGTTGGATTATTGATTTTGTTACTAATCAGCACTTAACTATGTCTACTGTTGCTATGTCTAATATTGTGGATGTTACTAATTTAAAGATTACGGTTGGTCATCCCAATGGTACTCTTGCTGCTATTAGTCATGTTGGGAACTTAAGATTAACTAATAATGTGATTCTATATGATGTTCTGGTTGTTCCTAGTTACTATGTTATTCTTTTGTCTTTTAACAAACTTATTAGTGATAGTAAGATGTTTGTTAGTTTGGATGAAGATGTTTATATGATCATGCCTCAAGGTTATGAAAATGCTGATAAAAACAAAGTGTGCAAACTTAATAAGTCTTTATATAGGCTAAAACAAGCTCCTAGACAGTGGAATGCTAATCTGACCACTGTTTTAGCTGAGCATGGTTTTGAACAAAGTAAGTTTGATTACTCTTTGTTTACTAAAAAAATTGGTTCTATGTTTATGATATTATTAGTCTATGTAAATGAAATTGTCATAACTGGTAATGATGAGGCTCAGATTAAAAGGTTTAAAGAATTTTTAAATTCTAAGTTTTTTTATTAAAGATTTGGGGAACTTGAAGTGTTTTCTGGGTATAGAAGTTTTGCAAGATGAAAAAGGTATTTGTATGTCTCAGAGGAAATATTGTTTAGAACTTTTACATGAGTAAGGTATGTTAGCTGCTAAGCCTGTTGATATTCCTTTACCTGAGAATACTGTGCTAATCGTGTTGAAAATTCTATTGATAAGTACTTGAAAAGTTTTACTAGTTATCAAAAATTAGTGGGTAAATTGATTTACTTAACTAATACAAGACCTGATATTAGTTATGTTGTTCACTGTCTTAGTCAGCATATGCATAGTCCTTTGTAGTCTCATATGAAGGCTGCTTTAAGGGTTCTTAGATACCTTAAAGGTTTACCTGGGTCTGGTTTGCAATTTGATAAAATATCTAATCTTAAACTTATAGTTTATTCTGATGCAGACTAGGCTAAATGTCCTAAAACCAGAAAGTCTGTTACTGGTTTTTGTGTGTTTTTGGGAAAAAACTTGATTTCATGGAAAAGTAAAAAGAAGACCACTTTGTCTAAAAGTTCAGCAGAAGCTTAATACAGAAGTATGGCTTCTGCTACATGTGAAATTATTTGGTTGAGCAATTTGTTGCATAGTTTGGGTATTACCGGGTTGTTACCAGTGGAGTTGTTTTGTGATAATAGTGCAGCCATTCAATTGGCTGCAAATCCTGTTTTTCAAAAGAAGTCTAAACATTTCGAGCTTGATGTTCATTTGGTTAGAGAAAAAGTGGCTGCAGGTGTTATAAAAACTGTTAAGGTGCACACTGATGTATAGATTGCTGACATTTTTACCAAGTGTCTTGGAGGTGTGCAACATACTTTGTTTTGCAGGAAACTTGGATTGCTTGATATGTTTAAGAAGCAGAATTCAGAAACAGTTGAAGTAAAGGAAGCAGAAGTTGATGACTCAAAAGCTTAAGGGAAGGTGTTAACAAGTACTGTAACTTATGGTCATCATAAGTTTAGGGACTAAAAATGTCAAGTCTTCATTCTTGGATACAAAAGAATTTAAGTCAAGCTGTATTTAGAGAGGTTGAAGAAGTACAAGGTCTGGAATGTAAATGTCTTCTATATAAGCTCTTTACCTAAGCTAGGGTTTCATTATGTTGCATTATTGTTTGTGTGCAGTCTTGTATTCTCTCTCAATTTGATTCAGTCTTATTATATTGATCAAGATATCATCTCTGATATCTTGTGAGTCTTGTCTACTGTCTTACATTGATCAATCTATTTTGATCAATAGTTGTGAATGATTGAGTGTTTTGTAGTGAGGTATGTAAGATCCTTATGAAGGGTATTACACTTTCTTTTGTATTGTTGATCTAACACCCCAACCCGGCAAGGGTAAAGATGTCACGTTAATGGTTTCATATCAGATCAAACAAAGCATACTTCAATAGTAATACAATAACTTGTCAAAGGTTACAAATGAAATACTAACATTACAAGGTTAGGAATGAATCAAAACTAAATACTAAGTCTGCAAATGCAATCCTTCTAATGACTTCTACTTCGGAATAACTGTCAAGATCTTCTAAGTCCAAAAGTCTCTTCACTCATACCCAAACCCGTCATCCTGCTTATAACCTGCCGCACACGAAAAAAAACGTGCGGCTGAGCTTAAAAAGCCCAGTGAACATATATAACGATAATAAACAGAAATAGAGAAATGTACAGAATAACAGAAACAAAGGTCAAACAGATGTAGTATGGTTCAAGGGATAAGTCAATGAATAAGTATAAGGGAAAGAGAAAGGGATAGTAATCCACCACGAGCCCAGAAACAGATCATATCATATCGTAACCATAATCTTCATAATCATATAGAGGGGAGACCTCTCAGATAATCAGATAATATGAGGGGTGTCCTCATTCTTCAAATGGAGTAGCTAGCTCCCAGACATATGTGAAAGGCATGTATTGCACACAGTACCAGTCACCAGAACAGAAATCATATCAAATCATGTTAAATCCACTAAACAGAACAGATCTAGGATGCATCCATACGCCCCTACCCAATCACATGCAGACCAAAACAAAGGGACGGTGTAACCAAATCACTAGGGCTACACACTAGTCATGCCAGTGGTGCATCACAGACACGGCCATGTTACCTTCATGGCTAGGGTCACAAATTTTGGCTCGGGTATCAAACTAAGAGTCAGATATCATATCAGATCAGAGTGTCATATCACAAGTTTCAATATCAGAAGTCAATATCAGAAGGTCAACATCAGAAGGTCAATATCAGAAGGTAAAAATCAAAGTTCCATAGTAACAGTTCATTTGAAAAGGTTTCTAATTAAGAGTTCATTTAAAACAATCTTTTAATCACGGTTTTCATAAAAATAGTCTTTTAAAATAGTTTTCATCAACGTTAGTAAAATCCCAATTAAAAGAGTATTGTATCATAATTTGCAACACCATTTTAAAATAGCTTTTCCTCAAATCATTTCCAGGTCAGAATTAAAAGATTTCCATAGCCCAGGTTCATATCATAGGTCATACTGAAGGGAGTCATAGCAAAGGTATCAAATCAGAGGCTAAACAGATCAGAACATGAAAGAGATCATAGGAAACCTTACAGAGAAGGTCAGAATATCTGTACCTCAAACCGCAAATGAAACCATATCACAAGGATCGGAAGTTACTCCTCCTTCAGCGAATCTACACAGATTAATGATCATCTTATTATTTATGAACCATTTCATACTTATTACTGATTCATAACTTGTTGTTGAGTAGATTAACATATTAGGGTTTCCTTCTATTTTTAGAGTTTTCCATTTTTAGTAATCTTCCATATTTAGTAACTTTCAATAATTAGTAACTTCCAATAATTAAGGTTACTATTGCTATTTAAGTAAAGTTAAAGGCTAATAATGACAATTTCATAGTTTAGGGTTTATTATAGCAACTTATCATAGTTTAGGATTTAAAATGTAAATTACCCAAGTTTAAGGTTTATTTACGTCAAATGTTTAAGCTTTGGGTTTATATTGAATTTTTATTTCATAAATGACAAATTAGGCTTAGCCGAGTTAATAAACACTTATGCAAACACACCCTTCTAGACAACAACCCCACGACACAAAATGCTAAAATAACTAACCCAACCTAGTCCATAATTAACCCACTCCGGCTAAGATAACTCCAGGTTCTCATCAATCTCGATCCCGACATAACCTGCTTAATTAATCTCGACACACATGCATATTTTAGTATGCTAACATATCGAGACACAATTAAATTCCAATGCAATCGGGACCCACTTTTACATTTCATACATACACATGCAAATCTTATTCTTAACTCACACATATATAATCTGTTAAGAACCTATCAGTTTTTGTCAATTTAATCCAACGTAAAACTATAACTATGAACATTTGACAGAGGATTTTCAAAAGTATTGTTTTCAAGAAAACTAAACGGTTAACGCTCTTTGTCAAACAAACTTTCGATTTAAAACATTAAACGCTAAATGCTCATAAACGCTTTAAAAGTTCCTTGTAATAAGAACTCATTTAAAATATTACTGTCTTCCATCCCATGTATACAGTCATGACCACACACCACAAATAACATGCATGCACCTCTCGTTAACATTCACACACTCACACTTGCAATCTCTTGACCCCCAAACAACACCCTTCTCGTTACCCCTTTCTTTTTAACCACAGCAGAACCCAAACGACCCTACTGCAACCAATCTATACTCACAACTCCCAGCCACTTTTTCATTCAGTTGTACCATGTTTTATGACCACTCCAACTCACACACATGCACACCATTCAACCCCAACTTAACTAGACAAAATGATGAAACAAAACAACTTAACGCCTAATTTTTTTTTACTCGATTATATTCAGCCTAGGGTTTTCAGTATTTAACGTTTCATTAAAGACCAGATATTAGGTCATGTTTAGTGATGACTTAGGTCGACAAGGGCTGGAAATAAAACATAAAATAGGCCACAAAATTGACACCGATACAGTCCGCAAACGGCTCAACAAAACAGTTTCTATGCGCATGCGTTTAAGCATATACGAAGGTTTAATAGCATGTGTTTATGTATTGTTTAGTCACATGAATGTCGACATAAACGAAAAGAACCAAAAGAAGGTAATGAACCTGAATGTCGATTAGGTAAGGAAACCGAATAGAACAAGTTCTTAGGGCTCGAATAGGAAGACTCTTCGTCACGACTAGTACTCCTCTTTGGCATCACGACTTGCTTCTTCTCCTTCTTCCTTCTTGATTCGTACAGCAGCAAGAACTTGACTTTTCGAATGGAAGGCAAGAATAATGACAGATTCACGATCAACACCCATCACGAACAACAAAATCACCACGAACAAGACCACCACACGCCTAGAAATCACACGAGGACCTCCTATCTGTTGGGTTTTATTATCGAACAGCAGGGATACAAGTAGCAGCAGTAGCCGGATTTTTGTGGGAGGGTTTTTAGGGTTTACTTTGGATCGAATGAGAGGAGAGGGACAAAGAGCAGCCGAAAATTTTAGAGAGAGGGAATTAGGGTTTTGGAATGTTTCGGTGTAAAACAAAATATGGGGGAACCGTGTTTTGTGTTGGCTAAACAAAGAGTGGGTCATGTATTATGGGCTTGTGATCATATCAATATCAATCCATGATTATCTCTTCACATTTGGGCCGAATTTTTAAAAGCTATGGGCACAACAATTTCGACTAACATAAGTTGCCTATGTGGGGATTTTTATTTTGTACATATTATGTATAACGTAAAGTTTTCATTGAGAGCTTAATTCGTTACATAACATAAGTCGTAATCATTTTAGGTTAAGATACAAATAATGATGTTACTTATATAATTCTCATAAGTTCTTAAAATGTTAAATTTGAGGGCATTTTTGTCTTTTCGGATTGTTTAATTTTTTTGGGGTTTTACAACTCTTCCCCTCTTAAAAGAAATTTTCGTCCTCGAAAATTGAAGTCGCAAAGTTACACGAAGTCGTAGCAAGTCACAAAAGATCATCACAAACATTCTCACGCCCGAGGAGGTTCTTCCAAAAAGATCTTCCAAACAAACGGTTTCTCATGACTCGATCAAGACAAGGTGGGTTCAGATTTCTCAGAAGGAGACAAATTTGGTTGTTTCCGATCAAAAGACCATGCAACAAAACGGAGGATAGGTGAATCTCCCGAAAAGCTCATATGGAATACGAACAAGATTTCAGATCAAATTAATTGTATCAACAGTAAAGAGATCTACAGAGTTCAAGATTTATACTGAGGTCAAAGGAACGCGAAACGAGATTCTAAACTCATCCAGATATCTAATGAACGAAGGCAGAATATACGCATAGGTAGAATGAACCTAAGGTCTCACTAATCACGGATAATCCATCGGGAGTCAAGCTCTAAACTTCTTAGGTACTTCCCAAGATATCCTATGGCCACAATGAGGGAACGTTATATGGTGTAAGTATTATCACGTTAATAATACCAGCACCACATAAATATGCCTTCATGATGATCATACTTTATCTCGAGTCGTAAGCAAAACAATCTATCTTCATCCACCTAGTACTTCTACAGTCTCAGAGGTCAACAAAAACAAATGTCATAATCAAGAGGGAAAGCCAAACTACTCGCCATGGAGATTCTCAAAATGCCCAAGAGGCATCGAAATGATTAACAAGGATCAGAGGTCAAAGTCGAAATCTGAAGATAAGGATCAAATAGTGTCAGGAAATTACTATGCAATTCTTAATGCTTTCAAGATTCATTTAGGTTTCAAAACTTAGGTGGTGCAAGGCATAGGCTTTCAATTTCCAAGGGGGATCTCAAGAGGCTTAAACCAAGAGTAAGGTACGAATCAGAGTATTACGGAAGCAAAGATACTTAAACAAATGCCTTATAGTCTACCCATTCCTCACCAGTCAGAACTTAAGCTCCTATAGGGAAATCCTAGAGCAATTCTTACAGGTCATCTTATGAGCGCCTACAGTGGAAACTTAGTGGTCCAAACTTACACAGGTCAAGGGTAAATGTATTACAAGTCGCAGCCTGGTCTCTGATACCATAATTGTAACACCCCAACCCGGCAAGGGTAAAGATGTCACGTTAATGGTTTCATATCAGATCAAACAAAGCATACTTCAATAGTAATACAATAACTTGTCAAAGGTTACAAATGAAATACTAACATTACAAGGTCAGGAATGAATCAAAACTAAATACTAAGTCTGCAAATGCAATCCTTCTAATGACTTCTACTTCGGAATAACTGTCAAGGTCTTCTAAGTCCAAAAGTCTCTTCACTCATACCCAAACCCGTCATCCTGCTTATAACCTGCCGCACACGAAAAGAAAACGTGCGGCTGAGCTTAAAAAGCCCAGTGAACAGATATAACGATAATAAACAGAAATAGAGAAATGTACAGAATAACAGAAACAAAGGTCAAACAGATGTAGTATGGTTCAAGGGATAAGTCAATGAATAAGTATAAGGGAAAGAGAAAGGGATAGTAATCCACCACGAGCCCAGAAACAGATCATATCATATCGTAACCATAATCTTCATAATCATATAGAGGGGAGACCTCTCAGATAATCAGATAATATGAGGGGTGTCCTCATTCTTCAAATGGAGTAGCTAGCTCCCAGACATATGTGAAAGGCATGTATTGCACACAGTACCAGTCACCAGAACAGAAATCATATCAAATCATGTTAAATCCACTAAACAGAACAGATCTAGGATGCATCCATACGCCCCTACCCAATCACATGCAGACCAAAACAAAGGGACGGTGTAACCAAATCACTAGGGCTACACACTAGTCATGCCAGTGGTGCATCACAGACACGGCCATGTTACCTTCATGGCTAGGGTCACAAATTTTGGCTCGGGTATCAAACTAAGAGTCAGATATCATATCAGATCAGAGTGTCATATCACAAGTTTCAATATCAGAAGTCAATATCAGAAGGTCAACATCAGAAGGTCAATATCATAAGGTAAAAATCAAAGTTCCATAGTAACAGTTCATTTGAAAAGGTTTCTAATTAAGAGTTCATTTAAAACAATCTTTTAATCACGGTTTTCATAAAAATAGTCTTTTAAAATAGTTTTCATCAACGTTAGTAAAATCCCAATTAAAAGAGTATTGTATCATAATTTGCAACATCATTTTAAAATAGCTTTTCCTCAAATCATTTCCAGGTCAGAATTAAAAGGTTTCCATAGCCCAGGTTCATATCATAGGTCATACTGAAGGGAGTCATAGCAAGGTATCAAATCAGAGGCTAAACAGATCAGAACATGAAAGAGATCATAGGAAACCTTACAGAGAAGGTCAGAATATCTGTACCTCAAACCGCAAATGAAACCATATCACAAGGATCGGAAGTTACTCCTCCTTCAGCGAATCTACACGGATTAATGATCATCTTATTATTTATGAACCATTTCATACTTATTACTGATTCATAACTTGTTGTTGAGCAGATTAACATATTAGGGTTTCCTTCTATTTTTAGAGTTTTCCATTTTTAGTAATCTTCCATATTTAGTAACTTTCAATAATTAGTAACTTCCAATAATTAAGGTTACTATTGCCATTTAAGTAAAGTTAAAGGCTAATAATGACAATTTCATAGTTTAGGGTTTATTATAGCAACTTATCATAGTTTAGGATTTAAAATGTAAATTACCCAAGTTTAAGGTTTATTTACGTCAAATGTTTAAGCTTAGGGTTTATATTGAATTTTTATTTCATAAATGACAAATTAGGCTTAGCCGAGTTAATAAACACTTATGCAAACACACCCTTCTAGACAGCAACCCCACGACACAAAATGCTAAAATAACTAACCCAACCCAGTCCATAATTAACCTACTCCGGCTAAGATAACTCCAGGTTCTCATCAATCTCGATCCTGACATAACCTGCTTAATTAATCTCGACACACATGCATATTTTAGTATGCTAACATATCGAGACACAATTAAATTCCAATGCAATCGTGACCCACTTTTACATTTCATACATACACATGCAAATCTTATTCTTAACTCACACATATATAATCTGTTAAGAACCTATCAGTTTTTGTCAATTTAATCCAACGTAAAACGATAACTATGAACATTTGACAGAGGATTTTCAAAAGTATTGTCTTCAAGAAAACTAAACGGTTAACGCTCTTTGTCAAACAAACTTTCGATTTAAAACATTAAACGCTAAATGCTCATAAACGCTTTAAAAGTTCCTTGTAATAAGAACTCATTTAAAATATTACTGTCTTCCATCCCATGTATACAGTCATGACCACACACCACAAATAACATGCATGCACCTCTCGTTAACATTCACACACTCACACTTGCACTCTCTTGACCCCCAAACAACACCCTTCTCGTTACCCCTTTCTTTTTAACCATAGCAGAACCCAAACGACCCTACTGCAACCAATCTATACTCACAACTCCCAGCCCCTTTTTCATTCAGTTGTACCATGTTTTATGACCACTCCAACTCACACACATGCACACCATTCAACCCCAACTTAACTAGACAAAATGATGAAACAAAACAACTTAACGCCTAATTTTTTTTTACTCGATTATATTCAGCCTAGGGTTTTCAGTATTTAACGTTTCATTAAAGACCAGATATTAGGTCATGTTTAGTGATGACTTAGGTCGACAAGGGCTGGAAATAAAACATAAAATAGGCCACAAAATTGACACCGATACAGTCCGCAAACAGCTCAAAAAACAGTTTCTATGCGCATGTGTTTAAGCATATACGAAGGTTTAATAGCATGTGTTTATGTATTGTTTAGTCACATGAATGTCGACATAAACGAAAAGAACCAAAAGAAGGTAATGAACCTGAATGTCGATTAGGTAAGGAAACCGAATAGAACAAGTTCTTAGGGCTCGAATAGGAAGACTCTTCGTCACGACTAGTACTCCTCTTTGGCATCACGACTTGCTTCTTCTCCTTCTTCCTTCTTGATTCGTACAGCAGCAAGAACTTGACTATTCGAATGGAAGGCAAGAATAATGACAGATTCACGATCAACACCCATCACGAACAACAAAATCACCACGAACAAGACCACCACACGCCTAGAAATCACACGAGGACCTCCTATCTGTTGGGTTTTATTATCGAACAGCAGGGATACAAGTAGCAGCAGTAGCCGGATTTTTGTGGGAGGGTTTTTAGGGTTTACTTTGGATCGAATGAGAGGAGAGGGACAAAGAGCAGCCGAAAATTTTAGAGAGAGGGAATTAGGGTTTTGGAATGTTTCGGTGTAAAACAAAATATGGGGGAACCGTGTTTTGTGTTGGCTAAACAAAGAGTGGGTCATGTATTATGGGCTTGTGATCATATCAATATCAATCCATGATTATCTCTTCACATTTGGGCCGAATTTTTAAAAGCTATGGGCACAACAATTTCGACTAACATAAGTTGCCTATGTGGGGATTTTTATTTTGTACATATTATGTATAACGTAAAGTTTTCATTGAGAGCTTAATTCGTTACATAACATAAGTCGTAATCATTTTAGGTTAAGATACAAATAATGATGTTACTTATATAATTCTCATAAGTTCTTAAAATGTTAAATTTGAGGGCATTTTTGTCTTTTCGGATTGTTTAATTTTTTTAGAGAGGTTGAAGAAGTACAAGGTCTGGAATGTAAATGTCTTCTATATAAGCTCTTTACCTAAGCTAGGGTTTCATTATGTTGCATTATTGTTTGTGTGCAGTCTTGTATTCTCTCTCAATTTGATTCAGTCTTATTATATTGATCAAGATATCATCTCTGATATCTTGTGAGTCTTGTCTACTGTCTTACATTGATCAATCTATTTTGATCAATAGTTGTGAATGATTGAGTGTTTTGTAGTGAGGTATGTAAGATCCTTATGAAGGGTATTACACTTTCTTTCGTATTGTTGATCTAACTCGTTTGAGGAGGATCTTGATTCATTATTAATAAATACACCAAGGGGTGATTGGTTGGGTGTAGCAGTTGTTTGTTGTGTGTTCTTTACCATTTTTACACTATCTCAATTTCGGTTTTGGTTATTTTCTAATGGAAGTTCGCAAAGAAACATTTAAACAGGGCTATCTTTGAGGGTGTGCAAGGTGGGCAATCGCTCAGGGCCTCAAAATTTTTAGGGGCCCAAAAATTTGTCTCGTTGATAATTATATGCATGTGTACACATGCTCTTCACGAAGAAAAAAAATATTTAGATGAGAAAATACCTTAAGTGAGCAATATGTTAGAACGTTTCAATAACTAATTGCATTATATCTTATAAACGGTGAAAATTTAGATATAGCATTCATTTTTGAAAGGCCTCATTATGTAATTTCGTTCAGGGCCCTAAAAATTTTCATAAATTCATGAGACGGGCCTGCATGTAAAGGTCGATGAAATAGACTTAGTTAAACTCTTATCTGCACCTATGCAAACTTATGCTATATGGTAATATGGTCCAATAGTCACAAAGAAAATTAGGGTGTGTTTGTTTCATTAAGATGTTTTAGGTCTGAATCTAACTACCACATCTTACCAGTAAGAGGTGGCTAGAAAGTCTAAATCTGAACGAAATAATGTTGTTTGTTTTTTTATAATTGTCTGAATGATTTTAAGTGCTCATTTCTGCAATTTATTTAAGTAACTTATGTAAATATGAAACAAGACTTTTTATCATAAATATAACATAGTTAATAAACCATCAAATATATTATATTAACACGAGTCTTCAATCTCTTATCGAGTAAGAGGCAGTAAGACAAGTCCCCTACCTCTTACTGAGTAAGATGTTATATATTTAACTGGGTCTGACTCAAAAGAAAAAAAACGAACAAGCAAAACGTCTGACCACCTCTTACTGGTAAGAGTTAGAGGGCTAGTAATACTTTTTTTATTAAAACAAACGCTCCCTAAGTTTTTTAGGAATATAAATGAAATTCTCTCAAATGTGGATATTTATATATAAGTTTAATCTCATTAAATTACATTAATTAAAAATACATTGCGATGATGTATTTCATACTTTGTCTTTTGCAAAAGCGCAAAAAAGGATATAATCACGTGTTTGGCCCAAGCTAAGTTCGAGCGTTTGGAATAACACATTAGCCATGCTCAAGCATTACAAATTAAGGCTCGAAACAAGCCATGTTTGAGCTTCTCCGTTGCTAAACGAAGGCGTTGTCAAGGTCTGGCTCGGCTCATTTACACCTCTGCTACTTTTTTTGTCCTTTTTTCGTGGAAAATAGAAGCTTTGTAATGTAGTTTGTAGCATGAATCTTCAGTTTAATTTGTTACTACTATACAAAATCGTAAATGTGTTTGTAGAAGTGTTATGAAACTTTGTTAATCATTAACAAGTTAGGGTGTGTTTGTTTTTTATTAAAAACCTCTTACTACCCCTCTTACTATTACAAGTAAGAGGCGGTCAGACGTTTTTGTTGTTTATTTTTTCATGATGAGTCAGACGCGGTCAGACCTTATAAGTCTGACTCAGTAAGAGGCGGTGAACAAGTCTGACTATCTCTTACCTTATTAACACCTTTCATCAAAACCCTTCAACCCATTCATCTTCTCCACCTTCACCCCGCCGTCGGCCACCTCCAGCCGTCGCCTTCTTCTCCACCTCTCCGCCGCCTTCTTCTCCACCTATATCCGTCGTCATCTCCACCTCTACGCCACCATTTTCACCACTTTTAAGGTATTTTTTTTACCTGTTTATGTTGTACTTCCTTTTTTTTGTTGGTTTTAAATAAACTGATATGGGTTTCTTTGTTTTGGTTTCTTTGAACTATTTAAATGCTTCCAAGGACCTTTTTAAAGGTTCTGTTGTTGAAATATTTCAAGGGTCATTGGAAGTGGTCGATTTAAGTAGTAATAAGTTTGAAGGTCATATATCTTGATTGGTAAAATCCATGTACAGTTCTGTGTTTAAAGGTCTCTGTGTTTGCAGTTTTTAGATTTTTACGTCTAGTCAGAATGTTATGGTCTGGATATGTATTCACAATTATTCTGTTAGGTCACTTGTAGATTTGGATGATTTTTTGTCTAAGCTACTTTGTGTGCAAATGTGGAATAGAAATCTTATATATGCTCTGTGATGCTTAAGATTTGCTACAAAGGAACAGTTTCAGTAGATAGCTTCACAACTTAGGTAATAGTACCAGGTTCTTTTTATAGTGTTCTCAGGGTGTTTGTTAGTTTATTTTACTAATATAAGATGCCTTATAAGAAAAGGGTACACTTTAGGTATGCAGGTATTAGGATAGTTGTGCTACTGCTCTCAAAGGTCATTTGCAGTCTACAAATCGGGTATTCTTTTTGGCTTTGATGTTTAAAGGTCTCTATGTTTGCAGTTTTTAGATTTATATTACCCCTAGCTCATAGGACCTGCATATGGCTGGGCATGAGATTCACACAATGTGTGCAGAGTGTTTGTGCATACAGACAGATGTAGCCATTAAATTTAAAATAGAAGTGATAGGTCTGCAATTTTGCCTGTTTAGACATGCAGATGGTAAGTGAGGTTGCCGCTTGTTGAATTTTTGCAAATGAGGGATTAAGGGGTCGTATGGAAGGTTTTGTTACATAATAGTATAGTGCTTCTGTGTCACAAGTTTTTTTATTTCATTTTTGTGTCTGGGTTTTCCTTTCGTTTTACATAGGATGGGCATATTTGTTATTTGATTATAGACAGTTTTGTGTTACTAAACTGTTTTCGCTTATTTGATTATTTTGAGGTAAAATAAGCAGTTTCGTAAGCATGTTGGTGTCCACTTAGTCAAACCGAATTGATCCTTTCACACAGGGACTCAAGTTAAACTAAAAACTCACTTTTAAGTCGGTTCATTTACCTGGTTGTTCATGGACGTTCCGAGTTTAAAAAGATGGTTTCTTTGAACTATTTAAATGCTTCCAAGAACCTTTTAAAGGTTCTGTTGTTACACAATTACATTAAGTTCAACGATATTGATAAGATAGAAGAAAATTCGGTAAAGTTCTGTTGTAGTCCTATAGTATTGCAGAGTAGTAGTATCGTAGATGGTAAGTAATTAGTTACACACTAAAAAAAGAGGTTAAATTTTAGGCATGCTAGTAGTAATGATTGTTAGGAATTACAAGATAAAAAGAGCCTAATTCATAAACCTGATGTTGAAAGGTGTTTGTGTAATGATCAATAATCGGTTTCTGGAGGTCGAGGTTGATCAAAATAGATTAGATCCACGATAGTTTTAGAGAGAGAAAGTAGAGAGAAGGTGGAGAGGAAAACCAAGATATTATTGATATGAAAATAAGATTACACTCTCACACCCCTCAAGTGGAGACTTGAGGGGTATTTATAGGCCTTACTATGACAACTATTCCAATATTACATTAGCAGTCCCTGCGGTATACGCATACTAGTTGTCTACTCCAATTCACGTAAATATCGCTCAGCTTCATTTCTAACGATCTCCCTCCAGCTGGAGATATACGTGAATTGGTTACAATGTGTAACACCCCCAATTTCGTGATACGCAGCGGAATTCAAACTGGGTGTTACTTCATGGCACAATAGTCATAACAATAGAAAACGAACTCTAATGGAGTCGTTTTAAAATATTTATCATTCGAATTATATAAATATCAGAGTTTACAAAATGATGTCCCAGTAGTTTCACGGTTTACAAATTACATTAAAAGAGTTTTCGAATGATAATAAAATTTATAGCCTTCTTGAGTATCCGTGCTCCTCGGTGCCAGCCTCGTTCATTATGGACCTGAGATAAACATGCTAAAGTGTCAACACAAAGGTTGATGAGTTCATAGAGTTTGTAGGAAATAATGTGAAAACCTATCAATATGTACAAATCATCGATACTAGTATCAATAAATACTAAATGAAGGTTTCTAGGATTCCAAGTGTATGACTATTGTACTAAATACAATATCACATGTAGGTAGTGTTTCTGTGTTAGTAATTCTGGGAAATAATAGATTTCTCATTGCTGCTGGTAGTGTAAGCTGGTTTCTGCTGATAGTGTGTGGTTCCTGCTGAAGTTTATTGTTGCCGATAGTTTATTTTTGTTTCTGCTGATAGTAGTCATTACTGCGGGTATTAGTAATTGTTATCCCGTAAGTTTAGAATGTTTGTTAGATTTATTTTTAGAAGAGATTGATGTATATCTCTTCACACGTTTTCTTGTATGACGGGTTAGGGTTAGGAATTCTTGTTAGTATAAAAGGAACACTCGTCTATGAGTTTTGTACGACTTTACAATCATCAATTAAATCATTATTAATTCATAAACCGATCCATAGAGGATCAAAACCTTGTTAGTTACTTTCTTCTTTATATTCTTGTGTTTAGTTTCCGCATAGACACAAGTCTTACACCTAGAGATTCTCCTAAGCTGTTTGTGTTTACATAAACGGTTTAACCAAGCTCAATCAAGCTAGAAGCACTCGATCCTACAAGTGGTATCAGAGCCTGGTGAGGATCTCTGATCAAGAAGAAAAGCTCTTATAAATCAACCTCTTCAAACCCTTTTAACAATGGCAGAAGGAGTCAATCATGATGAGGGTGACAACCACACAAACAAAACTGAAACCTCACAAGTCCAAACACAGATTGTCACCACTGTGTCCAACAACAATGCTAAATTCCCATACCTAAAGAAAGATGAGTATGAAGTCTGGGCCATGAGAATGGAATACTGGATCACAAACAGTGATTACAACCTGTGGAATGTGATTCTTAAGGGAAACAGCAAGAAGAATACTGGAAGGGATGATCATGGAAACATCTATATACTCCCACCTGTTATAGCAGAAGAACATCTTGTTGTACAAAGGGAAACCAGGGCGAGAACCCTTTTGCTTCTGGCTATTCCAGAGGATCATATGGGTGATTTCCATCACCTGGATGATGCTAGAGAGATCTGGCGTGCTGTAAAAGCCAGATTTGGAGGGAATGATGAGTCCAAAAAAATGAGAAAGTCTATGCTCAAGCAAGAGTTCCAGGAGTTTAAGATCTCTGAGGCTGAAGGGATTCACAAAGGGTATGATTGGTTTCACAAGATCCTGAGTCAACTCAACCAGTTGCAGGCTAGGCCGGACAATGAAGACTGCAACACCAAGTTTCTAAGGGCCTTGCCTCCATCCTGGTCTCAGGTTTCCATAACACTCAAGGCCAAAGGTGGACTGGACTATATGAGTTTTGATGATCTGTACAACAAGCTGAAAACCCTTGAAATTGATATCAAAGGGTATTCCACCTATTCATCTCAAACTCCAACCCATACTGCATTTGTTAGTACCTCCAATACTAACAAAGGGACATATGGAGACAGTCCAACACCATCATCATCATCACTTTCCTACTCACCTGCCACACCAAAAGCTCAAACCAGATCTGATAATCTTCTGGAGGAAGTATTTCATTCATTTGTTGCTGAGAGTACACCACAGCAACAAATTGTTTATGAAGATTTTAATCAGGTGGATCAATTGGATCTAGAAGAGATGGACATAAAATGGCAGATGGCTATGCTGTCATTGAAAGTGAATAGGTTTGAAAAGAAGGCAGGAAGGAGGATTAACTTTGATGGACAGGAGGCTGCAAGGTTTGACAGAAGGAAGGTGAGGTGCTACAAATGTTCTCAACCAGGTCACTTTGCCAGGGAATGTACAGATAAGAAGGTGGATGATAAAGCCAGGTATTCTGCTTTCAAAATTCAAGAGTTGGAATCAGAGGACCCCAAGGCCTTGGTATCTGTGGATTCAATGGTGGACTGGGAACATCATGAGAAAGTTGTTGCAAGAGGAGCAGAGAAGGTCTATGGGATGATAGCTGGATATGGTGAGAAGAAACAAGTGGTTGGTCAACTTGGAATGATGGGTCATCCATATCAGGTACAAAACTGCCCATTTGGTTGTGAACTTAAATATGCTAAACTGAAACAAGAATTTGATGATGTAGAGTGTCAATATAAGGATTACTTTATACAAGTCCAGGCTTATAAAAATGCTGTTAACACATTAGAACAACAAAAAGTCTGGTATCAAAAACAACAGTTAGCATATGAAGAAAAAATAAGGGTTTTGGAAAGAGATTTACAAAACACCACTAATGAGTTCAAACATTCTGAAAGAGAAAAAGCTAAGGTAGTGTTAGAAAAACAGGATTTGCAGACTAAGCTAGACAATTCCTTGGCTAGGTTTGATAAATGGAAAGATTCATCTAAAAACCTAAACAAGTTAATCGATAGTTCTATGTCTATAAAAACTAAAAGAGGTTTAGGGTATGGTGACCTGATAGGGCCAAATCAAGTTTATGACCCTAATGAGTATAGTATTTTTGACCCTGAACCTGTAGATTATAGAAAACCTGTAAAGTATGTAAAGGAGGGAGGAATGAATGCAGTTCCTCTACCCATAACTGGAACATTTAAACCTGCAGACCCCTATGTTGACTTTGATGATTCACAAATGACTTATGGCAAAAAGGCAAAGAGCTTGCCTGATTTTGATTGTGACTCTAATGAATTTGTCTCTTGTTCTGACAGTGACAAATCTGCAGAAATCAAGACTGATGACTATGCCACATGTGGATCAAGTGAGAAGTCAGCTTCAATAAAATCAGAAGATCTATCTTCAGAAGTGGCTACTGATGAATCCCAAAGAGCTGCAGCTGAAGATGTTTCTTTTGATAATGTTAAAAACAATAATGTTTCTAGTTTTGGTTTTGTTTCAAACAGTTATGATTGTGGTTTTAATTTTGTTAAGGATAATTTTGTTTCATGTGTTGGTTTGAATACTTCTGGTTGCAATAAGAAAGATAATGTTAAGAAAAAGTCCCCTAAAAAGAAATCTTGCTTTGTATGTCGTAGTTATGATCATCTTATTAAAGATTGTGACTTTTATGAGAAAAAGATGGGTATGTATGGTTGTCAAAATAGGTCTGTGTGGAGCAATGTCAATAATATTCCCCCATATATTCCTCAAGTAGCAAGAATAACTCTTGTAGATCTTTTGTTGCTGCTGGTAAGCCAGTTCCTGCTGGTAAACCGGTTGCTGCTGGTAAGCCAGTTCCTGCTGGTAAGCCTGTTGCTGCTGGCAAGTCCATTCCTGCTGGTAAGCATATTGCTGCTGGTAAGGCAAACTTGACTGGTCAGCATATTCCAGCTGGAAACTATAATTCTGCTAATTGGAGAAGAAATACTGCTGGACCTTTTTACAGACCTACTAGCACTTACTTTCAAAATGATATGAGGCCTGCTTATTTTGACACCATGCACATGGGAGGGGCAAGATGGGAAACTGCTGTTAAGTCCTCAGCAGGTTGTTCTTGGAGAAATAATAACCAATATATGAGAATGGGGTCCAAGAACAATGGTGGATCTCATCAATCTCCATGGTTTAATATTTATTGATCCACTAGGCAGGCTCAAGTCAGCAATGGCTTGGGTCTCCCTTGTATCTAATGTTGTAAATGTATTCTTTGTATCAGGAATTTCTTTATAGAAGTAAAGATGTAGGCATTGTTGACAGTGGATGTTCCAGGAGTATGACAGGAAATTTAGAGAGACTGCATGACTTTGTGCCCTTAAATGG
Source organism: Artemisia tridentata subsp. tridentata (assembly GCA_021014915.2). NCBI lineage: Eukaryota > Viridiplantae > Streptophyta > Magnoliopsida > Asterales > Asteraceae > Artemisia > Artemisia tridentata. Next base: position 161,825,459 of record CP139503.1, read on the forward strand.
AGGTTCTGTGACATTTGGAGGAGGAGATGGCAAAATTACTGGGAAGGGAACTATCAAAACAACCAAGCTGGATTTTAAAGATGTGCTTTATGTGAAGGAACTCCAAAACTTTAATTTGTTCTCTGTCTCACAAATTTGTGACAAGAAGAACAGTGTTCTCTTCACTGAGACTGATTGCTTTGTGTTGTCCAAAGACTTCAAGTTGCCTGATGAAAGTCAGGTTGAACTCAAAGTTCCAAGGACTTACAACCTTTACAGTTTCAATCTAAGTGATGTTCAGCCTGAGGGTTCACTTGCTTGTTTGGTGGCAAAAGCTTCTGTGGATGAATCTAATAAATGGCACAGAAGAATGGCTCATGTGAATTTCAAGACCATTAACAAGTTGGCTAAGAATGGTTTGGTCCAAGGGCTCCCTCTCAAGACCTTCTCCAATGAACACAATTGTGTTGCATGCAACAAAGGAAAGCAACACAAAGCTTCATACAAGGCTATCACAGCTGTGAGCACCATCACTGAGCCTCTGCAGCTTCTTCATATGGATCTCTTTGGTCCTACTTCTATCAGAAGTATTGACCACAAGTACTACTGCCTGGTAATTACAGATGATTTTAGCAGGTTTTCTTGGACTTTCTTTTTGGGTACTAAAGATGAAACTTATCCAGTTATTAGGGACTTTATTACCTTAATAGAAAATCAGCTAAGTAAAAAGGTTAAGTCAATAAGGTGTGATAATGGAACAGAGTTTAAGAATTCAAATCTAATTGAACTCTGTGGGAGTAAGGGGATAAAAAGGGACTATAGTAATGCCAGAACCCCACAACAAAATGGGGTTGCAGAAAGGAAAAATAGAACCCTTATAGAAGCAGCTAGGTCTATGTTAGCTGACTCTAAGATGCCCACTATGTTTTGGACTGAAGCAGTCTGCACTGCTTGTTATGTGTTGAATAGGGTATCCATTACTAATCCTCATAATAAAACACCTTATGAGCTTTTGTCTGGGAAAGTTCCAAACATTAGCTATCTTAAACCTTTTGGATGTCATGTCACTATACTGAACACTAGTGATTATCTAGGCAAGTTTGATGGGAAGGCTGATGAGGGGTTTATTGTTGGGTATTCTGCTCATAGTAAAGCGTATAGGGTATATAATCTGTCTAATAAGAAGATAGAAGAGACTCTCAACTTAAGATATCTTGAGGATAAACCTAATTTGCAGGGTGGAGGTCCAGAGTGGTTCTTTGACCTAGATTATTTGACAGATACCTTAGGTTATACTAGATTCAAAGCAAATCAATCTGTTGGTACACATGTTTCTCAAACTAACAATGCAGGTACCTCAGATGATGATTCTGATGCAGAGAGTGATGAACGACCTATAGTTGTTCCTTCTTTTCCCTCTAACAACATTTCAGGTTCAGAGGTCAAAGATACTTCTGATATGGCTGGAAGTGATTCATGTTTTGCAGAAGATCTTGCTAGGCTTCAAAGACAAGAGTATAATGCCAAGAAAGCTGCTGAAATGTTTGGTTCTGGGTTTTCTAAAGAGACAGAGGAGATTCTGAGAAATGCTGAAGCTGAAGTTAGAAGGCAACTGAATTCTACTGGTGGTATTTCTGTTCCTGCTGCTACCAATTCTGCTGGTAGTGCATCTGTTCCAGCTGGTCTTTCTAATGATTCTGCTGATGTCTCCACTCCTGGTGTTCCTGTGTCTACTCCACCTGTTGACTCACTGGGTATTGATAACTCCCCTGAAAGATTTCCAATCCCTTCTGACCATGGAAATTCATTCTCTTCAAGAGATAAGCTGGAAGATCCTCATCATCAATCCAGAACAGGCATTTTCGCTTCTTCCTCATATGATGATGACTTCAACCCCTCCATTACTAATCAGGCATCCACAATTGATGTCAATCCCATTGTTACCAAGAGGATCAATACAGTTCATCCTCAGTCCTTGATCCTTGGAGATCTAAATTCCCCTGTTCAGACAAGAAGCAAGTTACATCAACCCAAGTTTGGAGAATCTGCTTTTCTCAGTTATATCTAGGATGAGTTTAGGAGCAATCATACTGATTACCTACATTGCCTCTATGCTTGTTTCTTATCCCTAATTGAACCAAGTAGTATAGCCCAAGCTCTTGATAATTGTGATTGGGTTGAGGCTATGCAAGAGGAAATGCAGCAGTTTCAGAATCAGAAAGTATGAAAGTTGGTACCTTTGCCTGCAGGAAAGCATGCTATTGGAACTAAATGGATTCTCAAGAATAAAAGGGATGCTAGGGGAATTGTGGTTCGGAATAAAGCTAGGTTGGTGGCTCAAGGACATAGACAAGAAGAGGGGATTGATTATGATGAAGTGTTTGCACCAGTGGCAAGAGTTGAAGCTATCAGACTGTTCTTAGCTTTTGCCTCATTCATGGGGTTTGTCGTGTATCAGATGGATGTGAAGAGTGCCTTTTTGTATGGATGGATTGAAGAAGAGATTTATGTTACTCAACCAAAGGGATTTGTGGATCCTCGGAATCCTGATTTGGTTTACAAAGTGGTAAAGGCACTTTATGGTCTTCATCAAGCACCAAGGGCTTGGTATGCAAGGTTATCTGCATTTTTGCTAAAACATGATTACAGAAGAGGGGCAATAGATAAAACACTTTTTATCAGGAAGAATTTCAAAGATATCATCCTGGTACAAGTCTATGTAGATGATATCATCTTTGGTTCTATTAATGAAGCCTGTTGCAGGGAATTTGAAGAATTGATGAAGAGTGAATTTGAGATGAGTGCTATGGGTGAAATGACTTTCTTCTTGGGTCTTCAGGTTAAGCAAAAACCAGATGGGATCTTTATCTGCCAAGAGAAGTATGTTTATGACATACTTAAGAAGTTTGATATGGAAAATGTGAAAACTGCAACAACCCCATTTGAACCTCCAAAGCCTAAATCCAATAATGAACCTGATGCTGCTGTTAATGTTCATCTATACAGGTCCATGATTGGGTCACTCATGTATTTGACATCTTCTAGACCTGATATTATGTTTGTTGTCAGTGCATGTTCTAGACATCAGGTTACACCCTTGACTTCTAACTTAAATGCAGTCAAGAGAATCTTCAATTATTTGAAAGGACAGCCTAAGTTGGGACTTTGGTACCCAAAAGATTCTCCTTTTGTGTTGGAAGCTTATAGTGACAGTGATTATGCTGGTGCTAACTTTGATAAAAAGTCAACTACTGGGTGTTGTCAGTTTCTGGGTAGAAGGTTGGTTTCTTGGCAGTGCAAGAAGCAGACTATAGTGGCTACATCTTCTACTGAGGCAGAGTATGTTGCTGCTGCTAGCTGTTGTGGACAGGTTCTTTGGATGCAAAATCAGTTGTTAGATTATGGGTTCAACTTCATGAACACTAAGATCTTTATTGATAACCAAAGCACTATGTGCATTGTTAAAAATCCTGTCTATCATCAAAGGACAAAGCATATTGAGATTAGACACCATTTCATAAGAGATGCTTATGAGAAGCATCTTATTCAGGTGATTAAGATTCATACTGATGACAATGTGGCTGATCTGCTAACCAAGGCTTTTGATGGACCAAGGTTTAACCATTTGGTGGTCCATATTGGGATGGTAAATCCTTAGGTACTGAGCTTGAGGGGAGGACAAAGCCTAAGGGGAGGCTTTCTGTTGTATAATTTGTTTTTTTTTTCTTTGTTCTCTTATTCGTTCAAAAAAAATTGTATATTTTGTGTGCTAACTTGTATGGTTTTGAGCAACACCTTGCAGGTACAGTGTTGGTGTTTACACCTACACAACAAATGGTAATCAACTCACCATGTCTATCAGACAAGAAAGAGTTGACTCACCATGAGGGTACGGCTCTGGTGTGATTCTCAAATCCGTTGATAGCTGTAATAGTTTGCTCAAAGCTATAGGGTTCTCAACTCACCGATGTTTCATTTCTAAGAGTTGAATGGTTTTCAATTCGCCATGGATTTTACTCCTTTGGGGTTTCCAAAGAATTGGCTAGCCCACAAGTGTATGGCTTGTGGTAAAGGCAGTGGAATACCATACTTGGTACTCAATTCACCAAAGGTTATCTTCAACCTAAGAATTGGCTAGTCCTGCGCAAACGGCTACAGGTAAAGACAAGTCAAATCCGTTTATAGTTGCTGATTTACTAAAAATCAGATGGTTATCAATGTACCATGGTCTTACACACCTAAACATTGGCTACTCCAGTAGTGATGGCTATTGGTAAAGAGACATCAAATCCATTAATTTTCAATGATTCACCTCTCACAGGAGTTAACACACCTGGAAGTGATGAGAATAGTATGAAACTTAAGTGATTTGATGTACATTTTGTCATAGTAGCAGTCAAGAATGACATGGTGCCCAGCTTATTCTTTTGAAGATGATTTCCTTTTGCTGCTGAACTATAGAGGTTGCTGCTGGAAGTTACAGATGTTGCTGCTGGTTACTTACTATTGCTGCTGTTCAAATGCAATCCTCAAGCCTGAGAAGTTAAAGCTCTATCAAGTGGGAATCTTGCAAGTTAACCTAGTCAACTTCAAGATTAGGGGAGGATTGTTAGGAATTCTGGGAAATAATAGATTTCTCATTGCTGCTGGTAGTGTAAGCTGGTTCCTGCTGATAGTGTGTGGTTCCTGCTGAAGTTCATTGCTGCCGATAGTTTATTTTTGTTTCTGCTGATAGTAGTCATTACTGCGGGTATTAGTAATTGTTATCCCGTAAGTTTAGAATGTTTGTTAGATTTATTTTTAGAAGAGATTGATGTATATATCTTCACACGTTTTGTTGTATGACGGGTTAGGGTTAGGAATTCTTGTTAGCATAAAAGGAACACTCGTCTATGAGTTTTGTACGACTTTACAATCATCAATAAAATCATTATTAATTCATAAACCGATCCATAGAGGATCAAAACCTTGTTAGTTACTTTCTTTTTTATATTCTTGTGTTTAGTTTCCGCATAGAAACAAGTCTTACACCTAGAGATTCTCCTAAGCTGTTTGTGTTTACATAAACGGTTTAACCAAGCTCAATCAAGCTAGAAACACTCGATCCTACATTCTGTTACTCTTAATTGGATCAAGTCCTGTTTGAATACGTTGTTGGACCAAGTCCTGTTTGAATTGTACGGCTACCCAAGTAATTGATACTTGGGTCTGCAATGAGTTCTGTACGGCTGCCCATGCATATAGCTACATGGCCCCGTAATGAGTTCTGTACGGCTGCCCAAGCATATAGCTACATGGCCCCGCAATGAGTTCTGTACGACTGCCCATGCATATGGCTACATGGCCCCGTAATGAGTTCTGTATATGGGTTACGTTGTTATACTCCCAAAGCGTTGAACATTGTTTTGTTTGCCCTACCCGGGTCAATACAAAGGATGGTGCGTTTGTTTGCTCTAACTGAGTCAACTTAGTGGTTACACAAGTCCCAATAGATTTAATCATAGTATTCGTGTTCACTACGCATAGTGCTTAATGGTCTATGATAAAGAAATTCTAAGTATGGCAATCACTGTTACATAGTGTGAATAAACATTCAGTTCAGATAAACATATAGTTGCAAATAATCGTGATTGAAATTAAAAGTAGTTGAGCATGTATCTCCCCCAAAGAGTTTGTAAAACAATTAAGTAATGGAAAGTGGGGCTAAGAACTCACCTCAGAGTACATGATGTTAAGGATATAATGAAATCGCTGGATAAGTCGGGAGAATCTCTACGAGCAACCTAGAAATATGATATCGTGTCTTAGGTTCTAAAACAACGAAGTGAATATTTAAACATGCCATTTTATTATCATCATTTATCTTATTTATTTGACTTGTTTTATTATATTATCTATGGGAATCGATACATTAATGTTTACTTTAGTAATTCTCAGGTAAAAACAAGCATTATGTGAAACTTGGCGATTTTGGACTAATTATGGAGCAAAACAAGCAAGATGTCAAAAGCCTACTGAAATCCAGAAGATCAAGCTCGTTCTACTCCAGATACGCCGCATCATACTTCTAACATACGGCGTATCACTATCAAGATTTCACAAGTTACAATCCAAGTACATGCGCCGCATACAAAGTCAAGATACGCCGCATCTGAAGACGGTGTATGAATATTCCTGAATATATTAATCTTGGACCCCACGCGAAGTTAAGTCAATGCGCCGCATCTATCAATTAGATGCGCCGCATCTATCCCTCAGACAGAAACTATAAATACCCCAAGGCCAGACGAATTTCGGGACACGGACTCTTAGCTTAACTCAGAGACCGAAGACAGAAGAACCCTAGAGCCGAATTCAGACGACCAAGCAGCACAAGACACACCTAAATGAAGATACAAGAGCTGTAAGAAGGTCCTGCATGTATTCAATTCATTAAGTAGTTTTGTTTTATTGTATTAGTACACTTTAATTCATCAGGATTGATGGGCTTGTGTCATGTGACTACAGAAAATCATGCACTCCCCTTAATATTGCTTTCCCATTAATTAAAGTTTATATGTTGATGTCTTTGGTGACTTTTATTAGTGCATTGATAACCTCTGTGTCTAGCTGAGCATTGCTTGGGTCGCCATGCCCCTTCCTCGCCTATTTAAGAGACGCTTAATAAATAGGATAGACATAAGTAATCATTAAGGGTTTACTCGCCGATAAGATTAGAGCCAACGAGAAAGGTTTAATTATATACACTTCATATAAAACTAGCAATAAAACAAGTGACAAGCTACTTAATTATCAGGACAGGTCTTCTTATTGTCTCGAATATCTATCTGTGTACGTGTGTACTAATCGCTGATTCGTGCTCATTAGTTTAGTTTACTATTTAATCATAACCAAACCGTGCCAGTCTCTCAGGCTGAACCCCCTTGCGTTAGATTAGTTTGTACAGCTAACTTAAGATATTAAAATACTGATTAGAATAACTAGATAATACGTTCCACTCTTAGTGATCGACACTCTACTTACCATTATATTCATACTGACCGGGTACACTGCTCGTTAAGTGTGTGTGTTATTGATAAGTCGGCTAAATATAAATTTAAAACTTGAGTAGGCATTAATACTGCTAAACCGCAATGACACGCACGCGCATCAAGTTTTTGGCGCCGCTGCAGGGGAGTAAATTGTTATTATCTGTTAATTTAATTTAGTATTTTAATTAGGTTTTTCTTTTTAGATTCTAACCACTAACTCTGTTATATATTAGATAAATTGCATTCATTGTATTGTTTGCATATTTTCTGTTTTTGTGTGTTTTTATTTTCTTTAATTTTTGTTTCTTTTTGTTTGTTTTTATTTTTTGTTTTTCTTTTTCTATTTTTCTGCATTCTGCTATCGTTGTACTGTGCTAATACAAACGATACGGCGCATCTGTTTTCACAGATACGGCGTATTGCGTTTAATTTTTATAAAATACAACGCGTTTAATAAATTCGAGTACGACGCATCTTTTCCCAAGATACGGCGTATTCTGTTTTTAATAAGAAATTTTTCTAAACAATAACGCCATACGACGCATCTATTTTAACAGATACGGCGTATTTTCTATTTAAATTAAAAACAATTTTTCGAATTTTTTTTAAACAGATACGACGCATCGATTTTTATCGATACGGCGCATCTACTAAATCAAAAATCTTGTATTTTGAAACGTAACGAAAATACGGCGCATTAGCTTTTGTTAATACGACGCATTTAATTTTAATAAATATAATCGATTTTTGATAATTTAAATTGGATACGGCGCATTCTAAAATTATAAGCGGCGTATCTGTTTTCTGAATAAAAGACTGATTAAATTTTAACGAAATAAGATACGGCGTATCCAACTTTCTGGATACGGCGCATCGTCTTCAGATATCAGCAACTTTTTCTTATTTCCGAACGGAAAATATTCTAACCTTTACACTAGGAAGTTTTTACTTTGAAATCTACCTATTTTTAATTTTCAGGAACAATGTTCGATATTTTCCCCAACTGGTTCGGAAGACCCCAAAGAAACCCTACCATGGAAGAGTTTGCACTACTAATCGCTCAAGCAAATGAAAAAGAACATCATGAAGCAAGAAACTTTATTAATGAATTCAAAGGCAGTCATGAGCTGTTACTAAAGGAACAAAACAACATGATTAATGGATTGGCAATTGAAGTGCACCAATTGTCAACGGTGCTTAACAAGGTTCTTTTGGTAAGACACGATCTGAAAGGAATTACAACTAGAGGAGGAAAGTCAACCTTTCAAATCGGAGAGACACCCGAGGATAACAGTACAAACAAGATTTCCCCTGAATCTATATCATCTGAGCAAGTGCAACCAAAAGAGACTAATCCAGAACCTGTGATTAGAGAAGAACCTTCTGTTGAACTTAAACAATCAGCGTTACCTTTTCCACATAGAGTAAGGAAGGAGAAAGAAGATGCCTATCAAAGGAAGTTCCTGGAAAATCTCAAGCAGCTGCAGCTAAGCATACCATTTATGGAAGCCCTAGTGCAAATGCCAAAATATGCTAAATATCTGAAGAGCTTGCTTACAAACAAGTCCAAACTTGAAGAGGCTTGTACTGTAACAATGGGGGAAAGAAGCTCAGCAGCATTGCTCAACAAACTTCCATCTAAGGAGAAAGATCCAGGGAGTTTCACTATTCCTTGTCAAATTAAAAATTTACATATTGGAAATGCTTTAGCCGACCTAGGAGCTAGTATAAGTCTTATGCCCTCTTCTATGTATGAAAAATTAGGCCTTGGTGAACCAAAACCTACTAGGATGTGCTTAGAGCTAGCTGATAGGTCCATACAATACCCATTAGGAATAGCTGAAAATATATTAATAAAAGTTGATAAATTTGAATTACCTATTGACTTTGTTATCCTGGATATGCCCGAAAATTCTAGAACTCCTATAATATTAGGACGACCATTTTTAGCCACTGCTAGGGCCATGATTGATGTTTTTAATAAAAAGATAACTCTTACCATAGGAAAAGATGATGTTGAATTTAATATGGAACAATCTATGAGTAAAACTAATTATGAAGATGATGAATGCTATAATATCGATGTTTCTGATGACACGATTAATCAATTTACTCAAAAATTGTTAAAAAGTAATTTGCTTGATTCTTTTCTGCTTAAAAATTTAGAAAACACAATCGCTATAGAAGATCAAGTTGATGAAAATACTTTTGATAATAATTTCGCTGTTGATTCCGCTGTTTGTAACTCCATACGGCGCATCGAAAATATCGATGCGGCGCATTTATCTGATGACAGTGACGACGTAATAAAAGAACAAGTTTATTCCGCTAGTGCTAATAAAATTGATGATGTTAAACCTGTGCTTAAGGATCTCCCTTCTACTTTGGAATATGCCTATTTAAACGGGAACACTAATTCACCCGTTATTATTGCATCTGACTTAACGCCAAAAGAAAAAGAATCCCTTTTGCAGGTACTATATAAACGAAGAGGAGCATTAGCATGGAGTATGTCTGATATTAAGGGAATTAGCCCGTCATTCTGTATACATAAAATCCTTATGGAAGATGAATTCAAACCAACTATCCAACCCCAAAGGCGTTTGAATCCAAAAGTCTAAGACGTGGTGAAGAATGAAATTGTAAAATTACTTGACTCCGGACATACCTACCCAATTTCCGACAGCTCGTGGGTCAGTCCTATCCACGTTGTACCAAAAAAGGGAGGAATGACGGTAGTACTCAATGAGGACAATGAGCTAATCCCTTCAAGAACTGTTACTGGATGGAGAGTTTGCATCGACTACCGTAAACTCAATGATGCTACGCGAAAAGATCACTTCCCTCTTCCATTTATTGATCAAATGTTAGAAAGACTATCAGGATATGATTATTATTGTTTTTTAGATGGTTTTTCAGGTTTCTTCCAAATATGTAACACCCCAACCCGACAAGGGTAAAGGTGTCACAAGTACATGGTTTCATATCAGATACAAGCATTCAAGAAATAAAATAGCGGAAGCCTTAACATTAAAATTCAAAAGAAAATAAGTCAACACGACTTATAACAAGTGCAAGACAGAAATAACGAAGTACAAAACAAAATCCAAAATAGCCCAAACAATGGCATAACAGAAATAAAATCCAAATGGTCACACTAGAATGACAAGGTCTAAACTTCACACAAGTTGCTCTCATCCCAAAGCAAAACCCAGCTTCCTAGCTTAAATACCTGCCGCAGGAAAAGAAAATGCGGCTGAGCTACGAGAGCTCAGTGAACAGATATAACGGAAACAAAGCAGTAGTAATGGGATAATAAAGTAAAAGAAATAATACCAGGTGTAACAAGAGTCAGGAAAAGGAATACAAAAGAGTTATGCAGACATACCAGGAACTAAGAATGGTTACAATGGTGAAAGTAAATGAAACCAGAATCCACCACAATCCCAAGTCAAATCAAGTTAAGTTAAGTGTCAGGTCAAGTATCAGGTCAAGTAACGGGTCATAAGGTTACAAGGTTTCAGGTAAACAGAAATCCTCTACGAGCCCAAACATATCATATCAAATCAAACCATATATCAGGGTGTATGGAGGGGTGACCTCAGCATACCAGGAACAGGGTGAGGGGATACCTCCAGGGGTTGGAGTTGCAAGCTCCCAGGGGTTGTGAAAGAAGTGTATCGCACACACTCGTCAGTCACCAGGATATAACAGGTAATATAACAAATCAGGACAGGTCTAGGATGCATCCATGCGCCCCCGCAGGCCACAGGGTCTTCCTCTACATAACAAATCAAATCAGGTCGGGGACGGTGTAACCAAATCACTAGGGCTACACACTAGTCATGCCGGTGGTGCATCACAGACATGGACATGAAACCCTCATGCCTAGTGGATGGCTCGTAGTCTCAAACTGTGGGTCAAGGTCAAGTATCAAGTCTCGGGTGTCAAGTTCATGTCTCAGGTATCAAATGTCAGGTATCATATCAGGGTTCATATCAGGGTTCAAGACAGGAGATAAATGCAGGAGTTCATTATCAGGAGGTCCATATTAGAAAGGTCAAATACTGGAAGGTTCATAATAGTTTATTATAAGAAATCCTTTTTACATGGTTTTAATAAAATTATCGTTAGAACAGTTTCATAATAAAAGTCCTTTAAAGAAATGTTCAAAACCTCTTCATATATATAACTAAAAAGTAGTTCTAAAATCTTATGAACCTTCAAGTACCCAAGGTCTTAATTATCCAGGTCATCAGGGGTGAACAAGTCATGTCAAGTATCGGAAGAAAACATAGCAGGGTTCAAGTCAAAGGTTCAAGGCAAGCGTTCAAGTAAATGGTTCATATCAAGTGTATCAAGGTTCAAATTCAGGTTTATGACAAGGTTCAAGACAAGGGTTAAAGCAAAGGTCCAAATCTATGGTTCACAATACAAGGGGAAACATAACAATGAATCAGGAATCAGAAATGATACGAAGGCTCTTTACAAGAAGAGCAGAATATCTGTACCTTATTCAAATAGCAAGCACAAACACAAGAGTAGCTGATAGGGATCAAGATCACTCCCTCCTCGAACCTAAAGGAGTAGAAGACAGAAATACGAAAGGGGTTTCAGTTATCTTCCCATTATAAGTAACTTCTATTTTTAGTAACTTTCTATTTTTAGCAGGTTTCCATAATTAGTAAGTTACCACATTTAGCAAGATTCAAGTGATATAATTCAAGTCAAGTCTTTAATTAGCTTATTATGGAAGTAATATTCATTTTAACAAGTTACACAAGTTCAGGGTTAGTTATGACAAGTTTTTCATAGTTCAGGGTTATAAGTGTAAATTTGCCAAAGTTCAAGGTTTAAAATGAAAATATCACCATTAACTCATTCTCACTCTCAAGTTATCCAGAATTACACCTTTAGTCCTTTAGTTTTCATACTTTACATTTTACACCCCTTTTATTATATAAGTTACACTTTAACCCTTATAATATCCATAATTACACATTAAACCCTTAGTTTATCAAATTTACACAATTAGTACTTAATTTATAAAGTTATGCGAATGCTCCTTCAAGTTTCCATAATTTACACAATAGATCCCTCAAATTAATTAATTTACCTATTTAACCTTTAATTTACATTTTCAATCCTTAATTATTAATAATTACATATTAATCCATTAAATTACCAAAATTGCACATAACCCCCTGAATATGATTTATTACTCAATTCGACCCTAACTTTCCAGAAATTACATATTTAGTCCCTCATTTTTATTTATTTTCAAATCGACACAAATATTATAATTAAATCATTATCTCGCCAAAATTACAAATAAGACCCTCATGTTATAATTTTTACATATTCTCCCAGGTCCATAAAATATTAAAAAAATATCCCACAAGTTTTAATAATTACAAAACACCCCCTTAATTTATTATTTTCCAATCGGTTTGCAAAAATAATTATCAAAAATCAAACCCTAGTAATCCCAATCATTAAGAAATCATTGTATCATCATTATATCACTTTTATTTTCAGATTTCATCCATTAGAAACCCTAGATCGATCGGTATTATTATTTTCCATGTTTTTCCCTTTTTTGTTCTAAAATCCGATTATAACAATAATTCCAAAACTCATGAATTTGACTCAAACAATTCGAATGACCATTTATTTCAGGTTATACGAAGCATATAGAACCCATGAAAAATAAGTATACACCTCAGAAAAATCGTGTGGATTAAATAGAAATCGATTTCCAAAATTAGGGTTTTAAGCTTGTTATTTTTCATTCAATCAATACATGATGCATGGTTCGATTTCAATAATTTTTACATGTTATATATGATTAGGAGAAGGCTAGAAAATTTCCAGAAAAATTATAGATCAAAGGATTTATACGCTATGGATTTTTGTGGCTCAGTTTCACTATTTTCGACCAATTAATTCGTCACGCCCAAACGATCGACTCTAGGACCTTGTGGCTATTTATCCCACCTCCTTTGCACCACCAAGAACTCCAGAAAAATACCTCCTTGCCTCAGAAAAATCGGATCAAGTGTGTGGGATTTTTATGGGTGGCGGCTAAATGTTTGTTAGGGTTTAATGGTTGAATAAAATTATGGGATGATATAAATTATGTTAGACCGAGTATTTGGGGGGGGGAAATGGGCTAGAATACCAGCCTTAATTGGCCAAATCAATTTACCATTTTTATCAAATTTTCTATTAATTTAATTTGTATTTAAAAGGTTTTTAATTAATAATAATTATGTATTATTAATATGGAATTCGGCCCAAGTGATATTTGAGTGAAATAATACACTTTTGTACTTGTAAAAATATTTGGAGCTTGCCTCAAAATTATCTTACTTGATTTGTAGTTCGTTTCCAGAGATTCGGGATTAATTCGGAACTTTAATTAAGCTTTAATTAAATTTTAAAGTTTTCAGGGGCATTTTGGTAATTTTTGCATGTTTTAGATTTTCGGGTTTTACAACTCTTCCCCTCTAACAGAAAAATTTTGTCCTCAAAATTTGCAAGGACATAGAAATGAAAGAGAATGGAAAACAAAACAAGGACATACTAGACGCCTTATCTGCCTGGTCACGAGAAAGCGAGAAAACACGACCGGTAGTAGGAGTAGGAGAAGGAGGGCCAAGATATTTCTCAAGTGGTTCCGGATTCCGCCTAGGACAATCTTTCAACTTATGCTCCCTCGAACCACACCTAAAACAAGCTCCAGAAGTCGTACGGCAAAATCCCGTATGGTTCTTCCCACACTGAGGACAACTAGCTGACCCCTGACTGTCGCTGCGCCCCCGACGATCACCATCCTGCCTAGAAACTGACCTCGAATCTCGGCCCCTCGAATCTGATTTCTTCTGGTCGTAGCTCTTGCCCGAATACTCCTTGACGTCCCGACTCTGAATCTGTTGCTGCACCTTGTCGCCATCACGGTCTCGTTTGTAACCAACGCCCTCATGAAAATCTCGATGTTGCGAGCTGCATCGCAACATGCTGACGGATCCGCAAACTCCGAATTAAGTCGACGATCAAGAAAATATGACAGAACAGAACATGAAGAATGACAGAGCAGAACAGGAAAATATGACAGAGCAGAATCAAGGAAAGATGACAGAGCATAACAGGAAAAGAGAGTGCGCGAAAGGAAACCTAATGTCTACCCAATCCTCACAGGTCAATGGCCTAAGCCTAAGGGTTTCGGAAACCTTATCTCTGATACCATAAATTGTAACACCCCAACCCGACAAGGGTAAAGGTGTCACAAGTACATGGTTTCATATCAGATACAAGCATTCAAGAAATAAAATAGCGGAAGCCTTAACATTAAAATTCAAAAGAAAATAAGTCAACACGACTTATAACAAGTGCAAGACAGAAATAACGAAGTACTCCCTCCGTCCCTAAATAAATGTCCACTTGGACTTTTTGCGGTCTTTATTATTCAACTTTGACCTTAAATATTTTTGTTTGTGTTATATAATACTTGATGCAAAATATATGAATGGATTGGGTTCTAAAAGTATTTTTCATTGGTATAATTTTCATCAAGTATTATATAACACAAACAAAATTATTTAAAGTCAAAGTTGAACAAGAAAGACTCTAAAAAGTCAAAGTGGACATTTATTTAGGGACGGAGGGAGTACAAAACAAAATCCAAAATAGCCCAAACAATGGCATAACAGAAATAAAATCCAAATGGTCACACTAGAATGACAAGGTCTAAACTTCACACAAGTTGCTCTCATCCCAAAGCAAAACCCAGCTTCCTAGCTTAAATACCTGCCGCAGGAAAAGAAAATGCGGCTGAGCTACGAGAGCTCAGTGAACAGATATAACGGAAACAAAGCAGTAGTAATGGGATAATAAAGTAAAAGAAATAATACCAGGTGTAACAAGAGTCAGGAAAAGGAATACAAAAGAGTTATGCAGACATACCAGGAACTAAGAATGGTTACAATGGTGAAAGTAAATGAAACCAGAATCCACCACAATCCCAAGTCAAATCAAGTCAAGTTAAGTGTCAGGTCAAGTATCAGGTCAAGTAACGGGTCATAAGGTTACAAGGTTTCAGGTAAACAAAAATCCTCTACGAGCCCAAACATATCATATCAAATCAAACCATATATCAGGGTGTATGGAGGGGTGACCTCAGCATACCAGGAACAGGGTGAGGGGATACCTCCAGGGGTTGGAGTTGCAAGCTCCCAGGGGTTGTGAAAGACGTGTATCGCACACACTCGTAAGTCACCAGGATATAACAAGTATATAATAAAATCAGGACAGGTCTAGGATGCATCCATGCGCCCCCGCAGGCCACAGGGTCTTCCTCTACATAACAAATCAAATCAGGTCGGGGACGGTGTAACCAAATCACTAGGGCTACACACTAGTCATGCGGTGGTGCATCACAGACATGGACATGAAACCCTCATGCCTAGTAGATGGCTCGTAGTCTCAAACTGTGGGTCAAGGTCAAGTATCAAGTCTCGGGTGTCAAGTTCAAGTCTCAGGTATCAAATGTCAGGTATCATATCAGGGTTCATATCAGGGTTCAAGACAGGAGATAAATGCATGAGTTCATTATCAGGAGGTCCATATTTGAAAGGTCAAATACTGGAAGGTTCATAATAGTTTATTATAAGAAATCCTTTTTACATGGTTTTAATAAAATGATCGTTAGAACAGTTTCATAATAAAAGTCCTTTAAAGAAATGTTCAAAACCTCTTCATATATATAACTAAAAAGTAGTTCTAAAATCTTGTGACCCTTCAAGTACCCAAGGTCTTAATTATCCAGGTCATCAGGGGTGAACAAGTCATGTCAAGTATCGGAAGAAAACATAGCAGGGTTCAAGTCAAAGGTTCAAGGCAAGCGTTCAAGTAAATGGTTCATATCAAGTGTATCAAGGTTCAAATTCAGGTTTATGACAAGGTTCAAGACAAGGGTTAAAGCAAAGGTCCAAATCTATGGTTCACAATACAAGGGGAAACATAACAATGAATCAGGAATCAGAAATGATACGAAGGCTCTTTACAAGAAGAGCAGAATATCTGTACCTTATTCAAATAGGAAGCACAAACACAAGAGTAGCTGACAGGGATCAAGATCACTCCCTCTTCGAACCTAAAGGAGTAGAAGACAGAAATACGAAAGGGGTTTCAGTTATCTTCCCATTATAAGTAACTTCTATTTTTAGTAACTTTCTATTTTTAGCAGGTTTTCATAATTAGTAAGTTACCACATTTAGCAAGATTCAAGTGATATAATTCAAGTCAAGTCTTTAATTAGCTTATTATGGAAGTAATATTCATTTTAACAAGTTACACAAGTTCAGGGTTAGTTATGACCAGTTTTTCATAGTTCAGGGTTATAAGTGTAAATTTGCCAAAGTTCAAGGTTTAAAATGAAAATATCACCTTTAACTCATTCTCACTCTCAAGTGTTGGGAATTATGATGCATATCAAGAACAGACTACTTAGGTCTGGTAGTTTACTACTTAGGTCTGGTCGTTTACTGAGTTAGGTCTGTTTGTGTTTTAGGTCTGGTTATGTAATGATTAAGTCTGGTAGTATATGTTAAGTCTGGTTGACTTATAAAGTCTGGTCTGGTCGTGAAGATAGGAAAGTTTGTTAGAGTTATATTAGGAAAAGATACAATGCGTGTATGTATCTTTATAGAAGATTTGTGTATATCTTCTGTGTCGTCTAGGGTTTCCTTGTGTTATAAAAGATCCCTAAAGGTTGTTAGTTAATGTGTGTGAGTTGTACGAATTGATAATAGTGAATATCAATATACGAAGTTAGTGAAATCCCTGCTTGTGTTCTAAATTGTTCTTGTTAAGATTCCGCATTAACATTAACAATCACTTAGGGTTTCTCACTTAGATTGGTTCGGATTTATCCTAACCATCTACTAGGTATTCAAAACTACTTAGTGATCCATATACAATTTGTGGACCAACAAGTGGTATCAGAGCAAGGAGAGAGACTCTGAATTCGTAGAACACTAAAACCTAATTCTCACTCAAATCACCCTTCACAATGTCTGATCTCGATAAGCCTGAAACTTTCTCAATCCATAACAGTGAGGATGAGCAATCAAACCATGAAGATGAAGGAAAAACTGAAACCAGTAACTCCCAAACACAACAACAACCCATTCCTTCCACAACCACAATCTCAAACATAAAACTTCCACTACTGAAGAGAGAAGAGTATGATATATGGGCCATGGAGATGGAACATTATCTGGAATACATTGATAGTGATGTATGGAAGGTGATCCAAAAGGGAAATTCTAAGAAGAGAATTTCACAGGGGAATGATGGGCAGCTCAGAATAATGCCACCAGTATCTGCTGAGGAGATTAGGGCTGTGGAGAAGGAAAAGAAGGCCAGAACCCTGCTTCTTATGGCTATTCCTAAGGAGCATCTGCAAAGGTTTCATGGCATTCTTGATGCTAAGGAGATGTGGGAAGCAATTAAGAAACGATTTGGAGGTAATGCAAACTCCAAAAAGATGCAAAAGGCTGTTCTTAAACAGCAATTTGAAACATTTAGTGTTTCAAAGACTGAAGGTTTGGAGAAGGGCTATGACAGATTTCAACATCTGTTAACACAACTGGAAGTTCATGGTGCAGCAGTCTCGAATGAAGATGCAAATCACAAATTCCTTAGATCTTTACCATCAGAATGGGGCAATGTATCTGTGGCAATGAGGATTAAGGAGGAAGTAGACTCTATGACACCTGATGACCTTTACAATAATCTCAGGATGTTTGAAAGGGACATCAGTAACAACACTCAGGGTTCAACCAGTTCCTCAAATGTTGCTTTTGTATCTCAAAACAAAAGCAGTACTTACAAGGTTAGATCTGGTGTTAGGTCTGGTAACTATGAAACTCCTTCAAGTGAAAGGTCTGCTTCAAGTTTCACTGATGAGGTGATACATTCTTTCTTTGCCAATCAAACGGAAGATGAAAGCTTTATTAGTGAAGACCTTGAACAAATTAATGATGCTGAAGTTGAGGAGATGGATATAAAATGGCACATTGCCATGGTTGCTTTAAGGGTCAAACGATTTCAGAAGCAATATGGTAGGACTATCAACTTCAACAACAAATCACCAGTGGGATACAAAAAGAGGACTGTTGAATGCTACAACTGTCACAAGCATGGGCATTTTTCAAGAGATTGTCCAGAGAAGAAGTCTGCTGATGAGAAAAGAGTTGAAGATGGGAAGATGGAGAAGAATCAGATGAGTCTGCTGACAATGGAAGCTGGAGGAGTCAATTGGGGTGAGCATCCAAGAGTAAATGAGGAGTCTGATCATGCTCTCATGGCCATTGGTAATGAGGTATCATTATGCTCTAAATTATGTACTGACTCATATAATCATGTTAAGGCTTTATGTGATGAGCAGCAAGAACAAATAGGTGATCTAGAAGTAAATTTATTAGCACATAAAAATGCTGTAAAAACTTTAGAGGCACAAAAGGTCACCCTTCAAAATCAACATGCTGCTTTAAATGAAAAACTATACTTTCAAGCTAATAAGATATATGAACAAGATGAGAAGCTTAAAAGGTATAGACAATTAGGGCTTAAAATTCAGAAGGAGAGGGATGAGCTGAGAAAAAGGGTAGATCAATGGAACAATTCAAATAAAAACCTGTTTAAGTGTTGGGATTCTCAAATTAAGTCAAATAAAAAATGTGGCTTAGGATATGAGGAAAATGAGAATAGGGATATATTTAAGAATAGAGAAGAGGACTATGCTGATAAACCTTTGTACAATAGGTTTGTTAAGACTGGTGACTTTAAGGGAGTACCACCACCCTTGAGTGATGACTATACTCCTCTTGAAAAAGAGGAGTTAGATGATTCACTCTTTGTGTATGGTAAGAAAGGTCCTCAAGTGTCTGAATCAACTACCTCAGAGGACAAATCTAGTAGATATTCTTCTTGTCAATCCAATGACTCTGAAGGATCTATTGATAATTCCTCTGATCACTCTAAGTCTGAGTCAAACAATGAGGAAAAAGAGAATCCTGAACCTAAGGTTGTTATGAAGTGTGAACCTGTTGTTACTAAACCTTTAGTGACTGAACAAAAGGCTGAAACAGTTAAACCTAGTTGTGTCAATCACATAAAAACTCCTAGGGAATCTGTTAAATTGAATGAGTCACCTAGAAGCAATAGTGTTCACAGAGAAAGTAGGAGTAGTTACAATTATGCTCCTAAAAGATGTTTTGTGTGTGGAAGTTTGAGTCATTTAATAAGAGATTGTGACTTCCATGAAAAGAGAATGAAAAGAGAGGCTGAGCAAAAGAGAATGAATGTTAATAAGGTTAATGGTTCAAATAAACCAGTTTGGAACAATGCTAATAGAGTTAATCATGCCAACCAGTTTGTTCCCAGACCAGTTCAACTTAATAACACTACCAGACCTAACTCCTTTGTTAGTTCTGGTAGACCAAATTTTGGGTCTGGATACAGAAACTTTAATGTGTATAGGCAAAATGCTAATTTTATGAGGCCTAAAGTAAATACTGGTTATGTTAACTCTGTGAGACCTAATGTGAACTCTGGTTTTGTAAGACCCAAGCAACCTTTTCAAAAACCTCAGGTGAATGAAAATTTTCAAAGAAATAATTTTTACAAAGCTCATTCACCTGTGAGAAGACAAGTTGGAAAGCAAACAGCAAAACCTTTAAAGGGAAATGGGGGTTCTGCTGTTAAGACCTCAGCATGTATGTCTTGGGATTCAAACAAAAATAAATTCATGTATAAATCCCAAAACAACAGTGGATCAGGTTCAATTAAGAAATTCAAGCATATTGATCCACAAGGCGGACCCAAGCCTACTCAGGCCTGGGTTCCTAAGAGAAACTAATTTCTCTTCTTTTTGTGCAGGATCATCCACTTTGCTATATGGAAGATAGAGGAATACTTGACAGTGGATGCTCTGGGCACATGACTGGTAACAAGAACTATCTTAATGATTTTCATGAATTCGAGGGAGGTTCTGTTACTTTTGGAGGAAGCAAGGGACAAATAACTGGTAAAGGAAGAATCACTGTGGGCAACATAGAATTTGACAATGTATCTTTTGTGAAAGAACTTGGGCAGTTCAACCTTTTCTCAATATCACAGATTTGTGATACTCAGCATAAGGTGCTTTTTACTGAAACTGATTGTCTTGTGTTGACTCCGGACTTTAAAATGCCTGAAGAACATCAAATTCTTCTTAAAGTTCCCAGACAACACAAAATGTACAGTTTTGATATGAAAGCATCTAATCCTGCAAAAGGTGCTACCTGTTTAATTGCAAAAGCTACATTGGATGAATCTAAGTTGTGGCACAGAAGGTTAGGCCATGTGAATTTCAAAAACATGAATAAACTTGTGAAGAATAACCTTGTGAGAGGTTTGCCTTCAAAATTGTTTAAGAATGATCATACCTGTGTGGCTTGCAACAAGGGAAAACAACATAGGGCATCCTGTAAGGTTAAATTAGAAAGATTAATCACTGAACCTTTGCATACCTTACATATGGATCTTTTTGGCCCTACATCTGTCCATAATATTAATCATGCATGCTATTGCCTTGTCATTACAGATGATTGTACTAGATATTGTTGGGTGTTCTTTATGTCTAGGAAGGATGAAACTACCCCTTTGATTCAAAATTTCATTAGACAGATTGAAAACCTTATTGATAAACGAGTCAAAATCATTAGGAGTGATAATGGCACTGAATTTAAAAACAAGAGCATGCTAGATTTTTGTGGTAATAAAGGAATTAAGCAACAATTCAGTAATGCAAGAACTCCTCAGCAAAATGGAGTTGCTGAGAGAATGAACAGGACACTTATTGAGGCAGCTAGGACTATGCTTGCAGATTCACTTTTACCTACTACATTTTGGGCTGAAGCAGTCAGCAATGCCTGCTACATCTTTAATAGGGTTAGAGTGACTAAGCCTCAAAATAAAACTCCTTATGAGCTTAGTGTTTGGCCACAAACCAGTTGTTAGCCATATAAGACCTTTTGGGTGTCATGTTACCATTCTTGATACTTTAAGTGTTCTTGGAAAATTTGAAGGAAAGTCTGATGAAGGGTTTTTACTTGGGTATGCATTAAACAGTAAAGCCTTTAGGGTTTACAATCTAGTATCCAAGAAAGTAGAAGAAAATCTGCATGTAAACTTTCTTGAGGAAAAACCCAATGTCAAGGGAATTGGTCATAGGTGGATGTTTGATATTGATTATTTAACTGATTCTATGAATTATGTTCCTGTCTCCAAGGAGAATCAAATTAACCCTATTGCAGGTACCCAAGAAGCTACTAACATTACAGGTACCAAAGATTTTTCAAATTCAGGGAACATTGATGATATGGCTGAGCTTGTTGTGATTCCATCCACAGAGAACAAGTCTGATGCAGCTGAAGCAGTCATCAAGGATTCTTCACCTCAGAAAACAGACTCTGAAGTTAAGTCTGGCAAAGTCAAATCATCTAGCATGAGCAGTACTTCACTTTTTAAGTCTGGTAGTGATGTTCTACCAGACCCTTCCTCAAATGCTGCATGTGCTGATTCTGAGATGCCAGAACTTGAAGTATTTCCTAATCCTAATGAAGGTGTTTTTAATGGGGCTTCCTATGATGAAGGAGGTATTATTACTGATTTCAACAACTTACCCACTGAAGTGGACGTAAGTCCAACCCCCACTCTCAGGATTCACACCATTCATCCCAAGAGCCAAATAATTGGTAACCCCAAGTCTGCTGTTCAAACAAGAAGTAGAGTGCAACATCAGTCTGCTTCTCTTGCACTCATTAGCCTGATCAAGCAACAACAAAGGGTCAACCATAAGGACCAGCAACATTGCTTATTTGCTTGCTTTCTTTCTCAAAGTGAACCCACTACAGTTTCTGAAGCTTTAGGGGAGGAAAGTTGGGTAGAAGCCATGCAAGAAGAGTTGTTGCAGTTCAAGCTACAGAAAGTATGGGTTCTTGTAGACCTACCTAATGGAGCTAAAGTTATTGGTACTAAATGGGTCTTCAGGAATAAAAGGGATGAAAGAGGGGTGGTTGTAAGGAACAAAGCAAGGTTGGTAGCTCAAGGATATAAACAGGAGGAGGGCATAGATTATGATGAGGTTTTTGCTCCTGTAGCAAGGATTGAAGCTATCAGGTTATTCTTGGCTTATGCATCATTTATGGGATTCAAGGTATATCAAATGGATGTCAAAAGTGCTTTCCTTTATGGCACTATTGATGAAGATGTGTATGTACATCAACCTCCTGGCTTTGAGGATCCTGCTAACCCCAATCAAGTGTATAAGGTCATTAAAGCTCTATATGGTCTTCATCAGGCTCCTAGAGCTTGGTATGAAACTCTTTCTCAGTTTCTTGAAGAACATGGATACATCAGGGGTGTAATTGACAAGACATTATTTATCAAGAGAGATCAGAAGGATATTATTCTTGTCCAAATTTATGTGGATGATATCATTTTTGGATCCACAAGAAAGTCTTGGTGTGATGAATTTGAAGGATTAATGAAGAGCAGGTTTGAAATGAGTTCAATGGGAGAACTTACATTTTTCTTGGGATTGCAAGTTAAGCAAAAGGATGATGGACTTTTTATTCCTAGATTCAAGTATCTGGTAGTTAACATTGGAATGATGAACCCCTAGTTTGAATTAAGGGGAGGTTTGGCCTAAGGGGAGGTCAAACTGTGAAGTATGTAAAGTATGAATACTTACCAGCATTTAGGTTGTTTATTTTAGTTCTGATTTTAGTTCTGTTAATGATGTGATAAAAAAAAAAAAAAAAAAAAAAAAAAAAAAAAAAAAAAAAAAAAAAATTGGTTTGTTTTATCTATATCTTTTATTTCTTTTATAGGCAATGCTGGATTAAGTATATTTTCACAAGTTGTTGAGTGAGACTATTGGAACTTCTCACTTGGTGGAGGTGCTTTGCACTAACACATCAAAAAGGTTATCAGTCCACCTTGTCTCATCAACACAAGGACTGGCTAATCCTGAGCAAACGGCTAACAGGTAAAGATTGCTCAAATCCGTTTATGGCTGACAATTTGCCAAAAATTGTATGGTATTCAACTCACCATATCTAAGATAAGTGAAGAGTTGGCTAGCCCACAAGGTTATGGCTTGTGGTAAAGGCTGTGGAAAACCATAAATGGTAATCAATTCACCATGATGAGGTGCTTTTCCATCAAAGAATTGACTAGTCCAGAAGCAAACGGCTTTTGGTAAAGACTTAACAAATCCGTTGATAAGCTGATGATTTGCTTAAAATCATATGGTTATCAGTGTACCATGGTCTTACACACCAAAACATTTGGCTACTCCAGTAGAAATGGCTATTGGTAAAGAGACATCAAATCCATTAAATTTCAATGATTCACCTCTCACAGATGTTAACACATCTGGAAGTGATGAGAATAGCTATGAAACTTAATATGAATTGATGTACATATAGTCATTGTTGCTGCCAAGTCCATATCAGAAGAGCTTATCAAGATTCAAGCTGCTAGAAAGGAACAAGACCTAAATACATTTCAAAGTGTTCAAGATTCAATCCTCAGAAGGCTAAATCAGAAGAACTTGAAGTTCATGAAGCATGAAGATCAAGTTAGGGGAGGATTGTTGGGAATTATGATGCATATCAAGAACAGACTACTTAGGTCTGGTAGTTTACTACTTAGGTCTGGTCGTTTACTGAGTTAGGTCTGTTTGTGTTTTAGGTCTGGTTATGTAATGATTAAGTCTGGTAGTATATGTTAAGTCTGGTTGACTTATAAAGTCTGGTCTGGTCGTGAAGATAGGAAAGTTTGTTAGAGTTATATTAGGAAAAGATACAATGCGTGTATGTATCTTTATAGAAGATTTGTGTATATCTTCTGTGTCGTCTAGGGTTTCCTTGTGTTATAAAAGGATCCCTAAAGGTTGTTAGTTAATGTGTGTGAGTTGTACGAATTGATAATAGTGAATATCAATATACGAAGTTAGTGAAATCCCTGCTTGTGTTCTAAATTGTTCTTGTTAAGATTCCGCATTAACATTAACAATCACTTAGGGTTTCCCACTTAGATTGGTTCGGATTTATCCTAACCATCTACTAGGTATTCAAAAACTACTTAGTGATCCATATACAATTTGTGGACCAACATTAAGTTATCCAGAATTACACCTTTAGTCCTTTAGTTTTCATACTTTACATTTTACACCCCTTTTATTATATAAGTTACACTTTAACCCTTATAATATCCATAATTACACATTAAACCCTTAGTTTATCAAATTTACACAATTAGTACTTAATTTATAAAGTTATGCGAATGCTCCTTCAAGTTTCCATAATTTACACAATAGGTCCCTCAAATTAATTAATTTACCTATTTAACCTTTAATTTACATTTTCAATCCTTAATTATTAATAATTACATATTAATCCATTAAATTACCAAAATTGCACATAACCCCCTGAATATGATTTATTACTCAATTCGACCCTAACTTTCCAGAAATTACATATTTAGTCCCTCATTTTTATTTATTTTCAAATCGACACAAATATTACAATTAAATCATTATCTCGCCAAAATTACAAATAAGACCCTCATGTTATAATTTTTACATATTCTCCCAGGTCCATAAAATATTATAAAAATATCCCACAAGTTTTAATAATTACAAAACACCCCCTTAATTTATTATTTTCCAATCGGTTTGCAAAAATAATTATCAAAAATCAAACCCTAGTAATCCCAATCATTAAGCAATCATTGTATCATCATTATATCACTTTTATTTCCAGATTTCATCCATTAGAAACCCTAGATCGATCGGTATTATTATTTTCCATGTTTTTCCCTTTTTTGTTCTAAAATCCGATTATAACAATAATTCCAAAACTCACGAATTCGACTCAAACAATTCGAATGACCATTTATTTCAGGTTATACGAAGCATATAGAACCCAAGAAAAATAAGTATACACCTCAGAAAAATCATGTGGATTAAATAGAAAACGATTTCCAAAATTAGGGTTTTAAGCTTGTTATTTTTCATTCGATCAATACATGATGCATGGTTCGATTTCAATAATTTTTACATGTTATATATGATTAGGAGAAGGCTAGAAAATTACCAGAAAAATTATAGATCAAAGGATTTACAAGCTATGGATTTTTGTGGCTCGGTTTCACTATTTACGACCAATTAATTCGTCACGCCCAAACGATCGACTCCAGGACCTTGTGGCTATTTTTCCCACCTCCTTTGCACCACCAAGAACTCTATAAAAACACCTCCTTGCCTCAGAAAAATTGGATCAAGTGTGTGGGATTTTTATGGGTGGCGGCTAAATGTTTGTTAGGGTTTAATGGTTGAATAAAATTATGGGATGATATAAATTATGTTAGACCGAGTATTTGGGGGGGGGGGGGAAATGGGCTAGAATACCGGCCTTAATTGGCCAAATCAATTTACCATTTTTATCAAATTTTCTATTAATTTAATTTGTATTTAAAAGGTTTTTAATTAATAATAATTATTTATTATTAATATGGAATTCGGCCCAAGTGATATTTGAGTGAAATAATATACTTTTGTACTTGTGAAAATATTTGGAGCTTGCCTCAAAATTATCTTACTTGATTTGTAGTTCGTTTCCAGAGATTCGGGATTAATTCGGAACTTTAATTAAGCTTTAATTAAATTTTAAAGTTTTCAGGGGCATTTTGGTAATTTTTGCATGTTTTAGATTTTCGGGTTTTACAAAATACCCATTGCCCCCGAGGATCAAGAGAAGACGACTTTCACCTGCCCTTATGGAACCTTCGCCTATAGGAGAATGCCGTTTGGACTATGCAACGCCCCTGCTACTTTCCAACGTTGTATGACGGCTATCTTCCATGATATGGTAGAAGACTTTATGGAATTCTTCATGGACGACTTCTCGGTGTTCGGTAACTCATTTAGTGATTGTCTCTTTAAACTTGATAAAATGCTTGCTAGGTGTGAAGAAACTAACCTTGTTCTTTGTTGTGAAAAATATCATTTTATTGTTAGAGAGGGAATTGTGTTAGGACATAAGATTTCTGGGAAAAGTATAGAAGTCGACAAAGCTAAAATTGATGTAATTGCCAAACTACCTTACCCCACTAATGTAAAAGGTGTTAGAAGTTTTTTAGGGCATGCTGGAATTTATCGTAGATTCATAAAGGATTTTTCAATGATATCTAGGCCTATGACCCAATTATTGCTAAAAGATGCGAAGTTTGATTTTTCTGAAGATTGCAAAAAGGCGTTTAATATACTTAAAGAAAGACTAACTTCTGCACCTATAATAATTTCGCCAGATTGGAATCTACCTTTTGAACTAATGTGTGATGCTAGTGATTATGCTGTTGGAGCTGTACTTGGCCAGAAGATAGAAAAGAAATTTAAGCCAATTTATTATGCTAGCAAAACATTAAATAATGCCCAAGAACATTACACCACCACGGAAAAAGAACTTTTTGCAGTAGTTTTTGCATTCGATAAATTTAGGTCATATCTTATATTGTCAAAAACTATGGTCTACACTGACCATTCGGCTTTGAAGTATTTGTTCAATAAACAGGATGCCAAGCCACGGCTTATTAGGTGGGTTTTATTGCTCCAAGGATTCAATATTGAAATTAAAGATAAAAAGGGTGCCGAGAATCTAGCTGCTGACCACTTATCTAGACTTGAAAACCCTGATATGGAGGTGCTTGATGAAAGGGAAATCGCTGATGACTTTCCTGATGAACACCTTATGATGGTAAGAATTAAGAGCAATAATAATAGACCATGGTATGCTGACCTATATAAACTTTATTGTTGCAAATGAAATTTCAAAAGTGGCCTAACATCCGACGAGAAAAGAAGATTTCTAAATCACGCTAGTGAGTATATTTGGGATGAACCTTATGCCTTTAAATTATGTCCTGACAATATTATACGAAGATGTGTAGATGGAGATGATGTCCCAGAAATATTAGCACATTGCCATTCAGGGCCGCCGGAGGGACATCACGGTGCAGTTATTACAAGAAGAAAAATCCTTGATGCAGGATTCTATTGGCCCACTATGTTGGATGATGCAAAAGATTATATAAAAGGATGTGATGCGTGTCAACGATCCAGAAATATTACATCAAGAAACGAAATGCCGCAAAACTATATCCATGTATGTGAAGTTTTCGACATATGGGGATTGGACTTCATGGGACCGTTTCCTGAATCTAAAGGTAATAAGTATATTTTGGTTGCTGTTGATTACGTATCAAAATGGGTCGAAGCGCAAGCGTTACCAACAAACGACAGCAAGGTAGTTCTTAAATTTTTGCAAAGTTTGTTCGCTAGGTTTGGAGTTCCTAAAGCATTGATTAGTGATAGGGGAACACACTTTTGTAATCACCATCTAGGAAGAGCTTTGCAAAAATATGGAGTGTATCATAAGGTCTCCACTGCTTACCATCCTCAATCCAATGGGCAAACTGAAGTAACCAATAGAGCTATAAAACGGATTCTAGAAAAAATAATTGGATATAATCCGAAAGGGTGGTCTGACAAGTTAAATGATGCTTTATGGGCATTTCGTACAGCCTATAAGACACCGACGGGATGCACTCCATTTCGTCTCGTATACGAAAAAGCATGCCACCTACCGGTCGAAATAGAACAAAGTGCATATTGGGCTTTAAAGAAATATAACATGGATATGGAAGCTGCAACGAAGAACCGTTTCATGGAACTGAATGAACTCTACGAACTAAGAGATGAGGCCTACAGAAATACTAAGATCTACAAAGAAAGAACTAAAAGATGGCATGACTCGAGGTTACATAGGGATAAAACGTTTACTATTGGAGAAAAAGTGCTGCTATTTAATTCTCGATTAAAGATGTATCCAGGTAAACTTAAATCAAGATGGACGGGTCCGTTCGTTGTCAAGAAAGTGTATCCATATGGGACTATTGAAATATGCGATAAAAATGGTTATATATTCAAGGTAAACGGGTAACGAGTTAAAAAAATACTTTGATAATAAAATTGAGGATATTTAGAACGAGGTAGTGGAGTTTGAACCCGGAGTATTGGAATAAGGAGCTGAACGTGAGTCTAACTTGAAGACTCTGGAATAAAGACAAGTGCTGACCGGGAGACAACCCGGAAGAAAAAATTTTACTTTTCGGTTATGTGTCGAGTCTGTCAGACCTGCAGAAGATACAGCGCATCTCCATCATAAGATGCGACGCATCACCTGCACTGGTCATATCTTATTTAATTTTCAGCATTTTACCTTTTGACTTTAAAACTTTCTGTCAGTATTTTAATGCGGCGCATCCCTGGTTAAGGATGCGACGCATCTTTTATTCTGATTCGTATTTATTCCAGGCTCGATACGGCGTATCTTCTTCCATAAGATGCGGCGTATCGACTGACCTGATGATTTACAGTTTAATTTTTTAAGTTTTATTTTTGCTAACTACTAATGTATTATGCAAGTTTGAACCTTCTTAACTCAGGTGTGTTAAAGTCTAAATGGTATTATAGATTCCTGCATTTCTGTGGATACATCATCTATGAAGCTTAAACGTTCTAATCCACAAGAAAGTTGATTTTTGCTCTTATACGAATAATGGAGGATCATACCGAGCAAATCTCAGGGGAGTTTTTTCTGTTCTAATTCTTTTATTTTCCAGTTTTTAACCTTTGATACAAACAACGAGGACGTTGTTTAACTTAAGTGGGGGGATTGGAGAATTAGAACACTTACTTGTCCTAAACTTTTTCAAAATATGCTTAAAATGCGCTTAATATATCAAAATTTAAAATTTTTTAGCATGTTTTTGTTTAAAGTCTAAATTACATAACCGCACACATAACTCTATTCTTTCAAAAATATTAAAACTTTAGTGTGCTGGTGACTTGTAAACTTTAGAACTTGGCTTGTATACTATTCGAGACCACCATAATAAGTATTATCTATATAATTGGAATGACTTGTCTAAATTGGTAAATTTCTAGGATTACACCCAAATAGCCTTTATATGTTATGTGATATTAACTAACTACACTGGTTAGTTAACCCCCGTATAAACCCTTTTGTTACTCTCACTTTTAGAGTAAGATACCCCTAGAAAAACCCTCAGAGCCATTCCTTTCGTTTCTTACACCTTTGTTATAATGTTTCGATACACCCTTACACCTTAGCCTACCCTGTAGATTAAAATCCGTGGTTGGTTAATTGCTTTAGGCAAAGTGTGTTTCCTTACATTACCTGTGTTCGTGTGCGTAATTCATTATCTTTGGTTAGTTTTGGAAATTGCACAATGCAATTGGTATGAAAGTAAATATTGTATATCTTTTAGTTTATTTTTCGTGTGTTTGCTACTTTCGCTATTACAGTTATTTCTGAAAGTATGAAGAGTATGGAAAATTATCTGGAAAAATAGTGATAGTAAAGTTGTGAAATTTTACACATATAAAGTTAAAAAAAAAAAAAAAAAAAAAAAAAAAAAAAAAAAAAAAAAATGAAAAGTTGGATGTTTATTTTAACCAACTTATATAAAGTTTTGTATTAAGTGGGAGATATCACCACTATTTGTTGTATATTATATTTATGGATTGAATGGGAGTTGGCCGTTATGGGAACGCCAACTAAGGTTATTCTTTGATTGAGATCTTGTTGAGTATAATTCGTGTCTACCTAAAGCGTGTGTTTCAAGTGTTAAAGCGTGAGTTATTCAATGATATGAGTCTTATTCATGGGATGGTTGGGAAGGTGATTAACCACACTTAGGATTTTAATTTATCTGTTTTGTTTATTTTTCATTTTACACCAATTTGTATCCCAAATATTATCCATACCCTATATCATTCTTCATCCAAACCTTTGATTTATTGAGATTAGGGATTTAAGCAATCTTAAGTATCGTAGTCGTGGATTTGGCTATGTATTTATGATTTTGTCGCCCTTTTTGATATAATATTATTGGTGAAGATTACTTGGTCCTATCTTTAGCCTATTCGAGTTAAGGATTTGAGCAATTGCAAGTATCGTGGTCGTGGATTCGATCATGTATTTGTAATTTTGTCGCCTTTTCTGGAATATGAGATCGATGGAGATTAAAAAGAATGATCAACCCTTAACCAACAAACCCTTTTTACCGCTTTAGACTTGTTATTCCTTGGCTTTAGTGGGGGAGATGCGTATACTTGCCAAGCCTATGATAGAATATTCGTCACGACTAAGCAACTAAACGATTTAGAATTGTTTTACATTAAAAATTATTTTGGTTTCTACTTCGTTAAGTGTTTGGTTGTGTGATTATGACAAAAACGAATACATGCTTAAATATAAAAATAAATCCTAATATCTTTTAGGATACATTTTCATTTGATTGATTCTAAGGTTTACTTGGGGACAAGTAAAGTTCAAGTGGGGGGATATTTGATGAACTCAAATAAGTACATTTTATTATCATCATTTATCCTATTTATTTGACTTGTTTTATTATATTATCTATGGGAATCGATACATTAATGTTTACTTTAGTAATTCTCAGGTAAAAACAAGCATTATGTGAAACTTGGCGATTTTGGACTAATTATGGAGCAAAACAAGCAAGATGTCAAAAGCCTACTGAAATCCAGAAGATCAAGCTCGTTCTACTCCAGATACGCCGCATCATACTTCTAACATATGGCGTATCACTATCAAGATTTCACAAGTTACAATCCAAGTACATGCGCCGCATACAAAGTCAAGATACGCCGCATCTGAAGACGGTGTACGAATATTCCTGAATATATTAATCTTGGACCCCACGCGAAGTTAAGTCAATGCGCCGCATCTATCAACTAGATGCGCCGCATCTATCCCTCAGACAGAAACTATAAATACCCCAAGGCCAGACGAATTTCGGGACACTGACTCTTAGCTTAACTCAGAAACCGAAGACAGAAGAACCCTAGAGCCGAATTCAGACGACCAAGCAGCACAAGACACACCTAAACGAAGATACAAGAGCTGTAAGAAGGTCCTGCATGTATTCAATTCATTAAGTAGTTTTGTTTTATTGTATTAGTACACTTTAATTCATCAGGATTGATGGGCTTGTGTCATGTGACTACGGAAAATCATGCACTCCCCTTAATATTGCTTTCCCATTAATTAAAGTTTATATGTTGATGTCTTTGGTGACTTTTATTAGTGCATTGATAACCTCTGTGTCTAGCTGAGCATTGCTTGGGTCGCCATGCCCCTTCCTCGCCTATTTAAGAAACGCTTAATAAATAGGATAGACATAAGTAATCATTAAGGGTTTACTCCCCGATAAGATTAGAGCCAACGAGAAAGGTTTAATTATATACACTTCATATAAAACTAGCAATAAAACAAGTGACAAGCTACTTAATTATCAGGACAGGTCTTCTTATTGTCTCGAGTATCTATTTGTGTACGTGTGTGCTAATCGTTGATTCGTGCTCATTAGTTTAGTTTACTATTTAATCATAACCAAACCGTGCCAGTCTCTCAGGCTGAACCCCCTTGCGTTAGATTAGTTTGTACAGCTAACTTAGGATATTAAAATACTGATTAGAATAACTAGATAATAAGTTCCACTCTTAGTGATCGACACTCTACTTACCATTATATTCATACTGACCGGGTACACTGCTCGTTAAGTGTGTGTGTTATTGATAAGTCGGCTAAATATAAATTTAAAACTTGAGTAGGCATTAATACTGCTAAACCGCAACGACAAGCACGCGCATCAGGAATTCCGTCCTGGAATTCAGTGTGTGTTATATATTAATATACGAACAAAGAAACGAAGAAAAAAAAAGATAGACTAAAGAAAACCTAGAAAAAGAAAACAAAAATCTCACTAGAAAGGAATCTAGTGAGTAGACCTATAAAAATAAAAATTCAACCTAAACAATAACTATTCCCCGGCAGCGGCGCCAAAAACTTGATGCGTGGTTTTGCAACCTTACAACAGGTTTTACCTCTCAAGGGATCTCAAGAGGCTTACAACCCCACCAGGCAGTGTACCTGACCGATGTAGTATAGTGTAGTGGTAAGTACGGGGGATTGATCGTTCTCCACAGGGAATAGTGTTCGTTAGGTATGAAAAACTACTCTAATAGGTCTAAGGGTGAGAGAAGATTCTTTTTATGTTTTTATAATTTTATGAAAGCAAGTAAAATCTCGGGTTTGAAAGAGTGGGCGGAATTAGTTGCTAATCAACTAACCCAAATAACTACGAATGCAAATAAAATAAAATAACAGAAAATGAAAATGTGGTGAAATTTATGTGGGGAGAAATGTGTTTACTTAGATTTCCTTACTCCCTAACTATCTTTTACCGGTTGATTAGTGTGTATTAATTGCGTGGATGACGGGTATATTCCTTAATACCAATCGTGGGGTGGCGTACGTACTTCCCCAACTCTACAAGCTCCTACTTCACTCCTATGTCGAGCCGGCTAGGAAGCTCCTAACATGGGATCACTAGAATTCGCTTGTGCATTAAATACAACCATAAAAACCTTAGTACGCATTGGTTCATGTTTCTTAAGACGTTCAAGCAAGTTACCGTATAGGAAGTTAGCCAGTTTTCTTAAGCCTAACATAGATGAACAATCATCCAATACAACTAATAACACACTAATAACCAATAATCAATAGCTAGGTTTCATTAGATCTAAGCAAACACAAAGAAAACCTAGCCTAGCATGTTAAACAAAAGACAAGAACAAGATAGAATCAAACAACACATAGACATATTGAATGATTAATTGATAACTTATCTTCAATGTAACATGGAAGATCTCAAGGCAAAAAGCCTTGAAAAAGCTGCTAAAATCGTCTTAGGGTTTCCTCCCAAAAGGTTACACACAAAGTTCCACACTAATGACAAAAAATTGCAAAACTATATATAGAGATCAAGGGCTGACGGCGTCACGTTGTAGATTCTGACGCCGTCACCTCGCCGCTTTTAGGGTTCCCGGATGGCCTTCCTGACGCCGTCCCTCTTTAGACCTCCAAAATCCGTTCTGGCTTATCAAAGCTCGACGCCGTCAGATTATGGCTTGACGCCGTCCCTCTTTAAGTTAAGCCGTGACGACCTTGATCACATTAAAGGGTGACGCCGTCAGATTTTTCATGCAAAATTCTCTGGCTTATCATGAGTAATTTTCATATCCACCTTTTTCTTGCCAAGCCATGACGCCGTCCAGGGCAATCCCTGACGCCGTCAAAGGTACTTTTTAGCCGATTTTGAGACTTTGTCGTTTTCTTCACTTTTATGCTCCAAAAACGTCCAAAATGCTTCCTTTTCCAGATTTCTTCTCTAAAGTACCTAAAATGACAAAAGGAACGATTTAGGGCAATATTTGATCAAATAAATACGATTTAGGGCTTAAATGACCCCCTAAAAGCGGTACACTTTTCGCTTCATCAAATACCCTTACACTTGAGATTTGCTTGTCCTCAAGCAAATGCACTTTTATTCTAATCAAAATACAAGTTAGGGGTCATTTAACGCTAATATAAAAGTAATTGCAACAAATAATCGTTCCACTTTAATCATAATAAGCACGGAGATTACAAACTAGCACCTCACAAGTAGTGTTTAGATACTCACATCTCTCAGGTGTCATCAAAATAAATCTCATAAATGAAAACGGATAATATCTCTCACTACCTGTCATAGCAAATAGATTACCATAGGCTTGGGAAAGGATCGAAAACCTCCTCCACTAGGCGTAAGCACCAAAGATAAACTATCAAAGAGGGCTTTTAAACGGGTTATAACGTTAGGTGTAGGGAAAAGGAAAATACGGTTTTGTTGGATAAGGAATATTTTACTGGTGGCGAGTTAAAGATCTTGATCAATTACATGTACTATACAATGTTGCTAAGCCAAGACTCGACTCAATCTTAAGCTAAAAACAAAATAACAAAAACATAAAATAAACATAAAATGAAACGGGATGGTAGTCCGTATGTTTTTTCTATTTTTCTTTTTCTCATTTTTTTTATTTTTCTTGATTTTTCGATTTTTTTTTTTTTTTTCATACACTCTTGCCCTACCATCCAAAATAATACATCATAGGGGAGTTGCATTCCCCTTACACTTGAACTTTTACATAACTTTACAAATAACTAATCTAATGACTCGGATTAAGATAATTGAAAAACTTGGAGTACTTTTAAAATATTTAGCACATATGGGGGTAATAATGATGTTCTTCCCCATTACTCCATTACACTAGTACTTTACCCATGAGTCCCAATCGTCCCAAAACAATATGTACAAGGATATGACTCGACTTAGCAACCATATAATCAACTAGATAATTAACTTGGGTTTAAACAAATGTTGTCACAATAATGCACTAAAAATGAGTGCATACAAGGTAGGCTAAGGCGATTTGGGTGTACATTTTAGTGGGGTGTAAACAAATTCTTCCTTTAAGTAAAATGCTTAAAGGTCGAAACGAAAAGATAGGCTCTGAGGGGTGTACTAGGGGTATCGTGTACTAAAAATGAGTACAACGCAAAGGGTGTGGGAGAATTACTTGACCAATGTAGCCAACGTAATTATAACAAAAACACAGGTGTAAAACAATGGGTTAATCCTAATGCCTCTTATCATGTAGTAAATCTAACTACACGAATGTAGTCTCACTTGTGGCCTCGGAATGGTCCTAACGCAAGTTCTAGAATCTAAGTGCTACCGGTACACACATCATAGCATAAATGCTTTTCCTACCAATTCTAGGGGCGAACCTCACATATTTGGGGGTGGAAAATTTTTTAGTGGTACGGTTTTTGTGCTAGTCATATAACTCCTATCCATGAGACGCTCATTAAGATCAAAGTTTCACTCCTAAATGTTGTAAAAAAATTTAAATTTGGCACTAAAATTGCCCTAACAAGTATTTATCTCAGTTTTATTACACATCTACCATTAAACAAACAAAAATCAAGCGTAATAGCATTCTCTAATCGTACTTTTACCCCCGCTTACACTTAAGATGAACATTGTCCCCAATGTTCAAATAACAAGATGTAAAAGCATAAAGTAAAAGAATGAAATCAAATACTCCCCTGATTCGCTCGGTGGATAATGAAGTAACACAATTAGATCTTCTTCCAAGGTAATGTTGAAGCTTCATGACTAATGCATCACCAAAAGCTTGATCCAACAAACATTTCCTTGTCCAAAATAACCTGTTAAACCTGAGAAAACAAACACGAAAACCTGCATAACATCGGCGGGATAAACTCTATATATAAGGATATAATGCTTGTGGAATGATAATTTTGCAGATTCCTGGAGATTATAAGTTATAGATATCATAAAAACTTTTTATGAAAACAAAACTTTCAAAAATTTTCAGAAAATTAAACCTGACGTCGTCAGGTTGTAAATCCTGACGCCGTCAGAAATGATCTGACAGAATTCTCATGTTAAGTTTCCGGAAAATTTTTGGAAAAACCTATACCTTACTTCCTGGAATTCCTGCAAAACATCATTATGACTCGATACAAGCATTTGACTCAAACAAATACTAATATGTATGTTCATTTAATATTATTACGATTCATGTTCATTTGTTCTAATAAACCGATTTAGATTTCCCTTACACTTAACTTTTGCAAAATACCTTTATATGTAGTTAAGACAAAGTTAAAAACAAGATAAAGCATTTTCACAATTAGTTTTTGAACATGAATCAATAATAATAAAATTTAAACACACATACGGAAACAAATAAAATCAAACAAACAAAGAAATAAACACACAAAGCAAATAAAGCTTGGGTTGCCTCCCAAGAAGCGCTTTTCTTTATTAACGAGTCTTGTAGCTAGACTCAAAGTCCTTCTACCCTATGTAAGTGAGTTCGTCATCGAGGACGTCTTTAGGGTTAAGCTTGGATTGAAGTTTCCTATTGGTCCGCTTAGTGCAATATATCTTTTCAAACTTCTCTCCATCCGGGTCATACAATGTCATCTTAATATGCCATGACCCATCTCCATCTTTGGGTGGTTTTTCCCAATCCCACTTATGATCATCTTCCTCACAAGTCCACTTATTCATTCCTAGGTTAATTGGCAAAACTCCTAGGAAATCAATCATCTTCCTAAAAACTAGAGGGTCTTCAAATGGATCCAATTCGGTGTCCCTAGCCAAGAGTTGCTCTACCGTATGTGTTCGGTTCACAAAGTCCTCTTCTAGGTAAAATGGGCGTTGGGGTCCTATGAAGTCTCTATCGATCCAAGGTCCATATCTAGATTGTCTCCTATTTAATTCTAACCAATGGGGTGTTGGTTCCTCACTAGTATCATAGGCAAGTTTCTTAACATCATAGACTGACCAAGTATCACCTTCTCCTACCGCTATCTTAGATTCCTTACAATCAATCATAGCACTAGCGGTTGCCAAAAATCCTCTACCTATCAACAAGGGGCATGTAGGGTCGCTAACCATATCAAGGACGTGGAAATCGGCTAAAATGGTTAGTTTTCCAATGTGTACTAACACGTCCTTAACTACTCCAACCGGGTAAGCAACACTTCCCTCCGCTAAACCTATTATCACCTCGGTTTCTTCAAGTTTTCCTAGTTTTAGAGAGGTGTAGAGAGGTAACGGAAGTAGGTTAAGGCTTGATCCAAGATCGGCTAATGTGTCATAAGCCTCCGAATTACCGATCTTGCAAGGTAGAACAAATAAGCCCGGATCATCTAACTTCTTAGGTAGCTTGTTTTGAACAAAGGCGGTCCCTTTTTCGCCTAACTTGAGCTTCTTCTCATCCAACACATCAACAACCGGACTTTCAAGGCGGAGCTCCTTGAATTCTTCGTCAAGGTTTTGAGTGGGAGGTGTTTCAACTACAACTTGGGTTTGTTTGAAACACGTGCTCATGGAATTGACCGAATAATATTGTGGACAAGAACTAGGAGACGTAACCGATGAAACGGCGTTGATGTTTAGCTTCGGGTTCTTGACTGTGTTGCTAGGGAGTGCTCCCATTTCTCGGTCATTGAGGGCTTTCAACAAAGTGTCAATCTTATTGGTCATCTCGCTTTGTTTTTGTTTGAAATCGGCTTCAAACTTGGCTAAACGAGCTTCTTGAGATGCCATAAATTGAGACATCAATCCTTCAAAGTTATTGGTACTACCATTGCCGGAAGGATTGTTGTTGAAAGTACGGTTCGAGTTGGAACCGCTTGATTGGAAACGATTAGGTGGGTTGGAAGAATTGGTTTGTTGTGCGTTTTGATTTTGCTTCCACCTAAGGTTCGGGTGATTTTTCCATGAGGGGTTGTATGTATCACCGTAGGGGTTTGGCTCGGGTTTGAAAGTATACCACTTGTCTCCCGCTCCGTCGGTACGCGAGGATGCGTAGTCCGCAAAAGCTTGTTCGGGGAGTTCCATGCAATCATGAGTGTCGTGGGTACCACTACATAATTCACATGAAGAAGTGATTTTGTTCACTTGGCTTGAAGGTTTAGGAGCCTCGTAGGATTTCATGAGAAACTTGACTTGGTCTTCAAGTTCTATGATCCTACGGTCGGAAGTGCTTGAATTGTTCGAAGGCAAAGATATTGCCTTGACCGTTTTATTCAAATCATGGGGATCACTCCAACTTTCGTTGTCATAAAGAGCAAGATCCTCTAGGAGAGCCCATGATTGTTCCGCACTTAGATCACGTAGCTTACCACCGGCCGATTGGTCAATGGTTTGCCTCGTGGAGAGATTGATATGGTCATAGAAGATTTGGACTTGGAGCCAAAGTTCTATGCCATGGTGAGGGACTTTTTGGAGTAAGTCCTTGAATCGAGTCCATGCCTCGTAGAGGGTTTCACCTTGACGTTGTTGGAACATCAAGATATCAGTCCTTAACTTGGTAGTTCTTCCCGGTGGGAAAAACTGAACAAGGAAACGAGTAGTGAGATCATCCCAAGAGGTGATGGATCCTGCGGGTTGACGTTCTAGCCACTGACTAGCTTGGTCCCGCAGAGAGAATTGAAAGAGACGTAGTCGGGTCGTCTCTCGAGTGGCAACATCAAGGTCTATAGAATCAACGATTTTGAGAAAGTCCTTGAGATGTTGATTAGGATCTTCAGAACGAAGTCCATGGAATGCGCATCCGCTTTGCACCAACCGGATGGTGTCGGATCGCAAGGGAGTGACATTAGCTCCTTGAGTGAGCTCAATGGTGTTTCGATAGCCATGGTGGCTAGGACGGGAGTACTCTCCTAAAGTACGGGCTCTAGGAGGTGGTGGTTGTTGTGGTGGGTTGTTGGGATCGAGGATATTACCACCTTCCATGATGTCGGATGGTAATGGTTATGAACAAAGAAACGAAGAAAAAAAAAGATAGACTAAAGAAAACCTAGAAAAAGAAAACAAAAATCTCACTAGAAAGGAATCTAGTGAGTAGACCTATAAAAATAAAAATTCAACCTAAACAATAACTATTCCCCGGCAGCGGCACCAAAAACTTGATGCGTGGTTTTGCAACCTTACAACAGGTTTTACCTCTCAAGGGATCTCAAGAGGCTTACAACCCCACCAGGCAGTGTACCTGACCGATGTAGTATAGTGTAGTGGTAAGTACGGGGGATTGATCGTTCTCCACAGGGAATAGTGTTCGTTAGGTATGAAAAACTACTCTAATAGGTCTAAGGGTGAGAGAAGATTCTTTTTATGTTTTTATAATTTTATGAAAGCAAGTAAAATCTCGGGTTTGAAAGAGTGGGCGGAATTAGTTGCTAATCAACTAACCCAAATAACTACGAATGCAAATAAAATAAAATAACAGAAAATGAAAATGTGGTGAAATTTATGTGGGGAGAAATGTGTTTACTTAGATTTCCTTACTCCCTAACTATCTTTTACCGGTTGATTAGTGTGTATTAATTGCGTGGATGACGGGTGTATTCCTTAATACCAATCGTGGGGTGGCGTACGTACTTCCCCAACTCTACAAGCTCCTACTTCACTCCTATGTCGAGCCGGCTAGGAAGCTCCTAACATGGGATCACTAGAATTCGCTTGTGCATTAAATACAACCATAAAAACCTTAGTACGCATTGGTTCATGTTTCTTAAGACGTTCAAGCAAGTTACCGTATAGGAAGTTAGCTAGTTTTCTTAAGCCTAACATAGATGAACAATCATCCAATACAACTAATAACACACTAATAACCAATAATCAATAGCTAGGTTTCATTAGATCTAAGCAAACACAAAGAAAACCTAGCCTAGCATGTTAAACAAAAGACAAGAACAAGATAGAATCAAACAACACATAGACATATTGAATGATTAATTGATAACTTATCCTCAATGTAACATGGAAGATCTCAAGGCAAAAAGCCTTGAAAAAGCTGCTAAAATCGTCTTAGGGTTTCCTCCCAAAAGGTTACACACAAAGTTCCACACTAATGACAAAAAAATTGCAAAACTATATATAGAGATCAAGGGCTGACGGCGTCACGTTGTAGATTCTGACGCCGTCACCTCGCCGCTTTTAGGGTTCCCGGATGGCCTTCCTGACGCCGTCCCTCTTTAGACCTCCAAAATCCGTTCTGGCTTATCAAAGCTCGACGCCGTCAGATTATGGCTTGACGCCGTCCCTCTTTAAGTTAAGCCGTGACGACCTTGATCACATTAAAGGGTGACGCCGTCAGATTTTTCATGCAAAATTCTCTGGCTTATCATGAGTAATTTTCATATCCACCTTTTTCTTGCCAAGCCATGACGCCGTCCAGGGCAATCCCTGACGCCGTCAAAGGTACTTTTTAGCCGATTTTGAGACTTTGTCGTTTTCTTCACTTTTATGCTCCAAAAACGTCCAAAATGCTTCCTTTTCCAGATTTCTTCTCTAAAGTACCTAAAATGACAAAAGGAACGATTTAGGGCAATATTTGATCAAATAAATACGATTTAGGGCTTAAATGACCCCCTAAAAGCGGTACACTTTTCGCTTCAAATTAAAAGTAGTTCAGCATGTATCTCCCCCAAAGAGTTTGTAAAACAACTAAGTAATGGAAAGTGGGGCTAAGAACTCACCTCAGAGTACATGATGTTAAGGATATAATGAAATCGCTGGATAAGCCGGGAGAATCTCTACGAGCAACCTAGAAATATGATATCGTGTCTTAGGTTCTAAAACAACGAAGTAAATATTTAAACATGCCATATATAGTTTATATAACTCGTACTACCGTTCGGGCCATCATAATTCAGAAGTCATGTAGTAAACGTTCGCGGAGCTAGGACACTTTAATTCGTAAATCCAGCAACTCGTCGATCCGTTTACCCAAATGAAACCCCTCACATGAAGTTCCCTAGTGTTGTAGTATTTGATAGAAAATATATATTTTGCTTACTTGATTACATGACACATTAAGAGTTTATAAATACAATAAATAAACTAACAAAGTTTATAAGTATTTAAAGTATATAAATACTTACCTTAATTTAGAATGCTTGAGTATTATATAAAAAGGGAATATAAGCGGAGCTTCAACGTGAAATTTGTAATCTTCGTAAACCCGAGGCTACTTGAAGATTATAACAACGCCTTCTTGAAAACCCGAAGCTATTTGAAGATAATAAAAAAGTCTGTTTGGAGACTTGAAGTTATTTAAAGATTATAACGACTCTTTCTTGAAAACTCGGAGAAAATAAGATCAAATGCTAGCTTTTCTCAAAAACAAATGAACTTTCTTACAAATATAAGAGAAGTGCCTTTGGTTTGAGGACTTTAAGGTTATAAGAAGGTGTGGTGCAAGTTTTCTATGTGCTTAGCTTGGTATTTATAGGCTAGAAAATCTAGTTAACTATATATCGGGTTAAAAACTTACCATGGTTAAGTTTACACTTGTAAACATCTAAAGAATGAATGGTCAAGATCAAGCCACCATACATGATGACTCCTCAAAAAGGCCACATATGGCTAAAATGAGGAGGTTAAGAGTTTTGAGTTTTTATCTTGCCTTTACGGAGTGAGTTTTGGTCCCGGTAATTGCTAACGGTAAGTACTTAAATCACGAAACGTAAAATCGGGTATCGTAAAAATACGAAAATTTAAGAAATGATTAAACTTGTCAATATACTCATTATTATCTTATAAAAATGAGTGATAAGTTTAATGGGTCGCGAAAACGCTGATAACGCTGGAAACGTAGGTTTAAAACGCGTAAAACGTAAAACGTACGAAAGTTGCGTAAAACTGAGAAAAGTAAAATGTAACTTTTCTAATATGATTATAATGAACTTAAAAGACTTAAAATGTCTAGGCTAGACTTAGTCTAGTCTCGGTTGGTGTTAAACATTCTTTAGGTCTAAAACCGTAAGTGTTAAAAATCAATGAATGATTTATAAAATCAAGGAATGATTTTTGGTCAAAGGAGGAGGGAAAATATGTTGACTTTTCCAACAACATAAAAGCTTCTAATCGTCTTAGAAAATGTGGTGCAGGTATAGGCTAAGGTTGCGGATAAGTAAAAGTGCTTAAAACGCAAGTTTAGTTCTGTAAGACACAAGGTCTATTTGGTAACATTTTGACTTAATTATCAAAAATTCCCTAATTGATTGTGAGTGTACTAAAAATTAATCTGATGTGAGGAAAATTGTCGCAGTTGGTTTTCGTTATGCGCAGGATGTTTAAACGACGTTTAAACCGAACGTATAGTTTCTTATTAACTTTTGCAAAAATGACCCGATGAGCGTCAAACTTTCACTTTATCATGGAAATAATTTAACTTACGAGAATATGAAATAAAAATTTTGGGAGTGAATAGTGCAAGTGAATAGTAAAAATGAATAGTGAAATGAATAGTAAAAATTTCAGAAATAGAAATTAACCTGAAATGCGAATTGTTACACAATGATTCATAACAAGTACTTAACAATGATGAATACAATGCTGAAGCAGTGCAGTTGCCTCTGAGGATGTCTTCACAGCTCTTGATCTTCTCGTATCTTCCTCAGCTTGCTTGAATTACTT
Organism: Artemisia tridentata subsp. tridentata; assembly: GCA_021014915.2. Lineage (NCBI taxonomy): Eukaryota > Viridiplantae > Streptophyta > Magnoliopsida > Asterales > Asteraceae > Artemisia > Artemisia tridentata. Next base: position 161,867,605 of record CP139503.1, read on the forward strand.
GCAGAATCACTGTAATGATCTAACTGGGTTATTACTCCCTCCCAATTTGTAATCCCTTTTCTTTTACATGCTCCCTCCCAAATTGACAACCCGTTTGATATAACCCTGATGCTTGTAGAAGAAGTTTCTCTGAATTCTGCCCAAATTGTCTTCAGTCTCTTGCACAGCGGAAAATGGATCATAGACTGATAATCTGTAACTTCTTCACAGGTTTGTTTGGGGAGCATCATATCTACATCTTCAACTTACTTAGAATGCTTCTAGTTCTTCAATAAAAGTCCCGATGTACACATTTCTACCTCCAGGATGATGACGATCATTCGGACTCATCCTACATATGTGTACATAAACATATCAACTGGAAGCAAAATACAAATCAATACCCCATGAGTGGATGTCGATAACTATTCTCTCTACAATTCTCTTCAGATCAACCTCTTATCAAACGTCTTTTCACTTCCTCTGGCTAATAATAAATGACCAAGTACGGAGACAACCCGATATGACAAACTTAAGAATGAAGTAAAATTTCCAGACTTGTGACTTAAGCTTGTACTAATGTGTGATTAAGAACCTATAATGAGCACAACAACGTCACTCCTTAAATTATAGGTAGTGGCATATACCCAACCATCCATCCTTTAATGTATATCCGCCTCTTGAACAATCCACAACCTTTTGTGACACTAAGCACTACAATGTAACTCCTTAAAGTGATAGCTATTGTGAGCATTAAGAACCAACATATGCGTTTATAGATTTCACACATAGCTAGATGTCCAAGTCTTAATCACTATTCTATAAATGCTCAAACAAGGATCTCGAAGAATCATGCATCTAACCAACACTGATATCTTCAAGATACTAAGTACACGCACCCGTGAAATTCCACTTCAAGCTCAAATAAGTAATAATGAATCATCCTTGTAGTCACAGTTGATAACATTTAAATTTTAGCCATTGTCCTTTGATTGTGAATCTTGATCAGGATCTTTTAGGCTATACGTGGTGATTTTGCAAGTGTAAGCCAATAATGTCATTTGTGATTTTGGTGTGAAATATGCCATAAAATACAATTCTAAGGATGCTGGAAAAATTTGAGTTTTAAAAATTTTTACACTAAATTTCACCGAAAAAATTCGAGTTTTGACCTAAAAATTTGAATTTTGGGCCAAAATTTTCACTATTGTACCAGAATTTGAATTTCACGTAAAAATTGACCATTAAGTCACTCCTCAAAATTAAATTTTACTCAAATTTTTTTTTTTATTTTTATTTTTTTTACAATTGAGATAGAGTTTTGAGAATTGCGATAAGGGACTAATCTTGACAATTGTGGAAAGTTTTTAAACAATTGAGATGAAGGACTGTTTCTGCCAATTTGCGAAAGTTCTCCCACAATTGCGATAAGTCTTGTGACAATTGCGATGGAACTTTGCTCGGACAATTGCGATAAAACTCGAACAATTACGATGGAAGCTGGGACAATTGCGATAAGTCTTGTGACAATTGCGATGGAATGGGTTTATCACAATTTCAATGTAACCTTTTTTTATAGAAATTGTTAAACACAACAATTCCTATAAAACCCTCTTTTATCTAAATTCTTGTACAAGAAAGTAGATTTTTTCAAGTCGATGTAGAACCTTTTTATCACAATTCTTATACAAGAAAGTGACAAAAACCGAATGCAATGAGGATTGAAGTCGCAACCATTTTGTAGCCTCCTTTTCCCGATCAAAAGCAACCAAATGTTCGAACAAACCAAACAAAACTCACGTAAAAATCCAAAAGCTTCAACCTTTTTTCAAAAAACTCACGTTTTTTATGGCTGATGAACAGTAACGAGATAAAACACACCACAAATCACGTTTTTTCTTTAAAACACCACGATTCGCCCCTGGTTAGCTAATGATACCAATTGTAATGATCAATAATCAAGATTCAGGAGGTCGAGGTTGATCAAAATAGATTAGATCCATGATAGTTTTAGAGAGAGAAAGTAAAGAGAAGGTGGAGAGGTAAACTAGATATTATTGATATTCAAGATAAGGTTACACTCTGACACCCCTCAAGTGGAGACTTGAGGGGTATTTATAGGCCTTACTATGACAACTATTCCAATATTACATAGCAGTCCCTACGTTATACGCATACTAGTTGTCTACTCCAATTCACGTAAATATCGCTCAGCTTCATTTCTAACAGTTTGAATTGTCGAAAATAATTTTTTGACACCAAAAAAATTAAGACATTCAACATCTGAAATCTGATAGATTTTTATAGCTTACGTGTTTGGGAATGGATTAATTGCAATTGTTTATCTGCTTGAAAAATAAGCACGCAAAGACCTGTTTTTTGAACTGCTTATATACTTGACTTGTAAGCAGTTAAGGAATTTTGATAGCCATGTAAATAAGATGATAGCCAATCACATTGATTGAGTTAAACTCATGAACTTGTTGTGCTATGTGATAGTCAATCGCAAAGACCTTGTTTTCATGAAAAACTTCAGGTTCTGACTGCAGCAAGAGCAAATTTCACACAAGAAATATCTTTCCAATCTAAAGACAAAGACATATCACTTGCTAAGGTAACTTTCTTTACAAGTACTCCACTTTATTTTAAACATTATTGACCATTTGCATTATTGTGTGGATACGTTGAGTTTGGTTGGTCAATTTTTGTTTGGTTTTACTCACTTATGTTTACCAACTTTTGTTGACAATTGATGATTGTATTAGTAAATTAGGCTGTTGGGAATTATCACAAGACAAGAGAAGACTTAATGGAAGAACAGAATTAAGTCTGGTGGACTACGTAATTAAGTCTGTTAGTTTTATTAGTTAAGTCTTGTAATAGTTAAGTCTGGTTGTTCATTATTAAATCTGATAGAGTAAGTTAAGTCTGTTTGACTTTACAAGTCTGGTCATGAAAGTTAGGAAAGTTTGTTAGATATAAGTTAGGAAAGGATACGTAATTATCTTTAGAGAAGATACGTATATCCTTTTACAAGTTTTGTATCTAGGGTTTCCTTAGTGTATAAAAGGAACCTTAGTCATTAGTTTTTTATAACGAAGAAGATTGTAATCACTTAGATTAAAAGAATCAATATACGAAGTTAGTTATTGTTATTGTGTCCTTCATTGTTTGTTGTTAAGATTCCGCATTAACAATAAGCAAGGTGTTAGAGTTTCTTACTTAGATCGATTTGGTTTATACAAGTCGTCTAACAAGTAACAAGGCTACTTGGATCCATAATTCGTGTGGACCAACAAGTGGTATCAGAGCCTGTAAAGAGACTCTGAGTTTGAAGAAACACAACAACCAAACCCTAAATTCATTCACCTAAACCCTGCAACATGTCTGGCGTTGAAAATCCCAGTAAGAATGATGGTTTCTCAGTTCACAACAGTGATGATGAAAAATCAATCCATGATGAAGAAAAACCTGAAGCAAGCACATCTAGACAACAACAACCCATCTCTGCAACAACAACCATATCCAACATAAAACTCCCAATCCTAAAATGAGAAGAATATGACATCTGGGCTATGGAGATGGAACATTATCTGGAGTATATTGACAGCGAAGTCTGGAAGGTCATGCAGAATGGGAATTCAAAGAAAAGGATTTCACAAGGAACAGATGGAATGATTAGGATATTACCACCAGTATCTGCTGAAGAGATACGGGCTGTTGAAAAGGAGAAGAAGGCCAAGACTATGCTGCTAATGGCAATTCCCAAAGAGCATTTGAGAAGGTTTCATGGCATGAATGATGCCAAAGAAATTTGGGAGGCTATCAAGAAAAGATTTGGAGGGAATGCTAACTCCAAGAAGATGCAAAAGGCTGTTCTTAAACAGCAATTTGAAGCTTTCAGCGTATCCAGTTCAGAGGGATTGGAAAAAGGTTATGATAGGTTTCAACATCTTCTATCACAATTGGAGGTTCATGGTGCAGCTGTATCAGAAGAAGATGCAAACCAAAAGTTTCTTAGAGCACTACCAAAAGAATGGTCAAGTGTGACATTGACCATGAGGATGAATGGTGAAATTGACACCATGACTACTGATGACCTGTACAACAACCTCAAGGTGTTTGAACAGGAAATCCAAGGAAAAGCATCTTCAAGTTCTACAAATGTTGCTTTTGTTTCTCAAGGCAAGAGCAGCACTAACAAGGTTAAGTCTGGCAGCATTAATTCTGGTGGTTATGGAACTTCTTCTAGCAGCATGAGAAAAGAAAGAGATGCTCCAGCAGGCTTTGCTGATGAAGTAATTTACTCACTTCTTGCTAAGGAACCAGAAGATCAAGACTTCATCAGTGAGGATCTGGAACAGATCAATGATGTTGAAGTTGAAGAAATGGATATCAAATGGCAAATTGCCATGATTGCTTTCACGGTTAAGAAGTTTTACAAGCAGACTGGGAGGAACATTAAGCTTGATGGGAAGTCACCAGTGGGATACAATAGGAGGACTGTTGAGTGCTACAATTTTCACAAGCATGGTCACTTTGCCAAAGATTGCAAGGAAAAGGTGACTACTGATTGGAAAAAGAAGAAGAGTTCTGACTCTCAAGATGATGATAAGATGGGGAAGAATCAGACGAGCTTGATGACATTGGAAGCTGGAGCTGTGAATTGGGATGAACACACACCTGAGGATGAAGAGCCAAACCATGCACTTATGGCTATTGGTTCCAGTAATGAGGTATCTTTGTGCTCAAAATTATGCATTGATTCATATAATCATGTTAAAGCTTTGTGTGATGAACAATTAACGCAAATAGGTGATCAGGAAGCAAAAATTCTTGCTTATACTAAAGCTGTTAAAACTTTAGAAGCACAAATAGTTAACTATCAAAACAAACAAGCTTCCTTAAATGAAAAACTCACCTTTCAAGCTAATGAGATATATGAAAAAGATGAAAAACTTAAGAGATATAGAAGAGCAGGCTTGAAAGCTGTTAAGGAAAGAGATGAATTGCAAAAGAAAGTAGATAAATGGACTCATTCTGCTAAGTGTCAGGATCAGATAATAGCATCTAGTATGAGCTCTACAAGTAAGATTGGCTTAGGTTATGGGATACAGTCAGATAGTGAAGTTCTAAGCTATGAGGAAGAGATGGACAGATCTGTGTTCAAATGTAGAAAAAAAGGATTCTATTGGTAAGCCTGTGTACAATAGGTTCATTAAAACTGATAATTTTAAAGGGGTGTCACCTCCATTAAGTGGAGATTACACCCCCTCTACAAAAGAAAGACCTAGATGACTCCTTGTTTGTATATGGTAAAAAGGGTCCTATCTATCCTGAGACAGGCAACTCAGATGACAAATCTAGTGAATACTCCACTTGTCAAACCAATGACAGTGAAGGATCTACTAGAGATATCTCTGAGCAGTCTGATTCAGAATCAGAGAGTGCACCTAAAGATGTTTCTGAGTCAAGATCAGTCAAAAATAGTGAACCAGTTGTGACTACACCCAAACCTCATACAGATAAACCTAGTTGTGATTCTCACATAAAATCTCCTAGGAAGTCTGTCAAAAATAAAGAGTCACCAAAACCTGATAGAATGAGAAGAGAGTACAAGAGAAACCACAATTTTGGTCCTAAAAGATGCTTTGTGTGTGGTAGTCTAAGTCATTTGATTAGGGACTGTGATTTTCATGAGGTTAGGATGAAAAGAGAGGTTGAACTTAGAAAAGATAAGAGTGTTAATGCTGGCCATATGAATGATAAACCAGTTTGGAATAATGCTAACAGGATTAATCATGCTAATAAGTTTGTGACTAGACCAGCTCAAATTAATTCTGGTATGCCTAATGTTAATTCTGGTTGGTCATCTGTTAGTACTGGTAGGCCAAATTTTAATTATGGTAGACCAAATTCTAATTCTGGTAGACCAAATGTTAGTTCTGTTGGTCAAAATGTTAATTATGTGAGGCCAAGTGTTAATTCTGGGTGGTTTAATCATTCTGGACCCAGATAACCAATAAATAGACCACAGGTGAATTCATATAATCAAAGAAGCAATTTTTACAAACCTCATTCACCTGTAAGGAGTCCTTTTACTAATAATGCAGCACAAGCTTCAAGCTCAAGTGCTGTAAGGGAAAATAGGGATTCTGTTGTTAAGACCCCAGCATGTTGGTCTTGGGATCCTTTTAAGAACACACTTACCTATGAATCCAAGAAAAACAGTGGATCAAGCTCATACAAGACCTATAAATTTGTTGATCCACAGGGCAGACCCAAGTCTTCAGAGGCTTGGGTCCTAAAGAGAAACTAATTTCTCTACTTTTGTGCAGGAACATCCACTGAAGAACATGGAAGACAAAGGAATATTTGATAGTGGGTGCTCTGGGCACATGACTGGTAACAAGAATCATCTGAAGGATTTTCTAGACTTCTAAGGAGGTTATGTTACCTTTGGAGGAAGTAAAGGTCAGATAACTGGTAAAGGTAGAATTGTTGTAGGCAATTTAGAATTTGACAATGTATCTTTTGTAAAAGAACTAGGGCAGTTTAACCTTTTCTCAATATCACAAATTTGTGATAAGCAGCATAAGGTGCTTTTTAGTGAAACTGAATGTTTTGTATTGACTTCAGACTTTAAGATGCCTGATGAAAGTCAGATACTTCTTAAAGTTCCTAGACAACACAACATGTACAGTTTTGATATGAAAGCACCTGAAGTTGCAAAAGGTTCTGCTTGTTTGCTTGCAAAAGCTACTTTGGATGAATCTAAATTGTGGCATAAAAGGTTAGGTCATGTAAATTTCAAGAATATGAACAAACTTGTGAAGGGTAATTTAGTTAGAGGCTTACCTTCCAAGGTTTTTAGGATTGACCATGCCTGTGTAGCTTGTAATAAGGGCAAACAGCATAGAGCTTCTTGTAAGGCTAAGTTAGATAGGATTGTTACTGAGCCTTTGCATACCTTACACATGGATCTGTTTGGCCCTACATCTGTTAGAAGTATCAACCATGCTAGTTATTGCCTTGTCATTACTGATGACTGCACCAGGTATTGCTGGGTATTCTTTATGTCTACTAAAGATGAAACCTCTGATTTAATTCAAAGGTTCATTAGGCATATAGAAAACCTACTAAATCACAAGGTTAAGATCATTAGGACTGACAATGGCACAGAATTTAAGAATATGAGCATGATTGAATTTTGTGGTGAAAAAGGAATCAAGCAACAATATAGCAATGCTAGAACTCCACAGCAGAATGGAGTTGCTGAGAGAATGAACAGGACCCTGATTGAGGCAGCTAGAACCATGCTAGCAGACTCATTCTTACCCACAACCTTTTGGGCTGAAGCAGTAGCAACTGCTTGCTACATATTCAATAGGGTTAGAGTGACCAAGCCTCAAAATAAAACACCTTATGAGCTTATTTTTGGCCATAAACCAGTTGTTAGCTATATAAGGCCTTTTGGGTGCCATGTGACCATTCTTGATACCTTAAGTGTGCTTGGAAAATTTGAAGGAAAGTCTGATGAGGGGTTTCTAGTTGGGTATTCACTGAATGGTAAGGCCTTTAGGGTTTCTGATGAGGGGTTTCTATTTTTTGCCATAAACACAGACTTCAATGTTGCAGACCTCTTAACTAAAGCTTTTGATGGCCCTAGGTTTAATTACTTAGTGGTTAGCATTGGTATGATAAACCCATAGCTGGACTTAAGGGGAGGTTAGTCGTAAGGGGAGGTTAAACTTAAAGGGAGGTCAAAATGTAAAGTTTGTATAATAACCAATACTTAGGATTTTCTTTAATTCTGGTAATATTCGAAGTTAATCCATGTAGTAGATGTAATTCAAAAAAAAATGTTTTTAGTAGTTCTAATTCTGGTAGTTAATATTTTTTTTGAAAAATCTTTTGTTTGTATGCTTTTCTTGTTTTTCTCTTGGTGTTGGGACTAACTTTTGCAGAACAACATGGATTGGTGATATGAAGCCTTGTTATTGCTTGCTCAGTATGTAAGTCTGATTCTTTGGTTAAGTCTGGTGAGTCAGTGTTTAAGTCTGGTTGACCGATTTTAAGTCTAGTAGTGTCAAATGTAATTAATTTCTAACCGTTAGGTCTGGTCAGTCAAATATAGATTTTTTATCTTATTTAAATATGACCGTTGATATTTTTTGGGGAAAGAGGTATATATGGATAAGATTTAATTCATTTTTCATCTTTATCCATTATTCACTTCTAACTTCTACAATCTTTATTCACGGCCAAGATTTACTCTGTTTTTCTACTACCAGTAAAAACCCTAATTTAAATTCTCAACCAGCACTTAGTCATTCTCTCATCAATGGCTTCACTAAAGTTTGTGGACAAACACAACCAAGTTGGTTTCTTGAAGAAACCAAACCAAAGTGACGGCTTTGAGCAGATAGTAGATTTCTTGAAAGGTTCCAACCTTCGGTACGCTTTAACTGCAAATCCTACTATTTATGCATCTCTTGTTAAGCAATTTTGGGGGTCTGTGACCTATGAAACCCTAGCTGATGGTACACCACAGCTAAGGGCAACAATTGACACCCATGACTTCACCATTACTAAAGCCTCCATTAGGAGTAGTCTCCAATTGGGTGATGCTTCAGGGGAATACATATTGCCTAATGATGACCTTTTTGAGGTAATGAGAACCATAGGATATACCACTGATGGTACCTTTACTTTTTGGAAAATCTATTTTACACCACAGTGGAGATTTTTACTTCATCATTTGCTCCATTGCCTAAGTCCCAAGAGTAGTGGATGGGATCAGTTTGGAAGCAACATTGCTTCTGCATTGGTCTGTCTTGCACTTGGACGGCCTTTTAATTTTTCAAAATTGAATTTTTGATGGCATGGTTGCAAATGTCAAAAATGCAAAACATAAGTTTTTGATGTACCCAAGATTTTTGCAAATGATTTTAAATCTTGAACCTGAAGATAAAATACAGATTTATGTGATTGTGGCTTTTACTCCTAAAATCTTTGCAAACATGAAAAGGGGATTCAATGGGGCACATTGGCCACTTTTGCCTGCTATGCTTCCTGGTTCAACTAACATTGCAGGTACATCTCATGTTGAACAACCAACCAATGTGGAGCAAGATCAGGAACAACAAAGGTCACCAACACCACAACCAAGTCCATCACCATCTGATGAACTCAAATAAGTACATATTATTACTATCATTTATCCTAATAATTTGACTTGTTTTATTATATTATGTATGAGGATTGATACTTAATCGTTTACTTTTGTAATTCTCAGGTAAAAACAAGCATTTGGTGAAACTTGGCGATTTTGGACTAATTATGGAGCAAAACATGCAAGAAGTTAAGAGTCTACCGAAATGTACAAGATCAAGACTATTCTGCTCCAGATGCGCCGCATCTTGCTTATGACATGCGCCGCATCACTATCAATATTTCACCAGATACGATCCAAGATTCAAGAGGACATGCGCCGCATCCTAGAATGGAGTTACGCCGCATCTTCTGGCGGTGTACGAATATTCCTGAATATTATAATCTTGGACCCCACGCGAAGTTAAGTCAATGCGCCGCATCTACTTACTAGATGCGCCGCATCCTACCCTCAGACAGAAACTATAAATACCCCAAGACCAGACGAATTTCGAGAGACATATATTATATCCGAAGACCGAAGTAAAGAAACCTAGGACGAATTCAGTCAAGGAGGCAGCACAAGACACACCCAATCGAAGATACAAGAGCTGTAAGAAGGTGTTGCATGTGTTTAATTCATTAATTAGTTTTGTTTTATTGTATTAGTAAACTTTAATTCATCAAGATTGGTGGCTTGTGTAATGTGACAACGGAAAGATTGCACTCCCTTAAAACTGCTTTCTCATTAATTAAAGTTTATATGTTGATGTCTTTGGTGACTTTTATTAGTGCATTGATAACCTCTGTGGCTAGCTGAGCGTTGATCGGGTCGCCATGCCTTGCCCTCGCCTATTTATTAGATCGCCTACGCATTCTATGGTCTGTAGAAAGGTAGGAAGAAAGATAAATAGGATAGTCATAAGTAATCATTAAGGGTTTACTCGCCGATAAGATTAGAACCAACGAGAAAGGACTTAATCTCGGTGCGTTGCATCGAACTATACACTTCATATAAAACTAGCAATAAAACAAGTGACAAACTACTTTTCTATCAGGACAGCCCTCTTATTGTCTCGAGTATTTATCTGTGTACATGTGTGCTACTTGCTGATTCGTGCCTATTGGTTTAGTTTATTATTTAATTGCAACCAAATCATGCCAGTCTCTCAGGCTGAACCCCCTTGCGTTAGAATAGGTTGTATAGCTAACTTAATTTATTAAAATACTAATTAGAATAACTAGATAATACGTTCCACTCTTAGTGATCGACACTCTACTTACCATTATATTCATACTGACCGGGTACACTGCTCGTTAAGTGTGTGTGTTATTGATAAGTCGGCTAAATATAAATTTAAAACTTGATTAGGCATTAAAACTGCTAAACCGCAACGACACATCGCACGCATCAAGTTTTTGGCGCCGCTGCCGGGGAGTGAATTGTTATTATCTGTTAATTTGATTAGTATTTTAATTAGGTTTTTAATTTTTATCTAACTGCTAATTCTGTTGTGTATTAGATTAATTTGCATTCATTGTACTATTTTGCATATTTTCTGTTTTTGTGTGTTATTTGTTTGCTTTTATTTGTGTTTATTTTCGTGTGTTTTTATTTGTTTTTATTTTTCGTATTTTGTGTGTTCTGCTATCGTTGTACTGAGCTAAATCGAACGATACGGCGCATCTGATCTCTCAGATACGGCGTATTGCGTTTAATTTTTATAAAATACAACGCGTTTAATTAATTCGATACGACGCATCTTTTCCCCAAGATACGGCGTATCTGTTTTTGATAAAAAAAAAATTTCTAAACGTTAACGCGATACGACGCATCTGCTTCAGCAGATACGGCGTATCTATTATTTTAATTAAAAACAGTTTGCGAATTATTAAACAGATACGACGCATCGATCTCTGTCGATACGGCGTATCTTCTGAATCAAAAAAATCTTATATTTTGAAACGTAACGAAAATACGGCGCATTAACTTTTGTTAATACGACGAATATAATTTGATAAATATAGTTGATTTTTACTTTGATCGGTCCGCTACTCTCGTGTGCAAGTTGTTTATTTTCAGCAATGTTGCAAAAATCGTGAATCGGTAGCCGGGCGGTCGACCACCCTGCAGCGAGTAATCGGCCAAGGCGGGATTAATCGGTGATTAATCGGATTGGCATTTTTTGAATGTTTTGGGTATTTCTAGAGACCAAACTAAAGATCTTAACTGATTACAAGCCTACTATGTTTCCAAACCTCAATAAAAGGCTCCAATTATGATTATGAGGCTCATTGTGCATTATAAGTGAAATAAACGATCCCCAAATTAAGTAGAATGCCTAAATTTTCATTTTTTTAAACATGACCGATTTGGCCGATTCGGCCGATTTTTGGCCGATTCAGCCGATTTTTGGCCGAATCGGCCGATTTTTGGCCGATTTTTTTGCCTGACCGATTTTTTGGCCGATTTTCACTATTCTACAAGGTACTGGGCCGATTAACCACTAATCGGCGATTAATCGGCCGATTCAGCCGATTTTTGCAACATTGATTTTCAGGATAAAGGATGATTCAAGCATCACCATGAAAGATTACATTCTGAACTAAACCGAGAGAAGCTAGCTGGAGTGATCAAACGTAACCTCTTCGATTATTCAACCGGCCCAAAGGGAAGTTCTCTACATTATAATCTCAATTTTATTATCCATATTATATATCTGATTCAAATTGTAATCTTAATTTTGTACGTTTTAAAACGATATTTGTTCCTAACCTCGGAATAAATCATTATCCACTAAACAATAAGATTACAATCATTAATAAAACGTTTATGCCTATTGCTCTTATTTTGAATTCAATTACATCATATGGTATGACCGTTTAACCCCAATTGGATTTATAAAGAATCGTGTTGCGGAGGCCAAGGTACGTTCCTTATTTAAATTTCGTTCACTAACTTAGCGATACGGCGGATCTAAATATCCAAAGCGCCGTATCTCTGACCAACTAGGACTCATTGACTAGTCAACGAGATTAAATAGATACGGCGCATCCCAATTTTTCAATACGGCGCATCGTTTTGCCCTATAAATACGACGGGAATGCGCCGGATCTAAAATTCTTACCGCAAAAACTCACACAGTTAAGAACTTACACACAGTGAAATTATAATCTAAATCCGAACATTTATCTCGAATCCATCCTCTGATCCGATCTATAATCTTTGACCTAATCATAAAATTAAGGTAATTATTCCATTTCGATTTAATCTTGGTTAATACGAAAATTAGGGTTTATATGATTAATTTGATTTGTGCTTAAATGATATAAAGATATGATTAGGACTTGTATTATAAGATCTCCCCCGTATCTAACTTGCGTAAATAATCGAATTTCTGGCCTAGTTTGATTTGACTGAGAATTTTGGGTTTTGAATTCGATTTTGAATATTCAGCGGGAAGTTGGATTAGTAGAATGTAATGAGCCTTTAGAACTGATATAAGGAGTAAATGATACTGTGATATTTAGTGGGAGTTTACGTCACGGATATGGATTCTTGAAATGCCTGCCTGATTCCCTTTATTTATACTGATATGCTTTTAGATGCGGCGCATCTAGGTTGATTGATGCGGCGTAACGACCTATTTCCAAATTAATAAAATTATAAATACGCCGTATTGCTTAATCTAGATACGACGCATCTCCATACGCCGTATCTCATCTCTTGCTCCGCATCTCTTATATTTCGTGCAGATACGCCGCACTGATTAAATCAGATGCGCCGTATCTACCTTTCTTGCAGATTACTTACTAACTTTGAAAATTTATTTCAGATGGCATTACCAGAGGTTGCACAAAGACACCAGTGGTTACGTTTCGAGAATATGGGACTAACTCCTGGCACTTTGGAGGATTACTTACGGAGACTTGAGTCGATTTACTTTAGGAGGATATTCAGGGTACAGGTTTTGGATTTCGCCGATGTGGGATTGATTGGGGGAGGACATGCTGTTGAGAGTTTACGACGTAGGATGGAGATGGTAGTTACTGGTGATGATGAGGAGGTGGTATTCAGATCTTCTGCTTGGGAGAGATTGTTCAGGATTGATGAGCCCTTGGTGAGGGAGCTCATGATGGAGTTTTTCAGTACAGTCTACTACAGAGAGACGGATACTGGGTTGGATATTGCTGACACCCTTGTGTTTAGACTGGGTGGTGTGCCGAGGCAGATGTCTATGAGACAGTTCATTTTGGCCATGGGTTTGCATACGGTTGAGGAGCTTGAGTCAGATGGGTTTGCCAGATATTGGGATGATAGTTTGAGAGCGGTCCCTGACAGAGGATTGTTCAGTGATTACTGGGACAGGATTTCTTCGGGGGGTGATATCACTACTTCCACCCCCTCTTACACTTTGATCAGGGAGCCGATGAGGAGGCTGTGCCACCGTTTGATAGCACTTACCATTGCTGGGAGGGGTCAGTCACCTGAGAAGGTGACCACTCTGGACCTCTTCCTCCTTAGGAGCATGGATGAGGGGGTGTCAGTGAACATCCCCCACTTTTTGGCACACTACCTCCACCGATCAGCTGCAGGGAGAGATCGGAGGAGCCATATGACTGGCGGGCATTTTGTTTCTCGGATGGCCCGCCATTTTGGAGTCATTGGAGCAGAGATTCCAGCGGGGCTGGAGGTTGTGGTGACCCATCTCCCGGTTATTGACAGGGATTACTTGGTTAGGCTTGGGATATGCCAGCTGGCTATGGGAGATTACGTTTGGGTAGGATTAGGGCCCGCCAGAGCTGCAGGGCCAGAGGCGGAGCAGGGAGGCCCTCAGGGACCTCCGGCTGCTGCTCCAGCCCATCAGGAGGAGCCGCAGGCACCAGTACCCCCACCAGTCCCTGTACGCACAGTGAGTCAGAGAGTCGAGGCAGTCGAGGGGGAGTTGAGAGCCTTGAGAGGCATTGTTGATGGTATGAGGAGGGACTCAGAGTGGCTGGTTATGAGTGTGAGCAGACTTTTGGAGCAGCAGGGTATTACCCACACCCGTTCAGATGGTACTCATGTTGCGGGAGTGACACGTGCATACGCTCGCAGAGTCCGTCCTAGGACGGATGATGCTAGCACCTCAGGGACCCACCCACACGACCACACTGACCCTTGATGTTTTGATTCCACGTGTTTATTGACATTGTTCCATGCACATTATTATCATTCTTTTTGGATTGTACTAATTGATATTCTCATTTCTGCATTTGATGTTTCAGTTTATATTTCTTATTATGCTTGACAAAGACTGGCATTAAGTTCAGCATGAGAGTACGAGCGGACGTGAGAGATGAAACATGGAATGAGCCATATTACAACAGACTGTTAGCAGTCTGGCTGGTGAACACATGTGCCGCATCTGGAGAACAGATGCGACGCATCCTATCCTTTATTTCGTTTTATTTTATTTTTGTTTCAGGCCGCAGAGGATACGGCGCATCTCAATTCTGAGATGCGACGCATCTCCTGCAGATGGTCATATCTTATTTTATTTTTCTGCATTTTTTATTTTCGAATTTAAAACTTTTTATCAGTTTATTTTAATGCGGCGCATCCCTGGTTAAGGATGCGGCGCATCTTCTATTCTGATCCGTAATTATTCCAGGCTCGATACGGCGTATCTTCTTCCATAAGATACGGCGCATCGACTGACCTGATGATTTTCATTTTTTGTTTTTATGTTTTATTTTTATCTAACTACTAATGTGTTATGCAAGTTGAACCTTTCTTACCTTAGGTGTGTTTTAAAGCCTTGGTGGTATTATAGTTTCCTGCATTTCCTGTGGATACATTGATTATGAAGCTTAAACGTTCTAATCCACAAGAAAGATGATATTTGCTCTTATACAAATGGAGGATCATACCGAGCAAATCTCAGGGGAGTTTTTCTGTTCTAATTCTTTTATTTTCCAGTTTTTAACCTTTTATACAAACAACGAGGACGTTGTTTAACTTAAGTGGGGGGATTGGAGAATTAGAACACTTAACACTTACTTGTCCTAAACTTTTCAAAATATGCTTAAAATGTGCTTAATATATCAAAATTAAAAAAAAAAAATAGCATGTTTTTATTTAAAGTCTAAGTTGCATAGCTGCACACATGACGTTATTTTCAAAAATTGTGATTTTTCAAAATTCACAAATCTATGAGTGTGCCGGTGACTTGTAAACTTTAGAACTTGGCTTGTATACTATTCGAGACCACCATAATAAGTATTATTTTTATAATTGGAATGACTTGTCTAAATTGGTAAATTTCTAGGATTACACCCAAAAGCCTATTATATGTTATGTGTTATTAGCTAACTACACTGGTTAGTTAACCCCCGTATAAAACCTTTTGTTACTCTTACTTTTAGAGTAAGATACCCCTAGAAAAACACTCAGAGCCATTCCTTTCTTTTCTTACACCTTTGTTAAAATGTTTCGTTACACCCTTACACCTTAGCCTACCCTGTAGATTAAAATCCGTGGTTGGTTAATTGCTATAGGCAAAGTGTGTTTCCTTACATTACCTGTGTTCGCGTGCGTAATTCATTATCTATGGTTAGGTCGGGAAATTGCACAATGCAATGGAGTGAAAGTAAATATTGTATATCTTTGAGTTTATTTTTCGTGTGTTTACTACTTTCACTATTACCGTTATTTCTGAAGTCATGAAAAGTATGGAATAATTATCCAGAATTATCATTATAGTGATGTGGTGAAATTTTACACATCTATGTTTATGTTAAAAAAAAAAAAAAAAAAAAAAAAAAAAAAAAAAAAAAAAAAAATCGAAAAAAAAGAAAAGAAAAAGTTGGATGTTTGATTTTAACCAACTTATGTAAAGTTATGTAAGTGGTCGATATCACCACTATTTGTTGTACTATATCTATGGATTGAATGGGAGTTGGCAGTTATGGGAACGCCGACTAAGGTTTATTCTTTGATTAAGATCTTGTTGAGTATAATTCGTGTCTACCTAAAGCGTGTGTTTCAAGTGTTAAAGCGTGAGTTATTCTATGATATGAGTCTTATTCATAGGATGGCTGGGATAGTGATTAACCACACTTAGGATTTTAATTTATTTGTTTTGTTTATTTTTTATTTTTACACCAATTTATATCCCAAATATTATCCATACCCTATTATTCTTTATCCAACCAAACCTTTGATTTATTGAGATTAGGGATTTGAGCAATCTTAAGTATCGTAGTCGTGGATTCGGCTATGTATTTATGATTTTGTCGCCCTTTTTGATATATTATTATTGGTGACGTTTGGACCTATCTTTAGCCTGTTCGAGTTAAGGATTTGAGCAATTGCAAGTATCGTGTTCGTGGATTCGATCATGTATTTGTGATTTTGTCGCCTTTTCTGGAATTTGAGATCGATAGAGATTAAGAATAATTAACCCTTAAGCCTAAAAACCCTTTTTACCGCTTTAGACTTGTTATTCCTTGGCTTTAGTGGGGGAGATGTGTATACTTGCCAAGCTTATGATAGAATATTCGTCACGACTGGACAGTTAAACGATTAGATTTGCTTTTATCAAAATATTTTATTTTACTTCTAATTCGTTAAGTGTTTAGTTGTGTGATTATGACAAAAATGAATACATGCTTAAATATAAAAATAAATCCTAATATCTTTTAGGATACATTTTCATAAGAATAATTCTAAGGTTTACTTGGGGACAAGTAAAGTTCAAGTGGGGGGATATTTGATGAACTCAAATAAGTACATATTATTACTATCATTTATCCTAATAATTTGACTTGTTTTATTATATTATGTATGAGGATTGATACTTAATCGTTTACTTTTGTAATTCTCAGGTAAAAACAAGCATTTGGTGAAACTTGGCGATTTTGGACTAATTATGGAGCAAAACATGCAAGAAGTTAAGAGTCTACCGAAATGTACAAGATCAAGACTATTCTGCTCCAGATGCGCCGCATCTTGCTTATGACATGCGCCGCATCACTATCAATATTTCACCAGATACGATCCAAGATTCAAGAGGACATGCGCCGCATCCTAGAATGGAGTTACGCCGCATCTTCTGGCGGTGTACGAATATTCCTGAATATTATAATCTTGGACCCCACGCGAAGTTAAGTCAATGCGCCGCATCTACTTACTAGATGCGCCGCATCCTACCCTCAGACAGAAACTATAAATACCCCAAGACCAGACGAATTTCGAGAGACATATATTATATCCGAAGACCGAAGTAAAGAAACCTAGGACGAATTCAGTCAAGGAGGCAGCACAAGACACACCCAAACGAAGATACAAGAGCTGTAAGAAGGTGTTGCATGTGTTTAATTCATTAAGTAGTTTTGTTTTATTGTATTAGTAAACTTTAATTCATCAAGATTGGTGGCTTGTGTAATGTGACAACGGAAAGATTGCACTCCCTTAAAACTGCTTTCTCATTAATTAAAGTTTATATGTTGATGTCTTTGGTGACTTTTATTAGTGCATTGATAACCTCTGTGGCTAGCTGAGCGTTGATCGGGTCGCCATGCCTCTGCCCTCGCCTATTTATTAGATCGCCTACGCATTCTATGGTCTGTAGAAAGGTAGGAAGAAAGATAAATAGGATAGTCATAAGTAATCATTAAGGGTTTACTCGCCGATAAGATTAGAACCAACGAGAAAGGACTTAATCTCGGTGCGTTGCATCGAACTATACACTTCATATAAAACTAGCAATAAAACAAGTGACAAACTACTTATCTATCAGGACAGCCTTCTTATTTTGAATTCAATTACATCATATGGTATGACCGTTTAACCCCAATTGGATTTATAACGAATCGTGTTGCGGAGGCCAAGGTACGTTCCTTATTTAAATTTCGTTCACTAACTTAGCGATACGGCGGATCTAAATATCCAAAGCACCGTATCTCTGACCAACTAGGACTCATTGACTAGTCAACGAGATTAAATAGATACGGCGCATCCCAATTTTTCAATACGGCGCATCGTTTTGCCCTATAAATACGACGAGAATGCGCCGGATCTAAAATTCTTACCGCAAAAACTCACACAGTTAAGAACTTACACACAGTGAAATTATAATTTAAATTCGAACATTTATCTCGAATCCATCCTCTGATCCGATCTATAATCTTTGACCTAATCATAAAATTAAGGTAATTATTCCATTTCGATTTAATCTTGGTTAATACGAAAATTATGGTTTATATGATTAATTTGATTTGTGCTTAAATGATATAAAGATATGATTAGGACTTGTATTATAAGATCTCCCCCGTATCTAACTTGCGTAAATAATCGAATTTCTGGCCTAGTTTGATTTGACTGAGAATTTTGGGTTTTGAATTCGATTTTGAATATTCAGCGGGAAGTTGGATTAGTAGAATGTAATGAGCCTTTAGAACTGATATAAGGAGTAAATGATACTGTGATATTTAGTGGGAGTTTACGTCACGGATATGGATTCTTGAAATGCCTGCCTGATTCCCTTTATTTATACTGATATGCTTTTAGATGCGGCGCATCTAGGTTGATTGATGCGGCGTAACGACCTATTTCCAAATTAATAAAATTATAAATACGCCGTATTGCTTAATCTAGATACGACGCATCTCCATACGCCGTATCTCATCTCTTGCTCCGCATCTCTTATATTTCGTGCAGATACGCCGCACTGATTAAATCAGATGCGCCGTATCTACCTTTCTTGCAGATTACTTACTAACTTTGAAAATTTATTTCAGATGGCATTACCAGAGGTTGCACAAAGACACCAGTGGTTACGTTTCGAGAATATGGGACTAACTCCTGGCACTTTGGAGGATTACTTACGGAGACTTGAGTCGATTTACTTTAGGAGGATATTCAGGGTACAGGTTTTGGATTTCGCCGATGTGGGATTGATTGGGGGAGGACATGCTGTTGAGAGTTTACGACGTAGGATGGAGATGGTAGTTACTGGTGATGATGAGGAGGTGGTATTCAGATCTTCTGCTTGGGAGAGATTGTTCAGGATTGATGAGCCCTTGGTGAGGGAGCTCATGATGGAGTTTTTCAGTACAGTCTACTACAGAGAGACGGATACTGGGTTGGATATTGCTGACACCCTTGTGTTTAGACTGGGTGGTGTGCCGAGGCAGATGTCTATGAGACAGTTCATTTTGGCCATGGGTTTGCATACGGTTGAGGAGCTTGAGTCAGATGGGTTTGCCAGATATTGGGATGATAGTTTGAGAGCGGTCCCTGACAGAGGATTGTTCAGTGATTACTGGGACAGGATTTCTTCGGGGGGTGATATCACTACTTCCACCCCTCTTACACTTTGATCAGGGAGCCGATGAGGAGGCTGTGCCACCGTTTGATAGCACTTACCATTGCTGGGAGGGGTCAGTCACCTGAGAAGGTGACCACTCTGGACCTCTTCCTCCTGAGGAGCATGGATGAGGGGGTGTCAGTGAACATCCCCACTTTTTGGCACACTACCTCCACCGATCAGCTGCAGGGAGAGATCGGAGGAGCCATATGACTGGCAGGCATTTTGTTTCTCGGCTGGCCCGCCATTTTGGAGTCATTGGAGCAGAGATTCCAGCGGGGCTGGAGGTTGTGGTGACCCATCTCCCGGTTATTGACAGGGATTACTTGGTTAGGCTTGGGATATGCCAGCTGGCTATGGGAGATTACGTTTGGGTAGGATTAGGGCCCGCCAGAGCTGCAGGGCCAGAGGCGGAGCAGGGAGGCCCTCAGGGACCTCCGGCTGCTGCTCCAGCCCATCAGGAGGAGCCGCAGGCACCAGTACCCCACCAGTCCCTGTACGCACAGTGAGTCAGAGAGTCGAGGCAGTCGAGGGGGAGTTGAGAGCCTTGAGAGGCATTGTTGATGGTATGAGGAGGGACTCAGAGTGGCTGGTTATGAGTGTGAGCAGACTTTTGGAGCAGCAGGGTATTACCCACACCCGTTCAGATGGTACTCATGTTGCGGGAGTGACACGTGCATACGCTCGCAGAGTCCGTCCTAGGACGGATGATGCTAGCACCTCAGGGACCCACCCACACGACCATACTGACCCTTGATATTTTGATTCCACGTGTTTATTGACATTGTTCCATGCACATTATTATCATTCTTTTTGGATTGTACTAATTGATATTCTCATTTCTGCATTTGATGTTTCAGTTTATATTTCTTATTATGCTTGACAAAGACTGGCATTAAGTTCAGCATGAGAGTACGAGCGGACGTGAGAGATGAAACATGGAATGAGCCATATTACAACAGACTGTTAGCAGTCTGGCTGGTGAACACATGTGCCGCATCTGGAGAACAGATGCGACGCATCCTATCCTTTATTTCGTTTTATTTTATTTTTGTTTCAGGCCGCAGAGGATACGGCGCATCTCAATTCTGAGATGCGACGCATCTCCTGCAGATGGTCATATCTTATTTTATTTTTCTGCATTTTTTATTTTCGAATTTAAAACTTTTTATCAGTTTATTTTAATGCGGCGCATCCCTGGTTAAGGATGCGGCGCATCTTCTATTCTGATCCGTAATTATTCCAGGCTCGATACGGCGTATCTTCTTCCATAAGATACGGCGCATCGACTGACCTGATGATTTTCATTTTTTGTTTTTATGTTTTATTTTTATCTAACTACTAATGTGTTATGCAAGTTGAACCTTTCTTACCTTAGGTGTGTTTTAAAGCCTTGGTGGTATTATAGTTTCCTGCATTTCCTGTGGATACATTGATTATGAAGCTTAAACGTTCTAATCCACAAGAAAGATGATTTTTGCTCTTATACAAATGGAGGATCATACCGAGCAAATCTCAGGGGAGTTTTTCTGTTCTAATTCTTTTATTTTCCAGTTTTTAACCTTTTATACAAACAACGAGGACGTTGTTTAACTTAAGTGGGGGGATTGGAGAATTAGAACACTTAACACTTACTTGTCCTAAACTTTTCAAAATATGCTTAAAATGTGCTTAATATATCAAAATTAAAAAAAAAATAGCATGTTTTTGTTTAAAGTCTAAGTTGCATAGCTGCACACATGACGTTATTTTCAAAAATTGTGATTTTTCAAAATTCACAAATCTATGAGTGTGCCGGTGACTTGTAAACTTTAGAACTTGGCTTGTATACTATTCGAGACCACCATAATAAGTATTATTTTTATAATTGGAATGACTTGTCTAAATTGGTAAATTTCTAGGATTACACCCAAAAGCCTATTATATGTTATGTGTTATTAGCTAACTACACTGGTTAGTTAACCCCCGTATAAACCTTTTGTTACTCTTACTTTTAGAGTAAGATACCCCTAGAAAAACACTCAGAGCCTTTCCTTTCTTTTCTTACACCTTTGTTAAAATGTTTCGTTACACCCTTACACCTTAGCTTACCCTGTAGATTAAAATCCGTGGTTGGTTAATTGCTATAGGCAAAGTGTGTTTCCTTGTTGGTCCATGAGATTGAGCAAAACAAGAACAGTTCATTAATATTGATTAACAAATGTTACAAGATTACTCAAAACCTATTAGATTACATGATAACATCTTCAACTTCTTAAAGGGGATAATTCCGGTTTTATCATCCCTTAGGTGAGGGTTTTTCCTCTTGACAAATAAACTCTCACTGATCCAAGCTATGCTTGTGATTCAGTG
The DNA here is from genome assembly GCA_021014915.2 of Artemisia tridentata subsp. tridentata. Taxonomy (NCBI): domain Eukaryota; kingdom Viridiplantae; phylum Streptophyta; class Magnoliopsida; order Asterales; family Asteraceae; genus Artemisia; species Artemisia tridentata. The sequence goes on from CP139503.1 coordinate 161,889,441, forward strand.
AGAGTGATGTTCCTATCAACTAATACACTATGTGTATATTTTTGCTTGTTTAGGAATCCATACTAAATCTATTACAATAGCAAACTATATATACTGGAAAGTTAAACAAAGTCAAGATGGGTAGGTGAGATTTGACATCCACTTGCTGTGAGTTGACATCCACTTGTTGTGTGAGTTGTCATCCACTTGGTGTGAGTTGTCATCCACCAAGTGGTCTCTCTTGTACTTTGTCTGACTTCTTTGTTGGAAGTTCCCGCCCATTTATCAGTCTGCTTGTAGAGATAGTATCTTCAGGGTCACTGAGACATTTGTCAATTCTCAGTGATACTGGTGTTGTTTGTAGCTCGTATACTTTACTCACTGACACCGTATCAGTAAGTAAATGTTTCTTCAACAACGGGCTTTTTACAACACTCACTGATTTCTTTATCAGTGAGTAACCCACTATTTTATCAGTGGGTTTGGCTATTTTATGTTCAAATCTTGTCAGGGAACTTGGGGCAAATTCTTGACCCAACAATCTCCCCCTATTTGAATATACAAATAGCCTTGGATCAAACCTGCTTGTTCAGAGACTTGGGTTTTAGTTCCTGAGGTACAAGGGTTCAGGGACTTGGGTTTAGTTCCTGAGGTTCAGGTTCAGGGGTTCAAGAAACTTGGGTTTAGTTCTTGATATTCAGGTGACTGGGTTCAGGGTTCATGGGTTTTAAGGGATCAGTAACTTGGGTTGTAGTTACTAGGTTCAGGACCTGGATCATTTTTGATACATCAGTGTCACTTCCCTTTTTTTTTTTTAAGGTTTAGGGATATAGTGTTGGGGTTTATGGGTTCATGTTGTGAGTTCAGTGTTGTGTTGATCTTTACTCAGTTGATCAACACAACTGCCTCTCATCTTCCCACCCTTATCACACCCTAAAGGATCCTTCAAGGTTGTGATCCCTCCCCCTGATTCAAACACTTCCTGCTCCCTGCTCCCTTCTTCACTTTGATGGACACAATATTGTTCAGGTTGTAAGTTCAGTATTGTGTTGCAGTGAGCAAGAGTGACATCAGTTCAGTTTCGTTTGACTCAGTAACCCTTACAGCTTCCTGAGTCAAACACTTCCTGAGTACTCTTCACTCCCTGCTCCCTTCCTGCTACTCTCTCCCCCTCAAAATTTTGCGACACCACGCAACTTTTTGACCTGTGTATCTCAGCCTGATATCATCCCGAAAACATCACATTACTGATAAGTATTACTACTTACACTTTAACCACCTCACTCCATTTTTTATTTGGAGTCCGGTTTCAGGGACCTGGTTTGAGGTTCAGAGACTTGTGTTTTAGTCACTGAGGGTTCAGGGTACCTGATGGTAGTTCATGTTCCTGATGGGGTCAGGGGGTACTGATGGGGTTCGGGGGGGAGGGGGGGGAAAGGGGATGGGGGGTGGGGTTTAGTTCAGTGAGTGAGGGTTCAGTTACTGAAGGGGGTTAAGGGTTCTTGAAGAGTTCAGTAACTTTGGATTTAGTTACTGATGGGTTTAGGGATTGTTTTACCCACTGATTCTCAGTTTCAGTGAGTTTTACCACCTCAGCTCTTCTTTAGTCAGTCACCTCTATAACCTTCCCAACTCCCTGAAACTTATCAGGGACTTTGGGGTTTCAGGGTCACACGTTCAGGGACTCGAGTTATCATTCTTCAGTTACCACCTGAACATGCTCAGTCCCTGATGAGAAATTTTCACATTTTACCACCTCCCTGAGAAACCACCTTCCAGCCTGAGAATCTTTCAGTCACCTCAGGGTTCACTTCCTGAGAGGGTTCAGTAACCAGGGGATCAGTGACAATGGTTTATCCACCATACTTCAGTGACCTCTTCATTTTTACTTGATTTCAAAGCCCACTGAGGCACTGATGAACCTTCCCTGATGAGAAATTATTTTTCTCCACCTCAACTCCTAGGATTCTTAAGACTCCTCTTCAGTAAACAAGAGTCTATTTCAGTGACACTGAGTCACATTTTCAATCCTCCCAACTCCCTGAAACTTATCAGGGACCTCATTTCACTCCCTTAACACACTTATCACTCCACACCCTGATTCATAACCAACTCCTTAATACACCACATTCGTGTTCTTTGAACACTGATATACTATCAGACTCAGTCCAACCCACATCATATACCCACTGATGCTTATCACACCACAATACCACATCCCACATAAAGCAACCTGAAATAAGTTTCAGTCACCTGATGGATTCAATCCTCAGTGACCTGCTCAACTGGATAACACACCTCAGTGATACATCCCACCTTGAGTTGTAACCCATTCTCACTGATAAATTTATCAGTTCACCATAACCATCATTTCTCAACACAGCTTTATTCAGGTTTTGCCTGAAAACTTCTCTAACACCCACTGTTAACCACGAATCCAATTCAACCCTCTAATCATTTCCCACTCGCTGATTTTACAAACACATAATCAATCGTTCCTTAATGACCCAAGACCCATCAAAAACATAATCAAGTCGTCGTCCCTTTTTACAGTTTTAGATCGAGATTTTTATGGGTGGATTTGATCTCGATTTGGGTTTGATTAATCTGGGTTTTGTTGTTGTTTGTGATTGTTGTTGTTTGTGAGGATTTTAGATCGAGAGTGTTGTTGGATTTAGGTGCGTGAGTTTTGTTTTTTCATTGATAGATCGAATGGTTTTTTGATGAGAGAAGGTGATTGTTGATGGATTATGTCTGGTTGTTTTTCTTTTTGTAGCGATGGGTTTTTTTGTTAGGAGAGGCATGTGTTTTTTGTGTGGATCTGTGTTTTTGTGAGAGATCCGTTTTTATGTGTGGGTTTTTGGACAGATGTGGTGTTTTTTTTTTTGATAGATCTAATTGTAGATGTGGGTATGTGTGTTAGATCTAATTGTAGATCCGGGTTTTTTGTTTTTAATCTTATTTGGGTTTGGATAAGATTTTTGTGGGGTGTGAGTTGTGTTGGGTTTTGTGTGGATTTTGGTAGGTGGGGATAAGATTTGTGTGGTGGGTGTGTGTCAGGGAGGGTTTTTTTGGGTATGTCAGGGAGGGTTTTGGGGTATTGGTGTTTGTCAGTCACCAAAATAAATGTGTTTTGAAGGTCACATTTATTTTTTCTTGAAGATTGTTATCAGTAATCATGCATGGATCTGGTTCATAAGAATGAGCCTTAGGCTCTGATACCACTTGTTGGTCCATGTAATTCGAGTAAAACAAGAACAGTTCATTAATATTGATTAACAAATGTTACAAGATTACTCAAAACCTATTAGATTACATGATAACATCTTCAACTTCTTAAAGGGGATAATTCCGGTTTTATCATCCCCTTAGGTGAGGGTTTTTCCTCTTGACAAATAAACTCTCACTGATCCAAGCTATGCTTGTGATTCAGTGAGAGTGATGTTCCTATCAACTAATACACTATGTGTATATTTTTGCTTGTTTAGGAATCCATACTAAATCTATTACAATAGCAAACTATATATACTGGAAAGTTAAACAAAGTCAAGATGGGTAGGTGAGATTTGACATCCACTTGCTGTGAGTTGACATCCACTTGTTGTGTGAGTTGTCATCCACTTGGTGTGAGTTGTCATCCACCAAGTGGTCTCTCTTGTACTTTGTCTGACTTCTTTGTTGGAAGTTCCCGCCCATTTATCAGTCTGCTTGTAGAGATAGTATCTTCAGGGTCACTGAGACATTTGTCAATTCTCAGTGATACTGGTGTTGTTTGTAGCTCGTATACTTTACTCACTGACACCGTATCAGTAAGTAAATGTTTCTTCAACAACGGGCTTTTTACAACACTCACTGATTTCTTTATCAGTGAGTAACCCACTATTTTATCAGTGGGTTTGGCTATTTTATGTTCAAATCTTGTCAGGGAACTTGGGGCAAATTCTTGACCCAACACTTACATTACCTGTGTTCGCGTGCGTAATTCATTATCTATGGTTAGGTCGGGAAATTGCACAATGCAATGGAGTGAAAGTAAATATTGTATATCTTTGAGTTTATTTTTCGTGTGTTTACTACTTTCACTATTACCGTTATTTCTGAAGTCATGAAAAGTATGGAAAAATTATCCAGAATTATCATTATAGTGATGTGGTGAAATTTTACACATCTATGTTTATGTTATAAAAAAAAAAAAAAAAAAAAAAAAAAAAAAAAAAAAAAAGTTGGATGTTTGATTTTAACCAACTTATGTAAAGTTATGTAAGTGGGCGATATCACCACTATTTGTTGTACTATATCTATGGATTGAATGGGAGTTGGCAGTTATGGGAACGCCGACTAAGGTTTATTCTTTGATTAAGATCTTGTTGAGTATAATTCGTGTCTACCTAAAGCGTGTGTTTCAAGTGTTAAAGCGTGAGTTATTCAATGATATGAGTCTTATTCATGGGATGGTTGGGATAGTGATTAACCACACTTAGGATTTTAATTTATTTGTTTTGTTTATTTTTTATTTTTACACCAATTTATATCCCAAATATTATCCATACCCTATTATTCTTTATCCAACCAAACCTTTGATTTATTGAGATTAGGGATTTGAGCAATCTTAAGTATCGTAGTCGTGGATTCGGCTATGTATTTATGATTTTGTCGCCCTTTTTGATATATTATTATTGGTGAAGTTTGGACCTATCTTTAGCCTGTTCGAGTTAAGGATTTGAGCAATTGCAAGTATCGTGTTCGTGGATTCGATCATGTATTTGTGATTTTGTCGCCTTTTCTGGAATTTGAGATCGATAGAGATTAAGAATAATTAACCCTTAAGCCTAAAAACCCTTTTTACCGCTTTAGACTTGTTATTCCTTGGCTTTAGTGGGGGAGATGTGTATACTTGCCAAGCTTATGATAGAATATTCGTCACGACTGGACAGTTAAACGATTAGATTTGCTTTTATCAAAATATTTTATTTTACTTCTAATTCGTTAAGTGTTTAGTTGTGTGATTATGACAAAAATGAATACATGCTTAAATATAAAAATAAATCCTAATATCTTTTAGGATACATTTTCATAAGAATAATTCTAAGGTTTACTTGGGGACAAGTAAAGTTCAAGTGGGGGGATATTTGATGAACTCAAATAAGTACATATTATTACTATCATTTATCCTAATAATTTGACTTGTTTTATTATATTATGTATGAGGATTGATACTTAATCGTTTACTTTTGTAATTCTCAGGTAAAAACAAGCATTTGGTGAAACTTGGCGATTTTGGACTAATTATGGAGCAAAACATGCAAGAAGTTAAGAGTCTACCGAAATGTACAAGATCAAGACTATTCTGCTCCAGATGCGCCGCATCTTGCTTATGACATGCGCCGCATCACTATCAATATTTCACCAGATACGATCCAAGATTCAAGAGGACATGCGCCGCATCCTAGAATGGAGTTACGCCGCATCTTCTGGCGGTGTACGAATATTCCTGAATATTATAATCTTGGACCCCACGCGAAGTTAAGTCAATGCGCCGCATCTACTTACTAGATGCGCCGCATCCTACCCTCAGACAGAAACTATAAATACCCCAAGACCAGACGAATTTCGAGAGACATATATTATATCCGAAGACCGAAGTAAAGAAACCTAGGACGAATTCAGTCAAGGAGGCAGCACAAGACACACCCAAACGAAGATACAAGAGCTGTAAGAAGGTGTTGCATGTGTTTAATTCATTAAGTAGTTTTGTTTTATTGTATTAGTAAACTTTAATTCATCAAGATTGGTGGCTTGTGTAATGTGACAACGGAAAGATTGCACTCCCTTAAAACTGCTTTCTCATTAATTAAAGTTTATATGTTGATGTCTTTGGTGACTTTTATTAGTGCATTGATAACCTCTGTGGCTAGCTGAGCGTTGATCGGGTCGCCATGCCTCTGCCCTCGCCTATTTATTAGATCGCCTACGCATTCTATGGTCTGTAGAAAGGTAGGAAGAAAGATAAATAGGATAGTCATAAGTAATCATTAAGGGTTTACTCGCCGATAAGATTAGAACCAACGAGAAAGGACTTAATCTCGGTGCGTTGCATCGAACTATACACTTCATATAAAACTAGCAATAAAACAAGTGACAAACTACTTTTCTATCAGGACAGCCCTCTTATTGTCTCGAGTATTTATCTGTGTACGTGTGTGCTACTTGCTGATTCGTGCCTATTGGTTTAGTTTATTATTTAATTGCAACCAAATCGTGCCAGTCTCTCAGGCTGAACCCCCTTGCGTTAGAATAGGTTGTATAGCTATCTTAATTTATTAAAATACTAATTAGAATAACTAGATAATACGTTCCACTCTTAGTGATCGACACTTTACTTACCATTATATTCATACTGACCGGGTACACTGCTCGTTAAGTGTGTGTGTTGTTGATAAGTGATGAGTGGCCTTTTACTCATCATTTTAGACCCGAAAAAACCCCACAAAAACGACCAAAAACACCCAAATGGACCATATATTATATCAAATATCCTTGGATTGTGTTTTAGTTGTTGCAGGTACAAAAAGGATTGAAAACGAGGCAAATGAGGCAAAACCGAGCATGGATTGGAAAAGAGCTCAAAAGCCGGGACGCGGGAAGAAATTCACGAGTTTGGTTCGAGATATTGCTCAAAAATCCCAAAGTGCCCTTGGATTATTTTTATTTGACAAAATTGACCCTTGGATTAACTTTGAAGAAATGGCATGTTTGGTCCTTGAAGTTTACAAGATCTACACCTTTGGTCCTTTTATTAAATCATCTAAACCCATTTTTTATCCGAACCCAATCTCAAATACCAACCGGATCCTAAAAACATTTTTCCCCTTAAGCCTAACACTCACCAACCCATTCTATCCTTAACCCCTTACCCAATCCATTTCACTTTAAACCCCAACCCAACAACCAACATTAGCCAATCCCTTATCCACCCCAACTTAACCCACGCAAGCCCAACACACTTTAACATGACCCGACCCACACTCGCTAATAACTAAAGCCGGTCAATACAAAAGGGGTCAAATCCCCAATTGCTTGGTCAATATCCCAATTAAACACCAAAAGCCAACCCTAATTCGCTACACCTTCTTCTCCTTCCCTAACACCCGCCTCTAATCACCCCCATCCCACCTCACACAACAAGCCAAAGACATCACATGGGTTTGTCCATGGTCCCCTCACCTCCACCTCATCGATCCGCACCAACCAAAGAAAGATCAACGTTCGAGATTTAACGAAGTGGTCACCAAGAAATGATCCAATGGCCATCAAAGAAGCACAAACGCACGAGAAGGGACACTCTCACACAACAAGCACAAAGAGAACTAGGGTTTTCGGATATTTTAGTATAAATAGAGAGGAGCAGCCGAGTAGTTCTTTTTTCTTTTAGGTTTTATTTTAGCTTTTTTTTTAAGGTACTATGTAATTTTATTTTATTTGTAATTTACTTTAATTTAAATTTTAATGTCAGTTTTTTTAGTCGAATTAGTCCTTATTTTACCTGCTTATGATACTCGTTTATTTACTTATCTGTGATTTTGTTTATGATGTTTAGTGATTTATTTGCTAGTTTATCTTGATCTTAGTGATTAGTTTGTTTGCGTATGATGTTCATTTTAGTTGCTTAGTTTGATACCGGGTTGTCTGCTTTAGTTTCTGCTTATTAAGTGTCGATTCTATTTAAGTTTTGATATTGTTCAAAGTTTGAGTTGGATCTGTTTATGTTTATAGTTTGTGTTTGTGTTGTGTTAGCTTAAAAATTAGTGGTTTGTGTTTATTGTTTATCGTTTATCGTTTGTGTTTGTGTTGTGTTTGCTTTTGTTGTGTTTATCAGAGTTTAGCCAAATATTGGTTGAAGTGTGAACCGAACCTAGGATCTCATCAGATTTCTTGTTTTGTGAAGTTTGAGTTTAAAAAAACATTTTTAGCTAAAGAAAAAAAACTACTTGTTAAGCAGTATTTAAAAAGCAAGAAAAAAAATTAAAAGCAAAAAAAATGACAAGCATGGGGTTCGAACCCAGGCTGGTCAGTTAGCAGACACACAACACAAGCAACCTTACCAATTGCTCTAAAGTCCTTTTTAGTTAAATGTTTCTTTCTTATTTCTTTTAAACCTTTTTTTCTTTATAAGCTTTAATAAGCTGTTTCGGCTTATAACAACTTATCTGCTTAAGTTTTTTTTAAAGTTCTTATTTTTATTAGCTTAAAAATAGTTTAAAGATATTTCAGAAAAATTTTCATAATTTTCAGTTTAGTTTTAGTATTTTTAATTTGTTTTTCTTTTAATTATAGTTTTTAATTCATAAAAAATTATTTAAAAATCAAAAAAATATTTTTCTTTTTTCCAAAATTTTCTTTTTATATTTAAGTCGTAGGAAAATTATTTTGATACTCGTAGGGTTAATTTTTAAATATTTTGACGTTTTTACTCGTTTGTTATTTATCGTTCGCGTTTATTAATTTTAGTTTTATTTTAAAAAAAATCAAAACAAACTCTCGTCTTTTCAAGCATTTTAATACCGAACCGAAAACGATATCCTCAATTTCACGCCTCGCAGGGAGAACGACCGGGTACACGCTTATCCGGTTTATTACAATTGGTTGTTTTTGCGTTAACGGTTTCAAGTTGACTTTTCTTCGTGAGAAGTTTGACTTGCGATTTCTTTGACCCGAATTCGACCCGATATCAAATTGGCGCCGCTGCCGGGGAGGTGTGTTGCGACAATATCGTCACGGTTTGACGATTAGTGACTTGAAGAACCTTCCTCGTGAAGATTCGTAAATATCTTGTAAATATTTTTTATCCAAAATCCAAAAAAATTGAAAAATCCAAAAAACCCAAAAATATTCTTCTTAACCTTAATGTTCTTGGTGCATGCGCACACGTTCTTCTTCGTCATCGAGTCCCTTTCTTGAACTCGTCGCAATTCCGCGAAGACGTAATCGTAGACGTGCTGCCTCATTAGTCGAACCCGAGATTCGTACTAATCCCGATCCTCCCATTGACATAATGGCGGAGAATCGCACCATGCTTGAGCTTCTCCAAGCACCCACCGAGGGTTATGGAGATGCTATTGTTGTTCCCCCGATCGTTGCCGATAATTTCGAACTTAAACCGGCATTACTATCCTTAGTAACGTCGAATCAATTTTACGGTTTCGAGAGGGATGATCCTCATTCCCACATTCGATGGTTTAACAAAATTTCATCTACCGTCAAATGTAGGAATGTTCCTCAAGAAGCAATCAAATTGCTTCTCTTTCCTTTCTCTCTCGAGGGGGCAGCCCGGACTTGGCTTGAAAAACAACCCCCTCGTTCTATCTTAACATGGGAAGATTTGGTGTCGAAATTTGTGAATGAATTCTTTCCCCCTTCCAAAACCACAAGCCTTAAAAATGAAATTACCAAATTCACTCAAAAATTTGATGAATCTTTTAGTGAAGCGTGGGATCGTTTCAAAGACTTACTTCGCAAATGTCCTCACCACGGATTTTCTGAGTTGCATCAAATTGATACGTTTTACAATGGATTAAACCAAACTGACCAAGATTCTCTAAACGCCGCCTCCGGTGGTTATATATTGAATCGAACTACGCGTGATGCTTTGTCCATCATCGAGAACAAGTCAAAGGTTCGCACTTCACGAAGCAAGCCGGTTGTTTCTCAAGTGAGTGTTTCACCTTCTACTTCACATTCGATGAGTACTTCTAGCACGGATGCTAAAATTGACAAGCTCACGGATGCAATTCAAGCTTTGGTTTTCTCTAATCAGAAAAATCCTTCTTCTTCTACCATTTCTTCTACCCCACAAGCTTCTCCACCCGCTCAAATCAAAGCGGTGGAAGAAAGTTGTGTTACTTGTGGTGGTCCTCATGCTTATTACAATTGTACCGCCACCGATGGCCGTCCTTTTGAAATCAATGCCGTAGCCGGGTCTTACAACCAAGGAGGTACTCAATACCGTCCTCAAGTTGACTCGAGCTATCGTGCTAGCTATCTAGCAGGACCACCCGGTTTTCCTCCAAACAATCAAAACAAATTCAATCAAACCCAAAGTAGGGGGCAAAATGTTCCATATCAAGCCCCTACTAACCAATACCCGACCCAAGGGGTCAATTACAATCAAGGGTATCAAGCTCAAAATTACCCAGCCCCGATTGCTCCCTCTAATGATTTTTCAAATTACATGAAAACAAATGATGTAAAAATGAAGTCTATGCAAAATCAAATCACAAATTTGAAAAACGAATTTGAAAATTCAATGATTAAGCAGGGTAATGAGCTTAAGAACAAAATCGATCAATCTCAAACAAAGATTGAAAGTATGTTTGATACCCTTATCAACCAATTTCACCAAGCTTCATCCTCGGGAACTCTCCCGGGTAATACAATTCTTAACCCAAAGGGTGAATTGAAAGCTATTACCACCCGAAGTGGTAAAGCTTATGAGGGACCTACGGTTCCAACTACTACTTCTTCTTCTTCTACAAAAGTAGTTGACCGTGAGACCGAGGTGACAAAGGACAAGGTGCATTCCACAAGCCCACAAAGTACCGCACACGTCCAACCTTCGGTAGTCCCAACCCCGATTCCGGAACCCGATGTTCCGAAGTCTCAACCTAAACCTTCTATCCCATACCCATCTAGACTTAATGACCAAAAGCTCCGCGAAAAAGCTAGTGTTCAAATGGAAAAATTCTTCCAAATCTTTCAAGAATTGCATTTCGATATAAGCTTCGCGGATGCTTTACTTCTGATGCCTAAGTTTGTTTCCACCATGAAGAGTTTATTGAGCAACAAGGAAAAATTAATTGAATTAGCAAAAACTCCGTTAAATGAACACTGCTCAGCGGTTCTCCTAAAAAAGCTTCCGGAAAAGCTTGGAGATCCCGGAAAATTCCTCATTCCATGTGAATTTCCGGGGATGGTTGAATGCTACGCCTTGGCCGATCTTGGTGCAAGCATCAACCTAATGCCGCTCTCTGTCTGGAAAAAACTTTCTCTGCCCGAATATACCCCCACTTGCATGACCCTCGAGCTTGCGGACCGGACCATAACCCGTCCACTTGGAATAGCTGAGGATGTCTTTGTCAAGGTTGGGAAATTCCATTTTCCCGCCGATTTTGTGGTGGTTGATTTTGATGCTGACCCCCGGGTTCCTCTAATTCTCGGAAGATCATTTTTGAGGACCGGGCGGGCTTTGATTGACGTGTACGGAGAAGAAATAACTCTAAGAGTTGATGATGACAAAGTCACGTTTCAAATCAATCAAAACTCTAAACCGCTAACCACCAAAAGCAACGTTGTTGTGGTTAATCAAAAATCTGATCCAGTAATTGCTTCCAAAAGAAGTGATTCAATTCTTTCAAGATTTGCGGTTAAGAGTATGTTTGAAAAACGTGCTGAGCTAAAAGCTATGAAAATTACACCCGGTTCAAGCAAATGGTTTGCAAGTTGTTCCGCGGATGTTAAGAGTATTCTTGATGATGATGAATCAGATTCGGAGATCACAACGGAAGTGGTGGAAATTGCTAGCTCTAAGAGCACACCACTTGTCCCACCTCCGGAATCGATTTATAGAATTGAGATTGTTGAACCAAACCTTTCCGACTCTTCCCATCCTTCTCCTCCGATTGAGGAAAGTGATCTCTCGAGGGAAGAGCTCGATGTGTTCTTTGATGATGCTCCAATTTCGCCGGAAATTGTTGAGACCGATAGTGATCCCGGGGAAGATGTCTCGTTATTACAAATGAAATTTGATGAACCATTATTTTTCCTTCCCCCGGAAGATGTTAAAGAAGAAAAGCTTCCTAAATCCGTTCAAGCTGTTGTTTCAAAATCAGAAGAGCAAAGTAGTGGCAGTACCACTTCTAGTATTGATTCTCTTCTTGAGGAGTTCGCCGATGAACTCGCTCACATCGATCCAATCCCACCGGGGGATGAGGACGATGACTTTGATTTTGAATCTGATCTTAAAGAATTGGAATTTTTGCTGAACCGTGATCCGTCTAGATGTGATTCTTATCCCGAGGAGTTCGCCGATGAACTCGCTCACGACGATCCACTTCCATCAGATGATGATGATCTTTTCGACTTTCATGCTGATTTTAAAGAAGTCGAAAAACTTTTATACCATTCTCCATCATCTGATTCTTACACCGAGCTTAATGATTTACAAGATGATGATGACCTCTTCGATTTTGGGGCCGATCAAACCAAATGGAGGAATCTTTTATATGGGAAACCTAGTGATGAAAAAGGCCCTAAAATGGAAACCATAATTGATGATGCTACAATTGTTTCTAATGACTTATCTCCTCATTCTCCCGAGGATGATTTCCTTTTCTCCATTGAGTCTCCCATCAAGTACCCTGCTGAGTTTTCTTGTGAAGACAAAGTGTTTAATCCAGGCATACTCGATGATGGTAAAATTCATCCTTTGATGAAATTGACTCTTGATAAGAATTTAAAGTTTCCCGCCTCATCTAAGGAACTTTTAATTCTGGAGAAAAATGATTCACCTCTACTTCTTTCCCCTCTACTTCTTTCTGGTCAAAAACTCCCGTTCTGCATGGAGTTGTCTCTGATTGAAACTTTACTATCATTTCCAGCCGGAAATGAAGACAAAGTTTTTGACCCCGGCATCACCGCTTTTATCTTCTGAAGCCGTGGGTATCTCATCGGAGTGGAACTTTCATATGCTTCAATGTTTATCCAAACATCTTGAATGAAAGTCCGATGGAGATTTTCTCTTCCACTTGCTCCCCCAAGGACAATTAAATACGGGGTCGAGTCAAGCTCATGTGACTCGGTTACCAAAAACAAGCGCTTCGTGGGTGGCAACCCATGCTTATCTTCTATCTTCTTTCTTATTTTCTAACACTAAGTGTGGGGGAGTTCCTCTACTTGTTGCTTTGTGGTTGTATGTTTGCCTCTGTTTTCAGGATTCCCGTAGATTGTGATGATTGACGCGCCTGTTTTCAATCCAGCCGCCCAATATCCTATCTTTGTGTTTATGCTTATCCAGGGATATCTTAAAAATCCTTTTTGTGAAAAAGATTTCGTTTCCACACTTAGGTAGTAGTCTTACCCTTTTACGTTCTATAGTGTCGGCTCAGGCCGGTACTTTGAATATTGAGGGCAATATTCAATTCTAAGTGTGGGGGGGAATTCTCATTTGACCAAAATTTGACAAAATTTTTAAAAAAAATTTCACAATTTGTACCTTCTAGTCCCCTAGCACCCCCGTTTTGACCAAAAATTTTAAAATTTTTATCGTATTTTTCGTCTAAAAGAAGTGCTATGCACAATAAAAATAATTTGCTATACATTAATACTTCGGTATTAATGAAAGTTTAGACTTGATTAGGCTAGAACAAGGGGAATCCCGACTCTGCTAGAGTGTTGATCTAGCTGCTACCCTTAACGTTTAGGCTAAGTTTTTGCGAATTGTGCAAATGAAAATGCTAAGCGTGGAGTAGTTGGTTCTCTTTAGAGCTTATATAAGTAATCTATGGCTTTTCCTCCCAGAAGATCCTAATCTGACTAAAATTAGTGCTATTTTCAAACTTTTGAACGCAAAAACCGTTTTTGTTAAGCAAATAAATTTTTATGCAATCTTGATTTAGAATACTAGTTCAAAGTTTTATTTAAATTTCGGAACAAGCAATCTTTCTTACAAACCCAATAAGAATGCAAAATGAAAGTGAGCAATTGCTTGAAAGTTGCAAAAGTTAAAGTTTAAGTATGAATAAATAAGTGCTCTAAGCTACGGATTCGAGATCGGGCCTTGGATCCTTAATTCCGAAAGGCGTTTAGGTCTTGGCTACCCTCTTGCACCGGCCCTTGGACCCTTAATTCTGAAAGGCGTTAAGGTCTTGGAACTCTCCGTTGTAACGGCCCTTGGATCCTTTATTCCGAAAGGCGTTAAGGTCTTGGAACTAAACCGTGAAGGTCCGTCGTTTAGAGTACACAAGTAAAAAGTGAGTGAAAAAAAAAAAAAAAAAAAAAAAAAAAAAAAAAAAAAAAAAGTGAAAAAAGTGATGAAAAATGAAAAAAAATGTTTATGTTTGTTTATGAATAAGTGTGAGAAACTTGCTTCTTCTTAAATTTAAATCGAAAGTTGAACTAGTATTCGTCAATATTGTCTAAAAATTGGACGGTGATTTAGAAATTGTTGACTTCAAAGATCCCGTGAGCTCCGATACTATTCTCGAGGGTGTAAAAACCTAGCCTCCTAAGTTTGCTAAGGATAAGCTGAGAAGAAAGTCGCTACATGGAGTGATCTCACCTTTGATTCTCTAATTTCTAAATCATTGTCGGTTTTTAACCCTAATAAATGTCGATTTTTACGATCAAAACTTTGAAAACAAGCACACACACCTAACTTATGAATAATTGTGGGAGTGAAAAGTTAAGTTTCGGCTTACATAGGTTGCTAATATAAGTAGTGTTAGCATTTTACAAAAACGTTTGCACAAGGGTTTTTAGACTTAGTTGGGAAGTATAAAAAGAGGATGACGATTACAATTCCCCGGAGTCACCCATTTTGTGTGACTCCCGTTCCATGATGCCATTTTTGATAATCAAGCATATTATTTACGTTTTATCTCGTTTTAAATTACTTGCATTTTATAAAGTCAAAACGGGGTGGTATATTTTTGGTAACCTTGATATTTTTGATCCTTTCATTACTTTATATGATCGGATTGCTAGGGACTAGCAATTGCTTAGTGTGGGGGATTGATGAGTGGCCTTTTACTCATCATTTTATACCCGAAAAACCCCACAAAAACGACCAAAAACACCCAAATGGACCATATATTATATCAAATATCCTTGGATTGTGTTTTAGTTGTTGCAGGTACAAAAAGGATTGAAAACGAGGCAAATGAGGCAAAACCGAGCATGGATTGGACAAGAGCTCAAAAGCCGGGACCCGGGAAGAAATTCACGAGTTTGGTTCGAGATATTGCTCAAAAATCCCAAAGTGCCCTTGGATTATTTTTATTTGACAAAATTGACCCTTGGATTAACTTTGAAGAAATGGCATGTTTGGTCCTTGAAGTTTACAAGATCTACACCTTTGGTCCTTTTATTAAATCATCTAAACCCATTTTTTATCCGAACCCAATCTCAAATACCAACCGGATCCTAAAAACATTTTTCCCCTTAAGCCTAACACTCACCAACCCATTCTATCCTTAACCCCTTACCCAATCCATTTCACTTTAAACCCCAACCCAACAACCAACATTAGCCAATCCCTTATCCACCCCAACTTAACCCACGCAAGCCCAACACACTTTAACATGACCCGACCCACACTCGCTAATAACTAAAGCCGGTCAATACAAAAGGGGTCAAATCCCCAATTGCTTGGTCAATATCCCAATTAAACACCAAAAGCCAACCCTAATTCGCTACACCTTCTTCTCCTTCCCTAAACACCCGCCTCTAATCACCCCCATCCCACCTCACACAACAAGCCAAAGACATCACATGGGTTTGTCCATGGTCCCCTCACCTCCACCTCATCGATCCGCACCAACCAAAGAAAGATCAACGTTCGAGATTTAACGAAGTGGTCACCAAGAAATGATCCAATGGCCATCAAAGAAGCACAAACGCACGAGAAGGGACACTCTCACACAACAAGCACAAAGAGAACTAGGGTTTTCGGATATTTTAGTATAAATAGAGAGGAGCAGCCGAGTAGTTCTTTTTTCTTTTAGGTTTTATTTTAGCTTTTTTTTTAAGGTACTATGTAATTTTATTTTATTTGTAATTTACTTTAATTTAAATTTTAATGTCAGTTTTTTTAGTCGAATTAGTCCTTATTTTACCTGCTTATGATACTCGTTTATTTACTTATCTGTGATTTTGTTTATGATGTTTAGTGATTTATTTGCTAGTTTATCTTGATCTTAGTGATTAGTTTGTTTGCGTATGATGTTCATTTTAGTTGCTTAGTTTGATACCGGGTTGTCTGCTTTAGTTTCTGCTTATTAAGTGTCGATTCTATTTAAGTTTTGATATTGTTCAAAGTTTGAGTTGGATCTGTTTATGTTTATAGTTTGTGTTTGTGTTGTGTTAGCTTAAAAATTAGTGGTTTGTGTTTATTGTTTATCGTTTGTGTTTGTGTTGTGTTTGCTTTTGTTGTGTTTATCAGAGTTTAGCCAAATATTGGTTGAAGTGTGAACCGAACCTAGGATCTCATCAGATTTCTTGTTTTGTGAAGTTTGAGTTTAAAAAAACATTTTTAGCTAAAGAAAAAAAACTACTTGTTAAGCAGTATTTAAAAAGCAAGAAAAAAAATTAAAAGCAAAAAAAATGACAAGCATGGGGTTCGAACCCAGGCTGGTCAGTTAGCAGACACACAACACAAGCAACCTTACCAATTGCCCTAAAGTCCTTTTTAGTTAAATGTTTCTTTCTTATTTCTTTTAAACCTTTTTTTCTTTATAAGCTTTAATAAGCTGTTTCGGCTTATAACAACTTATCTGCTTAAGTTTTTTTTAAAGTTCTTATTTTTATTAGCTTAAAAATAGTTTAAAGATATTTCAGAAAAATTTTCATAATTTTCAGTTTAGTTTTAGTATTTTTAATTTGTTTTTCTTTTAATTATAGTTTTTAATTCATAAAAAATTATTTAAAAATCAAAAAAATATTTTTCTTTTTTCCAAAATTTTCTTTTTATATTTAAGTCGTAGGAAAATTATTTTGATACTCGTAGGGTTAATTTTTAAATATTTTGACGTTTTTACTCGTTTGTTATTTATCGTTCGCGTTTATTAATTTTAGTTTTATTTAAAAAAAAATCAAAACAAACTCTCGTCTTTTCAAGCATTTTAATACCGAACCGAAAACGATATCCTCAATTTCACGCCTCGCAGGGAGAACGACCCGGGTACACGCTTATCCGGTTTATTACAATTGGTTGTTTTTGCGTTAACGGTTTCAAGTTGACTTTTCTTCGTGAGAAGTTTGACTTGCGATTTCTTTGACCCGAATTCGACCCGATATCAATAAGTCGGCTAAATATAAATTTAAAACTTGATTAGGCATTAAAACTGCTAAACCGCAACGACACATCGCACGTCCATCACCATCCCAACAAAGAATACCTACACCTACACCATCTTCACCACCACAGCAAACCCATATTCCAAGTCCTATTCAGGAGGAGGAATCCAACCCTATGACTGTGGAGGATCTTCTCACCTTGGTGCCTGCTTTGGTTAAGAGAATAGACTTATTGGAGAAGGCTAATAATGCTAAGAGTCAGGCCATTCTAACTTTGGTCAAGAGGGTTAAAAAGTTGGAAAAAGTCATGAAGGAGAAAGGAGTTGCTTTTGATGATCAAGAAGGTGAGGATGAAAATTCTTCCAAACAAGGGAGGAATTTAGAGGAAGAACAAGTTCTTAAGACACCAGCAAAGGATAAATCAGCTGATGAAACAAAGGAAGCAGCAGAAACACTAGCTCAATCTCTGAGTAAAATTCAACAACAAAGGAAGAAAAGCAGATATCCAAAAAGAAAGTTGATAATTGATGAAGAATCTAATGAAGAATTAGCTAAGTCTGGTCCAGTTAATTCTGGTGAGATTAAGTCTGGTGAAGTTAATGCTGGTAAGGAAATTAAGTCTGGTGGTCAAGATAAGTCTGGTGAGGTTGTTAGTTCTGCTCATGGGGATAAGTCTGGTAATGAGGAGCAGCCTAAAACTCAAAGGGAAGGAAAACAAATTATGATGGAAACTCCTAAATCCAAGAAATCAAAAAGACAAGAAAGAGAAGAGCAAGCTTCTTTAGCTAAGATTGCAAGAATACAAGCAATAGAAAAGGCTGAGATTGAAAAGGAGGAAGAGCAGAAAAGACAAGATGAAATGCTTGCAAGAACGATATCAGAAGAGGTTAATGATGATCCACTGAAGGAAATGATTGAAAAAGATGATGAGTTGAGGGCAAAGTTTGAAGAACTTAAAGCTATTCCAGGTTTGACTGCTGTGGAGAGAGCTAAACAACTAGCAGAGTTCATAAATGCTAGAAGAAATGAAGAAACTTTGGGGGATTTTATGTCAGTGATAAGACAAACTCAGAAGAAAACTAAAGTTCCCAAGAAGATGTCTAAAGCAGATCAAATGCATGGGATGAAGATGTATCTAAAGAACATGCTGCACTCAACATGGGAAAAGATGAGAGGAAGATCATTTGAGGAAATTGAAGCTGAATATGTGAGTGCATATGAGAGAGATCATGGCTATAGGCCAGTGGATTATGAAGATTCTTTGAGAAGAAGTTTCAAGAGACAGAAAGTAGCAGAGTCTGAGCCTGCTGTGGAGGCTGAGATAATAAGTGAAAAAGCATCTGAAGTTGAGAAAGCATCAAGTGAAATTGAAAAGGAATCTAAAGCTGAGAAAGTGTCTGATGTTGGAGAAGAAAAGAAAGAAGTCAAATAGCCAGTCATAAAGTTTACAAGGAGGAAAAGTATAGCTAGAAAGAGTAAATTCAAGAAGAAAGTACAAGAAGAAGGTGAATCAGAAGAAGAACCTTCTTCTGAGGGTTGTACTATGGGAACAATTCCTGAGATTTCTAAGGAACTAGCCAAGATTTTCAGATATCAAATCATCAAGTTTGGGAAAAGATCTGCTTATCAAATCATAAGGGAAGACAACACTGATGTTGTATACCTTAATTTTCCAGCAATACTGAATGATGTGAGTAGGGAAGATCTTCAAGAACTTTATAAGTTGGTAAACATCAAACATGGAGACAATACACCTGAAGAAGAGTTTGAGAGGGTGTTTTGGGGAGACTTAAAAGTGATGTTTGAGCCACCTTCAACAATAGATGAGATTTGGAGATTTTCAGATCAGCAAGAAGTTGTGACTTGGAGATATTTTCATAGATGTAGAGTACATTGCTTATCTCTACAGATAGTTCATATTTATATGCTTGCAGAAGTAGAATATCCTTTATCACCAAGGGTCTGCAAGGCAATGTTGGAAAAGAAGTTACATGCAGATGAGAAGGATGAAGTTTATGAGCAGTTACTTGATTTGATTAAGGAAAAATCTTTAAAATAACCATATTGGGGTGTTTAAAAGTGTTTGAAAGAATTTTCAAGTTGTTAAGTGAGACTAAAGGAACTTCTCACTTGGTGAAGGTGCATAACACTAACATAACAAATGGTTATCAGTCCACCATGTCTAATCCACATAAGGACTGACTAATCCAGGGAAAACGGCTCTGGTAAAGATATTTCAAATCCGTTAATGGTTGGCAATTTACCAAAAATTGTATGGTATTCAACTCACCATATCTGAGATAGTGAAGAGTTAGCTAGCCCACAAGGTATGGCTTGTGGTAAAGGCTGTGGAAAACCATACATGGTAATCAATTCACCAAGATGAGGTGCATTCCATCAAAAGAACTGGCTAGTCCAAAACCAAACGGATTTTGGTAAAGACAAAACAAATCCGTTGATAGTTGATGGCTTACTAAAAATCATATGGTTATTAATGTACCATGGTCTTACACACCAAAACATTGGCTACTCCAGTAGTGATGTCTATTGGTAAAGAGACATCAAATCCATTAATTTTCAATGATTCACCTCTCACAGGTGTTTACACACCTGGAAGTGATGAGAATAGTATGAAACTTAAAAGTATTGATGTACAAGTAGTCATGGTTGCTGTGAAGATCAGATGGATTGCATATCAGATGGTGAAAAGATTATTCAAGTCAAGTTGTTGCATAAAGATCAGATTTAAAGTTTTGAAGTGTTAGAGATAATCCCAAGATTTCAAGATTAAATCCTCAAAAGCTTATTTAGAAGAAACTTGAAGTTCATGAAGCATGAAGATCAAGTTAGGGGAGGATTGTTGGGAATTATCACAAGACAAGAGAAGACTTAATGGAAGAACAGAATTAAGTCTGGTGGACTACGTAATTAAGTCTGTTAGTTTTATTAGTTAAGTCTTGTAATAGTTAAGTCTGGTTGTTCATTATTAAGTCTGCTAGAGTAAGTTAAGTCTGTTTGACTTTAGCTGTTAATTCTGGTCATGAAAGTTAGGAAAGTTTGTTAGATATAAGTTAGGAAAGGATACGTAATTATCTTTAGAGAAGATACGTATATCCTTTTACAAGTTTTGTATCTAGGGTATCCTTAGTGTATAAAAGGAACCTTAGTCATTAGTTTTTTATAACAACGAAGATTGTAATCACTTAGATTAAAAGAATCAATATACGAAGTTAATTATTTTTATTGTGTCCTTCATTGTTTGTTGTTAAGATTCCACATTAACAATAAGATAGGTGTTAGAGTTTCTTACTTAGATCGATTTGGTTTATACAAGTTGTCTAACAAGTAACAAGGCTACTTGGATCCATAATTCGTGTGGACCAACATAGGCTCAAATCATTCATGTTATTTCTTATCGTTTCTGGTAACCGCACACTCCATTTACCTAACTATTCTCAAAATACCAAACTTTTTAGTAATTAGTGGCCTATCTTTTTCATGATTCTAGCACTGTTCTTGAAGTCAAACCTTGGTCAACTGCATGATCAGTTCATACCCAATTCAGATGAGTACTTGGTATCTCATTTTTTTGCGAAAATGGGTATGATAAATGCTTCAAATTCTCATCATGTTTATAATCTTTCATCTTCTGCTTGTTCGTCGACCCATTGTTGAAGGAAGGTATTCTTCTCAAAATTATGGTGTCAAAGTTGTTAAAGTTGAGGATGACGTGAATAGTTTGAATGAAGATGGTGGTTCTTGGGCAGCTAGCGAGCATAGAAACCTTGATACGGGTTATGACTCTGGTTTTGAAGGTGGTTCTTCTAAAGAACCAAATGTTGCACGAGGCAGGAAAAAGAAAAGGAGTAAAAAGGATTCAGAGTTTTGTGAGTTGGAAGAAAATATGAAGAATGCAATTGCTAAAATTGTTGTTCAAGAAAACCAAGGTCCAACTATGGAGGAGTGTCATGAGAAGTTGAAGAAGTTGAGGTTGGAATCTGAAGATCTAATTTATTTGGCGGCACTTGGGGTATTTTGTCTGTCAAAGAGCCACAGGGAGGCATGGATACTATTACCGTCAGAACCAAATGTCTTAAAGAAATGGATTCATATGATGGAACGTAAAAATTTGGTATTTTAGAAGTAGTATTGTGTTTAAACTATTAGGATTTGTCGTATTTGGTATTTATTATTTAAACTATTAGGATTTTGTCGTATTTGGTACTTTATTATGTTGAACTATTAGGAGTTTTCTATTTGGTACTTTGTTATGTTGAACTATTAGGAGTTTATGTTTTGGTACTTTTTGAACTATTTGTGTAGTTTTGTTGGTACTTTACGATGTTAAACTGTTTGATTTATTGTTATTTGGTTTTGATGTTAAATTATTTGGTGTTTGTTTTTATTTGGTAATAATCCTAAACCCATTTGGTATGTATTGTTTGTATAGGTTAAATGGATGTTGCCCAAAAACTTGCGTTCATCTATATGTTTATTTTTATTTTAAGTATTTTCGGCGAAGTGTAAGGAAACGTAAGCGGGATAATACTTCTACAATGTCCGGGCATCAATATACTCAGGAGCTTTTGCAAGGAAATAATTTACAATGTACGGAGTTGATACGGATGTCTCGTGACTCGTTTGTTTGACTATGCAACCATTTTAAAGAAAAAAATTGGTTAAGAGATAGCAAACATATATCGGTTGAGGAGAAGATGTTTATCTTCCTTATGATAATCGGTCACAACGAACGATTTTCTGTTATGAAGCGTAGGTTTCAACACTCGAAGGAAACGATTCATAAGTGCTTTCATGAAGTATTAGCTCAAATGTTGGTATTTGCTGAAGAAGTTATAAGACCGAGAACATTTAATCCAAATCCAAACATTCCAGGAAACAATAGAAGGGAGCGTCGAATGTTTAAGGTAACTATCAAATTTATAACTAGTATGTCTCTTGGTTTGATTGTATTTTAACAATTTGTTGTTCTAAATTAGGGAGCCGTTGGTGCACTTGATGGAACCTTCATACATGTTGTTGTTCCATCTCATAAACAGAATGTGTATAGAGCAAGAGGAAGAGGTGATTGTTATCAAAATGTTTTGGCAATTTGCGATTTCAACATGATCTTTACCTACATTGTTGCTGGATGGGAAGGTACGACACACGATGCGAGAATACTAAATGAAGCTTTAGTAGATCCAGTATTTGAGTTTCCGATTCCCCCTGCAGGTATTTAAGTTTGGAATTGTAATATATATGAAAACTTAGATATCAAAATATCCAAAAATTAATATGTTTGTTTTTTTTAGATAAATATTATCTATGTGATGCTGCCTATAAGCACACGCGTGGGTTCATGGCTCCATACCGCAATGTCAGGTATTGGTTAGGAGACTTTCGTCGAAAACGTGCAATGAGCAGTAAAGAAAAATTCAATCACGCTCATGCAAAACTTCGAAACGTAATTGAGCGGGCATTTGGAGTCTTAAAAGCGCGTTTTCCAATCTTGAAGAGTATGCCCAAATTTCCTTTGGTAACAAAAAGAGATATTACTATTTCATGTTTTGCTATTCATAATTTTATTTGAAAAGAGGGTCTAAGCGATGATTTTTTCAATCAATACGATGAAAGTGACTTACATGATAATGAAAAAGTACATGATGATAATGACGGTGATGTTGAAGTTGTTCAACCAATTGGGAGTGACGCGGATCAACAATACATGATTAACTTACGAGATCAAATCGCGGCACAAATTATGCAAAGCTAGGTTTTAAATTATTTGGTATTGGTTAAGTTACTTAATTGTTGTTTCATTGCGATAAGGTTATGTTTTATTTTAAGACGATTTATGTAATAGTTTTTATTATGTTAAATTTTGGATATGTATTAAGATAATTTATTTAATGATTTATAATTGTGTTAAATTTATGATAAAAATGTTTTTGTTTCAAGTTTACACTATCTACTTATTAATCGTATTTGCAATAGTTTAATATATACTTAAAAAAGGGAAAATTAAAACCATTCAAACAATTATAAAAAAACAAACAACACTTTTTCAATAAGATTCAGACATTATAGCCACCTCTTACTAGTAAGATGTGGTAGTCAGATTCAGATGCGAAACATCTTACTGAAACAAACAACACCTTAATATTACGTCGATGTCTTTATAAATTTTAAAATTCAACCAACACCCTTTCAAAACTTTAGTATAAAAGTTTTATTATATCCAAAATACAATTATAATATGGTTCAACTCTATCTTTACAACTTATAAGGCATGCATATGTATTCTTTAAACTTAAAATACTTAAAATTTGAGTAACGCTGATTGTCTATAATACCTTTTAAATTTAAATATTTAAATGACAAGTTTTACTATTTTACTTTCCATTAAAAAATAAGTTTAATTCAAATGGTTGCTCTATCAATACCAATCTCTACTACTTTTATATTGGCCAATTTCTACGTGTTTATAAATGTAAAAATATATATATAAATAAATAAAAGTACACAGTTTCTCTATCAATACTAATTTAAACGTTTGCTCTTATAAAGAGTGAATGATATCTCTTAAAACTTAGGGTCCATTTGGTATAAGGGTATCGGGGGTTTTGAATCAAAGAATTCTTGAATCCTTTGTTTGGTACAATTTTGATTCCCCTACTATGGTATTTGGATTCAAATTTTGAAACCAACCTATTTTGGTAGGTTTCTTTGAATCTAACCAATTAATTTTTTATTTTTTTATTTTTTTATTTATTTTTTTATATTATTTTTATTTTTTATTTATTATTATTTTTTTATTATTTTGTTATTTGATGAATTTTTTGAGCCACATATTATTTGTACTTTTTTTACTTTTTATTTTTTTTATTTCAAACAAAAATAATAAAACTTATCAAACATATATATAATTTATATTTTCTCTCTCCTTTATTTCTTTCAAACCTTTCTCAAATCCGAATTCAATTCCAATCCAACTTACAAACCAAACGCACCCTTAGAAAGCTGTATGCCGTCATGAATCACAATGGGAATGAGTTTGATAGTAGTGGTGGGCCCCTCGGTATGAAAGATCCATACCTTACCCTTTTAAGGTATATGGAGTATGGAACATTTATATCATTCATTCCGACATTTGAAAGATTTGCATCTTAAACAAACAAATGATTGGAATGAAAATTCATTCATTCATTCCCATTCCGGGATACCAAGCGCACCCTAAAATTGAGTAATGTTAGTTGACTATCATACCCTTGATTAAGAATGATAAATCATTTACAACTAAATTAATAATTTAAATATTTTTTAATCCTTAAACTTTTATCATTTTTTGTTTCTATCCCATTAACTTTTTTCTCGCAATAACTACAACTTGAACCCGTAAGTTTTGCATCAATGGTCAAACCAGAATCACGATTTCGCAAATATAGCTATTTACCGCTATACACCGTCGTTTTGGGCATGTATTTATCTAGTAAATACTTAATGTACTTACCAAATTAACTCATTATGCTTAGCAAACGATAAATATTGTCATTCTACACACCTCCAAAATTATTGGTTTAGGGTAATTGTTGGAATATGAATAACATAACAATTATTTAAACATATAAACATACATATCAAGCACGCAGCAGAATAACAAGATCTAAATACTAGTAATTAATTAACTAAATATAAAAGGATATGCGTACCTTAGATTACTAGCTAAACAAGTAATCAAGTGATCAAGAACAAGTTAAACCCTAGCTTAGGGTTTAGAATGGATCTACTAAACCACAAGTCGAATTGGGGAAAAAAAAAACACAAGTAAAAGTATACTTGTCCTTCGTTCTTGTACACACGTGTTACTAGTGTCTCAATGCGAAAAGCTAGGTTCTTGATCAAGAAACAAACCAAACACTTTAATTGTGAAAGTTAGATCGAAAATCCCAAGGGATTGGGGTGTTTGATCAGTTAGACACAAGAGAGGAGGAGAAGAGAGAAGTTTGGCTTGCTAGGGATTCAAGATTAAGTGAATAATGAATACAAGGGTTTGTATTTATAGGCACTTAATCTTTCTCTCCAAGTTAGGGTAGGATTGGGTTTCCTATACCCCTATTCGGCCGCCCATATGGATCAAGAGGGATTCTAGATCCTTCTTGGTCCCTAATTTCCTCTCCAGTCCTTCAAGTTAATATTTAACGACCGTTATTCAAACCCCGTTAAATACTAACGACCGTTAAGTGTTTATTCGTGAAATTAATATTTAAATCATATCTTAATATATTAACTATTAAAACATTGAAACTCATACATAATGTGTGCAATCCCGAAGTCTCGTGTTCGAAACTGGTCATACATATATTAATTTATATCCATAACTTTAACAGCTCCCACTTGGATATGCATTAATATTGTAATGAGATTGGTTAGTCTAGCTTAACACCCCAAATGCCCCCCAGATCGACCCTGAGTATGGTTTCTTGGAAAAAACCTTGTGATGAATCATCATCATACTTATCCTTTTGTTTCTAATACCACGTTAATATGGATATGGATCTAAGTCATTCCATAATTAACAATTCTGTTTCTCGTTATTTATAATTGATCAAGATTACCAAATCATCTGAACGTATTCCAGATAGCCTTTGGGCGTGCGCACGCAAACATCTTGTCAACCCTACGAGTGGCCAAGCAGTATTATACTTCAAAACAAATTCGAAGGAACAAATCCTTTCTTGACTACGAGCATAACCCTTGAACTTCGCATCACCTCCGAAAATAGACCTTATAACTACCAGTTACGGATAGCGTTAGACTATCTTACAGAAAATGCGCTACATCCTTGGCTGTTACCTGGTATCTCAAGTCTGAGGATAAATATTCATGATTTACTTTTATGACAAAGATCCATAAAGTACAATCATGTGGTTGGGATCTGTCCTATATTCAATTTATCCATTATTGAATATCATGTGAATTTGGCATGACCACGCATCAATATACTTAAGTATATTCTACCAAAACTCAGATTTGCCTTAATTCAATAATACTCCCATATTATTGATCGACAACGGACTATTTAGAATAACATTAGTTATTCACGGATTTAAACATGCAAATATAGGATACAACATTATAAATGAGAACAAACGTAACAAAATACTTTATTTCATTAAGATAACATTGTTTACAATATCCTTTATCCAAATACTAACCACAGATTTACATGAAACTACTAGCTAAACGAAGACCTATGCCATTGGCATGTTGAGTAAACTTTTCCTTAGGTAAAGCCTTCGTAAAGGGATCAGCTAGATTGTCATCTGTGTGAACTTTGAGTAAATTGATTTCACCTATTTCGACTTGTTCTCGAACGTAGTGATATCTTCTAGGAAAGTGTCTGGCGCCCTTCATGACTCCAGGTTCATTGGCGAATGTGATTGCGGCAGAATTGTCACAATACACATTTATAGGCAATTCAATTGACGGCATCACTCCTAGCCCCGAAATGAATTTCCTTATCCAAACAGCTTCCATCGCAGCTTCTGATGCAGCTATATACTCAGCTTCTGTTGCAGACATCGCCATTGTACTCTGCTTCTTGCTCTTCCAGTCTACTGCTCCTCCATTGATGACAAAGACGTAACCCGTCTGAGACTTTGTATCATCTTTATCAGTTTGAAAGGACGCATCGCAGAAACCTGTAACATCAAGCTCTGCATCTGGATTTCCCCCATACACTAGAAACATCTCTTTTGTATTCCTTAAATACTTAAGAATGTTCTTAACAGCATGCAAGTGGAGTTCACCTGGGTTCTGTTGATCACGACTGGTCAAATTTTGTGCTAACGCCACATCTGGCCTTGTGCATCTTACTGCATACATGATAGATCCTACTGTTGAAGCATATGGAACTTTCTTCATGTGTGCCACCTCTTCAGGTGTTGAAGCACATAGTTTGCTACTTAAGCCATGTTCTACTTGCATGGGCAAATATCCCTTCTTGGAATTATGCATATTGAATCTCTTCAATATTTTATCCATGTAAGCACTTTGGCTTAATCCAATCAACCGCTTAGATCTATCTCTATAGATCTTGATTCCAAGGATGTATGCTGCTTCTCCTAAATCCTTCATAGAAAAACATTTACCCAGATAAGACTTAACTTCATTAAGACTTGGTATATGATTTCCCATGATCAATATGTCATCGACATATAGGATAAGAAAAGTAGTATTACACCCACTAGCTTTGTGGTATACACATGGCTCATCGAAATTCTGAGTAAATCCAAACCTTTTGATTTCCTCATCAAATTTCTTATTCCATTGCCTAGATGCCTGCTTCAATCCATAAATGGACCTTTGAAGCTTGCATACCCGCTTAGGAAATTGTGGATTCACAAACCCCTCAGGCTGCGCCATATAGATGTCTTCATCTAGGCGACCATTCAGAAAGGCGGTTTTGACATCCATCTGCCAAATCTCATAGTCATAGTAAGCAGCTATAGCTATGAGAATCCTAATAGCTCTAATGTCAGCTACAGGAGAAAAAGTCTCCTCATAGTCAACACCATATGTTTGGGTAAAGCCTTTAGCCACCAAACGAGCTTTATAGGTGTGTACATTGCCATCCATGTCCGTTTTCTTCTTGAAGAGCCACTTACTCCCAACTACCTTAGCATTGGGAGGAAGGTCTACTTCAATCCAGACTTCATTGTCTCTCATGGATTGCATTTCCCCATTCATAGCAACCTGCCATTTATCCTTCTCAGGACTATTAATGGCAGCCCTATAACTAGTAGGTTCATCAAGATCCCCTAGTATAGTTTCCTCACACTCTACGTTAAGACATAGACGTTCAGGAGCTTTTACAGACCTTGTAGATCTGCGAATGGGAACCACTTCAACTTCAGGTGGAGGTCCTAAACTTTCTGGTTCCACAGGAAGTGTGCTAATGTTTTCAGAAGGTGACGTATCTTCTTGATCGTTTTCAAGATCATAAACTCTCCCACTGAATTCTTGAGATATAAGATTCTCCTCAAGAAATTCGCCATACCTAGCCACAATGACTTTATTTTCTGGTGGAAAGTAAAAGTAGTAACCCTTTGTTTCCTTAAGGTATCCTACGAAGATACACTTAACAGATCTTTGTTGGAGTTTATCTGGTGAGTCACGTTTAATAAATGCCTCACAACCCCAGACCTTTAAGTAAGACAAGTTGGGAGCTTTTCTAGTCCATAATTCATATGGAGTCTTATCAACCTTCTTAGTTGGAATCCTATTCAATACGTGAACAGTAGATTCAAGGGCATAGTCCCAAAAGGATAAGGAAAGAGTTGTCAGATTAAACATAGATCGTACCATATCTAGCAATGTACGATTTCTCCTTTCAGATACACCATTTTGTTGTGGAGTATAAGGAGATGTGAGTTGCTGGACAATTCCACACTCAGCTAGATAATCTTTAAACTCTTGGCTTAAATATTCACCACCTCTATCGGATCGAAGAGCCTTAATCTTCTTACCGAGTTGTAATTCTACTTCACTTTTAAAAACCTTGAATGTCTCAAAGACTTCATGTTTATGTTTAAGTAAATAAACATAACCATAACGACTGTAGTCATCCGTAAAGGTTAAGAAGTAGGTAGCACCGCATTTTGACACATGTCTAAGTGGACCGCACACATCAGTATGTATTAATCCAAGTAGATTTGTAGCCCTTTCCAGTTGATGTGAAAAGGGTTTCCTTGTCATCTTCCCAGATATGCAAGATTCGCATTTATCAAATGAATCATCATTGATATTTTGTAAAAGCCCATTATGTTGCAGCTTTTCCATGCGTTTCTTGCCAATATGTGCAAGACGACAGTGCCAAAGATAAGATGAATCCAAGTCTGACTTGATTCTCTTATTGCTAATGCTATACATAGAATTATTTCTATTGGACACATGATTCTCCATGTCAATTTCATACACACCATTTAATGGAATTGCATTAAAGTAAAAAACATTATTTAAAGAAACCGAAATTCCATTATTAGTAAATGTGTGAACAAAACCATTATCCTTTAACAAAGCAACTGAAATAACACCCCTAATGATAGAAGGTGCATAGTGACAATTATTCAAAACTAGAATTAATCCCGAAGGTAAAACTAAATCGAATGTCCCTATGGCTTCAACTGCTGCACGTATGCCATTGCCCACGTACAAGTAGCTTTCTCCATAGTTCAGCTTCTTTGCTCCTCTAAGCCCCTGCGATGTGTTACATATATGAGTACCACATCCCGTATCATATACCCAGGCATTATGCTTACGAGGAAAAGAAAATAATTCAATCATAAAAATACCTGAAGTGCTCGCGACATTCCCAGCCTTCGCATTTTTATTTGCACGCAACTCCTCTAGCAGCAATGGACAATTCCTCTTCCAATGTCCAGGAGTATTGCAGTGGTGACAAGCAGCCAAATCCTTCTTGGTTTTATCCTTCTTCTTAGTAGGATTCTGCTTCTTAGGCATTGGCTGGTAGGACATAACCTGTTTACCCTTATCAGCTTTGCCTTTCCCCTTCTTGTTCGCGTAGTGCAGTTTGTTGGGCTTAGTAATCCTACCACCTTGTATTGCCATTACAGCAGGTGTAGGTGCCTTCTTTGACAATCCTTTCTCAAAGTCAATAAGCATTGCATGTAAATCACTTATTGTCTTCCCCGTGCAATGCATATTGAAGTTGCGCACAAAATCACCAAACAACTCCTCGTTGAGGGATCGATTGATGAAGCCAACTTGTACATCTTGCACGTAACCACATTCGAGTGCGTCCAATTGGTCCAAATAACCTTTCATTTCCAATACGTGGGCACTCACTGGTTTACTAGCATCCTGCTTACACTTATGCAGAGAATCTAACAAGTCATATAACTCTGCCATAGGTGGTTTCTCAAACATACGTTTGAGCTCATTGATCATGTCCATGGGACCATAGTTCTCAAATTGCTTTTGCAATTGAGTGTCCATCCCAGATAACATGAGACAAGCCACATCATTGTGCTTCTCATAATCAATGTTGTACTCTTCATGCTCTGCATTAGATGCAGTGCCAGCAGGAGCAGTAGGAAGAGGCTTACTAAGATATTCAAATCTTTTGGCCATTCGCAGAACAATTCTCAAAGAACGGTGCCAATCATTGAAATTCTTTGTCCCAGTCAACTTTTCTCTTTCAATCATTGACTTGAAAGCAGAACTCATGTTGTTCATGTTAGTGTTGTCGGGTTGGGCCATTTCTACAGAAAAAGTTCAAAAGTTAGTACTTTCGATAATTAAAAAAAATTTTTTCAAGAAAATTAAACACCCATGGTAAATAACATTTAACCATTTAATTTCCAGTGAAAACTAGGATCCAAATTGACATAGTTTCATCACATCAGCTTTGGCTCCTAGCAATGAAAGTACTCAATAAGGTACGAGTCGAACTCAATTGCCAATCTTAAATTGCAATTCCTAGAAGTATGGGATTTACATATTTTTCCAACCTCAGTTGCAAATGTAAGCATGTTTTATCCCCATCTTTATGCCTTGACATAGTTTCATTACATCAGCTTTGGCTGCTAGTAATGAAAGTACTCAATTAAGTTAACCAACTTAAGAAACTGCAAATTACCATAGTTTCATCACATCAGCTTTGGCTGCTAGTAATGAAAGTATGTAATTTACCCTTTGATTACCATCCTCTGACCATCACATCAGCTTTGGCTGCTAGTAATGAAGGCACTGTAATCTCAGGTGTTTCCGTTTCATTGGATGGCATATAACTTAAATTTAAGGGTATTTATTTTTAATGTGTGTAATCAAAATATGTACAAAGATGTCATGCATTCATCTTGTATCATATGTTAAAAAAAAAAAAAAAAAAAAAAAAAAAAAAAAAACGTTTACTTATTCGTTACATTACTAAGCTCAAATCAACAAAGTCTTAATTGATGGCGTTGAGAAACTTTCAACTTTGTCTTAAGATGTTTCGTACATCTAATGGTTGTACTTGGTAAGTCTAATTTTTGACGCACAAGCGGGCGGGGAGACAGAATGGAGTCTCTTTAAGGCCACAATTTAATGTGAAACCAACCTTATAGTTTGTCAACAATTAGGTCCGCCTTTCGACCATTTTTGTACAGTCACATCAATCAATTAAAAGTTTATGATTTTTATAGCTTAAAACTATGTTTCACCATTATTAAGTCAAGTTTAATTTTTATTTAAAATTACCCTTTTGCTTACAATCATGTCACATACATATTTAAACAAATACGCAATTAATAAAAAATAAACGACAAAATAATGGACATGCTAAGTAAATCAATTAATATGTATATATTGATCTTAAGACTCCCATTGGTTTTCGAGCTAGGTACCAATGGGCTATATGCACCAATTACTTGGTTGCGTAAGTCTCAAGATTAATATATACATAAACACACATAATTGATTAAATATGTGATTTATATGGGGTCTTCCCTAATTTTAGGTCTTCCCTAATAACCTAATTAATTAACTTTTAGTAATTTTAACTTGTACAACAATTTTATTACTAAAACCCTAATTAATTCAAATTGCATAAAATAAGCATGTAAACATGTAACAATTAACATCAACTTCCATAACAAAACATGCATGTTTTTGTCATGGATCCCCAAATAGCACTTATTATCATGTCACAACACATAATCATGTCTATATATACGGATATTCAATTGATGACATAAACCAAGTATTCATTAATTAATTCACATAAAATTGCATGCAACCTAGGGTTTCTACAAATTTTACAAAACATAAACCCTAATAATAATTAAAGGGTGATCGACCCAAAATAAAAAAATTTAGGGTTTGCTTATTTTTAAAACCCTAGAACACCAAAAGCATGTAATAATCACAAAGATTCAATTTTATGTGTTTTAGTAATTAATTACATAGTATTAACGGGCTCTTGATGCCACTGTTGGAATATGAATAACATAACAATTATTTAAACATATAAACATACACATCAAGCACGCAGCGGAATAACAAGATCTAAATACTAGTAATTAATTAACTAAAAATAAAAGGATATGCGTACCTTAGATTACTAGCTAAACAAGTAATCAAGTGATCAAGAACAAGTTAAACCCTAGCTTAGGGTTTAGAATGGATCGACTAAACCACAAGTCGAATGGGGAAAAAAACACAAGTAAAAGTATACTTGTCCTTCGTTCTTGTACACACGTGTTACTAGCGTCTCAATGCGAAAAGCTAGGTTCTTGATCACGAAACAAACCAAACACTTTAATTGTGAAAGTTGGATCGAAAATCCCAAGGGATTGGGGTGTTCGATCGGTTAGACACAAGAGAGGAGGAGAAGAGAAGTTTGGCTTGCTAGGATTCAAGATTAAGTGAATAATGAATACAAGGGTTTGTATTTATAGGCACTTAATCTTTCTCTCCAAGTTAGGGTAGGATTGGGTTTCCTATACCTCTATTCGGCCGCCCATATGGATCAAGAGGGATTCTAGATCCTTCTTGGTCCCTAATTTCATCTCTAGTCCTTCAAGTTAATATTTAACGACCGTTATTCAAACCCCGTTAAATACTAACGACCGTTAAGTGTTTATTCGTGAAATTAATAATTAAATCATATCTTAATATATTAACTATTAAAACATTGAAACTTATACGTAATGTGTGTAATCCCAAAGTCTCGTGTTCGAAACTGATCATACATATATTAATTTATATCCATAACTTTAACAGTAATTTGATCATTTCACACGTACAACTTCATCTTCTTTCTTCTAAATCCGGCCAAACACCATTTTTTGGGGCAAACATAATTTATTCTGATAAAAGTATTTTTTTTTTCTGTAAAAGAATACTTAAAACCCACTTATGCCAGATCAAAAAACACATACCATTACACTTTTTAACAAAAAATTATATGAAACACATATCTTACCTTATCAAGTTCGTCAAGTAACAATTAAGATGTTTATTATTTGTTTCACCCATAATAATAGCCTTATGGTATTACTAATACTTGCCCATAGCTAGGTATATGCATGATCATGGTACCAGCTTCATTCCAATGCATCGTATGAACTGGTTTGTTGATTTCAATGCATGGGTTTTGAGATATTACATATTATCTAGCTTCTCAATTTAAAATTGAGAAGCTAGATTTTATGCTTGCCAATACTATCATCACTGCCAATGCATCGAACATCATAGTGGTGGTCATGTTCGTAGTGTTGACGGCCGAAAGTAGTGGTGGTGTTGATGGCTGGAAATGGTGGCGATGTTGGCAGCCGGAGGTGGTCTTGATGGCTAGTGAAGAAGACAAAGGGCATATGAGTCTTTTCAAGTGAGAGAGAGTAAAGTAAATATGTATAATGACAGATGAGTGTAAACAATGTTACAGTTAAGAGTAAACTGCAAAAAATGTCCCTTAACTTTGCGAAAAATGCAAATAATGTCCTCAAAAAAAATATGCAAATATCATCCATAAACTTTCAATTTTCTGCAAAAAATGTCCTTGTCGCGTTACTATTCATGCAAAAAATGTTTTTTGGCTAATGCTCGTTAGTGTTTTCACGTCAGTGGCCTATGAAATGACTATTTTACCCTAGCCTCAAGTTAGGGGCTTATGAAATGACTATTTTACCCTCGCTACTGTAGGGATATTTTTTGCAAGTTTACTATTCATTTTCTTTTTAACTTTCCATCACCACCACTCTCTACCACCACACAACCATCACCACCACCCTTCACCACCACCACACAACCATCACTAACCACCCTCTACCATTCGATTAAACAGTTTATTTCTCTCTCTCTCTTCCTTATCACCAAACACAAACTTTCACTTATTATTCTTTGATCAATAAAGACCATAAAATAACAACTTACTTTCTCCATTTTACCGAGAATAAACACGTACTTTTTTATCAACATTTAAGCCAACGAAATTTGCAAATATTGTTCCGATATCAACAAAAAGTTATATTTTATTTGCACCATTCGTCCCTGAGCTAACGGCCGTTAGTTCCGTTAGTTATTATGTGACAACGTTAGTCCATTTAGCCAACGATTATTTGCAACGTTAGTCCTTTATACATTTTTGTCCGTTTTTAGTCGTTTTCATACGGTTTTGTCCATTTTTTTTTACGTTTTCCTCCGTTTTTCTTACGTTTCATACGGTTTTGTCATTTTTTTTACGTTTTCGTCCGTTTTTCTTACGTTTCATACGTTTTCGTCCGTTTTTATCCGTTTTCGCCCGTTTTTCTTACGTTTCATACGTTTTTGTCCATTTTTCATCCGTTTTTATCGTTTTTGTCCAATTTTCTTACGGTTTTGTCTGTTTTTATTCGTTTTCGGATGTTTTTCTTAAGTACGAAAAAAAATTAAAAAATTAAAAAATTAAAAACAAATTAAAAAATTAAAAAAAATTTTAAAAAGAAATTAAAAAAATAAAAATTTTAAAAAATTTTAAAAACTAAAAAAAATTAAAAAAATTAAAAAAAAATTCCGAAATTTTTTTTTCGAAAATATTTTTTTTTCGGAGAATATTTTTTTTTCGGAAAAATTAAAAAAAATAAAAAAAAAAATTTCCGGAAATTTTCGAAAAAAAATTAAAAAATTTCAGAAATTTTTTTTTAATTTTTCCGAAAAAAAAATATTTTCGAAAAAAAAATTTCGGAAAAAAAAAATTTTCATAATTTTTTTTTAATTTTTTAATTTTTTTAGTTTTTAAAATTTTTATTTTTTTAATTTCTTTTTAAATTTATTTTAATTTTTTAATTTGTTTTTAATTTTTTAATTTTTTTTCGTACTTAATAAACGAATATGTTGAGGAGATCTGACAAAATGGTGGGTAAGAAACGCTGGAAGAAGATGATGGGTATAGTTAAGAAAATTGGACAAAAACGATAAAAACGAATGAAAAATGGACAAAAACGTATGAAACGTAAGAAAAACGGGCGAAAACGGATAAAAACGGACAAAACCGTATGAAACGTAAGAAAAACGGACGAAAACGTAAAAAAAATGACAAAACCGTATGAAACGTAAGAAAAACAGACGAAAACGTAAAAAAAATGGACAAAACCGTATGAAACGTAAGAAAAACGGACGAAAACGTAAAAAAAAAGGACAAAACCGTATGAAAACGTAAGAAGAACGGATGAAAACGACTAAAAACGGACAAAAATGTATAAAGGACTAACGTTGCAAATAATCATTGGCTAAATGGACTAACGTTGTCACATAATAACTAACGGAACTAACGGCCGTTGGCTCAGGGACGAATGGTGCAAATAAAATATAACTTTTTGTTGATATCGGAACAATATTTACAAGTTTCGTTGGCTTAAATGTTGATAAAAAAGTATGTGTTTATTCTCGGTAAAATAGAGAAAGTAAATTGTTATTTTATGGTCTTTACCCTTCTTTTATCAATAATAACCAAGTCCATTAATGAAGATAATAATGAAGTTTCCACCACCGTCAGCACACCCACTCCAATATGATGTCGTCATCACTACTACCTATGAATAAAACTTATACGAGCTCAAACAAAAAATTAAGCAACCACCTCTAAATCCAGATCTAAACATAAACCTAATATTCGAGTTTAAAGCCCATTCATAAGCTCAAAAAAATCCAGATCGATAAAGCTAATGTTTGGTGGTGGCAGCTTATGGGAGATCCAGATGGCGTTTATGGTTGCGGGTTCATTGATGGAATGACGTGGGTAATGGATTGTTTTTATCCCAGGCCTTGGATTGTTCCTGTTAGGAGTTTTGTTAGGAATGGGCAGAAGGAAGGCGCGGTTGGGGTTGGGGGAGAGGAGGGGAGGGGGAGGTGAGGAATGAGAGGGATGTGCAATTAGGGAATTAAAGTAAGGATCTTTCTTCTTCTTGTTGTTGATTGAATTAAGAAAACACAACCAACTATAAAGAAACAATCTTTTAATTATCAATGAATGAATGAAACAACGTGAAAGCCAAAACAACAACCTGAATGAAAGGTTGGAAGGAATGAACAAGTGTCTGAAACTAAACTGAACTCAAGGAATGACTGTTGCTGTTGTTTGTTTATGTTTTTGTTTGTTCAAGTCTTCCTCTTGCCTCTTTACTTCTTTCGACCTAATTACTTACACCATTTTCCTTTTTCTTCTTTTGGGCTTTCTTTCGTTATATCACCAAAAAAAGGATATCACCTAAACATTTTTAGTTTTATAAGGAGCTCGAGGGGTTGTTTTGGGATTTGGATGATGAAATTAACATCCAGTCGCGTTCATTAGAAGTAGATGAAATAAAAGAAACCAATTTAGATATAGTTAACAAGAATGTGCCTGTAAAGAAGGTGTCGTTTAGATCAGGGGAAGAGATGGTGATTAGGAAGAGGTTATGGGAGTATCTAGCGGAAGAAGAGCCTGAAGACAAAATGAATATAAATGAATATCAAATTTACAAAATTAATGTATATAAAATGAATAGTAAACTACAAAATGAATACAAAATTAATGGTGGTGGTGGTGGTTGTGTGGTGGTAGAGGTTGGTGGTGGTGGTGGAGGGTGGTGATGATGGTTGTGTGGTGGTAGAGAGTGGTGGTGATGGAAAGTTAAAAAGAAAATAACTAGTAAACTTTCAAAAAATGTCCCTACAGTAGCGAGGGTAAAATAGTCATTTCACAGGCCACTAACGTGAAAACACTAACGAGCGTTAGCCAAAAAACATTTTTTGCATGAATAATAACGCGGCAAGGACATTTTTTGCTGAAAATTAAAAGTTTAGGGACAATATTTGCATATTTTTTTCGAGGACATTATTTGCATTTTTCGCAAAGGGACATTTTTTGCAGTTTACTCTAAAGTTAATGAGTTTTAAACACGTAAATGAAATATTATGAGTTATTTTGGTGAGTACATTAAGTATTTATAGAGTTCACCCTTAAAATATACTCCCTCCGTCCCAAAATTATTGTCACACAACAAAAAACACATTCTTTTAGAAAAATGTCACTATCACTACTTTTTCTCTCTTACTTTTTTGCCAAATGACAAGTTTACCCTTAACCAATTAATTACCACTTCTTTAAAGTTTGCAATATTAATTTCAACCAAGGGTAATATAGTAAACTTTACCAAACTCCACTACCTATTCACTTTCTATTTATGGTATGTGACAATAATTTTGGGACAGACGGAAAAGGAAAATGTGACAATAAAATTGGGACGGAGGGAGTATCTTTTTGTGAACGCACAATTAAATAATATCTAAAATGGTTTTAATACTTGAATCTCTTATTCAACTACTTTTAAAGTTCGACTCGTTTACACCCCTATCCTTATATGCCAATGGAGAACGTTGAGGCCATCCACTTGTCCCGCTACCACATTGGAATGCACAAAGGCGTCCTCAAGCTTCCCCTAGCCTGAGAATCTATACTATATAATAAACAGCTACATGTTACAACCCGATGAAGCACCCGGTGCAATCAATGCGCTGATGTGTCTCTTATGTGATTGGTCCAATATTTAATGCGTACAAGTTGGTAATGCAATTCTCTTTAGCTTCATTAGGTCCTTGACCTTTAATGCTGTTATTTTTGCTAGGTGATTAAATCATTAATTCTTCAATATCACTGCTAGCTTCTTCATTCTTCAATGAAAGCTTCTTCTGTACGCTCCAATTATCTCTATTTTTGTTAAGCATTAAATCTCAATATCAGTTTCAGTTCCCTAATTAATATAACACATTCAAAAAATCATCTAAACATACATGCTCCAATATCAATTTCAAATCATCAAATAAATTCAATGATTCAAAATAACACACAAAAGGCTATACGATCTGGTCTTTACCCCATTGTTATCACCCAAAAATCAAACGATGCAATAATGTCAAAAAAACACCCAAAAATGTTGAACGATTTGGTGGAGATATATTCGATTCAAGGTTAGTAAGGCTGGTATCTTTAAAAATTATCTCTTAATTTGCAAATTAAATGTTAGTAGGTTTAAAAATTATATTCATTATTTTGTAGTTTTGCGATGTTTGTTTCTAATTGATTTCTTCTAATCTTTTTGTTATTTGATGAACATCCTAATCTTTTTGTTAAAAATTATGTCTTAGTATCCGTATGAATGGACTGCTTATATGTTTCATTTGGGATGAAGTTTTGAGTTGGATTTGGAACCAATTTATGAGGGTACTCTATGCACACCACGTGTTTGATGAAAAGTGTGTGAAGCTAAATTTGTTATGAATCGAGTTTTTTTTAATTGTTTTAGGGTGTCGAATTCACTTATTGAACCTGATATGAAGCGGATTTATTTATGAAGCAAAACACAACTTCAATAGAAGGTAATCATTTTTATGTTAATTAATTGATTTGTTTATGAGACTGAAATTGTTGTTATGTAAACCTTTTTATTTATGTAATTAGTTATGTATGTTGTATCGAACATTGAATAGTTCGTTGACTTGTATGGAGCAGGAAATGTCCATAAAGAAGGAAAGTGGTACTTGGTTGGTTCAAGTATGTATTTGGCTGGACTCAATAGTCCTTGACGCTAAGGTATGTATGTAGCTTTAAAGTAATTGGATGAATGTACGTTGGTTACGATTTGTTGTATACATGTTATAGATTTTAAATATATTTTAAAAGATTGATACATTTGAATCATGTCGTTTGAAATGGTAGTTTGTGTTATTCTATATGTTGAAGTAATTATCAGTCCGTCATTTTATTATATACTACAATCCAAATTGGGTTTTTAAATAGATGACATCATCGATGGGTTGCACAGGTCGGGTAATCGGTGAGATAGTAACGTTTAATGCATGTATAAACGGGTGAGTTGGTCTTTTTCTGTGATAAGATTATAATAAGGTTATAATACTCTTTTAAGCTAATACTCTAATTTGATTAAGTATCAAAGGAGGTCTAAGCATATGAGAAATATTTGCAAGACTTTTGACAAGCTTCACATGCTCACCCAATTGACCCATTTCCATGTTAACGATCAATACCAGTTCTGAAGTTTATGAGCATTTGCTTGCTTAGTCCATTAGATCTTTCGTTGAGGCCTCAATGAACATAACACACATGTGGATATAAAATGCATACGCCTTTTGTTGATATGAAATTTGGTCTTTTTTTATTCATAACGCACATGTCTTCATGGGTGGGTTACATGTAATGTTGATGAACGGTAGGGCTTTTTTATAAGATCAAGTACCGAGTTTCGATTTATCTATAAAATCACTGCTATCAAAATTAGCTCCAAAAATAAGTTACGGTAATCTATTTATGGTATCGATTGAACATACCAATTGGTGTTTTGCTGTCAAAATTGTAATATGGAAATGATTCGATAGCGCATTTTGAATCATATTGTGGGTGTATATCATAAAAGGTTTGTCTTCCGATTATGTCCAAGTTTATATTAAAATTCGTTAATTTCTTTTGTTATATTGTTATGTTATGAATTATGAATTTTTATGAACAATTTGTACATGCTTATCTATGCCTTCATTGCAGCAGCTAATGAAGCTAACCATGGTATGGACTGTCCAAGCTACTTTGGCCCAATCAAAGGATAAGCTGATGGAGATTTGCAAGGTACACACAGACGATTACATATATGTGTGCATGTTTGTATGATTTGCTCTTTTTTTGAGAGAGTTATATGCGGTTTAATTAATTTCTAACGCCATTTGTTTATCTTCTGTTATGCAGTTAAATTTGAAACTGAAAAAGTACTTGCATACAATAGAGGACGCCTTTTGTTTATCTTCTGTTATGCAGTAAAATTTCTAACGCCTTTTGTTTATTCTTACATGTTATGGTCCAGCAAGGACATAAGTAAAAACCACAATATTCCCATATGGTGTTTACATGTTTACTTAGCTTACTGGGTAGTCATTCCAGGTGAAAAGGGGATGCTGATTAGGGAGGTGAAGGACCCTTATGTGGTTTTATATTATTTCAGCAATGCTATTTTGACAAGAGGTTATCCTGATATTTTTACATGGAGCAGCATGCGCTTCTTCTTTTCAGAGACATAGCAAGTTACGTGTTCCTTTCTTATGGCCTAATCTACATTGTTTCAGTAAGTCATGAATTATTTATGCTACTTAATGACCTATTGTGTGTGTTAGTTTAACGAGTTTGTTTTAAGAGGAGTTGTTTCCCATATGGTTCTTTTTGTTGTGGGTCTATTAATGTGACCGCCGTGTATATTAGTCTTTTAAAACTTTCATTAATCACTGTTTGTGCTTACAAATATGACCCGTTTTGACCCGCAAAAAGTTACGAGTTTCAAACAGTTTAATTAAAGATTATTATAATGATTCCTTGAATGTTTGACCAATGATAATAAGGTTATCTTTACTGTTTTCCAATTCTACTTTTTAGTTGTTAATTCATTTTATGTATCATGGGTTAATTATTTCATTCAATTTCTATTATTTATATCCGACCATACTTGATTTAACCATTTCTGTTTGGAAGAAAATATTATTTGTTAACAACACTTGGCCTGTTCATGTTGTCTACAGTTTTACAGAATTCAAATATGAACTACCGTGTATGGAATCATTTCATGTGTATACGGTAAACAATTTGAAGAAGACATAATGTGATATCTCTGTTTTGGCAAAGAAACCAAGTGAACAAAAGGAAGTGTTTGGATTATATCATGAGCTTAAGGGGGTGTTTGGGTAAGGTTGGTTAAACATTATGAGCTTAGTGTGTTTTAGAACAACTAATAAGCACTTATGAGTGTTTGGACGGAGCCAAATAGCTCATTGAAGTGTGTATGCTCAATCTTTTTACACACACATATTTTCCTCATTTATGAGACCTTCAAGGGCGGAGCTTAGTGAGGACCGGGAAGGGTCCCGGCCCCCTTAGGCTTAAGCCCGTTACTGTATTTTTTCGCGATTTCATGTGTTAATATTTTTTTTCCATCTCGGTCCTCCCATCTAATGTTTTCCTGGAAAAAATTTTGTTTCGGCCCTACCACAAAAAATTTTCTAGCTCCGCCACTGGAGACCTTTATATTGAAACTGTGGCTGAATTCGATGTGTATATTCTACATTGCAGTGTACGAGAAATTTTTTCTTTTATGCCGGGAAAACAATCACAATAAAAGCTACAATTCACATGTTAAGGTAAGTTTTCCGAAGTTTTATTCTTAATTTTTTTTTACCATCATACCTTATTTACTGAGACGATATCATATTTGAAGTTTATCTTGTGATATATAACAGAGAGATAATTGTGACCTGATTATAAGTGAATGGCTCAATATATATATATATATATATATATATATATATATATATATATATATATATATATATATATATATATATATATATATATATATATATTTTATTTTTATTTTTATTTTTATTATTTATTTATTTATTTTTTTTTTCAAATGGTCAAATAAACTTCTTTGAGCTAATAGAGGAATGGGTAATTGTTGAAAGTTTTCATAAGTTTAGTTGGGCTATTTAAGATGTGATAACAAGTGTTATTGTTTAAAGTTGGCTTTGTAATAAAAAATGATATGTTCTCTGTTTATTTTGACCCGTGCTAAAGTTCAATCCAACTTTTAGAAGTAGGATCCCTTTTGAGCATGTTAGGTCTTTATTATAATGGGTGTGGAGTGTGGACCTTCTTTTAGGGATATTATGGTATTAATATTGCTGTTTCCAAGATGGAAGAGGATCCTCTCCCTTCCAAGATTTGTCAAACATTATAACCTTAGGTATCATATACTGATAATGTTTTGGCAACTGCAAGTTTTGGCGAAGTATTTAAGAATGTGCATAAACTTTCAAGTAGCCTAATAAAGTCATAGCAGCTTATTAGATTTGAGGGGAAGTGTTGTGGTTATCAAAGGAGTTGACCCATTTACATATGAATGAGTCATTTTAACTATATCATTATATATAATTTGCTATGAAAAACCTACGTTTGCGGCATTGCTTATAAAGACGATTTCTAATTATCCCTTGTAGGTTTGCGTTGCAACATGTAAATAAACCAGTATTTTAGATGATCTTCAAGCAAAAGATGGGAATTTGTTGCAGCTAAAACCTACATGAGTTGATATAACATATTGGTAATTTTATTTCCTACTATTTAGGTAAACTTTTTTATTTCATCTCTATCGGTAGGTGGAACTTACTCCCTCTTAACATGACCATTTCCATTCGCAGCTTTAAAGCCTTAATCAAATCTTATCTCTTCTTCTACTGGTCTAAGATGATTTCTATAAATTCGATTCAAAGATTTAATTCCCGCTTTATGATCTATATAGCCCAACATTTGAGTTTAAATTAATTGTTGGGATCTCTTCCCCTATATCTTCATTGTGTTATGCTTATTGTTTCAATAGAAATCTTATCTCTTCTTTAAGACGTGTTTGGGTAAGCTTATTGTATATAGATAATACAATAAGCTAATAACCCTCTTAAATAAGGTTACACAACTATTTCATTTTTTTTTTCTGTTTCTTTATTCGTATTGACCCGTTACCAGAGAATTACAATGTGTTTGGTCTGTTCTCTTATGAATGTTTAAATCTACCACCTGTAGCTCTATTATTGTTTCAATAAGCTATTGAAGGTACAAACATAATTATTTGTCAAGTATGTTAGTAGTTGCCTTCAATAAGAAGATTCTATTTTATAGTTTAATACATGTAACATTTGAATTTTGTATGTTTATCAGCTGTGATAGTCAATTATA
Source organism: Artemisia tridentata subsp. tridentata (assembly GCA_021014915.2). Lineage (NCBI taxonomy): Eukaryota > Viridiplantae > Streptophyta > Magnoliopsida > Asterales > Asteraceae > Artemisia > Artemisia tridentata. Next base: position 161,932,291 of record CP139503.1, read on the forward strand.
TCACTAATAACCTTTTAAATCCCAAATTTGCAGGTGACTTTGATCATTTTCGTAAATTTAAAGGCTCTTTGAACTAGCATTACGTTAAAAGTTCTTACAAACTTGTGGCATATCATGTTTGTCTTCTGAACGATATATGGCTATTTTGTAATCTAGATAACATATCACTAATTTACCACATTTTGTAAATCAATTCATTGAATGTATTTTTGAAGTGTATACAAGTCTTTAAGCGTGATTCATATTGATAATAATATTTATTTTGCGTTTTGTATTGTATTATACATTTATCAAGAACTTCAAAAACTTCTATTCAAGCACAAAATGAACCATGTTAGAAAAAGGTTTATCATACACAAAATGGACCATTTGGCAATAAGCATCATTTCGATTATCAAGAACTTCTATTCAAACACAGATAATTAACGGAACACATTTTGGCAATAAGGTTATCATATCAAAGTTGAGAATTACTCCATCTGATAAACGTTTTACCGCTAAAGATCATGAGGAAACAATATCATGTGTCTTTCTTACTTTATTCACACACTTAATTTCTTGATGCATAATTTCTTTAAAAACTCCGTGATTTCACGGGTCTATAAGCTAGTCTACATATATAGTATGTAATTACTCCCTCTGTACCATATTAAATGTCCTGTTTGACTTTTTGAAGTCAATATTTTTCTACTTTGACCTTAACTATTTTATTTTGTATTATATAACACTAGATGCAAAATATATGATTTTTTTTTTTTTTTTTTTTTTTTTTTTGTATAATTTTCAACAAGAATTATATAACATAAATAAAAATATTTATAGTCAAAGTTGATAAACAAATACTGCAAAAGTCAAAACAGGACATTTAATGTGAGACGGAGGGAGTACAACAATGTGATGTGCCGTTAGTGGTCGACACTCAAAATTGTTGTTGGGACGCATATATCACATACGTTGAGTGGTCTGAAACCAAGAATATGGCGGACAAATGAGAAGTGCGCAAACAAAATCATATCGTAGGGTTGTGACCAGTGAAGCGAGAACACATGCCATTTTTGTATGCTCAAAGGATGGTTGACACTTGTCATCCGTCCACATGTATTGCTCAAACCGTAATTTTTTTTATATGTATGATTCCACACAATAGTATACTTCATGCACATTTGATATTTGTAAGCGTTACCCCGAATATGAGATATTCTTAGCTTCCCATGATGTTCTTACCAATTATTAAGGAAACACCGAACATGCGATCAATCCACACCCTCATTACAAGAACAATTTACATGTCATACGCTTTTTTTTTTTTTTTTTTTTTTTTTTGGTAACCGTGATTTCCGACCTTTTGGCCGACTAATCCACGGGGTTTGAACCCACCGCCACACAGACTCAAGCTAGGTAAAGCCCTTCCTTTTTAGGAGGTTGGCGTGACCACTTAAAGTTGTTTACATATCATACGTTAACATATACATATTTATGTATGTTATATATATATATATAAAAGATTGCTCAGGATCGCGAACTTAATAGAGCTCGATCAATAAACAAAGATAAGTTTGAGATCGGGAGGAACTCATTAAGTTCGAGTCGCGTACTTAATGAGTTGAGTTCGAGTAGCTTACACATCTAAAAGATAATCACCATAAAAGCTAAATTCCAAAGGATAGGTACTATGATTAGCAAACCTATAAACTTTGGGTAAAAATAAAAAAATAAACACACCACATGCGTGTCTGTGTAAATCAATATTCATTTGATTTAAACTCACCTGTGCGTCGATAAGGCTATCCACAATCGAACTGAAAACATCGGTCGATTGCATGAAATGACCGACTTTCACTTCGGTCGTTTGAGTTGTGGGAGATCGGTCGAGGGTAGGTCGAGTTCAATGCAAATCCAAAGTCCGTCTAAAATTCGACCGACTTTTAAACCATATATCCTTTGCATTGCAATATATATATATATATATATATATATATATATATATATATATATATATATATATATATATATATATATATATATATATATATATATATTTCAACCTTATAAATACCAACCTCAAACACACTTCTAAACACACAATTTCAAACACAATTCAAACAACTTCTCATCCATATTCAAACAACATTTATATCAATACCTTCAAACACATTATTTTAATTATGTTTTACGAGTTATTATTCGGTTATTCGTCTTCCGGCGATGATGAAGTTCTGAGTGAGTTTATGGAGTTTGCGGAGTTTGCTTGGAACACTTACCAAGCATCACAGCCAAAAGTTCCACGAAGGTACATACGTAGGGATCATGAGGGTGCTCATGATCGTTTAGTGGCGGCATACTTCTCCGAAAACCCGTTGTTCGACGAAAGAACATTCTCTCGGCGAATCCAAATGAGCCGAGAACTTTTCACACAAATTGTTCGAGAGGTAACCGATTATTCTCCTTATTTTCAACAAACTCTTGATGCTAGGGGCATACCTAGTATTAGCCCATTGGTCAAGTGTACTGTGGCAATTCGTCAATTGGGATACGCGGCCGTTCCTTATTCTCTTGACGAGAATCTAGCAGTAGCTGCAACAACATCCCGTGATTGTCTCCGTAAGTTTTGCAATGTTATCATGGAGTTATATGGTGCTGAGTATTTGCGAAAGCCTACGTATACTGACCTTGAAAGATTATATGCTCATCACGAGCATAAGCATGGGTTTCCTGGGATGATGGGAAGCATTGATTGTACAAGTTGGGAGTGGGAGAATTGCCCAAATAGTTTGAGAGGTCAATATGTTAGGGGTGATCACGGGCCACATCCATTCATTTTATTGGAAGTGGTCGCCTCCCAAGATTTATGGATTTGGCATGCGTTCTTTGGTGCCTCCGGGATGAATAACGACGTAAACGTTTTACGTCATTCCCCTGTTTTCAATGATATCAAATCTGGGAGAGCACCAGACCTTGAATTCGAGGCTAACGATGTACAATATAAAAAGGGATATTATCTTACTGACGGGATATATCCACAATGGTCCGTTCTTATTAAGTCCATTTTAAATCCTCTCACTGGTGATGAAAAAAGAATATTGTACAAGAGGAAGCACGAAGCAGCAAGGAAAGATGTGGAACGGGCTTTTGGTGTGTTGAAGAAGAAGTGAAAAATGCTTAAAGTTTCGGCTCTAGGGCTGTATAAAAAGGATCTCCAAGATATTATGTATACATGTATTATATTACATAATATGATCATTTGTCACAAGCAGCGGGCGATATGTTCTACATGGTTCGAAGATGAGCGCCATCGTGATCACGATCCCTTAAGAACGCATGAATAATCGTTAGTAGTTACCCAGGAGCTTATGGACTCATCAACTCATCTAAAATTAAAATCTGATTTGATCGAACACATTTGGAGAAATCGTAGAAATCAAGTTAATCAAAGGAATGAAAACGAAGACGGTAGTGATGAAATTTTTTTGTAATGTTTTTATTGTTATTTGCTTAATTTACTTAATGTTTTTAATGTTTAATTGAATAATGTATCTAATGTTTTTTTTAATGAATTTTAAGGTTTTTTTTTTTAAATGTTTGATTAAAAAAAAAAAAAAAAATCATCGACTGTGACATTTTTATAATATCTGATCGCCCGAGGCTAAGGCCATGTTTCTTTTTTTTTCTTAGTGGAAGAAACATGGGACCCATCTATTTAATATTATTACTTTTCCTATTTGGGCCCACTAATTTCACTAATTCATCTATACGTGGAGAGTGTGAAATATAAGCCTCTCCCCATTAAGATGATGCAATAGAATGTGGGACCCATTTTCCCTTTAGCTAACAAAAAAATATACAGCCCCTAAGTCACTTTGGTCATGACTAGCCTAACGCCTAGAAAATCTGATCGCCCGAGGCAAAACATACAAAAATCACGTCACTTCTCGTATCAACCCCCCCTAGTCAACGATGGGATCATCTAGTCAGGCCTCCCTATTTTTAGTCAAAGCCGTCATTATCTCATTCATCCTATCATCAGTAAAATCTTTAAACTCAGAAGTAGTGGGCCCACTTAGCAAGCAGCTTTTGTCGGATGCAAAGTCACCAGAGTTTTATAAATGGATGGTAAATATAAGACGGAGAATACATGAGTATCCTGAGTTGGGTTTTGAAGAGTTTAAAACGAGTGAAACGATAAGGGCTGAGCTTGATAAGCTTGGTGTTGAGTACACGTGGCCTGTTGCTGAAACTGGTTTGGTGGCTACTATTGGTTCCGGTGAACAACCGGTCTTTGCTCTTCGAGCTGACATGGATGCTCTCCCTATTCAGGTTCTTAATCTTTTTATGATATACAGTATTAAATTGGGTACTCATCTTTTGTGAGAAGCTCCCCACCAAATCTTTGTGTAAAGTTCTTTTTAGGACATGTGAGATAGATTTGTTCTATATATATTGTGCGATGTCGTTCAAAAGAAAAAATAAATAAATTGTATATTGACATATTGTTACCAGTCATGTTCACATGAACTAAAAATGGCTATAGAGGAGTGAAGGTATGTTGCTATGATTAGTATTTGGTAACAACATTACGAATTTACTACGATGTGTAACAAAAAAAAGTAAGACCCTTACTATATAATGTGTTAAACTAGAAAAATGTTTGTTATTAATGATTTCACGTAAGTGTACTATACTTTTTTTTTCCAGAAAGGTGATGACTTATAACACAGCTCTTAAACACCTAATAATATTGTCAAGTGAGACAAGACTAAATGCTCTTTGATAAATGTAGATACTTTTACATTCATGTTCTTAGATAGGAAATTTTTATTATTTGCTTTGTATATATTTACATTTTGATTTGATGGATAATAATTACAACCAATCGATGCAAAGGTTATTAATACAATTCAATTACATTTGCAATTGCAAGTAAAATAAGGTTAGTAATGCTTCTACTTGCAAGGGAAAAGGACAAAGTTTAGTATCTGTTGCATTTTGATACTATAAACTGCGACTGTTAGTATATACTTGTTCATTCAAATGTTTATTATGGCCCATTCAAAAATCAGGAATTAGTTGATTGGGATCACAGGAGCAAAATTGACGGAAAGATGCACGCCTGCGGTCACGATTCTCATGTAGCAATGCTACTTGGAGCCGCTAAGCTGCTCCAAGCCAAGCGACATGAACTCAAGGTAACTTCCGGACTTCACCTAATGTAACAGGTACAACCTTTGGAGTATGAAACTTATGATTCTGCTTTTGACTCTAATAAGGGCACAATAAAGCTGATTTTCCAGCCAGGCGAAGAGGGTTTCGCTGGAGCTTACCATATGCTTAAACACAGTGCACTTGACAACATCAAAGCTGCCTTTGCCCTTCATGTTCTGCCTCATTATCCAGTGGGTGTTGTAGCTTCAAGGTCAGGTGCAGTGTTAGCTGGTTCTGGTAGGTTTACAGCCACCATCAAAGGTATCGGTGGACATGCTGCAACCCCACATCTATCAAAAGATCCAATTCTTGCAGCATCAATGGCAATTGTTGCTCTGCAGCAGATTGTGTCTCGCGAAATCGATCCACTCGAGTCCAGAGTAATTATCTGACTTTCTTAGTTTATGCTTTTAGAAATAGCTAGTTTGGAAAAACAACTTTGAGCCTCAAGTTTTGAGATAAACAATTTAAACAAGTTTGCTTATGCAAAGAGCTTATGAATAAGCATACCATCCACCTAATGAACAAAACTTATTTCAGTTTATAAGTTAGCTTGTTATTTTGGATCTACTCACCAACCAAGAATCCACGATAGTTACTTTGAAATAAGCTGTTTCAAACTATTTACTAGAAACAAACCTATTTTACTTTGAAAAGAGAGACGGGCGTGATCACTTTCTTCATCCAAGAACATAAAACTGCTTACATGTTTTTAATAAGCAGTCCCAAACACCCTGACAATACGCTTTTGAAGATTCTATTTATTTTCTGGTGGCCAATCTGTAGGTTGTGACTATTGGACGTATTATCGGAGGCCTAGCAGACAATGTGATTCCAGAAAGTGTTCAATTTGGGGGAACTTATCGAAGTTTATCTCCTCAAGGTTTAATAGACACCAAAGCAAGAATTAAACAGGTAAACATAAAGTTATTCAGTTGATGTTGATTACCATACTTCATCAGCAATTAACTCCATTGGGTATGCTAATTCTTTCATATTATTTTCAGGTGGTTGAGATGCAAGCAGCAGTTCAGCAGTGTAAAGCTGAATTGGATTTCAAGGAGGAAACACCACTTCCATACCCTGTGGTGGAAAATGATGAAGAGATGTATGAACATGCAAAGACAGTGGCGGAAATGATGTTAGGAAAACCCAATGTGCAGTTGCTTCCGGTGACAATGGGAGGTGAAGATTTCAGTTTCTTCACACAGAAAATGCCGGCGGTTGTGTTTGTCATTGGAAGCAAGAACAAGACTCATGTAATTCCAGAGCATTTGCACTCGCCTTATTTTGTTATTGATGAAGAAGCTCTTCCGGTGGGAGCAGCTTTTCATGCTGCCGTGGCGATTTCTTATTTGGATAGCAATGGTGGTGTTGCTGCTAATTGTGATGAGTTGTAGGCTTTTGGCCTAATTCTCACGTCCATAAATAACACAGACCATCATTGATCAATATATATTTTAGAGAAAATTTAACTGTGGTTAAATAGTCATTGGAAAGTATGGTTTATTGGTTTTTAGCTTGCTATATCATTTTTTTTATAGCTTTGCTATATCTTTGACGACTTTGCGTAGTTTAACAGAATTACCAGTGTCCTAGTGGGTAAGGTGGCTCGGGGCGGCTCAACCTTCTCGGAGGCTTAAAGCGAAGTTTTAAAACGGGCCTTATTATCTAAGTTATTTTAAATTTACTTCTTTATCTTTTTTTTGCTAATCTTTGATTAGTTTTTCATAATTAATATTGTTTAGTATTTCAATTTTAATCTATAAATAAGTCAATCAATTTAATCTTTTGGTGACACTAATTTCGATCTTAAATAACTTTTAATTAACTTTAGTTTTGAAAAACTTCTTTCTTTGGAAGCAACTGTCACCGGAACGGTTAACATTATCATTTACGCCATATAAGCATTACCAAAAGAATTTAGATTTCTAATATAGTTAAGTATATCAATTGTTGTAGCATTTGTCACATGTATGTCGACAACTATATTTTAGCTTGTTATATCATCAAATGATTTTAAATTTTCAATTGTAAATGATAACCTAAAGATACGTTCATACAATCTAAATTGATCAAATTTACTTTTAAGTGATGAAATAATCGGTTCTAAAAGTCTCTTTGCCGGGTTTTTATAGTTTCATTATCAACATTTTCATCATATTTTCTATTTCTTCAAATAGCTCATTTTTCTTTCAAAATTTTGTTCTCTATAAAGTTTTTTAGCCATCTTTTAGGCGGAAATTAAAGTATCCTTAAAAGCAACTTTTGATTGAAGAATGATAATGTAGGAGATGTGAAAGTGTGTTTGCGGGTGTGAAAGTTTAAAAGTCGATTTATTATTGCAAATGGTTAAATGATTATTGATAACATGGCTTAATTTAATTTTTGCTTATTTTTCAGACAAAAATAGGCCTTTTGTATACTTAATATATTTGGGCATAGATCTGTACACCTCGTAGGCTTGAAAATTGAAAAGTAGAAAAAAGAGACCCAAATTTTTTGATTATTTAACATTTATCGGCTAATTGGGGCCTTACATAATCGGATCTCAAAAGATGACGACAAAAAAACATATGGCTGACTTTATATGGTCCTAGAAATCTGGGGCCTTCAAAAATTGAGGGCCTGAATCCCTAACTTTACTTGGTTTATCCTTGAGCCACCACTGCACTACACGACTCGGCCATCTAAAAGACCGAGTCTTGCATTTTTGAGCTTGAAGACTCGTTTTGTGGTCCCTCTGTAATAAAAACCAACACATACTGAGCGGTCCAAGACTTGGTCTTGACACCCTTATTACACCGAGTTAGGAAAAAGGGGGGAAAGGGGGGGGGGGGGGGGTTTAGAAAGTATAAAAAGTCACTATATTGTGACAAGTGTCTACACTCTTAATTGATAAACATTGATGTTTATCATAGTATTATCAAAACTCACCACATACAAATTTTGTTCATCAAAGAAAACTAATAAACATTGTGAATAAAAAAAAAAAAGAAAAAAAAGTTCTTAAAAAAAAAGAAAAATAAAATAAAATAATAATAATAATAATAATAATAATAATAATAATATAATAATAATAATAATAATAATAATAATAATAAAAAATAAAATATGAACAACGTGATTTAACTGATGAACATTGTTTGTTGTACATTTATAAAAAAAAAAAAAAAAAAAAAAAAAAAAAAAAAAAAAAAAAAAAAAAACCTGATAAACATTGTGTAACGAAAAAAGAAAAAAGAAAAGGGGGAGGAGTTTAGAAAGTATAAAAAGTCACTACATTGTGACAAGTGTCTACACTCTTAACTAGTGTTGCAAAAAAAGGTCTACAAGGCCGATTAATCGCCGATTAGGTGCTGCAAGGCCACCGACCTTGCCGATTTATGTAACTGGATCAAACAAATAGGTCAACCGTGGTCAACGGTGATCAACGGCGGTCAATGGTGGTCAAACTTGCCGGAAACCTATAAATCTTGCCGGAAGTACCCAAAACTCATTGTAAACTTATTTTGATCACTTATAGTAACTGTTTAAGTCTATTACAAGTTGTTTTTAAGAAAATACCTTGCCGGAAATACCTAAAACTCACCGGAAATACACAAAACTTGCCGGAAATAACTAAAATTTGTCAGTAATGCCAATCCGATTAATCACCGATTAATCCTGCACAGACCGATTACAAGCTACAAGGTGGTCGACCGCCCGACTACCGATTCGCGATTTTTGCAACCTTGCTCTTAACTGATAAACATTGATGTTTATCATAGTATTATCAAAACTCATCACATTCAAATTTTGTTTATCAAAGAAAACTAATAAACATTATGATTAAAAAAAAAAAAAAAAAAAGTCTTCAAAAAAATTAAAAAAAATTGATGAACAACGTGATTTAACTGATGAACATTGTTTGTTGTACATCAAAGAAAACTGATAAAAATTGTGTAACTGATGTGTTTTTTTAGGTCTATAATAAACTACCAAGTTTTAAATTTATTTATTGCCGAACTAACCTATAGACTCTAAACACTCACGAGCAGTGTACCCGATCAATGTAGATAGTTTTTAGGTAAGCAAGGGTCGTTCACTAGGAGCGAAGCTAAAATGATCTAAAGGTATTCTAGTCTCTAATCTAACTAAACTAAACTAGAAAGCAATTAAAGATAGATGGGGGTTTAGCCTGAGAGGCTATCACGAGTTTGTGTGTATAATTAAACTAAATACAGGAAAGTAGATAACTAAACTAAAGATAGATCGATATATAGAAGAACGGGTTAGCCAAGCCTAATCCATCTAATAGTTATACATGCTTATGTCTACTTGTTTTAATTCATTCAATTGTTTTGCCATCAATCCGATTATTAATCCTGTCACAATTGAATAACCTACCATCGTGGTGGGAAAGAGGACATGATCATAGTGACCTATCTAGCATCAATACTAACTTATCGCTTTAAACCGTCTAACCTAGTTTGGCATTACGCGCTACTAGTCCTAATAGTGGCATAAGGCACGGTTCCGGTGTGTTCCCTCTAAGCCGTCTAATAGGATTCGGATTACTACACTTAATGATCAATTAAAGTAACCACAATTACAGATAGTTAAGTTACCACATTAAACCAATAAGTTCATAATCTAGTTACATAGACCTTTACTAGTTATAAGCAATAAACGAGTTTTTATCGATAAGCACCCAATCCAATAACAAAGTAAACACATCAACACAAGCATAAAAACTAATAAAACTTCATAAACATGGCTAACACCTAAGGGTGTTAGCCCATAATCTCAGTAACAATACATAAAGTTGTAATCAAAGCAAACGAATAAGAATTCATAATGAAAACGATACGCTAACCGAACGATTACACTTAATATAATGTTCTTGAGATGATCTTCTACGATGATTCGATCTTCAAGGAGGTCTTCTGCTGTTTTGAGGGGTTTTTGGTCTTCTGGGAACGACCCCAAGGGTCCCCAATGATACCCTAATTCGTTAATGAGCTCGGTATTTATAGATTCTGAAATCTGGGTCGATACGGCGCATCTAGAGAGTTAGATGCGCCGCATCTATAAGTAAACGTAGCCTCCAAGTCTGAAACTGACCCAATACGGCGCATCTAAAGAACAGATGCGCCTCATCTCCCAATACGGCGCATCTAAGGACCAGATGCGCCGCATCTCTTTCAGATTCAGATAGATTTTCTTTTTCTCATCGCGTGGCCGCTTGAATCAACTAAATCGGAGTCCGGATGAAGATTTTATGGCCAAAATACGAAAGCATCTTCAAGTGTCGACTTGTAATCTTGACTTCTTCATTAAGCTTCTAATCTCCACTTGATTTCTTTGGTAAGGATTGTGTATGGCCGATACGGCGCATCGGATTGGTCCGATGCGGCGTATCTGGAGTAGAACAAGTTGGTTCTTCTTCGTTGACCAAAGTTTCATATGCGACGCATGATAAAATCAGATGCGGCGCATGCTTCAAAGTTAGGCAATGGTCTTTAATCTCTTCAATTCAGCAGACTTTTCCAACTTGATTCATTTTGCTCCAATTTCCGTCCGAAATCATTAACTTTCACCAAATGCTTGTTTATAACTGAGAATTACAAAAGTAAACGATTAAGTATCAATTCTCATATAAAGTGATATAAAACAAGTCAATAACATAGGATAAATGATGCTAATAATATGTCGTTATTTGATGTCATCAAATATCCCCCCACTTGAACTTTACTTGTCCTCAAGTAAACCTTAGATTAAAACTTATGAAAATGTATCCTAAAAGATATTAGGATTTATTTTTATATTTAAGCATGTATTCGTTTCATCATAATCACACAACCAAACACTTAACGAATTAGAAATAAAATAAAATGTTTTTGATAAAAGCAAATCTAATCGTTTAACTGTCCAGTCGTGACGAATATTCTATCATAAGCTTGGCAAGTATACACATCTCCCCCACTAAAGCCAAGGAATAACAAGTCTAAAGCGGTAAAAAGGGTTTTTAGGCTTAAGGGTTAATCATTCTCCTTAATCTCTATCGATCTCAAATTCCAGAAAAGGCGACAAAATCACAAATACATGATCGAATCCACGAACACGATACTTGCAATTGCTCAAATCCTTAACTCGAATAGGCTAAAGATAGGTCCAAACTTCACCAATAATAATATATCAAAAAGGGCGACAAAATCATAAATACATAGCCGAATCCACGACTACGATACTTAAGATTGCTCAAATCCCTAATCTCAATAAATCAAAGGTTTGGTTGGATAAAGAATAATATAGGGTATGGATAATATTTGGGATATAAATTGGTGTAAAATTAAAATAAACAAAACAAATAAATTAAAATCCTAAGTGTGGTTAATTACTATCCCAACCATCCCATGAATAAGACTCATATCATTGAATAACTCACGCTTTAACACTTGAAACACACGCTTTAGGTAGACACGAATTATACTCAACAAGATCTTAATCAAAGAATAAACCTTAGTTGACGTTCCCATAACTGCCAACTCCCATTCAATCCATAAATATATAACAACTAGTGGTGATATCGACCACTTACATAACTTTACATCGTTGGTTTATCAATCTTCCAACTTTCTTCTTTTTCTTTTTCTTTTCTCATTTTTTTTTTTTTTTTTTTTTTTTTTTTTTTTTTTTTTTTTTTTGATAACATAAACATAGATGTGTAAAATTTCACCACATCACCAAAACAATAATTCTGGATAATTTTTCCATACTTTTCATGACTTCAGAAATAACGGTAATAGTGAAAGGAGTAAACACACGAAAAATAAACTCAAAGATATACAATATTTACTTTCACTCCAATTGCATTGTGCAATTTCCTGACTCAACCAAAGATAATGAATTACGCACACGAACACAGGTAATGTAAGGAAACACACTTTGCCTATAGCAATTAACCAACCACGGATTTTAATCTACAGGGTAGGCTAAGGTGTAAGGGTGTAACGAAACATTTTAAACATTGGTGTAAGAAACGAAAGGAATGGCTCTGAGTGTTTTTCTAGGGGTATCTTACTCTAAAAATGAGAGTAAACAAAGGGTTTATACGGGGGTTAACTAACCAGTGTAGTTAGTTAATAACACATAACATTTATAGGCTTTTTGGGTGTAATCCTAGAAATTTACCAAGTTAGACAAGTCATTCCAATTATATAAATATAATACTTATTATGGTGGTCTCGAATAGTATACAAGCCAAGTTCTAAAGTTTACAAGTCACCGGCACACTCATAGATTTGTGAATTTTGAAAAATCACAATTTTTGAAAATAACGTCATGTGTGCAGCTATGTAATTTAGACTTTAAACAAAAACATGCTAAAAATTTTAAATTTTGATATATTAAGCACATTTTAAGCATATTTTGAAAATTTAGGACAAGTAAACGTTCTAATTCTCCATCCCCCCACTTAAGATAAACAACGTCCTCGTTGTTTAATTTGAAATTAAAAACAGGAAATAGAAAGAATTAGAACGGAGAACTCCCCTGAGATTTGCTCGGTATGATCTTCCAATGTAAACGTGCGAGCGTATGTAATGCGGGAGTCCATCAACCTCTTCAATTGTCCAGACCTGTAAAAATATAGAGACCACAGAAAAAGAATCTCGAGAGCATCTCGTTAATCATTGGTTAGAAAAATAAAATAAATAAACAAATTACGGTCAGAGTGTCGATGCGCCGTATCCATGGAATATTGGATACGCCGCATCAACTTCCTGTAACTAATACGCCGCATCCACTAAAAGTGCATGCGCCGTATTGACCAACTGACAGAAATACGAAAATAAAAATGAACTAAAAACAAAATAAAAGACAAGCATGGGTTGCCTCCCACGAAGCGCTTGTTTTTGTTCGAGTCACGAGCCTGACTCTACCCTTATTTACTATGTAATAGGGTATTGTTCCCCCCACTTGGAATCAAGTGCGGGTGATAATAGCAATAAACACTATAGGAGTGTAAATTTGCTAGTAAAGATGGAAGAAATAAATAAAAATCATACCTTGGCAATATATGTACATCGTTCCTATCCTTACCCGGTTTGGTTGATAAATTGGATGACTTGACCATTCCTTCTGAAAGAGTAGTGTGTTGAGGAAAAATGAGTCTCCTTTCTTCTTGGTTATTCTCTTCGGTAGTAAGGCGTCCCTTGACTTCCGCAGAAGATGAGAAAGGGTCTTTAGCAAGTAAAAGTTCGAGTTCCTCTATAACCTTCATAGGGTCGAAATCATCATCTTCATCAATCATAGCAATGTTTAAGAGCTCATCACCAAACTCTTCTTCGAGCTCCACCAAATACGGGTTGATCATAGGTGCTTCAATAGGTAGTGTAATATACTCCACCTCATTATCCTTTTGTTTTGCAACCTGTTTAGGAAAACTAGCAAGATTATTATTAACGGGATCAATAGTATTTAATAAATTTGTACCACTTTTTGTTGTAAGTGACTCCAATTCATCTTGTGAGTCTCCATCTTCAACTAATGGTCTTGCAATTTCATAACCGTCCCGAATTTCATCCTTAAATAATTCATCCCAGATTTCTTCAAAATCCCTCGTTGGGTCAAAATCTGGTTGAGGTAAGTCATCATAAACTATGGCGTCAAATGGTTCGAAATCAAAATCAGAATACTTTTCATCTTCATCCGATGGATTGTCTAATGGTGGTAATACGATTGCAGAATATTCTTCAATGTAAGGTTCCGTATACACATCATCTTGTTCAATCTCCGGAGAAAAAGTACTATCAATAACAATCGCCGGAATTGGTTTTACGGTGTATGACTCCTCCTCATCATCATTTGACATACACCAAGTGTGTTGAAACGGCAACCCATTTCTTTCTTTCTTTGACTTAACCTTTTCCTGCAACAAGTATTCTTCCATAGTAATTTCATTCGTCTCGATGACTTGTGCACAATATCTTGCTCTTTCCCAACTATACATCTGATTATTGCTCAAGGCTTTTTCCTCTTCAAACCTAATATATTCTTCCATTGTTATGTCCGGATTGTCCATCATCATTATTACCTGAAAGATAAACAACCAAGAACAGCAGTAGACGAAACAAAAATAAAAACTAAACTAATAAAAATTAAATAAATACAGAAAATAAAAAAAACAAAAAAACAAAAAAATATTTTTGGGTCACAGAAGGTCGATACGCCGTATCTAACAGACAATAGATACGCCGTATGCAATACAAGTTAATACGCCGTATCCAACAGACAATGGATACGCCGTATTAGCTTCCTGTAACAAATTTTTTATTATTTTTTTTATTAAATTTAAACACTAAATCACACAAACTAAAAAAAATTTTCCCACAGAACGTCAATACGCCGTATTCACAGATAAGAATACGCCGTATTGAAAACAGACAGATGCGCCGTATTCACAGACAAGAATACGCCGTATCTGTCTTTCTGAGACAGAAACACAGAAACAAAAAAATAACACACAAAAACAAATAAAACTAACTAAAATACCAATAAATCAAATTAAAACAATCACTCCCCGGCAACGGCGCCAAAAACTTGATGTGTTTTTTTAGGTCTATAATAAACTACCAAGTTTTAAATTTATTTATTGCCGAACTAACCTATAGACTCTAAACACTCACGAGCAGTGTACCCGATCAATGTAGATAGTTTTTAGGTAAGCAAGGGTCGTTCACTAGGAGCGAAGCTAAAATGATCTAAAGGTATTCTAGTCTCTAATCTAACTAAACTAAACTAGAAAGCAATTAAAGATAGATGGGGTTTAGCCTGAGAGGCTATCACGAGTTTGTGTGTATAATTAAACTAAATACAGGAAAGTAGATAACTAAACTAAAGATAGATCGATATATAGAAGAACGGGTTAGCCAAGCCTAATCCATCTAATAGTTATACATGCTTATGTCTACTTGTTTTAATTCATTCAATTGTTTTGCCATCAATCCGATTATTAATCCTGTCACAATTGAATAACCTACCATCGTGGTGGGAAAGAGGACATGATCATAGTGACCTATCTAGCATCAATACTAACTTATCGCTTTAAACCGTCTAACCTAGTTTGGCATTACGCGCTACTAGTCCTAATAGTGGCATAAGGCACGGTTCCGGTGTGTTCCCTCTAAGCCGTCTAATAGGATTCGGATTACTACACTTAATGATCAATTAAAGTAACCACAATTACAGATAGTTAAGTTACCACATTAAACCAATAAGTTCATAATCTAGTTACATAGACCTTTACTAGTTATAAGCAATAAACGAGTTTTTATCGATAAGCACCCAATCCAATAACAAAGTAAACACATCAACACAAGCATAAAAACTAATAAAACTTCATAAACATGGCTAACACCTAAGGGTGTTAGCCCATAATCTCAGTAACAATACATAAAGTTGTAATCAAAGCAAACGAATAAGAATTCATAATGAAAACGATACGCTAACCGAACGATTACACTTAATATAATGTTCTTGAGATGATCTTCTACGATGATTCGATCTTCAAGGAGGTCTTCTGCTGTTTTGAGGGGTTTTTGGTCTTCTGGGAACGACCCCAAGGGTCCCCAATGATACCCTAATTCGTTAATGAGCTCGGTATTTATAGATTCTGAAATCTGGGTCGATACGGCGCATCTAGAGAGTTAGATGCGCCGCATCTATAAGTAAACGTAGCCTCCAAGTCTGAAACTGACCCAATACGGCGCATCTAAAGAACAGATGCGCCTCATCTCCCAATACGGCGCATCTAAGGACCAGATGCGCCGCATCTCTTTCAGATTCAGATAGATTTTCTTTTTCTCATCGCGTGGCCGCTTGAATCAACTAAATCGGAGTCCGGATGAAGATTTTATGGCCAAAATACGAAAGCATCTTCAAGTGTCGACTTGTAATCTTGACTTCTTCATTAAGCTTCTAATCTCCACTTGATTTCTTTGGTAAGGATTGTGTATGGCCGATACGGCGCATCGGATTGGTCCGATGCGGCGTATCTGGAGTAGAACAAGTTGGTTCTTCTTCGTTGACCAAAGTTTCATATGCGACGCATGATAAAATCAGATGCGGCGCATGCTTCAAAGTTAGGCAATGGTCTTTAATCTCTTCAATTCAGCAGACTTTTCCAACTTGATTCATTTTGCTCCAATTTCCGTCCGAAATCATTAACTTTCACCAAATGCTTGTTTATAACTGAGAATTACAAAAGTAAACGATTAAGTATCAATTCTCATATAAAGTGATATAAAACAAGTCAATAACATAGGATAAATGATGCTAATAATATGTCGTTATTTGATGTCATCAAAGAAAACCGATAAAAATTGTGTAACAAAAAAAGAAAAGAAAAAGTTTTTCAAATAGAATACTGATGAACAACGTGATGTTGTTAATCAAAGAAAACTGATAAACATTTTGATAAAAAAAAGTTCTTCAAAAAGAAAACTGATGAACAATATGATCTAACTAATGAATATTATGATGTTGTTCATCAAATAAAATTGATGAACATTGTAATAACAAAAATAAAAGTTCTTAAAAAATAAACTGATGAATAACGTGATCTGAATGATAAACTTTGTGATGTTCATGATAATAGAGTTATGTGATTAGCACTTTTAAAGTCTATAAGTAACAAAATTTCAGTGAGACATTTTATCAAACATCTTGGAGACATTTTCATAATCATTTTATCTGTTTGAATTTAGAAAAAAAAACTTGTAAGAGCAATGAAAGATGAAGAATTAATGATTAACTTATGTTTAATAATTTTAATTTGAAATAAAACATGAGAAATACTAAGACCATGCGTAGTCGAGCGTTGTGACCCCTTTTTTTGCCCGAACAACGCCCCCTTACCAAAACGCCGGGGCGCTATTGCCCCAAAAATCCCTTCCCCGGTGGTTCTGACAGCGCCCGAATGTTTGTGTGTGTTTTTTTCTTTTATTTATTTATTTATTTATTTATTATTATTATTATTTTTTTTTTGCTTTGTTCTTTTGTTTTTGTAGAGAATGTGTAGTAGTTTTTTTTTTTTTTTTTTTTTTTTTTTTTTTTTTTTTTTTTTTTTTGTAGAGAATGTGTTTGATTGGTTTGGATTTCAGTTTATTGAAAGAATCAGAGGTTGAAGATGAATAGGTTTAAAATGACCAAATTGCCCCTATATGCAGAAACTTAGTTTATTGGGTTTTTATATATATCCACCCAAACAAAAAATACATGGAGATGAAGCAAAAAAAAAGAAGCAATAAAATAAAATAATAATAATACATGGAGTTGGAGACTCACTCTGTTGCAGTTGGAGACTTGGAGGCTACAAAAGAAAAAGATGATACAACTCTTTTGGAGTTGAAACCATATTCCAAAACTATATTTATGTAATTGTATTTGAGGCCCATCTTAGAATCACTAAAGTTTTCTAATAAAAGCCCAAGAACAATTGAGTAAAAAAAAAATGTTTGTCGTGTAGAGTGTTCTTGGCTTTATATATATATATATATATATATATATATATATATATATATATATATATATATATATATATATATATATATATATATAGTTTTTAGTGATTAAAAAAAATAAAAAAGAAAACAAAAGAGTGCCACGCGTCAAACAACCCCCACTCACCACTACACCACTTTTTCAACAAAGTCTCACAATACTCCACATGCCACGTGTCAAAAAACCCTCACCCATTACCACTACACATGGTCTAAGGGACTTACCCTGGTATTGAAGATATTAGATTTCGAATTTAAAAGATTGTATCATTTAATTGATGTAATTAAATCTTGAATTGAAGTAATATAATCACGAATTTAATAAAGTAAAATAAAAAATAAAAATAAAAAAAATAGATAGTGGTTGGTAGGAGAGGAAAACCGAATAGGGTTTGATGACTTTTTATAATTTTTATTTTTGTGTAACTTAATATTTGAGCGCTTACCTCTTATTAAACATCGTCTAAACTAAACAAAGCTTTTGAAAGAATTATACCCTTTTATATTACACTTCGGTGGCAAACCGAGCCTATCAAGCATACCAAACGCAACACAATAACCTTATAAACCGAAAAATTTCAAAATAAGGGTGGAGGGAGTGATGACTCTCAACCTTCCAACCCTCCCAAAATTAACCAATCAAATTCCTCCACCTCATTTCAACCCTCCAACCCTCAATCCAACTTTTTTTACTGGCAACCATCACTCTCAACCCTCCCAAATCTTTTTTTAAATATTCATAACTACTAATGCACAAAATACAACTAACTAATGCATAAAAATAAACCTTGAATGTTGCTTTCTCCTCAGCTCGCAGCGAGTTTGATGCTCGCATTTCCAGCCCGTTTGCCAAGCCCGTTCCTGCGGCAACCATACCCGCTACAAACCTTTTGAGCTCGCATGGTAACCCGCATATCACTCCGTGTAACCTTATAAACCGAAAAATTTCAAAATAAGCAACAAAAATTAAGCTTACGAAACATAAGCCAAAACCAAATAAGCCAAGTCAATAAGATGAAACAAACACCCCGTAAACTCCGTCTATAACCGTATAACGCATTAACACTAACCATTCACAAAATCCATCACTGGCATTTGGTCAACGATGACATCATTTATTCCACGCTCAACTTTCATCATTCTCATTCACTATGCATTAATCTTTTCATCAGTAAAATCTTTAAACCCAGAAGTAGTGGGCCCACTTGGCAAGCAGCTATTGGCAGATGCAAAGTCACCAGAGTTTTATAAATGGATGGTAAATATACGAAGGAGAATACATGAGTATCCTGAGTTGGGTTTTGAAGAGTTTAAAACGAGTGAAATGATAAGAAGTGAGCTTGATAAGCTTGGTGTTGAGTACACGTGGCCTGTTGCTGAAACTGGTATTGTGGCTAGTATTGGTTCTGGTCAACACCCGGTTTTTGCGCTTCGTGCTGACATGGATGCTCTTCCTATTCAGGTTCGATTTTTTAAGCTAATCTTTTTTTGAACGCTTGTTAGTTGTTAGTGGTTCAGGACTTCAGGTCCAACAGTGACATCCAATTGGGCGGTATGCTCACCCTGAGACCCGCCTGCTACTCCTTTATCGCCTGAAGGGGTAAAAGTCCCGGGTGGGACTCGAACTTGAGACCTCCCCTAACCCAGTTGGTTTTTTTTTAAGCTAATCTTATTTGCTTAATTTTAAGAAGAAATTGTTTTGAGGTGGAATAAGCAGTTTTTTATAAGGAGATAGGGAGCGGCTTATTTAACTGTGCTTATTCGAGATGAAATTATAGTTGTTCTTTTACTTCTCTATTTGGCCATAAATAGATATTTTATAAATGGAATTGGTGTAAGCAAATCAAATGTTACTCCTTAAAGTGCTGATTTGTAAGCAGCTTTAAAGTCCTTATTTTTATAGGCAGAAATTAAAAATGTAATCTATATGGTGGCGGGCTGGTGGCGGCGCCAAAACACCATCCATGTCGGAAATGGCATGGTTGGAAGCCACGGTACCGGGTGCTCTAAGATGTTGAAATAAGCGTACTCAGACATCCCTTCAATTGAATCACATGATAACAAGTTACACATGTATGTATGTTTTGGACTTCTTGTGTGCAACGTGTAAATTGTTTTTGTTAGAATTATAGTCGTATTAGTATTAAGTCATTTAAGTCATACTAGGGCCAAGTCCACTATTATCAACCTAACTTATAGTTTCCAAGCTAGGTTATATATACTCCGTATTATTTTCACATTTTTAGTTACGTAAATACAATGTAGTCATTTGTCAATTACCGATTGTTTACCAACTTTGTTTACATGGTATCGGAGCTTTTGGTACAAGTCGCTGAAATAATAGTCATCCTACGTTGGCCAACTAATTGTAGGCGGTCCGGATGGTCCCGTTTTTGTTTGAGCTAATTTTTGTTTCGTTGGTTTGTTTTTAGTTCGTCATATTCTGAGTAGCTGTGGGAGAATCATGATCAATGATTCGTTTACCGTTAGATCGCCCTCAAATTCGTACCATATGTTCTAGACACATAGTTTAGCTTTTGACCGTTTAGTTTTTCAGTCGAAGTTTTGAGAAAGTCACAGCAACCTGTTGAAGTTTGCTGTTTTTCGTTCGTCACATTCTGTGCACTTGTGGGACAGTAGCCATAAATCCTTCGTTAACTGTTGGATGATTGTGATTTTTGGTTTGTAGCTTCTAGACATGAAGATGTACAATCTTACCGGAGAAACCAGTGATCCGATGTTTCTACATGGAAATATTGGTCCTTGAAGTTTCTGCTCAACTTGCTGAATTTTCTTATGATGTTTGATTTTGTTTCGACTTATTGGTTGATTTGGTTTAGTTCCGCTGCTTTGGTTTGTTGTGGTTGGATTGATTTGTTTGGATTGGTTTGATCTTCGTTTCGGTTTAGGTTTTGGTTTAGAAATTAAGGGTTTTGTTTGATTCTACACAGTTTGACTTGAGTTTTTAGGTTTTTATTGTGGTTCTGACTTTAATTACTGATTTACTGGTAGTGAGGATTTTGATTTTGGTCTTTGTGAGATCTGGGTCTAATTGTGAGGTTCTGGTTTTCGATTTTGTTTGGCGCTTTATGATTCCCAATTTGGTTTTGGTCGCTGAATTTATTATTGAAGTTATAATTGATTTCGGTTCAGATTTTGAGTTGGGGTTTGTTTCGCGACTCGGCTGATTAGAGGTGTTTAGTTTGATCCCTGTGAGATGACTTCTGGATTTTGAATATTGAAGATTTAGTGTTCGATCCGGTGAGATCGATTTTTGATTGAGTTTCAGCTTTTAAAGATTTAGTTTTTGGTTAATGAGAGTCTTGAGTTTGGTCCCTGGTGAGACCATTTGATTTTGGTTATTATGTTCTTTTGGATTTTGGACTCGAACTGAGTTTTAGTTAGTCGAGACCCGTTGGTTGCTTCGTTTTTGGATATTGTGGTTAGTTAAGACCCGAACATGTCTGTTCTGGTTGCTTCGAATTTTGGTTATTTGAGACCCTGAACATGTCCTGTTCCGGTTGCTTCGTATTTTGGTTAGTTGAGACCTATTGGTTGCTTGGTATTTTGATTAGATCCCGATTGAGATCCACTGAAACATGTTTTGTTCAGGTTGCTTCGCAATTTGATTAGATCCCAAGTGAGATCTATTGAGACCTGGTTTCTTCAGGTTGCTTCGTATTTTGTTTTGAAAGATCCCAAGTGAGATTGATTAGCTTTCCTTTTGTTGAAGATTTGGATTGTTGCTTCGAGGAAGACTTTTACTTAATATTTGTTGGGTTTTATATTTGTAACAAGCTGGGCATCAATATCTACGCTCGTGCTTGAGGAGGGATGTTAGAATTATAGTCGTATTAGTATTATGTCGTATTAGGGCCAAACCCATTATTATTAACCAAACAGAGTTTCCAAACCAAGTAAAGGTTATATACTTAGATATATTATATAGTCTTGTAATTTCACAGTTTTAGTTAAGGCAATACAATGTAGTCATTTGTCCATTACCGATTGTTTACCAACTCTGTTTACAGTTTTGAAAAGGTTTGGAATTGGTTAACCGAAATGCTTTGGTTCACCTGTTAGTGAAATAAGTTGTTCTGATAAGCACTTAGACGTAACTTGTTCAAGCGTGTTTGGGATTGCTTATTCTAAGGCTCTATGTTTTGAAAATATGGAGGTACAAGTCCACTAATTTTGAAGTATATATATATACTCTAAAATATGCAGATAACTAGTTTCATCCAAACACCAGTATGCTTTGAATAAGCTGATAAGGACTTAATGTAGACAAACAATACTAATATATGCTTTCAAATGCTCAACTAATATTTATTATTCTCATATGAAATTATACTTGTATTATTTTATTTTTTGAGGCAAATGTAGGTAAAATAGTTGCTTTAAAATAACAAAATATGGTTTTTACCAAATAATCTTATCAAGTTATATACAACTGCATCAAAATATAATTATTTTACATAAATATAAATGAAGAAAAATAAGTATCATGTACAAAATAGCAAACCATGTTTCTTGCATAATGTTAAAATGGTACAGAACAACAGCTATAATCACCCAACCAACCACCCCTTGGTGATAATCTTTTATTATAACAATAAACACTTGAAGGTTTGTCCCTAACACGGATGCAAACCAATACAATACAAAGAAACAATAGATTGTCCCTCTAATAGGTACAATGAGTACATACAAACTCACACTCTAAGAACAACTTAGAATACCAAACTAAACAAGATCAAGATGATCTATAAACCAGAAACTGAAACAATGAGACTAACAACTAAACTAAGAGAGCTTTTGATCGTATTCTTTTGAGAGGATAAAAGATAATGAAACCCTAGCTGAGATGAGTCCATATATAGGCTACAATGTTTCAACTTAAACCCTGCACAAACAGACACTTAACAAACACCACTCAAAGTTATATTATTAGAAACAAAGCATAGAATAATTACATAACAACCCCTGAAGGTTCAGCTGTTTGCTAAAAAAGGATATAAGACTTTCAACACCCCTCCTCAAACTGATGAACCTGCAAAGAGATTTATCATGCCCAGTTTCTTAACCATAACCCCATGTTGCACAGAACCAAGGGCTTTAGTCAAGACATCAGCAGTTTGATTCTTAGAATCAACTTTAACTATTTTAATCAACCCAGATGCAACTTTTTCTCTAATCAAATGCACATAAATGTCAAAATGTTTAGTTTTCTCATGCATAACTGGATTAGCAGCAATCTGCATAGCAGACTTATTATCACAAAATAACTCAACAGGTAACAAGTTATCTGTTATACCCAGATCCTTTAAAACCTTAAGAATCCACATCACCTCACAAGTAGTAGAGGCCATAGACCTATACTCAGCCTCAGCTGAAGATTTAGATAAAGTACCTTGTTTTTTACTCTTCCAAGAAACAAAATTACCATTCACAAAAACATAGTATCCAGACACAGACCTCCTAGTAATTGGACACTTACCCCAATCTGAATCAGAATAGGCAGTGACCTTAAAACCTTCATTGTTCTTACTAAAATGCAACCCACTACCTGGTGCAAGCTTAAGATACTTTAAGACTCTCAAACCTACATCAAAGTGAGACTGCAAAGGACTATGCATATGCTGACTCAAACAGTGCACAACATATGAAATATCATGCCTATTCATGGTAAGATATATTAGCTTTCCAACTAGTTTTTGATAACTAGTAATATTTTTTAAGTACTTATCATCATCAGACTCTTTGTGATTCAAAACAATATTCTCAGGTAAAGGAGTTAACACTGGTCTACAAGCAAGCAGTCCATAATCATTTAACAACTCAAGACAATATTTTCTTTGGTTTAGACATAAACCTTTTTTCAGTTTTTAAAACCTCAATCCCAAGAAAATATCTCAACCCACCTAAATCTTTAATTTTAAACTTATTCCTCAGAAAAGTTTTAAAATTCTCAATTTCACTTTCACTGTTACTAGTAATCACAAGATCATCAACATAAACAAGTAAGTACAGCACTGTACTTCCTTTAGTTTTAACAAACAAAGAGTGATCATTTTTAGACTGTTCAAAACCAGCCTCAAACAAGGCTTCAGACAATTTAAGATTCCATTGTCTTGTAGCTTGTTTCAAGCCATAAAGAGATTTTTTCAATTTGCAAACCTTTTTGCTTCCTTCTTTGAAATAACCAGGTGGTGGTAACATATAAACTTCTTCTTTCAAATCACCATATAAAAAAGCATTATTAATGTCCATTTGAAAAATTTTCCGATCCTTTTGAACAACAATACTAATTAAACACCTGACAGTTCCCATTTTTACTACAGGACTAAAGGTTTCATCATAATCAAAACCTTCTTTTTGATTAAAACCCTTAGCTGCAAGTCTAGCTTTATACCTCTCAATTTCACCATCAGACTTATACTTAATTTTCAAAACCCATTTAGACCCTATAGGAATTCTACCATGAGAAAGATCCATTTCTTCCCAAGTATCATTCTCATATAAAGCAAATATTTCCTCATTCATAGCATTTATCCAGTTAATATCTTTTGAAGCTTCTTCATAAGAAGTAGGTTCAAAAGACTTATTCAGATTAACAACAAAACAACAAAACAACAGTTATCAGCACTTAACCTAGTATGATTAACATACTTATTCAGACCATATCTAAGTTTAGAGTCAAGCACATAATCATTTAACCTAGCAGGTAACTTAGAAGATCTACTAGATCTCCTATGACTAGTAGTTCCTACCTCAGTTTGACTCTGAAAATCATTTTGAAAACTAGGCACATCTGTTTCAGAAACTACATTTCCCTCAGAATTGTTACTTTCATCTAAAGGAGTTGCAGTATCATGATCAACTGATTGCTGTAGATCATAAGGTTGATGTATCTGTTCTGAATGATCATCCTGAACATGATCCACAACCCTACCAGATTGACCAAGACTACCTTCTCTACCAACAGATACTACTTCCTCTCTTATCTCTTCTAAATTTTCATCATTTGGAGAGGGACTAGGAGTTTTGGTTTTTGACTCAAAATTATCAAAAAAGTTCAAAGTATTAATTTCATGATGAGAATCAGAAAGAACACTTTGTTTCATTTTGTATGGAAAAATAGTCTCATAAAATTATACATCTCTGGAATACAAAACAGATCTATTTTCCAAACTTAACAATTTGTAAGCCTTTTTTTCCACTAGCATACCTAATCAAAACACATTTTTCACACCTCCCAGAAAATTCATCAGACTCTTTTACAATAGTAGCATAACAAAGACACCCAAAACTCCTAAGATGTGCCAAACTAGGTTCTCTACCATAAACCAAAGAAAAAGGAGATTTACCATTTAAAACAGAGTAAAGCAACCTGTTAATCAAATAAGTAGCAGTCAAAACACATTCAGGCCAAAAAACAAGAGGAATCCCCCCTGAAACATAAGGCTTCTAGCTACATTGAGCAGATGCCTATGTTTCCTTTCAGCAATCCCATTCTGTTGAGGGGTATATGCAACACTAGTTTGATGTATAACACCCATTGTGTCAAAAAACTCACTCATTTTATTATTAACAAACTCAGTACCATTGTGAGATCTGACAACCTTAATTTTCTTATTAAACTGTGTCAAAACCATTTTGAAAAAACTTTGAAACATTTCAAAAACTTCATGTTTACCTTTCAACATATACACCCAAACAGATCTGCTAAAATCATTAACCACAGTCAAGAAATATCTAAACCCTTCCCTGCTAACCATTTTATATGGACCCCACACATCTAAATGTATGAGGTCACCAAAACCAGAAGATTTATGTTCACTAAGAGGAAAAGGATCCCTTGTCTATTTAGCCTTATGGCAAACATCACAAGGAGCACCATGATCTATATTAGTTAATTTTAAAGAACCCTTTAAAAGTTTTAAAACTTGATTAGCAGGGTGTCCCAATCTACTATGCCAAACATCTTTAGACACAAAACAACTAAGAAACTCACTTTTAACCACACAAGAAGCAACAGTACTAGTTTTATCAAACAGATACAGTCCACCAGACTCACTACCAGTCCCCAGCACTCTCTGCTGATTCAAATCTTGGATATAACACTTAGTCTCATCAAAACCAACCTTTAACTTGCTATCATTAATCAACTTATTAACAGACATAAGACTAACACAGTATTCAGGAACAACTAAAACATCAAACAAAATAACATTTTCATTAAGTTCTAGATTACCAATATGAGTGACTCTAGCTAATGTTCCATTAGGATGTCCCACAGTGAGTTTTAAATCAGATATATCAACCAAATTATGCATATTAATAGGACTATTAGTTAAAACCTGATTAGCCCCTGAGTCGATTATCCATCCCAGATGGTAACCGACTCCATCCAACTTAATATTAGCACAAAAAAACTTATAAAAATGCTGATTAAAAAAGACACTGCAGTTAAAAAAGGAACAAGAAGCCCTACCTGCCATATTGGCCTGAGCAGAGGTTCCAGGTTTATCATTCAAAAGATTTAAAAGCTTCATCACCTGATCATTACTAAGAGACAAATTACCAGTACCATTTTTGGAACCATTGTTAACAATAGAAGCACTTTTGACATCATTGGTTTTATTAAAAGCATTTGCAGGTTTTAGATTAGGATTCTTTTTAAAACCAGGAGGATAACCAATAATCTCAAAACATCTGTCCACTGTATGACCTTTTAAACCACAATGAGTACATAGCAAACTATCATAATTTCCCCTGTTACTACTAGAATTGTTATTCCAAGTGTTAATATTTCTGTTCCAGTTTCCATTCTTATTATCAGATGTTTTAGACACAAAAGCAGAAACCTAAGCCTTCTCAGTTTTCACAGAAGTAGTGGGAATCCCTCTATGAGATTCCTCTCTAGAAATAATCACAAAGGCATCTTTGACATCAGGGAGAACTTCCCTTGTCAAAACACTACTCCTAATTTGCAGATATCATCAAGACCCATAAGAAACTGCATTAGCTTTAACAACTTGGCAGGATCAGACAACTCAGATCTAGCAGCACAAGTACAATCAGGCAATTTAGTGAGAATATCAAATTCCCTCCACAATGAATTCAACTTATGATAGTATTCAGAAACAGGCAAACCACCTTTGTTTAAAGGTATTTATCTTTTGAAGCAAATTAAACACAACAGACCCATCAACCCTATCATAAGTATCTTTTAAATCTTTCCAAACAATTGAAGTATTATCAGAAAAAACATGACCCAGATAAGCAATTACCATCAAGAAAACCAGTTTTGTTTTTAATTTGCATAGCCAATCTAATAGCACTAGCCCATATTCTATAATTTTCAACACCAGATAATTTGATAGACACAACAGAAGCACAATTAGAGTCATTAGGATGTAAATGCAAGGGATTACTCTGATCAAGACTACTAATCATAATAGCCATACTGACAAATAAAGAAACAGATAAACTGAATAACAGATAAACAAAGTAACAGATAACCAAACAAACAATCAACCAAACAAACAATCAAACCAATAGTAAAGAAACAGATAACCTAACAATAACAACTAACCAAACAAACAACCAAACCAATACCAGTAAAACTACCAACAAACCAATCAATCTCAACTTGCCCAATTCCTAAACTCCTGCGACCTAGACTCAACTATAAACCTATAAACAAAATAAAACCCACTCACACCCAGGACTAACTTAGCCCAAGCCAGCAAGCTGTGGTTGGCCAGAGCAGGTATTCGTACCACTCACGGTGGCAGATCAAGATGTTAGCCAACCCGTTTACGCCCACTAAACTCAGAACTAGTTAACCCTAAAGGAGAAAGAAGATACTTACAGTGCTTATAACCGAAACCAGCAGCGGAAAAGACCAAACACCAGCCCAAGAACCACAAGATTCCCAGAATACAGGAAACCCCCAAATCAAAAATTAGGGTTTCTTTCAATTGATCCAAGAAATCAACAATTAACCGTGAAATATCAATCCACCACCAATTGCTCCAAGAACCACAGTAATAAAAAACCCCCAAAAATTAGGGTTTCAAGAAAAAACCCTAAATCTTCAATTAGGGTCACAACCCCTCAATTAAACCAAGAATCACCAAGAGATCGATCAATTACAACCTAGAGCTCTGATACCATGTTAAAATGGTACAGAACAACAGCTATAATCACCCAACCAACCACCCCTTGGTGATAATCTTTTATTATAACAATAAACACTTGAAGGTTTGTCCCCAACACGGATGCATACCAATACAATACAAAGAAACAATAAATTGTCCCTCTAATAGGTGCAATCAGTACATACAAACTCACACTCTAAGAACAACTCAGAATACCAAACTAAACAAGATCAAGATGATCTATAAACCAGAAACTGAAACAATGAGACTAACAACTAAACCAAGAGAGCTTTTGATCGTATTCTTTTGAGAGGATAAAAGATAATGAAACCCTAGCTGTGATGAGTCAATATATAGGCTACAATGTTTCAACTTAAACCCTGCACAAACAGACACTTAACAAACACCACTCAAAGTTATATTATTAGAAACAAAGCATAGAATAATTACATAACAACCCCTGAACGTTCAGTTGTTTGCTAAAAAAGGATATAAGTCTTTCAACACATACTGTCCTAAAATCAGGAATTAGTTGATTGGGATCACAAGAGCAAGATCCCCGGAAAGATGCACGCCTGTGGTCACGATTCTCACGTAACAATGCTACTTGGAGCGGCTAAGTTACTCCAAGCCAAAAGGCATGAACTCAAGGTGAAAACAATTATTATTCCTAATGAATAAAGTACACCCTTCAAACCATAAACTTATGCTTCTGTTTTCACCTCTTAAAAGGGCACAGTAAAGCTTATATTCCAACCTGGCGAAGAGGGTTTCGCGGGAGCTTACTATATGCTAAAAGACCGTGTACTTGACGATATCAAAGCAGCATTTGCCCTTCATGTTCTGCCTCGGTATCCTGTGGGTGTTGTGGCTTCAAAACCAGGTCCTGCACTAGCTGGTGGTGCAAGGTTTATAGCAACCATTAAAGGTACTGGTGGACATGCTGCAGCCCCACATTTAGCTAAAGATCCTATTCTTGCTGCATCAATGGCTATTGCTGCTCTGCAACAGATTGTATCTCGGGAAACTGATCCACTTGAGTCCAAAGTAATCCTCTGAATTTGTTATTGTAGTCTTTTAATTTTGTGATTTTAGTTTTCTAATTGTTTTGGGTGGCTAATTTGTAGGTTGTGACTATCGGATTCATTACTGGCGGTCAAGCACATAATGTTATTCCGGAAAGTGTTAAATTTGGGGGAACTTTCCGGAGTTTGTCTACTAAAGGTGTACTAGAAACTAAAGAAAGAATTGAACAGGTAAACTTGTTTGCAGTTTGATTATTCGAACAACTTTTTTTTTGTTGTTGAAATAATCAGATGATCAGGTGTTACAAAACGTAATAGAATTTGTTTGTTTGTTTGTTTTTTTTTTTTTTTTGATAATGTTGATGATTATTAAGAGGTAACTAATCTGAATAAGATAAACAACTTGAAGCCACAACCCATTGGTTGATGGGCCCCTCAAGTACCGCTAGCCCAAAGACCCTTTGGCGGGATTGCTTTCTTATATCAGAAGAAGTGCTTATCTGGTACTATCCTGCATATTTTTAAGTGCTTATTATGGACTAAATTGAATAAAGGATTGTGCTAACAATAGACCTCGGGGCTATTGTTAAAAGCCAACTTTTCAACTATTAGTATTAATAAAGTATATTGTCCGAACATAATCATGAACAATTACTAACCACCTCCTATGTTTTCAAACACACAACTATGAGAGAAAAAGTTGACGGTGACTAAAGTTTATGTTTTAATATTAGTATGTTCTTTAAAAAGTTAGTTGTTAATGATAACCTTAGGGTTATCGTTAGGAAAACCCCTAAATAAATAAGCAGTTTCATCCAAACAAGCAAAACTGCGTATCTGCTGAAAAAAAGCAGATAGACACTTGAATAAGCAATACCAAACACCCTTTAAGCAAAGTTTTTAACTGAGTAGCTGATATTCAATAATCAAATTCGTTTTCACTTCAACACAATGGGGTATGTCAACTCCTTTATTCTTTTATTGTTAGGTTGTTGAGACACAGGCCGCTGTTCACCAATGCGAAGCCGAATTGGATTTCATGGATCAAACCGGCCGATTGGGGTACCCGATGACGGATAACGATGAAGGGATGTATGAACATGCAAAAACGGTTGCAGAAATTGTCTTAGGAAAACCCAATGTGCAGTTGCTTACACCGCTAATGGCAAGTGAGGATTTCAGTTTCTTTACACAAAGAGTGCCATCAGCCATGTTTTTTATTGGAATCAAGAACACGACTCATGTAGCTCATAATTTACACTCTCCTTATTTCATTATTGATGAAGAGGTTCTTCCGTTGGGAGCAGCTTTACATGCTGCTGTGGCGATTTCTTACTTGGATAGCCATGGTGGTTGTGTTACTAACCGTGATGAGTTATAAGATTTTGGCCTAGTTTTTCTATACAATATATGGTTTTCAGCTTATTATCTGTTGGATAACATTTGTATACTTGTTTAATTTTATTCAA
Organism: Artemisia tridentata subsp. tridentata; assembly: GCA_021014915.2. Lineage (NCBI taxonomy): Eukaryota > Viridiplantae > Streptophyta > Magnoliopsida > Asterales > Asteraceae > Artemisia > Artemisia tridentata. The sequence goes on from CP139503.1 coordinate 161,962,698, forward strand.
AACATGAGAAATAATTCTTTCAGTGAAAGGAACTTGTGAAATTTTTGACAATGATGTCTTACTGAGTGTTCGCTTGTGCAGTTCGAAATATCATTAGTAGGGATAATGTAGGCAGAGGCATATGTATGAATGCTTATATACTCAAATCTTGTAAGTTTAGTTGTCCAACACTCATTGAAAAAAACAATTCGACCTCTTTAGGGAAATCTTTGAACACGATTCTTGTCATGCTTATTTTTGAACATGTATAGATAGTAGAGAAAAGGTGGGAGCTGGAACACTCGAAGGAGTGGTGGTAGAACATGAGGAGATTTGGTCATTTTGGGAGTGGAGCAAACATGGTTTATTCTGTTGTTTGTTTTAAGAATAAAAACAGTTTGTTTCAGAATAAAGGAACCATTTGGATTGTAGTATTTGCAATAAAAAATGAAGGCCAAATGTTTGAGATGTGATATGAAAATACTTACAAATTTTGTTTATGTTAAGCACATACATAATGTTGAACCAAGTGTTATGACAGTGACCAACTAATAGATCAACTAAAAAGCAATTGTCAGTTGGGAGTCCGATGACTCAATGAAGTCGCATGACACAAGTTGAAGTATTTAGAGATTTTGGAATCGTGTTTGTTTTGACTCAAAACTGCCAAACAAAGAACATTCATGTAAAGATAAATCAAAGTCTTATCTCACTTATGGATTCTACATAGATGTAAAAGACCGATTCCGATTTGGTTAGATTGGATAGGTGACCCAAATGCTACTTGTATAAACTTAATGTAATTTTTTCTTCTCTACCTTCTTGCTAGCTTGTTTTAATGAAAATGCCAAAAGAAAAGAAAGAAAGAAAGAAAGAAAGAAAGAAAAAAAAAGTCAAAATTGGAACTGTGAAGATCGAGTAGACTTTCCTACACCATAAACCACGTTGATATCGAGTAAGCCTATCAACACGTTAACTTGTACTAAAAACCTTGTCAATAGCGTTTTGTCATTTACAAATTACAAATGAAATCAACTACCCGTCTAAGTGCACTAGTTGACTTCTCTATTGCATAACGCTTCTCACTTGACATCATAATCACAGCTAAGCTGCCTACTGTGGGGATCTAGCCGTTGCTTCATGCTCACCATCCTTCATAAGAATAGGCTAGGATTAGTATGGATCTAGCCTTAATTAGTCTAGTAAATACCACCAACAGGATGAACTATATTTGAAGGAAGGCATCTATTCAAGTATTTACTGAATTTGATATACATATATTCGATTTGGAGAAGAGATTCTTTCTTGTAAGAACATGGCAAGCTAAGTGAAGTCATTCAGAACTGGCAAGCACCCGGAAGCACTAGACCAATAAGCTAGATCTCCCTACGAGGCATCGCACGTTTAGCCAGACCACTCCGCTCGTGCTTCTCCTTGTGTCTTGCACTAGAACATGGAAATCACTACTAAAGCACTTTCTCTCATGAATTGAAAGAGTTCTATCTCATATAGGGCCAAAATGCTACGGCTTGCTAATACTCTTGCAAGCAAGGCGCGAAGCGATTCTCTTAGCCGGCATACCTGATGAATCAAAAAAAGTTGTAATAAGGCAATCCATGGGCATGGAACCCCAAAATAGCCAATTTACAATCAAAATTTTAATCAGGTCGAAAACTTCTTTTCGGTGGGTAGAACCAAGACTCATTTTAGCCAGGAGCTTACTTTAACTACTTATTTAGCTACTTTAGGTTGTTGTAGTCCATAAATAAGAATCAAACTTTATCAGAGCTTGCATTCGATGCCGTTGATTCAATTTCTTCACCATCGGTAGGAAAATATTCTAAAAAGAAGCTTCCTTCGCAGGAAAGATATTACAGTAAATAGAAAACTTGCTATTCATTTATGAACTGTCTTGCGCATGTCATCAAGGGCTACAACTATATCTCTCGAAGGTGTCTTAGCTTCACCGATATGAACTGCCCACCTATCCAGGTAATCTCACCCATGAACCACGAACTACACTTATAAACAACCTAAGAAGAAACGAAGTATCACCAGTTTTTCATAAGCATAAGAAGCAAAAACTAGAAGAATAAACAAGACATAAAGCGCATATAAAGACGAGTCTTAACCGTTCGCATGTATGTGGTTATTTATTTATAATTGCACTAACTGACTTCTCTATTGCATAATTGCACTATATGCTTTATGTGGAGAGGGGGTCTGCTACTTCTGCAGATCTCTTAAAGGCAATCACCTCAGTCGTTAATTTGTGGTTAGCAGGAAGGTGTTCGCCTGTTTTAACAGATTTTGTTGCATCTGCTCCTCTCGCGCCATTCTTTGAACCAGATAATGGGATTCGGCTTATTGCAGTAGGCACTATATGGAGACGTTTGGTTTCTAAGGTTGCTAAGAAAGGTGTGGGTAAAGAAATTTCAAATTACCTAAGTGATTTTCAGTTTCGAGTCAGAGTTTCGGGTGGCGCTGAGGCTGTTTTACATAGCGCCAATAGGGCGTTGAGTGAATATCACAATTATAGGTCTCTTGCAATGCTTACAGTTGACTTCTCCAATGCATTTAAGCTTGTAGATGGATCGGCATTACTCCACGAGGTTAGGGTGAGGTGTCCCTCTATTTGTTTGTGGGTGGATTTCTTATATGGGCAGGCAACGAGGTTGTATATAGGAGACACACATATCTGGTCTGCCATTGGGGTGCAGCAAGGTGACCCTTTGGGACCACTTCTTTTTGCTCTTGTATTGCACACATTATTATATAATATCATAGACAATTGCAAGCTTCTTTTTCATGCTTGGTATCTTGATGATGGGACTGTTATTAGGGATTCAGAAGAGGTGATCAAAGTGTTAGACATTATAAGGGTGAGTGGTCGAGTTTGGGTCTTGAACTTAATATCAAGAAAACAGAGATATTTTGTCCCTCGTGTAATGGTATGAAGCTTTGTGAGGGTTTATTCCCTTTTGATATTCGGAGGCCGTCATTGGGTGTGTGGCTTCTTGGGGGAGTTGTTAGTAAAGACGCGGATTTTATTAGTGGGTTGGTTTTGAGGAGAGCTGTGAATGCTGTTGATTTGATGAGTCTTCTTCCACAGTTACATGATCCGCAGAGTGAGCTCCTTTTGCTTCGATCATGTATGGGTATTGCCAAACTCTTTTTTGGTTTAAGGACGTTGCCTTGTTCTTTGACAAAGGGTTGCGTGGGTCGATTGAGAACATGGTGGTTTGTGAAAGGCCTTTCTTTGGAGACTTACAGTGGCGACTCGCTTTTTTACCCATTCGATTTGGTGGTTTGGGTTTGTATTCGGCAAAATTGGTTTCCTCTTATGCTTTTGTGGCATCGAGGGCCCAATCTTTGATGCTACAAGACCACATATTACGGGACAATGGCATATGTGGTATGGATGATGATTGTGTTTGTGCTCTGGCTTGTCTTCGTGATACAATTCCAAGCTTTGATTTTTAGTAGTTTCACTAAAAAGGACACCGCCCCCTCTAAACCCCAACAAACATTGGCGAGTACACTTTTTAGTGAAATGGTCAAGGATATGGAGGTCCACTTCGACATACATAAAACAATTTTTGAGTGTCTATGGGCACCACATGCTCAGGATTTCCTACTAACTATCCCCATAGACGGGCTAGGTCAACATATGTAACCAGTGGAATGGCATACTATCCTTAAGGATCGCCTCATGATTCCTTTATTTATGGTTGACGAGATATGCCTTGTCTGTCGCAAGGCATGTTTGGATTCCTTTGAGGAACATACGGTTCATTGAAAAGAGCTCCTGGGCTTCAAGTACATACACGATATGGTTAGGGACGTCCTCTTTGACGTATGTAGGCGTGGTGGGATCTCCGCCAAGAAAAAAACATTTGTGAACTTTTTGACTGACCTATCGGATAGAAGATTCACACTTAGACCGTCGGACGTTTTGGTTTTTGGATGGGTTGGAGGAAAACATGCGTGTGTGGATCTAACTGTGGTTTCTCCTCTTGTGGGTTTGAGTAGTCGGGGTTTTATAGTGGGATAGGTTGCTTTGAAAGCCTCCTTGTACAAAGTGACAAAACACAAGAATGCATGCATTGAAAATCAACATGTTTTTATTCCTTTCGCGTTTTATACTTTTGGTTTCTTTTCACCTAAGGTAGTGGAGCTCCTCAACAAAATCCAACGTGTTATGCATAGTAATGTTATGTCACCTAAATCCACAAATGTTGTTTTCAAAAGAATTAGTTTTGCAATACAAAAAAAGGCTAGCAACGCAGCTTGTTGCTCGTTTGCCTTCCACCTTTATGTTAAAAATAAATAAATAAAAATTACAAAGCACACAACTGTTGATTTTATGAATCATGGTTACCTTAAACTCCTGCAAGTTATCTTCAAGTCAAGTCTGACGTTACTAATGGTTACGTTAACCACTTTTAACTCAAGTTCAAGGCAACTATGATGACTTTTGATATCCACAAGAACACAATGAATGTGTAATAGTTAGTTGACATTTCTGTTAACCGTATATTAACGTGTGATTGCAAAGGGATTAGATTGATGAGTAGACGCTTAGTTGTACGTTAAAGTTGATTAGCTAGAGTTTAGAGGGTGATTACAATTTACCCTAAATAGATTATGGATTGTACTTATATATTGCTTGTATCTATGTACGTATGACATCAATCAAATAATATCAAACATATTCATATCTGTAATCTACTCATAAATCAAACATGTTTGGTTCTTTGTGGTTTAGCCGAATTAGAGTGAGAAAGAGATGAAGTGGGAGCCTTTAGAGAGAGAAAGTGAGAAGGATTAGATTGAAATAATGAAAGGTCCAACCCTCTCCTTTGGTGGGAGAGGGTATTTATACATATGAAATAAACGCCTCTAGTAGGCTATGGACCGAGCTGACAGTGGGTAAAGACCCGACCCGACTCCATGGTGTTACGATATCAAAACTAATATTAATAATCCTACGAGCTACTTAATGCTAATAGATACTCGGGGTGACCGAGTCTTTCATGTGAATATTTATATTCCTAACAATCTCCCCCTAAGGGAGGTCACCCCGGAAATTACACTTCGAATTCTAGCATTCTATTACATAGATTTGAGTTCCTAGCTCGTAGTCTTTGATTCTTCTAAGTCTTTAATCACTGTACTTTCAGCAGTGGACTTTTGATGACTGTTCATTTGTCTTGGATGATCTTTGAGGATTCTTTGAGGTCATCATCCAACATACGTCTTCAAGTCATCTTGTTGCAGTATTGTTTCCATGTGATGTTGTGATCTTTGGACCGACATACTCACACTTTTTTGGATCATGATTTTCAGCATCAGAGTTGCGAAAGCAGTGTTGAAGGCTTTCAATTGTCATTATTTCTTTGTTTGTGATGGGGAAGTGTGAGCATGGGGTGATGGATCGGCATCTTTTCGGCAATCAGTTGCAACTGCCAGGGATTCCTGCAAGCAAACAGTTAGCAACAAACCATCCGGCGCTTATAGGTTCGGACTTCGAGATTGTAAACAGCATAGTGTGAAAGCTTTCTCCTGTTTTGGTAGTCGGAGACTGGAGCGGTGTCTCCTGTTTCAATATCAACATAACTCGTAATGAGTAGTCGATAGATTATGCAGGGTTCCCCGTGAAAATGAAACAAGTCCTTTTAAGAGAACTTAAGTGGCTAGAAGGTTTAGTGCAGTGCGTCACTGGGTCCATGACGGCTTGTCTTCAATACCGGCGTTACCTTAGTAACAACCAGTAGCATATGAATTGGACCCGGTTTCTGCCCTAAGGTTGAATATTTGGAGGGCTATTTCTTTTCACCCTTTATCTTTACATTTCTTTTTCATTCTTCAACCCCTTCTTTCTCCTTTCTCACATTACTCCGTTTTTCATAATCATACATAAGGACTTTCTAATACTAACTTTTCGGTATTTTCCTTGGGTAGATCCCTCCGGCTCTGGTGGATCATAGGACGGTTTTCCTAAACTTAGCCACCTTATAACTTCATGACTATCCTATGTTGCCGTTAACCAAATCCTTGAAAAATCTCTCAAAGTGTTTATGATTATGAAACACATTTTGCTAACACTTTGAGAGTTTTATACTTTTCAAATGCTCCCCCTTAACATGTGCTCGATTGATTTTATTATAAATTTGCAAATGTTAGGTGAAGTTTGCACTTTTTGAATTGATCCACTTTCAGTGAACATGACCGATTCGAGATACACTTACATCACTAGTTAGACTAGCTTGAAATTATTACCCGGCCTGTTCAAGTCCTCAGAAAGTTTCTCAAAACGGTACACTCTACTCAGACAATTCCTCTTCGAGACACGCTTACATCACTGGTTAGACCAGCTTGAAATTATTACCCGGCTAGGACAAGTCCTTTCGATTAATGACAGTTTTTGTTTCGTCAATTCATTGGTGAAGTCTGAGTCATGCTCACATGAGATGCCACATCCTTTTTGTCACCACAAACCATTTGCACCCCCTCAATATGTGCATTGATATCCAAAAGAGTTTAGAACATATGGGAGAGCTTACATTTAAGTCCAAAAACATCACATTTCTATCAGATTGCATATTTAAATCACATTCTCTCCCCCGATCAGAAATTTCAAATCTTTTGAGATTTTGTGATCCCAATTGATTTAAATAAGTTTAGAAAATATGGGAGAAAATGTGGCCAGGTTTAATATGTGCTGATAATGGAACATACTAATGCTCCCCCTCAATCAATGAGGGAGAATGTTAGTGTCAGGTATGATAAGTTTGAAAGATATTTGAATTAAAAAATCATACACTGACACATAACAACAAGTTTCATTAAATTCATTGCTTATTTTGTACAAAGTGACTTGTTTTGATGATATAAAATTTTTGAAATCACTCTCCCCCTCAATCGATGACCCGTTTTCTATTTAAAGAGCTGTAGTCATTGATTGAGTGAAGTTTTTTTATGAAAAGTTCAATTCTGATTGATATTCAAAAATCATGGTACCACCAAGTTTAGCACAAATACTTTCCTGAAAAATCATAGATGGAAAACTATTTGGGATACTGAGAAGATTTCTCTTCTGATACAAGAAATAATGCACTGAAGCGTACATTAAATCAGGAAAACATGGATATAAAGTAATCCATGCCCAGGTGAACTTCACCCAGTGGGAGGAACAGCCGTCTTTTTGGCGACGAGCTTTCCCCATAATGAGGAACGGGTTACAGTCTGAAGTAACTGCAAGCCGACATGACATGTTTTAACAATTCATTTTAACTTCTGCTCGAGCTTCATTTAAAGTCCCGTGTCATTATTGAATGACATTTCTAGGACCGTAAATGTTATTGATAAACAGAAGACATGCCTAGGGGATGGCAAAAAAACCCGAACCCGACGGGGAAACCCAAAACCCGAACTAATTGGGGCGGGGCGGGGCATGCTAATCGGGTTACGGGGCGGGTTTGAGGATTAAACGGGGATTTTAATCGGGTTTGGGGCGGGAAGCGGGAAATCCTCGCCCTGCCCCGCCCCGCCCGATTAATATATACACATATAAAAATATATCTATACTTATATAGTATTTTGTTAGTATTTACGTAATAGAAAAATATTACTCTAATATTTTCAGTTATTTTATTTTATTTTATTTTTATTTTTATTTTTAATTTTATTTTTTTTTTTATTTGTAAGAATGAAAAATTGTGATTATAGAAACTCGTTTAATGTTATATTTTTAAGTTTTAATTTTTGACGGTATAATTTATTATTTTTATGTATAATACTATCCTAGAAAACTTAACAAGGATTGTTTATAATTGATTATTAATAGGTTCGTTATTGCTAACGGTCTAAAAATAAAAATAAATGTGAAATGATACGGCTTTGGTCGAGAATTTCACTCAAAGAGGACACCCCGATAAGATACCCGATTAATACGGGGCGGGTTTGGGGGACCATCACGCCCTAACTGGGCGCCCCAATTAGATCCTCGATGGGGATCGGGGCGGGTTTGGAGAGAACTTTGGTAATCGGGTTTGGGGATGGGGATGGCCTCCCCGCCCCGTTGCCATCCCTAGACATGCCTAGAGGAACTATTTTTGGTATTTTTGTGATTTTCTGATTTTTATGGTTTTTATAGGTTTTATATTTTATTTTTATTTTCTTTTTGGTTTAAAATATATACAAGGATATATGAAGCAAATCCCTTACTCCTCATTTTCTTCTTGAAGACACTTGAGGGTTTCTGGCGTCAAACTCTTCATGCCAAGTCGCGGGAGAATAAATTGGAACCGTTCTCTCGGGAGTGCCTTAGTGAAGATATCAACCAACTAAAACTCAGTCCTCACGAAGTAAAGTTCAACAACCCCTTTCTCAACCTGTTCCCTTATAAACTGATGCCAGATATCGATGTGCTTTGATCGGGAGTGTTAGACATTGTTGCAGCAAAGAGCTATAGCACTTTTGTTGTCACAATACAGAGGAATCTTGTTGTATGCAAAGCCATAGTCCGATAGTTGAGATCTCATCCATAGGATTTGAGCACAGCACACAAACATGGCAATGTATTCAGCCTATGTGGAAGATATAGGTGTACTCATTTGCCTCTTAGATGACCAGCTTACTAACTTTTCTCCCAGAAACTGAGCACCTCCCGACGTACTTCGACGAGTATCTTGACACCCTGCATGGTCTGCATCTGCATAGGCCGTGAGTGCCATGGCGGTGTCCTTAGGATACTAGAGACCCATGTGGATAGTCCCTTGAAGATATCGAAAGACCCGCTTTACCGCTTCCAGATGCCTTTTGGTGGGCTTAGACTAGTACCGAGCACACATGCATACTTCGAACAAGAGATCTGACCTACTAGCGGTGAGATACATTAGGGATCCAATCATACTTCGAAACTTGGTTTGATCAACAGGGATCCCAGTGTAACACCCCAACCCGACAAGGGTAAAGATATCACAACAATATGGTTTCACATCAGAACAAGCAATAATAAACAGCGGAAGTCTTAACATTAAAAATCAAAAGGAAATAAGTCAACAAGACTTATATCAAATGTAAGACAGAAATAAATGAAGTACTTAACAATCCAGGAGCCAATCAAGGCATAACAAGTCTAAAAATTTAAATGGTAGAACTAAGATACTAAAGTCCATGCTTCACTCAAAGTTGCTCTCATCCTGATGCGTGGTTTTGCGACCTTACAACAGGTTTTACCTCTCGAGGGATCTCAAGAGGCTTGCAATCCCCACCAGGCAGTGTACCTGACCGATGTAGTATAGTGTAGTGGCAAGTACCGGGGGATTGATCGTTCTTTAGGGGAATAGTGTCGTTAGGATTGAAAAACTACTCTAATAGGTCTAAGGGTGAGAGAAGATTCTTTTTGTATTTTTTATATTTTTATAAAAGCAAGTAAAATCTCGGGTTTGAAGGAGTGGGTGGAATTAGTTGCTAGTCAACTAACCCAAATAACTACAATTGCAAATAAAATAAAATAACTGAAAATAAAAAGGTTGTGGAACTTATATGGAGAGAAATGTGTTTACTTAGATTTCCTTACTCCCTAACTATCTTTTACCGGTTGATTAGTGTGTATTAATTGCGTGGATGACGGGTGTATTCCTTAATACCAATCGTGGGGTGGCGTACGTACTTCCCCAACTCTATAAGCTCCTACTTCACTCCTATGTCGAGCCGGCTAAGAAGCTCCTAACATGGGATCACTAGAATTCGCTCATGCATTAATTACAACCATAAAAACCTTAGTACGCATTGGTTCATGTTTCTTAAGACGTTCAAGCAAGTTACCGTATAGGAGGTTAGCCAGTTTTCTTAAGCCTAACATCGATAAACAATCATCCAATACAATTAATAACACACCAACAACCAATAATCAATAGTTAGGTTTCATTAGATCTAAGCAAACATAAGATAAATCTAGCCTAGCATGTTAAATAAAAGACAAGAACAAGATATAATCAAACAACACATAGACATATTGAATGATTAATTGATTACTTATCTTCAATTGAACATGGGAGATCCAAGGGTATAAAACCCTTAAAAGTAGCAGAAAAATCGTCTTAGGGTTTCTCCTCACAAAGTTGCACACTAATGACTAAAAATTATGAGAATATATATAGAAAATCAGATCTGACGGCGTCACGTTATAGAGCTGACGCCGTCACCTCGCCGCGGTTAGGGTTTCTTGATGGCCTTCTTGACGCCGTCCCCTTTTAATCATCCAAAATCCTCTCTGGCGCGTCAAGGGTTGACGGCGTCACAATGGTGCTTGACGCCGTCACAGGTACTTTTCTAGCCGATTTTGAGACTTTGTCGTTTTCTTCACTTTTATGCTCCAAAAACGTCCAAAATGCTTCCTTTTCCAGATTTCTTCTCCAAAGTACCTAAAATGACAAAAGGAACGATTTAGGGAAATATTTGATCAAATAAATACGATTTAGGGCTTAAATGACCCCCTAAAAGCGGTACACTTTTCGCTTCATCAAATACCCTTACACTTGAGATTTGCTTGTCCTCAAGCAAATGCGCTTTTATTCTAATCAAAATACAAGTTAGGGGTCATTTAACGCTAATATAAAAGTAATTACAACAAATAGTCGTTCCACTTTAATCATAATAAGCACGGAGATTACAGACTAGCACCTCACAAGTAGTGTTTAGATACTCACATCTCTCAGGTGTCATAAAAGTATATCACATAAATGAAAATGAATAATATCTCTCACTACCTGTCATAGCAAATAGATTACCATAGGCTTGGGAAAGGATCAAAAACCTCCTCCACTAGGCGTAAGCACCTAAGATAAACTATCAAAGAGGGCTTTTAAACGGGTTATAACGTTAGGTGTAGGGATATGATAAACACGGTTTTGTTGGATAAAGGATATTTTACTGGTGGCGAGTTAAAGATCTTGATTAATTACATGTACAATATGGCGTTGCTAAGCCAAGACTAGACTCGACTTAAGCTAATGAAAAAAAAAAAAATAACAAAAAGATAAAATAAGCATAAAATGAAACGGGATGGTAGTCCGTATGTTTTTTCCACTTTTTTTTTTTTTTTTTTTTTTTTTTTTTTTTTTTTTTTTTTTTTTGCATACACTCTTGCCCTACCATCCAAAATAATACATCGTAGGGGGGTTGTATCCCCCTTACACTTGAACTTTTACATAACTTTACAATTAACTATTCTAATGACTCGAATTAAGATAATCGAAACACTTGGAGTACTTTTAAAATATTTAGCACATATGGGGGTAATAATGTTGTTCTTCCCCATTACTCCATTACACTAGTACTTTACCCATGAGTCCCAATCGTCCCAAAACAATATGTACAAGGATATGACTCGACTTAGCAACCATGTAATCAATTAGATAATTAACTTGGGGTTTAAACAAATGTTGTCACAATAATGCACTAAAAATGAGTGCATACAAGGTAGGCTAAGGCGATTTGGGTGTACATTTAAGTGGGGTGTAAACAAATTCTTACTTTAAGTAAAATGCTTAAAGTTAGAAACGAAAAGATAGGCTCTGAGGGGTGTACTAGGGGTATCGTGTACTAAAAATGAGTACAACGCAAAGGGTGTGGGAGAATTACTTGACCAATGTAGCTAATGTAATTATAACAAAAACACAGGTGTAAAACAATGGGTTAATCCTAATGCCTCTTATCATGTAGTAAATCTAACTACACGAATGTAGTCTCACTTGTGGCCTCGGAATGGTCCTAACGCAAGTTCTAGAATCTAAGTGCTACCGGTACACACATCATAGCATAAATGCTTTTCCTACCAATTCTAGGGGCGAACCTCACATATTTGGGGGTGGAAAATTTTTTAGTGGTACGGTTTTGTGCTAGTCATATAACTCCTATCCGTGAGACGCTCATTAAGACCAAAGTTTCACTCCTATATGTTGTAAAAAATTTTAAATTTGGCACTAAAATTGCCTTAATAGGTATTTCTCTCAGTTTTATTACACATCTACCATTAAACAAATGAAAAATCAAGTGTAATAGCATTCTCTAAGGTATCGTACTTTACCCCCCCGTACACTTAAGATGAACATTGTCCCCATTGTTCAAATAACAAGATGTAAAAGTAAATAAGGTAAAAGAATGAAATCAAATGCTCCCCTGATTCGCTCGGTGGATAAAGAGGTAACATGGTTAGATCTTCTTCCAAGGTAATGTTGAAGCTTCAAGACTAAAGCAGCGCCAAAAGCTAGATTCCACATACATCTTCTTGTCTAAAATAACCTGTTAAACCTGAGAAAACAAACACGAAAACCTGCATAACATCGGCGGGATAAATCTGTATAAGGATATAATGCTTGTGGAATGATTATTTTGCAGATTCCTGGTGTTTATAAGTTAGAGATTTAATAAAACATTTTATGATTCCGGAAGAAAAACAAAACTTTCAAAAAAAAAATTCCAGAAAACTGTTCCTGACGCCGTTAGACTGGGGTCTGACGCCGTCAGAAGTGATCTGACAGATTTTTCATGTTAAGTTTCCGGAAAATTTCTGGAAAAACTCAATCCTTATTTCCTGGAAATCCTGCAAAATATCATTATGACTCGATACAAGCATTTGACTCAAACAATTACTAATATGTATGTTAATTTAATATTGTTATGATTCATGTTCATTTGTTCTAATAAACCGATTTGGATTTCCCTTACACTTATCTTTTGCAAAATACCTTTATATGTAGTTAAGACGAAGTTAAAAACAAGATAAAGCATTTTCACAATTTAGTTTCGAACATGAATCAATAATAATAAAGATTAAACATACATACGGAAGCAAATAAAATCAAACAAACAAATAAATAAACACACAAAGCAAATAAAGCTTGGGTTGCCTCCCAAGAAGCGCTTGTTTTTGTTCGAGTCACGAGCCTGACTCTACCCTTATTTAACGGAAATAGGGGAGGTTTTCCCTACACTTAGGATTAAGTGTGGGTGAAAGTAGCGATACACACCCTTAGGGTGGAAATATGCCACGTGAGGAAAGAGTGACGGGTGAATTATATGCTCAAAGGTGCGGGATCCTATCATCATAACCTTACCTAATTCAATTGGGTTAGTGGGCGGATTAAGATTTTCTCCTAGAAAGGGATCATCTTCTATCAACTTCGAGAGACTCCAAGTTAAGAATCCAATTTGACCTAATAAACCCGGTTTAAACCCATAATGTTTCTTGTGATCAATCATAAATGGGTGATGTAAGTATGTAAGGTCATGGTTCACTCCTATGTTAGCTTCCTCTCTACAAGGCTTAGAGTCTAATACCTTCAGCGTAACACTACCCGGACTATATGGTTTGATGGGTGGATCGGGACCTTTTTCAATTCCTAAATTCACATCAAAGGATGGAAGATTAGGTAACGGTTTTGGTTGAGGCTCCGGTTCATTAAAAATAGGAAATCCCCTAGAACTAAGAGTAAGGTTGTGATCACTATAAGCATTCAAACCTATATCCTCTAGTTGTGTTTGGTTCAAAGGTTCTACCTCCATCGGGATTCCTAAAGTCTCTTCTACTTCTTCCGGGTAAGTCACGGGCGGTGTGTGTGCCTCAAATGATGGTAGGACTTGTGAGGTACTTAGCGGGCTTATGTTACTAACCTCATCATTCCTTGTGTCAAGATCACCTATATCCTCATCATGTGTTTTAGTAGGATCTAACCCTAACATTTTCCCAAGTATCTCAAGTGCTTCTCTAGGCATCTCAACTTCTATGTCCGAATCATAAGGATCATCCTCAATATTCTGACTGCTATATTCAAATTGCCTAAAAGATTCATCATGTGTTTCTTGAGATTCAACGTCATCAATCATAAAACCTAGGTCTTTTTGATTAATGTGATCATGTTCGGCTAAATCCTCCATCACATCAAGGTCACCTATGTGTTCATCCTGTATTATGGTAGTGCCTAACCATGACATGCAACTAGGTGGCTCAACTCTACCCTCATCCCCAAACAAACTTGTTTCATGATCCTTGAAATTTGTGGTCAACTGACTTGTATTAATGTTTGTTGGGTTGTCAACTATATAATAATATTGGGCACAATTCTCAATAGCTTCCTATGCTTCTTTAGCACTTAATTCCCTAAGATCCCTGCCGGCAAAATAGTAAATGTCCCTTTGGGCATGTCGGTCGACACGATCGTAAAAGATTTGAGTTAGGGACCATGAATCGAAGTTATGATGAGGGACTTTTTGGAGTAAATATTTAAAACGAGTCCATGCATCATAGAGAGGTTCATCTTTATGTTGTTTAAACATCAAGATGTCATATGGAGTGGGTGAATTACGTGGTTGGTAGTATGGTGGATTCGCGTTCTCCATAATGGTGAACGGAAGAGTCAATGGAAATTACGAACAAACACACAAAGAAAAATAGATAGACTAAAGAACACCTAGAAAAATAAAATAAAAATCTCACTAGAAAGGAATCTAGTGAGTAGACCTAATAAAATAAAAATTCAACCTAAACAATAACTATTCCCCGGCAGTGGCGCCAAAAACTTGATGCGTGGTTTTGCGACCTTACAACAGGTTTTACCTCTCGAGGGATCTCAAGAGGCTTGCAATCCCCACCAGGCAGTGTACCTGACCGATGTAGTATAGTGTAGTGGCAAGTACCGGGGGATTGATCGTTCTCTAGGGGAATAGTGTCGTTAGGATTGAAAAACTACTCTAATAGGTCTAAGGGTGAGAGAAGATTCTTTTTGTATTTTTTATATTTTTATAAAAGCAAGTAAAATCTCGGGTTTGAAGGAGTGGGCGGAATTAGTTGCTAGTCAACTAACCCAAATAACTACAATTGCAAATAAAATAAAATAACTGAAAATAAAAAGGTTGTGGAACTTATATGGAGAGAAATGTGTTCACTTAGATTTCCTTACTCCCTAACTATCTTTTACCGGTTGATTAGTGTGTATTAATTGCGTGGATGATGGGTGTATTCCTTAATACCAATCGTGGGGTGGCGTACGTACTTCCCCAACTGTATAAGCTCCTACTTCACTCCTATGTCGAGCCGGCTAAGAAGCTCCTAACATGGGATCACTAGAATTCGCTCATGCATTAAATACAACCATAAAAACCTTAGTACGCATTGGTTCATGTTTCTTAAGACGTTCAAGCAAGTTACCGTATAGGAGGTTAGCCAGTTTTCTTAAGCCTAACATCGATAAACAATCATCCAATACAATTAATAACACACCAACAACCAATAATCAATAGTTAGGTTTCATTAGATCTAAGCAAACATAAGATAAATCTAGCCTAGCATGTTAAATAAAAGACAAGAACAAGATATAATCAAACAACACATAGACATATTGAATGATTAATTGATTACTTATCTTCAATTGAACATGGGAGATCCAAGGGTATAAAACCCTTAAAAGTAGCAGAAAAATCGTCTTAGGGTTTCTCCTCACAAAGTTGCACACTAATGACTAAAAATTATGAGAATATATATAGAAAATCAGATCTGACGGCGTCACGTTATAGAGCTGACGCCGTCACCTCGCCGCGGTTAGGGTTTCTTGATGGCCTTCTTGACGCTGTCCCCTTTTAATCATCCAAAATCCACTCTGGCGCGTCAAGGGTTGACGGCGTCACAATGGTGCTTGACGCCGTCACAGGTACTTTTCCAGCCGATTTTGAGACTTTGTCGTTTTCTTCACTGTTATGCTCCAAAAACGTCCAAAATGCTTCCTTTTCCAGATTTCTTCTCCAAAGTACCTAAAATGACAAAAGGAACGATTTAGGGCAATATTTGATCAAATAAATACGATTTAGGGCTTAAATGACCCCCTAAAAGCGGTACACTTTTCGCTTCATCACATCCCAAAGCAAAACCCAGCTTCCTAGCTTAAATACCTGCCGCAGGAAAAAGAAAATGCGGCTGAGCTACGAGAGCTCAGTGAACAGATATAACGGAAACAAAGCATTAGTAACAGAATAGTAAAGTAAATGAAATAATACCAGGTGTAACAAGAGTCAGGAAAAGGAATACAAAAGAGTTATGTAGATATACTAAGAGCTAAGAATGGTTACAATGGTAAATGTAAATGAAACCAGAACCCACCACAAGCCCAAGTCAAATCAAGTCAGGTCAAATGTCAGGTCAAGTATCAGGTCATAAGGTTACAAGGTTTCAGGAAAACAGAAATCCTCTACGAGCCTAGAAACAGTACATATCAAATCAAATCACATATCAGGGTGTATGGAGGGGTGACCTCAGCATACCAGGTACAGGGTGAGGGGATACCTCCAGGGGTTGGAGACGCGTTCTCCCAGGATTGTGAAAGACGTGTATCGCACACACTCGTCAGTCACCAGATAATACAAGTAATACAAACAAGTCAGGTCAGGTCTAGGATGCATCCATACGCCCCCAGTAGGCCACAGGGTCTTCCTCTACGTAACAAGTATAAATCAGGTCAGGGACGGGACAGGTCATCACTCTCCTGCCCTAGAGTCATGCCACCGGTGCATCAATGACATGGACATGAAACCCTCATGCCTAGTGGGTGGCTCGTAGTCTCAAACTGTGGGTCAAGGTCAAGTATCAAGTTTCAGGTGTCAAGTATCAGGTATCAAGTGTCAGGTTTTATATCAAGTTTCATATCAGATTTCATATCAGGGTTCATATCAGGATTCAAGACAGGAGATCAATGCAGGGGTTCACTATCAGGAGGTCAATATCAGAAAGTCAAATACCAGAAGGTTCATGTCAATTTATTAAAAAGTAATCCTTTTAAAATGATTTTAAAATAAAGTGGTCTTTAAATCAGTTTTCATAATGAAAGTCTTTAAAAGCAATTCTCAAAACCTCTTCATATGTAATTTAGAAAAGTAGTTATAAAATCCTATGAACCTTAAAGTATCCCAGGGTCCTAAATATTCAGGTTACCAGGTTATGAACAGGTCATGACAAGTATCAAGGAAACATAACAGGGTCCATGGCAGGGTTCAAAACAAATGATCAAGACAAGAGTTCAAGGCAAAAGTTCAAGTCAAGGTTCACAATACAAGGGAACATAGCAATGGCTTGGGGAAAACCTAAATGAATTAAAATCAGAAGTCAAGAGAAACGAAGGCTCCTTACAAGAAGGGCAGAATATCTGTACCTTATTCAAATGCAAGCAAGAATACAAGAGTAGCAAAGACTGACAGGGATCAGATCACTCCCTCCTCGAACCTAAAGGAGTAAAAGACAAAATTACCAAAGGGGTTCAAGTTCAACTTACAATTTTAGTTCATCTTTCCATTTTAAGAAACTTTCCAGATTTAGTAACTTTCTATTTTTAGCAGGTTTCCAGAATTAGTAAGTTTTCATATTTAGCAATATCCAAATGATATGCATTAAGTTAAGTCATTAATTAGTTTATTATGGGAATAATGTCCATTTTACCAAGTTATACAAGTTTAGGGTCAAATATGACAAGTTCTCATAGTTTTAGGGTTTTAAATGTAAATTCATCAAAGTTAAAGGTATAACATGAAAATACTTCAAGTTACTGATTTAATACTCATTTTATTCAGAATGACATCATAATCCCTTTAGTTTCATAATTTTACAGTTTACACCCCTCTAGTTATAATATTTACAAAACAAACCTTATATTTACATAATTCATGATTTAATCCCACTAATATCCATATTTACCAAACAAGCATATTATTTTATCATTTTATTCAGAATGTCACATCAGAGTATTCATATAGTACTATTCAGCCCCTCAGATTTCAGAATTTACACAATTAGTCCCTTAAGTTTACAAAACTTATAAATTAAATCATAATTCCATAATAATTACACATTAGGCCCATAAATATTTAAAATTACACAAAACACTCTTAACATTATTATTTACTCAAAATAACTTCAAGTTTCCAGAATTTACATTTTTAGTCCCTCTAGTTTAATTATTTGCAATTCGAATTAACAATTTTATATAATTACCTTTTAAACCTTTTAATTACAAATCTAACATACATGGCCCTTATTTTATATTTTTACATGATTAGTCCCTGATTAAAAACACATTACAAAAATATCCCATGAATTTCAGAAGTTACAAAACAGCCCCTATACTTTATTTTTTTAAATCGTTATTTAATAAAAACATCACAAAAATACTACAAACCCTAGAATTAATTCCCAATCATTAGACAATAATTTTATCATCATTATATCACTATTATTTCCATATTTCATCATTTAAGAACCCTAAATCCATCGGTTTTATTTTTGGTCCACGATTCCCTTTTTTCTTCAAAAACCCGATTACAAAATTAAATCCAAAAATCACGAATTCGACTTAAACAATTCGAATGGATATTTTTCCCATGTTATAAGAAGCATATAGAACACATGAAAATTATTTCCCAAGCTCAGAAAAATCGTGTGAATTTTATACGACCCGTTTTCGTTTTTAGGGTTTAATAACTCATTATTTCTCATACGGTTTATATCTTGTGCATGATTCGATTCCAACAATTTTTACACGTTATATATGATTAGTAAAGTGCTAGAAAAATACCAGGAAGTTTTTAGAATGAATGGATCACACGCTACGAATTTTTGTTGCTCGGTTCCAAGTTTTTCAACCAAATTAATTCACCACGCCTAAACGCTCGATCCCAGAGTTGTGTAGCTATTTTTTCCACCTTATTAGCACTATGAAGAACTCCATAAAATTACTCCCTTGCTTCAGAAAAATCGGATGGGATGTGTGTGTATTTTTTTTTGTGTGTCGGCAATTTGTTTTAGGGTTAAATGGCAAAAGTAAATTATGGATTTGTTATAATTGTGATTGACCGAGCTTTGGGGGAGGGTTATAGGCTAGAGAACTGGAATTGATGGCCCAAAATCAATCTTCTATAAATAAAATGATTTACCTAATTTATTTTGTATTTTAAGTGTTTTTAAATAATTAAATTATAACTTATGTAATTTAATTAAAATTTTCGGCCCATTGTGTAATTTGGTGAATTTACACTCTTTTGTACATTGTAAAAATATTAGAAGCTTGCCTCAAAATTATCTCGCTTGATTTGTGGTTCGTTTCCAGAGATTCGGGATTAATTCGGTACTTTAAATAAGCTTTAATTAAATTTTAAAGTTTCAGGGGTAATTTGGTAATTTTTGTATGTTTTAAATTTTCGGGTTTTACAACTCTTCCCCTCATAAAAAAAAATTCGTCCTCGAAATTTGCAGGAAAACGGAAAGAGAAATAGAACAGAAATGAAACAATGACATACCAGACGCGGTATCGGTCCGGTCACCAGAAAGCATAAAGACACGACCGGTATGAGGAGCAGGGGGAGGAGGATCAAGGTATTTCCCAAACGTTGCCGGATTCCGCCTAGGACAATCCTTCAACTTATGCTCAGAAGAACCACATCTAAAGCAAGCACCCGATGTCGTACGACAAACTCCAGTATGATTCTTTCCACATTGAGTACAACTAGCTGATCCCTTTTGAGTATTCGATCCAGAAACCCGATTTTGCTGGTAATCCCAGGAAGACTGAACCTTCCACTGTCCCTGATGGTCGCTGCGCCCGTGACGATCACTACCCTGCTTAGAAGCTGACCTCGAATCTCGACCTCTCTGATAAGAATCCCGGTCCTGGCGACTCCTCTGCTCATGTCCCTGGTCCTGACGACCCTTCTGCTCATGCCCTTGGTCCTGACGACCCTGACCCCGGAAATCCACACGGTTACCGTCCCTATCCCGCTTATTAGAACCCCCATCCGTATGTAACAACTCGATGTTACGTGCAGCATCCTGAACTGCAGGCACATCCTCGTACTCAAAGTTCACGATACGATCTAAAACCCACGTCTTCAATGCCCACTTAAAATGACGAGCCTGACGACGAGCATCCCCAGTAACCTCTGGCCCAACAAAGCTGGCCAAACGTAAGAACCTCTGCATAAACTCACCCGACGACTCACGATCCCCCTGACGAATCGTCCCATACTCCCTCTCATACCTCTGCTGCTCCGATAATGGAATATACTGCTTATAGAACACCTCAATGAAATCCGCCCAAGAACAGGTCTCAGCATAATCATCTCCCTTTGCCTGAACAAGAGCAGTCCACCAATTAAGAGCGTCACCCTCCAGCTTGAATGTAGCCAAACGAGTTTTAAACTCGTCAGCACATCCGAGAACCCTGAACAACTTCTCGACATGGGTGATCCAGTCCTCTGCCTCATGGGGAGTGGCAGCGGACTTGAAAGAGAGAGGCTTGAGCTTATTGAACCTCTCTATCCATACATGAATACCAACAGGTGGAGCAGGTGGAGCAGTGGGTGGAGCATCGCCACCACCACCACCAGAAGAACTTGCACCATTTCTGATGTTACTGGTGACTTGGGTCACCAACTGAGGAAGAGCAGCAGCCATAGCAGCGGCTATCATGGCCTCAAAATCAGGGCCATCATTCCCATCAGTGTACTGGGTAAAACGCGTATTCACCATCTGAATGATTATCAAAACGATTAGCAAGAGCAAACAGAATATGACAGAGCAGATCGAGAAAATATGACAGAGCAGAACAGGAAAAGAGAGTGCGCGAAAGGAAACCTAATGTCTACCCAATCCTCACAGGTCAATGGCCTAAGCCTAAGGGTTTTCGGGAAACCTAAGGGTCCAACCTGGCTCTGATACCATAAATTGTAACACCCCAACCCGACAAGGGTAAAGATATCACAACAATATGGTTTCACATCAGAACAAGCAATAATAAACAGCGGAAGTCTTAACATTAAAAATCCAAAGGAAATAAGTCAACAAGACTTATATCAAATGTAAGACAGAAATAAATGAAGTACTTAACAATCCAGGAGCCAATCAAGGCATAACAAGTCTAAAAATTTAAATGGTAGAACTAAGATACTAAGGTCCATGCTTCACTCAAAGTTGCTCTCATCCCAAAGCAAAACCCAGCTTCCTAGCTTAAATACCTGCCGCAGGAAAAAGAAAATGCGGCTGAGCTACGAGAGCTCAGTGAACAGATATAACGGAAACAAAGCAGTAGTAACGGAATAGTAAAGTAAATGAAATAATACCAGGTGTAACAAGAGTCAGGAAAAGGAATACAAAAGAGTTATGTAGATATACTAAGAGCTAAGAATGGTTACAATGGTAAATGTAAATGAAACCAGAACCCACCACAAGCCCAAGTCATATCAAGTCAGGTCAAATGTCAGGTCAAGTATCAGGTCATAAGGTTACAAGGTTTCAGGAAAACAGAAATCCTCTACGAGCCCAGAAATAGTACATATCAAATCAAATCACATATCAGGGTGTATGGAGGGGTGACCTCAGCATACCAGGTACAGGGTGAGGGGATACCTCCAGGGGTTGGAGACGCGTTCTCCCAGGATTGTGAAAGACGTGTATCACACACACTCGTCAGTCACCAGATAATACAAGTAATACAAACAAGTCAGGTCAGGTCTAGGATGCATCCATACGCCCCCAGTAGGCCACATGGTCTTCCTCTACGTAACAAGTATAAATCAGGTCAGGGACGGGACAGGTCATCACTCTCCTGCCCTAGAGTCATGCCACCGGTGCATCAATGACATGGACATGAAACCCTCATGCCTAGTGGGTGGCTCGTAGTCTCAAACTGTGGGTCAAGGTCAAGTATCAAGTTTCAGGTGTCAAGTATCAGGTATCAAGTGTCAGGTTTTATATCAAGTTTCATATCAGATTTCATATCAGGGTTCATATCAGGATTCAAGACAGGAGATCAATGCAGGGGTTCACTATCAGGAGGTCAATATCAGAAAGTCAAATACCAGAAGGTTCATGTCAATTTATTAAAAAGTAATCCTTTTAAAATGATTTTAAAATAAAGTGGTCTTTAAATCAGTTTTCATAATGAAAGTTTTTAAAAGCAATTCTCAAAACCTCTTCATATGTAATTTAGAAAAGTAGTTATAAAATCTTATGAACCTTAAAGTATCCCAGGGTCCTAAATATTCAGGTTACCAGGTTATGAACAGGTCATGACAAGTATCAAGGAAACATAACAGGGTCCAAGGCAGGGTTCAAAACAAATGATCAAGACAAGAGTTCAAGGCAAAAGTTCAAGTCAAGGTTCACAATACAAGGGAACATAGCAATGGCTTTGGGGAATCCTAAACGAAGTCAAAATCAGGAATCAAGAGAAACGAAGGCTCCTTACAAGAAGAGCAGAATATCTGTACCTTATTCAAATGCAAGCAAGAATACAAGAGTAGCAAAGACTGACAGGGATCAGATCACTCCCTCCTCGAACCTAAAGGAGTAAGAATACAAAAGTAGCAAAGACTGACAGGGATCAGATCTTTCCATTTTAAGAAACTTTCCATATTTAGTAACTTTCTATTTTTAGCAGGTTTTCAGAATTAGTAAGTTTCCATATTTAGCAATATCCAAATGATATGCATTAAGTTAAGTCATTAATTAGTTTATTATGGGAATAATGTCCATTTTACCAAGTTATACAAGTTCAGGGTCAAATATGACAAGTTCTCATAGTTTTAGGGTTTTAAATGTAAATTCATCAAAGTTAAAGGTATAACATGAAAATACTTCAAGTTACTGATTTAATACTCATTTTATTCAGAATGACATCATAATCCCTTTAGTTTCATAATTTTACAGTTTACACCCCTCTAGTTATAATATTTACAAAACAAACCTTATATTTACATAATTCTTGATTTAATCCCACTAATATCCATATTTACCAAACAAGCATATTATTTTATCATTTTATTCAGAATGTCACATCAGAGTATTCATATAGTACTATTCAGCCCCTCAGATTTCAGAATTTACACAATTAGTCCCTTAAGTTTACAAAACTTATAAATTAAATCATAATTCCATAATAATTACACATTAGGCCCATAAATATTTAAAATTACACAAAACACTCTTAACATTATTATTTAATCAAAATAACTTCAAGTTTCCAGAATTTACATTTTTAGTCCCTCTAGTTTAATTATTTGCAATTCGAATTAACAATTTTATATAATTACCTTTTAAACCTTTTAATTACAAATCTAACATACATGGCCCTTATTTTATATTTTTACATGATTAGTCCCTGATTAAAAACACATTACAAAAATATCCCATGAATTTCAGAAGTTACAAAACAGCCCCTATACTTTATTTTTTTAAATCGTTATTTAATAAAAACATCACAAAAATACTACAAACCCTAGAATTAATTCCCAATCATTACACAATAATTTTATCATCATTATATCACTATTATTTCCAGATTTCATCATTTAAGAACCCTAGATCCATCGGTTTTATTTTTGGTCCACGATTCCCTTTTTTCTTCAAAAACCCGATTACAAAATTAAATCCAAAAATCACGAATTCGACTTAAACAATTCGAATGGCTATTTTTCCCATGTTATAAGAAGCATATAGAACACATGAAAATTATTTACCAAGCTCAGAAAAATCGTGTGAATTTTATACGACCCGTTTTCGTTTTTAGGGTTTAATAACTCATTATTTCTCATACGGTTTATATCTTGTGCATGATTCGATTCCAACAATTTTTACATGTTATATATGATTAGTAAAGTGCTAGAAAAATACCAGGAAGTTTTTAGAATGAATGGATCACACGCTACGAATTTTTGTTGCTCGGTTCCAAGTTTTTCAACCAAATTAATTCACCACGCCTAAACGCTCGATCCCAGAGTTGTGTAGCTATTTTTCCCACCTTCTTAGCACTATGAAGAACTCCAGAAAATTACTCCCTTGCTTCAGAAAAATCGGATGGGATGTGTGTGTATTTTTTTTTGTGTGTCGGCAATTTGTTTTAGGGTTAAATGGCAAAAGTAATTTATGGATTTGTTATAATTGTGATTGACCGAGCTTTGGGGGAGGGTTATAGGCTAGAGAACCTGAATTTATGGCCCAAAATCAATCTTCTATAAATAAAATGATTTACCTAATTTATTTTGTATTTTAAGTGTTTTTAAATAATTAAATTATAACTTATGTAATTTAATTAAAATTTTAGGCCCATCGTGTAATTTGGTGAATTTACACTCTTTTGTACATTGTAAAAAATATTAGAAGCTTTCCTCAAAATTATCTCGCTTGATTTGTGGTTCGTTTCCAGAGATTCGGGATTAATTCGGTACTTTAAATAAGCTTTAATTAAATTTTAAAGTTTCAGGGGTAATTTGGTAATTTTTGTATGTTTTAAATTTTCGGGTTTTACACCCAGAGAGGTCTTCATCCAACTTCGATCTCTCAACCATAGGAGTGTCAACAGGATCACTTGAATCAAATCCAAATTTCTTCAATATTTCATTTGCATATTTGGATTGATTAATGAAGATGCCTTCGGGACTTTGAGAGATTTGTAAACCTAAGAAGAACGACATTTGTCCCATCATAGACATTTGGAACTTGGAACTCATATCGTTAGAAAACCGATTACATTCCATAGGATCAGAGGAGGCAAAAATAATGTCATCTATGTAGATCTGAACGTGAAGTAGATGTTTGCCCGTTTTCCTAGTGAATAGTGTAGGATCAACAACACCTTTGGAGAATCTGCTTGCCAAAAGAAACTTAGACAAAGTGTCATACCACGCCCTAGGTGCCTGCTTTAGGCCATAGAGGGCCTTATTCAAGTGATAGACGTGAGTAGGATGATCAGGGTCCATAAATCCTTTAGGTTGACTGACATAGACTACCTCTTTCAAATCACCATTTAAGAATACTCTCTTTACATCTATTTGGTAGACTGTCAGATTCTGACTGGCAGCATTAGCGAGAAAGATTCTGATGTCTTCAATTCGAGCAACCGGTGCAAATGATTCTTCAAAGTCTATGCCCTCTTCTTGACGATACCCCATTGCAACAAGCCGTGCCTTATTTTTCAGAACATCACCATGCTCATCGAGTTTCACTTTGAAGATCCACTTTAGAGCGATAATCATTGCACAATCTGGAGGTGGTACTAATTCCCATACTTCAAGTCGATCAAATTCATGAATTTCTTCTTGCATTGCATTAAACCAACTGTCATTGGACATAGCATCTTTGAAGTCTTTGGGTTCGACTTTGGATAGTACGGAATTAAAGAAGCACCACAAGGCATCGGTGGCAAGTTGCTTTCGTGTGGATATCGGACGAGAGGGATTTCCAATAATGTTGTCAATTGGATGAACATTAGTCCATTTTATGAGATGTTCATGTGGTTGATGGTAGGGAACTGATGTAGCCATGTGAGGATCCCTTGAAGAAGATGTCTCAGTAGGAGATTCAGGAGCAAATATATTCTCGAATGGAACATCATCAGCAAGAGCAAAAGGATTCACTTCAAAATAATTGTCAACTGCAGAGCCTTACTGTACCGAAGGAGATTGGATATTTGATGATGATGGTGAGTGACTGGCAGATGGTGCATCTTGACTGATTGAGACAGATACAGATGGACCCTCTGAGTTTTTTGGAATTGGAGCATCAGCAACTGGAGGTAGAGGTGGAGCTTCATCCGTTGTATCAACAGTTTGTGGCTCAAAGTATTCATCAAACATCGGATCAAATAACATCTTCAAATCTTCACTAGGGGGGGGGGGTACATAAGGAACTGCAGGAGTGGAATGTTGTACAAGACCTGAACTAATTGGTCCAGGAGACAAAATATTAGGTGCGGGTCCAAAACTTGTGTGTCCAGGAGCCGTTTGCTCAGTCAGCTCATCGAATGTCACGTGAATGGTTTCCATAATTTGTCGGGTTCGTTTGTTGTAGATTTGGTATCCCTTGCGATCTGGTGCATATCCAACGAAGAATCCAATGTCTGCTTTAGCCTTTAGTTTTCCCAGATCTTGACTGTCATTTGTTGGGTAGCATAGAGCACCGAACACTCGTAGAAAAGAAAGATATGGTTTCTTGCCATGTATCAGCTCATAAAGAGTTTTGTTGTGAAGAGTATGTATCAAGGATCGGTTTTGGGTGTAACAAGCTGTGGCAATTGCTTCTGCCAAAAGAAACATCGGTGCCTTGGAAAAAATCAGCAAGGTTCATGCAGCTTCCACAAGAGTACGATTTCGTCTTTCAACAACGCCGTTCTGCTGAGGAGTGCGTGGAACACTTTTCTGGTGAGTTATGCCAATACGTTCATAAAATTGAATGAGTTGTTTGTTAACAAACTCAGTTCCATTGTCTGTACGGATGATTCTGACGGTTTTGTTGAGTCTTACTTGTAGCTTGATATGGTCAATTATAATCCAAAGGAAATACAAAGGAAATTATGTGTAACCCGGGTCGTTTTCCCCGTCGAAGGATGAATAGAATTATGTGATTTTGGTTCGTGAAACGTGTCGTGAATGGTGATAAAAGAGAGATTGTGGGTTTTTAAGCTAAAATAGTAAACGCAAGGGAAATGATAATCTAAAGATAAAATATCCTAAAACGCAAAGGAAACCTAAAAACGCGCAAAACCCAGGCTAATCCCGAGCTTTAAAAGTAAAATCTAAGAATTACTAACCTTAGGTATGTAAATCTATTTTTCCTAGGTCCTAATTGATAAAAGAAAGTTTTAGAAAAAATAATTTTATTTTTTTGACTTTATTTTATTTATAATGATTTAAAAACTGTTTTAAGCTAAATAAATGATTAAAAATAGCAAACTTTGAAAAATAACTCTCAAACTTTTTCTAAAAATACTTTACACTAAAGAGAATGTAAGAAAAATAAAGTGGCAGAAAAAAACTAATCCTAATAATCAGTTTTAAGCCAATCAGTTAAAATTAGCTAAAGATCAAAAGTTGCTATAAAAGAATTAATGTAGAAAGTTAAAGCAGAGAAGTCCCAAGGGCGTTGCTGGTGAAGGTGTGGGGTGTGTGAGATCTGGTGAGCAGGAGGTCACAGGTTCGAACCCTCTGGCCCCTTTTTGCAAAAGTTATTTTATTTTTTTGATTTTCTTTTAAAAACTGAATAAGCACAAGATATTAAGCTACTTTTAAAACTAATCTATTTTTTTTAAAAAAACTGAAAATAAGCTCAGAATGAGCAATTGAAAGCAGAACAGTAGAGGAGTTTGTTAAAAGAACTAAGCCTAAGGCAATAAGCCAATAAGCTATCTAAGATCTAAAAGGAAATCAAAATAAACTAAGCTAGGCTGAAAATTATCTAAAAGGGCCAATGGATTCAGATTAAGCTAAAAAGAACATCAAATAGGCATTGATTCTAATAAGCAATGGGGGCTGCTGAATGTGCAGGGCGCTGAACAGCCCACTGAGGCAAACTTGGGCTTAAATATAAGCTAAAAGATGTTATCCAAAATCCACAAAAGCTTATAAACCTTGAAGTTCATATATCAAATAACAATTAGACCAAAATTCAGCCAATAAGCACAAATAGGTAAGCAGAAATTAGGCTGAACAGATGGGCAGTTGAGACAAGAGTAAACTGATGCAGACTTAGAAATGGCCTACTGATGTGCAGTCATGAACATAAATGATTAAAACTTTGCTAATCCTAATGAAATCAATCCAATGCTTGAATATCAACTTGAATGACTATAAGGAACACATAAATACTAAAAACAAGTACCAAAACTACTTAATCCTACAATAAGCAAATATGAGCAGGCTAGAATCTTGAACTTAAAATATTCAACACAATACTATAAAATCTACCAATTCAAATCAAAACAACCTATAAACTACTAATCCAACCTTGTTTGAGCTAGATTGAACTTCTCAAAAGTGCAGATGAACAGTAACCACTAATTTTATACATTTTAAGCACTATTCCAAACACTCCCTTAGTTGTGACTGAATTGAGATTTACACTAAGAATGATCAATTTAAGCTATAATACTTAATGACAGATGATTATCTAAGTGTATTAATCACTAATGAAGACTTTTCAACAGGAATTAAGCACTCTAATAAGCTAAACTACTATTAAGCTATTTTTGGGATTAATGTGATTTTTAAGCAAATTCTACCACAAGCTAATTTAGACTAACCAAACAGTATCAAAAAGCTAAATTAAGGACAAATAAGCTGAAGTAAATCCAGATAAGCACTTACATATCAGAAATAAGCAGTTTGACTTTTGTTGACCAAGAGACTAAATGAGAAGAACTTAAATTTCCTTAACTAAATTTGGAATTACAATACTGAAACTGAGTTTACAACTGAAATATGAGAAATTACACTAAGAAAGCTTTAAAATGACATTAAAATAAATTGGCCTAAATTTCCTAAAGCATGAAAATTGGACAAAACCATCTGTGAGAATGAGGGTCTCTATTTATAGCTGAAGAGAGGTGAGCTTTTAGGGTTTCAGAAGGTCCTGGATCATTAATCTCAGCCCTTGATCAATCCCATCATCACAAGTTAAAATCTTAGCCCTTGGATCATCTTGTGAGGTGTCACAGCTAATGGGAGGGCTTCAATTGTCCACTGTGGTATTCTATTGATGTCATTCACGTGTCAGACGTGGCAGAGGTTCTAGAAGGCTTTTAATGTACGGGTAAATTGGTGGAGCAGGGTAATTGTGGGGTTAGGGGTGATTGAACAGTAAATGGTGGGTAAAAGGCGCGTTTGGTTATTTTTATTGTTGTTTGACTAAGAGTTGACCGGGTTGGGATAGGGTAATGGATGCGGGTTTGGTACTTGGGTTAAAAGGGAATGGGCTTTTGTGAGTTGTGATGGGCTGATGATTGTGTTGGATTAGGTTTATTTATAACAGGTTGGTTATAAGTTTAATTTCAAGGATTTAGTTGGAATTAGAATAAACATTTAGGGACTGTTTCTGCCAACTTGTGAAACTCAAGGACCTCTTCTGAAAAAATTAATCCAAGGGCTTATGATGATTCTTCAAGGATAATAGTGGTCCAAACTTGAAACTTTTTCCCCGGCTTCAGCTTTAATACACTCTTTCCATTCTCGTGCCCGTTTTTGCCCTTTTTGTCCTTTTCCTCGATATCCATGCCTGCACACGTATAAACACAAAAACACAATATATTTGGCATAATTGGTTAGTTTTTGGTTTATTTGGTCCGTTAAATTAGGTAAAAGGTATGTGTAAATTAACACATACCAAAATCCCCCAGACTAAGATATTGCCGTGTCCTCACGCAATGTTATCAACTCACATTTTCAAAACAAAAAATTTCCAACATCTTTTTACTAATTTTGAAAAGTAGCAAAATATTCAAAAGAGATTGAGAAATCAAAAGTTCTAAAAACGCCCCGTTCTTCCAATTTATTCATACTTATTCTATTTTTGTATTTTTCTCTTTATCATGTGACGGGATGTTGACTATCATTATCTCACGATAACTTTTAGGATCACGGAGTAGGAAACACGACTCATAAAGAAGTGACCATACGGATAAAATTCATCGTCCCTGATTTTTCACAAGTCCCCAAACTAAGCTTAAAAACGAAATCATTGTTATATACAAGTTAGATTGCTATCACTACCCATAAAAGCTAATTGTGGACTCTTTGCTCCCAAATTCATATTTTTCCTCTATTTATTTTATTTTTGGTGAGAAATGAATTCCTTCACATTCTTGTTTCGATAGGTTTTTAGTCCGATAAAGGCACCAAGTTTAGACGCTAAGTAGTTTCCGTTGCCCACAAAAATGAGGTCCACATCAAGGTCTTTGATTTAACACGATTTTGAGAATATCCTTTTTATATATGACCGAAACAACTCATCTACGAGTTCAGAGATAGAAGCTTTTATTAGGATATCCCCGGAGTCGAAATTTGGCATTTTTAACATTATTAAGCACGTATTATTATTCCTCGGCCTTTTAAACAACCTAGACAATGGCAGCGAACCGTCAAGAATCGGGAGTCTTATTTTGACCTTGAATATTTTTCCTCTGCCTTTTTGAAGTCTGAGTCAGCGGGAGCGAACCGTCAGGAAACAGAAAACTTTTATCGGCTTTGGATTATTTATTTATTATTATTCATTACATATTTGGTGCCAAACCCCGAGTCCTACGGCTTTTATAGCGATAGAAACAATACCACGTACTATAAGGAATCAGCTGCCTATTACACCGTAACGCTGGCAGTACCTTGATGTGTACCCAACTCTTATAAGCAAGGATTCTCTTAAGAAGGATTAAAAACTAATTATCGCCAAAACCGTGCACCTTTAATTATTCCTAGATTACTATTATTTGGTGAAACAAGCTGATGGGAGTAAAAAGCCTTAAGTAACTTCGATGAGCTCTAAAGAGATCCAACTACTCCATGTTTAGAAATCTAACTTATAAATAACTCTATCATTTCTTGTTCTTCTCAAATTTAAAATCTTAAGTAATAAGATCCGCGAATGCTTAGCCAAATAATCAAGCCATGCATATATAAAGTCAATTATGGGAACTTGCAAATTCTTAAAAAGAATTCGCGTTTTATAGCTCCTTGTATAAGAGACTAGCAAAAGCTTATAGATTATAAAGGTTAAGGGAACAAGCCAGGACTCAACACGCCCGGTCAAGTCCGAATTTTATTCCTACTCTCACCAGCGGAAAATCAACAAAGTGTCAAAACTTATTATATTTTTGCAAAAAATTTTAAATTTTCTCATTTTTTGGATTTTTTCATTTTTTATGGAAAAACGAGGTTGCGAGAGTAAACGGGCAAAAATGCAAGGCAATAATCAAATCGAAAGATAACCCTCCCCCCCCCCCAAAGACTAAAACGAGACATTGTCCCCAATGACTTAAAGGTAAGGGTTCTCCTACATAAATCTAAGGCCGTTTATTAATTATGCCAAAAGATAAATGTTAGACGATAAGATTAAGGATATCGGATGAGCAACGAATGATGAAACTCGAGTGGAGAAAAGCAAAACCACGAGCACGAGATTCTTCATAATTCGGGCAAATCCTGGACACAGCACAAACAACCATGAAACACGACAAATGGAAAAGGTAGACCTCCTCACATCACTTATTAGAAAATAGAAAGAAGATAGAAGGATAAGCATGGGGTGCCTCCCACGAAGCGCTTGTTTTTTATCGAGTCGTATAGCTTGACTCGCCCCGAATTCATTTGTTTTTGGGGGAGCATGTGGAAAAGATAATCTTAATCGGACTTTCATTCAAGAGGTTTGGATAAACATTGAAACAAATGAAAGTTCCACCCCGATGAGATACCCACGGTCTTAAGAAAGAGTAACCATAAATGGTGATACCGGGGTCAAAGATAGTATCCTCACTCCCGACGGAGTGAAGGAGAGGAGAAATCACATCAAATGTGATGAAGGGAAGAAAGATTTTTATAACAATTAAGATCAATTCTTCATCATCAGAAGCAATTTTGTCATTAAAGCTCTTGGGTCCATTTGTAATAAAAGTCGCGGGAGGGAGGGTCGGGATGATATCATCAATAAGCAAATTCTTATGATCAAGTACACCTCCCCCCAGACTAGAATCTTTCTCAAGATCAAAATAAAAATGATCATACTCCGGATGAGAGAGTTCACCGGAGAACTCTTCAAAGATAACCGGATCATTTTTATCAAAGAGAAACGAGTCATATTCGGGAAGAGAAATATAAGCATGAGAAGTGGTACTGCCACTACTCATCTCTTCCGAAAGATTGATCTCAAAAGAAAAGGCTTCATAAGCCGGGAGAGAATAGTCGGAATGAGAAGTGGGACTGCCACTACTCTCCTCTTCAAAGATAAAATTCTTATAATCGGGAAAAGAATCCTCGAGCTCGAGCTCCGGGAGATCTGACGGCTTATCTTCAAAGATAACTTCCTTAACTTCCTCCGGGGAAAGGGAAAATAACGGTTCATCAAATATCATTTTTTCTAATATAGGAGCATCCCTCCCCCCAGATCACATTCAGCATCAACAATTTCTGGCGAAATTGGATCATCAATGAAGAAAACCTCGACCTCTTCCATAGAGATATCACTTCCCTCAAGCGGAGGGGAAGGATGGGAAGAGTCAGAAATGATTTTTTCAGAAGTCGGAGTGGGATTGCCACTCGGAGGAAGAATCGACGTCTGGACTTTCAATACTTCTGGAGGTTCATCCTCATCACTCTCGTCAGAGTCTGAATAGTAAAAGGTGTGTGGATGACCAGGTCCTGGCTGAGATTGACAATTTTCGCTTATATAATTTTCTTTCTTGCCAAGGACCTCAATTTGTGTACTCAATACGGAAATTTTCTCGGAATAATGATCACTCATCATAGTGGTAGGGTCATGCTGAATTTCAGCATCCCACTGATAATGATGAAGTGTCATATTCTTGATCAAATCATACGCTTCTTGTGGAGTTTTCCGCATGAGATTCCCACCGGCTGCCAACATAATTTTATCTTGATTAATCGGAATTATGCCACTATAAAAGGTTAGGGTTTGATCAAGAAGCAAAATTTTATGGTCTGGACATTTCCGCAATAACGATTTGAATCTCTCCCAAGGTTCAAATACTGATTCCTTGGGTAATTGCTGGAAATTTCGAATGTCTTTCCTTAGCTGCACCATTTTAGAATATGGAAAGTATTTTGAAAGAAACTTGAGGAACATCTCTTCCCAAGTATGAATTGAATGGGTTTTAAGAGTTTAAAACCAAGTTTCAGCTTCGTGGGATAAAGA
This sequence comes from Artemisia tridentata subsp. tridentata, assembly GCA_021014915.2. Taxonomy (NCBI): domain Eukaryota; kingdom Viridiplantae; phylum Streptophyta; class Magnoliopsida; order Asterales; family Asteraceae; genus Artemisia; species Artemisia tridentata. The sequence continues at coordinate 161,995,408 of CP139503.1, forward strand.
GAATGGGAAGAGATTCAAACGGATGCTATCTTGAGAAACTCCTTTCTGCTTTATGGATTGAGTGATGGATAGGTATTTGTTTAAGTGTTTGTTTGCATCCTCATCTCGAAATCCGTGAAATTGGCAATTTTGCCGGATCAGTCAAACCATATGATTTTTCAATTTGAAATCGGTTCCCGGAACTGATGTAGGAGTGATCGGTCCTCCTCTACCGATCAGTGACAGACGATAGAAATCCTCCATGGTCCGAAGATCATGGGGATGATACGGTGGAAAATCGATCATTATGGAGAATTAAACATTGAGAGGATAAGGAGATAAGAATTAAACATTAAAGAGGATAGCGAAGATTTTTTATGGATTTTTATAAAAGAAAGGAAAAATGGAAAACAAATGAAGATAAAAGAAAAACAAATTTAAAACAAATTTTGAAAAGAAAATATTTTTGGGTTTTTATAAAAATAATAAGAAAATATTTACAAGAGAAAACGATAACTTCACGGGGAAGGGTCTTCAAAACACGAATCGACAAACGGGAATAAAAAATTCACTTCAACCTTCCCCGGCAGCGGCGCCAAAAATTGATTGGTTGTCAATTATAGTATATATTTTCTTCCAAAGAAATACAAAAGGAATGAGTATTTCCCGTTGAAGGATGAATGGAATTATGTGATTCTGGTTCGTGAAACGTGTCGTGAATGGTGATAAAAGAGAGATTGTGGGTTTTTAAGCTAAAATATGTAAACATAAACTAAAATAATCTAAATAAGCAAGGGAAATGATAATCTAAAGATCAAATATCCTAAAACGCAAAGGAAACCTAAAAACGCGCAAAACCCGGGCTAATCCCGAGCTTTAAAAGTAAAATCTAAGAATTACTAACCCTAGGTATGTAAATCTATTTTTCCTAGGTCCTAATTGATAAAAGAAAATTTTAGAAAAAAGAATTTTATTTTTTTGACTTTTATTTTATTTATAATGATTTAAAAACTGTTTTAAGCTAAATAAATGATTAAAAATAGCAAAATTTGAAAAATAATTCTGAAACTTTTTCTAAAAATACTTTATACTAAAAAGAATGTAAGAAAAATAAAGTGGCAGAAAAAAAACTAATCCTAATAAGCAGTTTTAAGCCAATCAGTTAAAATTAGCTAAAGATCAAAAGTTGCTATAAAAGAATTAATGTAGAAAGTTAAAGCAGAGAAGTCCCAAGGGCGTTACTGGTGAAGGTGTGGGGTGTGTGAGGTCTGGTGAGTAGCAGGTCACAGGCTCGAACCCTGTGGCCTCTTTTTGCAAAAGTTATTTTATTTTTTTGATTTTCTTTTAAAAACTGAATAAGCACAAGATATTAAGCTACTTTTAAAACTAATATATTTTTTAAAAAAACTGAAAATAAGCTCAGAATGAGCAATTGAAAGCAGAACAGTAGAGGAGTTTGTTAAAAGAACTAAGCCTAAGGCAATAAGCCAATAAGCTATTTAAGATCTTAAAGGAAATCAAAATAAACTAAGCTAGGCTGAAAATTATCTAAAAGGGACAATGGATTCAGATTAAGCTAAAAAGAACATCAAATAAGCATTGATTCTAATAAGCAATGGGGGCTGCTGAATGTGCAGGGCGCTGAACAGCCCACTGAGGCAAACTTGGGCTTAAATATAAGCTAAAAGATGTTATCCAAAATCCACAAAAGCTTACAAACCTTGAAGTTCATCTATCAAATAACAATTAGACCAAAATTCAGCCAATAAGCACAAATAGGTAAGCAGAAATTAGGTTGAACAGATGGGCAGTTGAGACAAGAGTAAACTGATGCAGACTTAGAAATGGCCTACTGATGTGCAGTCATGAACATAAATGATTAAAACTTTGCTAATCCTAATGAAATCAATCCAATGCTTGAATATCAACTTGAATGACTATAAGGAACACATAAATACTAAAACAACTACCAAAACTATTTAATCCTACAATAAGCAAATATGAACAAGGCTAGAATCTTGAACTTAAAATATTCAACACAATACTATAAAATCTACCAATTCAAATCAAAATAACCTAAAAACTACTAATCCAACCTTGTTTGAGCTAGATTGAACTTCTCAAAAGTGCAGATGAACAGTACACCACTAATTTTACCCATTTTAAGCACTATTCCAAACACTCCCTTAGTTGTGACTGGATTGAGATTTACACTAAGAATGATCAATTTAAGCTATAATACTTAATGACAGATGATTATCTAAGTGTATTAATCACTAATGAAGACTTTTCAACAGGAATTAAGCACTCTAATAAGCTAAACTACTATTAAGCTATTTTTGGGATTAATGTGATTTTTAAGCAAATTCTACCACAAGCTAATTTAGACTAACCAAACAGTATCAAAAAGCTAAATTAAGGACAAATAAGCTGAAGTAAATCCAGATAAGCACTTACATATCAGAAATAAGCAGTTTGACTTTTGTTGACCAAGAGACTAAATGAGAAGAACTTAAATTTCCTTAACTAAATTTGGAATTACAATACTGAAACTGAGTTTACAACTGAAATATGAGAAATTACACTAAGAAAGCTTTAAAATGACATTAAAATAAATTGGCCTAAATTTCCTAAAGCATGAAAATTGGACAAAACCATCTGTGAGAATGAGGGTCTCTATTTATAGCTAAAGAAAGGTGAGCTTTTAGGGTTTCAGAAGGTCCTGGATCATTAATCTCAGCCCTTTATCAATCCCATCATCACGAGTTAAAATCTCAGCCATTGGATCATCTTGTGAGGTGTCACAGCCAATGGGAGGGCTTCAATTGTCCACTATGGCATTCTATTGATGTCATTCACGTGTAAGAAGTGGCAGAGGTTCTAGAAGGCTTTTAATGTACGGGTAAATTGGTGGAGCAGGGTAATTGTGGGGTTAGGGGTGATTGAACAGTAAATGGTGGGTAAAAGGCGCGTTTGGTTATTTTTATTGTTGTTAGACTGAGAGTTGACCGGGCTGGGATAGGGTAATGGATGCGGGTTTGGTACTTGGGTTAAAAGGGAATGGGCTTTTGTAAGTTGTGATGGGTTGATGATTGTGTTGGATTGGGTTTATTTATAACAGGTTGGTTATAAGTTTAATTTCAAGGATTTAGTTGGAATTAGAATAAACATTTAGGGACTGTTTCTGCCAACTTGTAAAACTCAAGGACCTCTTCTGAAAAGATTAATCCAAGGGCTTATGATGATTCTTCAAGGATAATAGTGGTCCAAACTTGAAACTTTTTCCCCGGCTTCGGCTTTAATAAACTCTTTCCATTCTCGTGCCCGTTTTTGCCCTTTTTGTCCTTTTCCTCGATATCCGTGCCTGCACATGTATAAACACAAAAACACAATATATTTGGCATAATTGGTTAGTTTTTGGTCTATTTGGTCTGTTAAATTAGGTAAAAGGTATGTGTAAATTAACACATACCATAGCTGTTTGATAAGTTTGATGATAACCTCTGGAGTCTCGTCCTTGGTTCTCAAAAACGTCACCCATGTAAACCGAGAGTAGTCATCGACCACCACAAGAACATATTTCTTCCCATTTATGCTCTGCACTCTCATTGCTCCGCATAGATCCATGTGAAGGGTGTGAAGAACTTCCATGATGGTGTTGACAGTTTTGGGTTTGTGAGTATGCTTCTTGCTTTTGCCCAGTTGAAAAGCAGAACAAAGATGATCTTTTTCAAACTTCAATCTGGGCATACCTCGAACAAGATCCTTGCGAGTGAGTTCATTTATGGTGCCGAAGTTTAAGTGATTTAAACGACGGTGCCAAAGCCATGATTTGTTCTTTGAGGCCTTTGACAGCAAGCAAATAGGAGAGGACCGCATCATGTATTCAATAGAGATGGTGTATAGATTAGTGCCACGACTGCCTTTAAGGAGATCAATACCATCCAATTCTCTGATGAAACATGTGTGTTTTCTGAAAGCAACTTCAAGATCGGAATCAAAAAATTGACCAACAGAGAACAAATTGTGACCAATTCCTTCCATGTAGAATACCCTGGAAATTACACTGTCACTAAAAATGTAATCTCCATAACCCATAATTGCCCCAAAATGGTCGTTCCCGAATCTAACTGTCCCGATAAACTTATTCACGAAATTCTTGAGCCGTGAGCGATCCCCGGTCATATGTTTTGAGCAGCCTGAGTCCAAATACCAAAGGACGATTTGTATGACCTGCATTTGAAAACAGACAACGATGGATAACTGAAAAGATTGGATCCCCACGTGCAACTGGGGTCCGTTTGGTTAGCACAAACAAATTCTGGAACCACAGGAACTACAGAAGCCATGGTATTCACAGTGGAAGCTTCACAAGTAGATGCAATGAACCTAGTTACAGGGCATTGTGTCTCTAAAGGGAAAGTTCTACCAGTTGATTTCCATTCCTTAACAGTCACAACTTTAGACTTAGTTATCCTAGTTAAAGGGCACTGTTCTCCTAAAGTGAATTTCCTTCCAGTGGGCTTCCATTGATAACCAACATTGGCAAACAGTTTTCCTGTAGGTTTCCAAATTTGCTTACTCAGCTTAGGATTCCTCACATTCTTAACTGGGGATCATTTAGAAGACATCAAGAATGACACAACACATTCATCATGATTACCAGAAATTAAGCATTCATTACATGTCTTACAATTGGCATTAGAATTCGAATTAATTACAGTACGCTTATAGCCTAATACTAGAATCAACAAGATTCTTTTTGTTCGAATCAAGTTTATTGTTCCTAAGATGGTCTTCTACTTTCTCCTGGTGAGCACTCTTAGCTGGCGCAGTCCTATCTTTCTTTGTATTGCGACTAAGCTTTGACCCGCTAGCTTTAGTGTCACTGTTTAATCCTGTAGAAGTAATGATGGGAACATTAGTTTGTTTCCCTGCCATTTGTTTATCTGGTTTTGATGTGCTGGGTTCAGATGTTTTTAGTGGTACATCAAAGGTAACATGCTTGTTCTTAGTTATTGAGGATGATGGAATAAACCTATCTCGCTTGTTATCAATCTTAGGACATGTGCCAATGATGTATTCTAAGAGTTCCTGAGATCGTTTAGTGAGGAAGCATGCATCTACAACTGCACTATCAAGTGGTTTATCAATCCTATCCTCTTCTATGGTCTCACGAAGAATGTCAAGACTATCCTTAAGATATGTGAGATAATGATGATGAGTTGACCTATTATTCCTAAGAGGAAGCGGAACAGTGACAACATCCATTGCATATTTTCTACCAGCAGAAACCTTTGGAACGATATTATCACAAGTGATGACTGGCGTTTTCCCTTTTACCTGAGTCTTTAGATTCTCAATCTCATTAAGCAAAGAAGTTATCTTTTCATTTGTTTTATCACGCGTGATTTTAATTGAATCATATAACTCTTTGTAACGATGTTTAACATTTGAATTTTCAGCTTGAAACCAATCATTTTCATGTTGTAATTTATTGATGGTATCTTGATAGTGAAAATTCTGAGAATCTAAAGATGATGGCTTGTGGTTGTCAGTTACATCACTCTTGTTAGTTTTTAATTGGGCAATTTGGGCCCTCAATTTTTGAATCGTGTTAGTGTGAGCTTGAATTCTGTTGGGTTATAAAGTTAAAGTACTGCTGGAATATCAAAGTACTGCTAGAAGTCAAAGTACTGCTAATTAAGTCAAAGTACTGCTGCTCGTTGAAGGACTGTTATGCAAATATGTTTAAGAACTAATGTGTAATTCTAGAATGTTCGTATTAGATTAGAGTTATAATTAGAATTACTTGTCGTTCAAGTATTGTAAACCGACTAGGGTTTTCCTTGTGCCTATAGAAGGACCCCTAGGTTGGCATTAGAGATATGCGATTTTAGAGAGACAAGTTCATACGAATATTAGAAGCTTATTAGAGTATTAGTGATTAGAGTTTGTTAGTGAATCTGTGTAAGAGAGCAGGTTCAAGGTTTTAATAATATTTGAAGTTGTTTATTAATTCTTCTTAGCTTTGTTGAAGTAGATTCCGCATACTTAGCAAAGTATATCAGTGTTTCATCATTAACAGTTTTGAATTTATTCAAAGTTGTTAAACTGTAGACAAGCTACAAGTTAGTTTGGTCAGAGTATATCGATCCAACAAGTGGTATCAGAGCTTGTGTGGAGACACTGATTAAGAAGAAACCCTTAAAACCGATTTATCAACAAACCCTAAACGATGTCGACTGAAGCTGCACCTATCCCATGCATCACCTCACGCAGAATTCCTATCATCAAGAAGGGAGAATATGATCTCTGGAGCATGAAGATGAGGCAGTACCTTGCTATTACTGACCATGCTCTATGGGATGTGATTGTCAATGGCAATGTTGTTCTTGATGAACCTGTACATGTTGAAGGACAACCCAAACCTCCTCAACCAACCTTGCCAGCAACTACAAAGAGAAATCAAGATAAGGCTCTCAACATACTGTTGTCTGTTATTCCTGATGGTCACCTACTGAAGTTCCATGATGCTAAGGATGCAAAGCAATTGTGGGCTGCGATCAAGACAAGATTTGGAGGTAATGATGCTTCAAAGAAGATGCATAGAAACTTATTGAAGCAGCAGTTTGAAACTTTCACTGTTGGTGAAAGAGAAGGTCTTGATGCTGCCTATGACAGATTCCAAAATCTACTTAGTATGCTAGAACTGTATGGAGCAGAGGTATCTGTTGAAGATGCAAATTTGAAGTTCTTAAGGAGTTTGCCATCTGTCTGGCATGTGGTTGCTACTATGATTAGAGGACAACCTGGATTGGAGTCTATGGACTTTGATGATCTCTACAACAATTTGAAAGTGTACGAGCAAGAGATGAATGGTCACATTTCTCAGAAAACTCACAACATAGCTTTTGTGTCTTCTGAAAACAGAAGCAGTACTTCTACTAAAAGTATTGCTTATCCTTCTCAAAGTACTGTTGGTGATACACAGCATGTTTGCACAACCACAACTACCCCCAACCCATCACCAACAAACAACACCAATTCTGATGATGTTGTATGTTCCTTCTTTGCACAACAAGCCACTTTACCTGTTACCTATCAAGAAGACTTGTTGCAGATCGAAGAAGATGCTTTAGAGGAGATTGACATAAGATGGCAAGTAGCCATAATCACTGCAAGGATCAAGAAGTTCATGAACAAGACAGGAAGGGGAATTGATTTCAAAGCCAAACAAGGTATAACTTTTGACAAATCCAAGATTGAATGTTTCAATTGTCAAAAGCTTGGACACTTTGCAAGGGAATGCAAGTTTGCAAAATATCAGGCAAACAGGATGATTGAACAACCCAAGGTGGAAAGAAAAGAGGTTCCTATTACTGAATCACAACCAAAAGCTTTGGTGGCTCAAGAAAATCTAGCAGAGATTGATTGGAGTGCTGAATTTGATGATGAACCTATAACCTATTCTATGGTTGCAATGGAAGAGTTTGATTGGAGCACAGCTTTTGATGAGGAACCAGGATATGCTGCTTTGGAATCAAGAGATGGTCTTGGAAGCTTTGACTGGAGCATGGAGGATGAAGATGAACCTGTTCAGATTGCTATGGTAGCTACTTCACCAAGTTCATCCAATGTCTCTGAGGTATGCTCTAAGTGTAATGATGTGTATCAAAAGTTGCTTAAAGAATATGTGACTGAAAGAGATAATTGTAGAACAGCTAGGTCTGAGGTAGCTGGTTATCAATTAACTTTAGAGTCAATGGAAGCCAAAATATTAACACATGAAAATAATGAAATGGCTTGGGCAGAAAAATATGAGCAACAAGATTACCAATTGAAATTAAGTGAATGGAAGATAGGATGTAAGGTGTCTGAATTAGAAAAGATTACTAAGGAAAGAGATGCTTTGTTAGAAAAACTTGGTAGTATTAAACAGGCTGGTCTATCACATGTTCAATTTGTTGAAAAACAAAGAGTAATAAACAGTAGAGCTGGACTAGGTTATGGTGAAGATAGTAGTTCAGATGAGACCCCACCTAGTGATAAGGAAGAGACCCCACCTAGTGATAAGGAAGAGATTCCACCTATTGATGATGACCTTACAAGCTCAGAAGAAAACACATCTAGGAATGAGGAACCAATTAGTGAAACACCTCCTGAGTTTAAGAAAGATAAGGAGTACCACTCAGTTCCTCCACCCACTGGTAAGTTTCAACCACTTAGGACAGATGTTTCTCGTTATGGTGTAGACAACCTAGAGTTTAGGAAGAAGCTTACTGGTCAATCTAGTTCTGAGAAACCCAAGGATGATTTTCAAAGGGGTAATGATCAAAAGTTTCCTACAGCCTTTCAAAAACAAGCAGTACCTCCAAAAACTTTTCAAAGTACTGCTGGACATTCAGCAGTACCTCCAAGAGAAACTTTTCAAAATACTGCTCACTATAGGAAACCTTTTAATCATAGAAGAGGATTTGGGAATATGGAGAGAAAGTTATGTTATGTATGCTATAGTCCTGATCATTTGATTAAGCACTGTGACTTACACTCAGAATATTTAAGTCAGTTCCCAAAGAATAGACCTGCCACCCATAAGCCAAGGGAGACTAGACCAGTTTGGAATCACTCAAATAGGGTTAACCATAGTAATTTCTCTAAAGACTATAGGTACCCTCACCAGAAAAGATTGTTTTCCAAACCACCAGTACCTTCACACACTGATAAGTCTCAAGAAGTACCTTCTCAAAGGACTGATAAGTTTTCACCCAATCATGGTACTGCTAACACTTTTTCATATAGAAGACCTAAGAGATTCAATTCATATAAAAGGTCTTACAACTCAAGCAGAGTACCTAGATCAGAGAAACCTAAGGTCAAACGAAATTGGGTTAAGAAAGAAAGTACTGATGGGGAACAAGCAGTACTTTCATCAGATAAGGGTGAAATAGGGAGTGTTGTTGATAATACAACACAGGACATGGGACCAACGCAAATAATCATTGACCATGCCTTTAAAACCAGTGGAGATTACATACTGAAGGAATTCAAGTATGTCACTCCACAAGGGGAACACAAGTCAGTAATGGCTTGGGTTCCTAAAAGAAACTAACCCTTTTCTTTTACTGTGCAGGGCAACCCAGAGGAGGAGCTTAAAGATCATATTATTGTTGATAGTGGTTGCTCTGGCAGCATGACAGGGGACAAGGAGATCCTGTCAGATTTTAAGGCATATTATGGAGGAAGAGTTGCATTTGGTAATGATCCTGATGGAGGGAGAATCACTGGCAAAGGAACAATCAAGGCTGGATGTATTGATTTTGAGAATGTTAGATATGTGAAGGAGCTCAAGTTCAATCTTTTGTCAGTATCTCAGATTTGTGACAAGAAGTACCCCATTCTGTTTACTGATACAGAATGTCTCATTCTCTCTCCTGAGTTCAAGTTTGTTGATGATCACTTGGTAACTTTGAGAGTACCAAGAACCAATGATGTGTACAGTTTAGACTTAAAGACTCTCAATTCTGCTGGGAGAGCAACATGTTTAGTAGCAAAGGCATCATTGGAAGAAGCACATCTGTGGCACAGAAGACTAGGTTATGTAAATTTCAAGAACATCAACAAGCTAGTCAAAGGAAATTTAGTTAGAGGTTTACCTTCCAAAACATTCAAAACTGATCATTCATGTTTGGCTTGCAAGAAGGGTAAACAACATAAAGCTTCATGTAAGAAGCTTGGGGAAAGAGATATTAGAGAACCTTTGGAGTTGCTACACATGGATCTGTTTGGACCAGTTTCAGTAGAGAGTTTAAACAAGAAGAAGTACTGCTTGGTTGTGACAGATGATTGTAGCAGATTTAGTTGGGTCTTTTTCTTGGGATTCAAAGATGAAACCTTTGATGCTATCCATGACCTGATAGTAGCCCTTGAAAATCAATTGAGACTCAAAGTAAGAGGTATTAGATGTGATAATGGAACAGAATTCAAGAACAAGCATATGGATGAATTCTGTGCCAAGAAAGGGATCAAGAGAGAGTTTAGCATTGCTAGAACACCACAGCAGAATGGTGTTGCAGAAAGAAAGAACATGACTTTGATAGAAGCAGCTAGAACAATGCTTGCAGATTCCCAATTACCTATCCTCTTTTGGGCTGAAGCCATAAGTACTGCTTGCTATGTATTAAATAGAGTTTCAGTAACTAAACCTCAAATGAAGACACCTTATGAGTTACTAATGGGAAAGAAACCAAACATTCGTTTTCTAAAACCTTTTGGCTGTTCTCTAACTATTCTAAATACCATTGATTCTCTGGGAAAATTTGATGGTAAGTCAGATGAAGGATATCTATTGGGTTATTGTACAAATAGCAAAGGTTTTAGAGTCTATAACCGGAGTACCAAAAAGGTTCAAGATTGTCTTCATGTTGAATTTTTGGAAGATAAAGAAACTCAGAAAGGTAAAGGTCCTGATTGGATGTTTGATCTTGATCTCAAGTTCACTCCATCCATGAATTATGTGCCTGTTAGAGAAGAGAATCAGGCTAATCACAAAGAAGATGATTCACAATACATTGTTCATGGAGTCAATGTTAGACCAGAAGATGTTCCTGACCAAGAACCTGAAGTTACTGATAAGGAACAAAGTACTGCTCAACCAACCAGTACAGTATCTGATGAAGATCAAGCAATACAAGATGAACTTAATAGGATGCTTTTTCAAGAAACTATAGCACAATCCTATGAAGATGAACAAAGGAGGGATTATGAAGCTGCAAAGAAAAAGGGTAAATTTCAAGATACTGCCCACAGTACTTTTGATCAAAGTACTGATGACCCTTTTGACAGTACTTCTGGTGAGTTAGAACCATCAAATTGGAACAATGCTGATGATTCCAATTTTGATGATGATGATTTGGATAATGCTAACATTCCTGGATTAGAAGAAATTGATGATGAGCTTAATCAAGAAGGTATTTTCTCAACTACCAGTGAAGGGATTGATTTTACTAATTTGGAATCTGATCTTCCAGTTCCACCAACTCCTACATTGAGAATTCATAAAGCTCATCCTCAAAGCAACATTATTGGATCACCCTCTTCAGGAGTGATTACAAGAAACAAAGTTAAAGGTCTTTCTAAGCAACATACTGCTTTACTTAGCTTTGTTTACAAACAAAACAGGATGAATCACAAGGATCAACAAACATGCCTGTTTGCTTGTTTTCTATCTCAAGAAGAACCCAAGAAGGTAGCTCAAGCTTTAGCTGATGAAAGTTGGGTTGAAGCCATGCAAGAGGAGCTTTTACAATTCAAGCTTCAAGAAGTTTGGGTATTATGTGATCTACCATATGGCAAAAGAGTCATTGGTACAAGATGGGTTTTCAGAATCAAAAGAGATGAAAGAGGGAATGTTATCAAAAATAAAGCTAGATTGGTTGCACAAGGATATCGCCAAGAAGAAGGATTGGATTATGATGAAGTGTTTGCTCCTGTTGCAAGGATAGAGGCAATAAGGTTATTTCTTGCCTTTGCATCATATATGGGATTTCCTGTCTACCAAATGGATGTCAAAAGTGCTTTTCTTTATGGCACAATTTCTGAGGAAGTTTATGTTAAACAACCTCCTGGTTTTGAAGATCCTGTACATCCAAACAAAGTCTACAAGGTGATCAAGGCACTGTATGGCCTTCATCAAGCTCCCAGAGCTTGGTATGAGAGACTCTCAAATTTTCTATTACAACATGGTTATAGGAGAGGAGCAATTGATAAGACTTTGTTTATCAAAAGGGATAAGAAAGACATTATGTTAGTCCAAGTCTATGTAGATGATATTATCTTTGGAGCCACAAAGAAGTCTATGGTGAAAGAATTTGAAGAACTTATGCAGAGGGAGTTTCAAATGAGTTCTATGGGAGAATTAACTTTCTTTTTGGGGCTTCAAGTTAGACAAACAAGAGATGGAATCTTCATTAACCAAGAAAAGTATGTTGCAGACATACTTAAAAGATTTGACCTTCCAAATCTTAGGCCTGCCACCACACCCATTGATAACAATAAACCATTGGGCAAGGATGAAGATGGACAAGCTATGGATGTCAAGCTTTATAGATCTATGATTGGTTGTCTTATGTACTTAACTGCATCAAGACCTGACATCATGTTTGCTGTTTGCTTGTGTGCAAGATATCAGGTTACACCCAAGGTTTCACATATGTATGCAGTCAAGAGGATTTTTCGATATCTCAAGCATCAACCAAAGTTAGGATTATGGTATCCTAAGGAGTCACCTTTTCACTTGGAAGCTTTTTCAGATAGTGATTATGCAGGAGATAACTATGATAGAAGATCAACCACAGGAGGATGTCAATATCTTGGAAGAAGATTAGTCTCCTGGCAATGTAAAAAGCAAACAATTGCTGCAACCTCCTCTACTGAAGCAGAATATGTTGCTGCTGCAAGCTGTTGTGGACAAGTTTTGTGGATGCAAAATCAACTCTTGGATTATGGATTCAACCTCAAAAACACTCCTATCAACATTGATAATGAGAGTACCATCTGTATAGTGAAGAATCCTGTTTATCACTCCAAGACCAAGCATATTCAGATTAGGCATCACTTCATTCGGGATTGTTATGAGCACAGGCTTATAAATGTGGTCAAGGTTCACACAGATGATAATGTAGTTGATCTACTCACAAAGGGATTTGATGTTTCAAGATTCAACCACTTAGTTGTGAGCATTGGGATGATTAACTACTAGGCTACATTTGAGGGGAGGCTTTAGTATTAGTTAGTATACTTTCTTTTAGTTCTTAATGAAAGTATTGGTTTTTAGTAGTTTAGTTTAGAACATATGTTGTATTTGAGGGGAGGCAACATAGTTATTAGTTAGAACTTATGCATGCGCCATTTACAAGTTCTTGGTTTAAGTTTGAAGTGTTGATTGTGGATAAGAAGATGGAATGTACTGCTTTGTTGCTTAACGTACTGGCTCAGCAACGTACTGCTTCAACGTACTGCTTACGTGGACGTACTGTTCCAACGGTCAAAAAATGTGGGGCTACGGTTAATTAAATTCCTTACGGCGGAGATAATAAGTCCATCAAAACGGTAACTTTATTATTTTGAGTTTGATTTGTTTCCATCCTATTTAAATAAACTCTCACCTATTCCCCGCCTTTTAACTTAATTCGAGATCCCTCATTCACTCTTCCACCATAATCTTTTTAACGAAACACACACTCAAAGCGAATCCTTCTCTACGACTCATCATGGCTAATCGATTCACAGTTAGCAAACACAACATGATCGCTAATTTAGGCAAGACAGGGGATAATGTTGATTTTCATGCGATCATTGATTTCTTGACTGGGTCTTCCATCAACTACTCTATTTTAGTTGATCCTGATGTTATTGGTCCATGGATACAAGAATTTTGGGCTACTGCAACGGTTGAAGATGATTCTTTAATTAGGGCTATGGTTGCTGGACGAACTATTCGAATTTCTGAAGCCACAGTTAGGGATGTTTTGATGTTTAATGATGAAGGAGGAGCTGTTCGTTTTGACAAACAAGTGCTTTGGGACACTTTAAGCCATATAGGCTATGAGGGAGATCTTACGAAACTTACTTTTCAAAAGCCTTTGTTTTGTTCTCATTGGAAGTACCTAATTCATGTCTTACTTCACTGCTTAAGTCCCAAGAGTACTTCTTTTGATCAATTTGGTCAAAATATTGCATCTGCTTTAGTGGGTTTGGCTACCGATCAACGATTCAACTTTTCAAGACTAATTCTTGATGGTATGCTTTCACACATTGCTAATGGTACACCATTCTTAATGTATCCTAGGTTTGTTCAGTTATTCTTGAACAATCAACTTGAGGATGTCCCTAAACCTCAAAGTTTTTTACCCACTGTCAAACTTCCACCAAAGGTGTTTACTTTTCTATCTAAAAAGAGTATCAAGTTTTCTGGAACAAACACACCTTTGACTGCTCATATATTGGGAGTTGCACAAGTAGTTAGAGATGCAGAGCAAGAGCAAGAGCAAGAAGCAAACTCTGAATCAGCAAGTCAAGAGTCTCCAGTTTCAAGAGAAGATAGTGTTCCTCAACCTACTGCTTCTCAACATACTACTTCTCCACATACTGCTACTAGGGAAGATGCTGCTCCTATGTCCATTCCTATCCATGAGGAGTCAGACCAAGGTATGAATCAACCACCATCTCCTAATGATTATACTTCCACAAATATGTCTCAGCAATTTGAAGAAGAAGAGGCAGAGATGGATAATTATGCTTTAACAAGGGAGTTAAGGAGGCTGAAAAAGGATAGTGAGGCTCAAGCTGCTCAGATAGTCAAATTAAAGACTAAGTTTCAAAGATTGAAGAAGTTTGTTTGGCCACTAGTTCAACACCACCGATTATGGGTAAAGTCTCAGAAGAGGAGTGGTCAAAATCCTAAGAAGTCTTCTCAGTCAAAGAAGAAAAAGTCAAAGAAGCAATCTTCATTCCAATTGGGGAGGAATTTAGAGAATTTGAATGAAGATGCTGGATTTAATCAAGATGCTGGATTTTTGGATGATACTCAGATGACACCACCTGAAAATATTCCTCAAGAAACTGCTGAGAGGAAGAGTGATGAAACAGAGCAAATCAATTTGGAAGAAGCTGCTGTTGAAGTAAGAAGTGGTGATACTGAGGAAGTAAATTTGGAAGGAGCTGATGCTGAAGGTACTGCTCTTCAAAGTACTATGAGGCAATTTATAATTACACTTAGAACTTTGGATTTTGAGGAAGATATTGGTCCTTCAAGTCAAGTTCAAGAGGAAATTGGCCCTTCTAATCCAGCTCAGGAAGAAGATGTTATAGCTCATACTAACAGTGATGATGAAACAATTGCTGACATTATGATTAATATGTCAAGTCAAAGAGGCATCAGTATTCATGAGGTTGAACAACAACATCATACTTCTTCTCAACCTACTCAGGAGTTAGATCCAAAAGATAAATGTAAAGGGATCTTGGTAGAAAAGAAGAAGAAGAAGTTGACATTGGCACAGTTAAGAGAAATTCAGATTGCCAAAGGTGAGGAAGCAGCTAGACTATTGCAAGCTAAGATAGATGCTGAAGAATCTAGGAAGCTTATAGTTCAATCACAAAGGCCAATTAGTAAAGCTAGAGAAAGGAATGATATGATGGCTTATCTGAAAGGTCAAGGATATACAGGTTTGGTGAGATTGACATATACAGAGATGAAGGATCTGTATGATGCTGTTAGGGAAGCTATAGAAAAGGATCTTGCAAGCATTATTTCGTTTGAAGATAAGGAGCTTGAAGATAGAAGAAAAGAAAGAGCTGTTACAAGGAGCTCAAAGAGGAAAAGAACTACTGATGAACAGCCATCAAAGAAGTTCAAGGATGCATTTGAATTAAGAACAGACACAGTTGATGAGCTAAGGAATTATCTTAGAGTTGTTGACTTTGAACATCTAAAATTAAAAGAAGATGCTGATAAGAAGTCCAAGATATCTACTTTTTCAGTTGTAGAATCACAAGAAGGAGATTATCTAATCTTTCATAGACAAGATGGAAGTTTTAGAGTATTCAATTCATTATGGGATATACTACATCTGATTGACAGAGATGATATGCTTTAGTTATATCTCCAAGTGCAAACTTATTTTGAGCATATTCCACCACAAGGAGTAGGTTTGATATTGTTAGGAGATCTCACAACCATCTGGGAGACAGAGGAAACAAAGGATAGTACTTTGTGGGAAAATCAAGACAACTGGGAGATTAACAGATGGAGATTCTTTGAATCAGTTGGAATACATGTTTTGGAGTTAGAGGATGGCACTATGATTCATATGCTAGCAGAACAGAGATATCCACTCACAAGAGATCTGATGATCAGGATGCTAGAGCATGGCATGGAAGTGGAACAAGAGATTGAAGTAGCATTGATGGTCATAAAATTGTTCATCAAGTGGAAAACTGAATCTGAAGATTAATGCATAACTACTGGTATGGTTTAATTATTATATAAATCTTTTGAGAAATAAGTACTTTCTTCAAAGTACTGCTAGTCAAACAGTACTTTCTCAAAGTACTGCTTGCAGCATGAAACCAGTAAAGTCTTTTGATAAAATCAGTAATTTTTGATAAGTGCAAAAACATTTTGAAGCACAAAGATTTAACAGCAACAAATGGTTTTGAAAGCAACAACATGGTGTTAGTACTTGTACTACACAACAAATGGTAATCAACTCACCATGTTTAATAAACAAGAAAGAGTTTGACTCATCATGAGGGTACGACTCTGATGTGATTATCAAATCCGTTTTTAGTTGACAATTTACTAAAAATTGTATGGTTTTCAACTCACCATATCTATGTTAGTGAAGAGTTGGCTAGCCCACAAGATAATGGCTTTGTGGTAAAGGCTGTGGAAAACCATTATATGGTAATTAGTTCACCATGGTAGTGATTGTACTAAAAGAACTAGCTAGTCCAAAAGCAAACGGCTATTTGGTAAAGACTACTCAAATCCGTTGATAGCTGATGATTTGCTAAAAATCATATGGTTATCAATGTACCATGGTTTCTTAAACCTAAACATTGGCTACTCCAGAGTTAATGGCTTTGGTAAAGAGACATCAAAATCCATTAAGTTTTCAATGATTCACCTCTCACAGGAGTTAACACACCTGGAAGTGATGAGAATAGTATGAAACTTTTAAGATCTGATGTACCTATTGCCAATATGATGCTGAGTTGCTGGAAAGATAAGTTGCTGAAAAGAATTGTTGCTGATGAAGATTGAAGATACTGATTGCATTGATGATAACAAACAACGAGACAGATTTCAAAGATACAACCTTTCCTTGAAGATAAAGTGTTGAAGTTAAAGAAATACAAAGGAACTTGAAATCAAGCAAGTAGAATTCAAGTTAGGGGAGGATTGTTGGGTTATAAAGTTAAAGTACTGCTGGAATATCAAAGTACTGCTGGAAGTCAAAGTACTGCTAATTAAGTCAAAGTACTGCTGCTCGTTGAAGGACTGTTATGCAAATATGTTTAAGGACTAATGTGTAATTCTAGAATGTTCGTATTAGATTAGAGTTATAATTAGAATTACTTGTCGTTCAAGTATTGTAAACCGACTAGGGTTTTCCTTGTGCCTTATAAAGGACCCCTAGGTTGGCATTAGAGATATGCGATTTTAGAGAGACAAGTTCATACGAATATTAGAAGCTTATTAGAGTATTAGTGATTAGAGTTTGTTAGTGAATCTGTGTAAGAGAGCAGGTTCAAGGTTTTAATAATATTTGAAGTTGTTTATTAATTCTTCTTAGCTTTGTTGAAGTAGATTCCGCATACTTAGCAAAGTATATCAGTGTTTCATCATTAACAGTTTTGAATTTATTCAAAGTTGTTAAACTGTAGACAAGCTACAAGTTAGTTTGGTCAGAGTATATCGATCCAACAAATTCTTTCATCACATTTGCTTAATTCAAAATATGCATCAAATTCATGAGCATCCAAAGATGTCTTGGCATTTAAGGTTTTAATTCTTTCTTCTAAATGTTGATACTTTAATTGCAAATTAAGATTATCAACCTCTAGTTTTGAAAAATGCCTAACCATGTTATCATGGTCATCGTTTTGGATTTTCTCATGCAATTTTAAATTCTCCCCCTCAAGCTCAACAACACGATTCTGGGTAACATTCAATACAATAGACAACTCATGAAATTGACAAGCAGTTAATGCAGAATCAGTAGCAGTATAAAATACATCCTGTGCAATACATCTAGCAATCAAATTCTCATTGGTGATGAGAATATTCTTTCTTTCAATCTCACAGCATTTAAGATCAATAGCATTTTGTTTCCCTATGTTTTCCATATCTTTAAACACTTCTTTCATCTCTTTTAATTCAGTTTCAAGGGTTTTTTGCATGCCCTCAAAATGTTCTTTGAGAAGTTTAAAAAATGGAATAACCTCAGTTAAGTAGCATCGTTTTGTTTATTCAAAACCCCTTTCCCCTTCAGTAATTCCCGTTGGCGTAGTTCTCTTCTTACATGTTTTATCAAAATCAGCAAATAGTTGACAAAGAACATATATGCTAATTAGAGTTTTACATTGTAACACCCCCAAAATGTGGTATAGCGGAAGCTTTCGGGTCCTGGGGTGCTACGAAATCAATATACATCGCAAAAGAGATATAGTACAATGCCATAATTAAATTTAAGGAAAAATCATACATTAATACAATATTGTCTTGGCCGACATCGGCAATAAAAATAAGTTTAAACTCTTGATAAATATTTTCTTGACCACTTAATGAAAAACATGACGACTCCTTTATGCAACTGTCTTCATAAAAATACCTACTAGCGATCACCTGAAATGCATGAGAAAACGGGTCAACTATGAAAATAGTTGGTGAGTATACAGGTTTTTAGTCAAAGGAAGTCCAAAGTCTTTAAAAAGGTCAAAGGTCTTTAAAAAGTCCAAAGTCTTTAAAAAGGTCCAAAGTCTTTAAAAATGTCCAAATGTCAAATCATTTAGTTACATGTCTTGCCCATACAAGACATGTAACCTATGATTTCACAATATAAAAATTGTACGTCTTACAGTCAAACACACATGCTCATTTAAGTTCACATTAAAGGACAACGTATATAATAATGTATGCGGCAAAGCCCCTAAAATAAATAATATGCATTCCGTAAACAGGGGAATGAGAGGTTGGCCGACCTCTAATAGCGCTATCCATACTACCTACTGCTCCGCACAAGGGAGCCGTACGAACGGTACATCAAAATTGGAGTGCGAACGGAAAACCAACCGGGGACTAACAATGCGAATGTACGAACGGTACATCATACCAACTATTATATACAAATTAAATTAGGCCTGCTTCGTAAACATGGGAGACTAAAATTTAAGTGCGTACGGCACATCAACAGTTCAAAACAAGTCATAGGCTCAAACAATATTTTAAAGGTCAAAGTCAAGTTCCAAATAGTTCAGGTAAAACATATGTCATAAGTTCAAATAAAAATTTAAGTCATGCATTCCACCCCAAACAATAAAACAGTAAAAAGGGGTTCTGAATACTCACCTTTAATAGTCTGGACAGTGAACGCTGTGCACGACACCAACACGCAACCTAAATTACATAACCAGGTTTTAGTTTACAAATATTATATTCAAGTCCATTCGAGTTTAAATCTCAATGTTTAAATACACTTTGGTGTGGTTATTAAGGTCTTTCCTAAAGGATAATGATGTGAAATCTTACAATAATCCTAAAGTCAAGGTACTAATGGTCGGAGTCCTCCTATGACCTAAGGTATAATCTAACTTAGTCTAGGTAAGTATATCGTACGTTAAATTCTCCTAAGTTGATCTAAAATATATAAGCTTAACATTCGAGAAATTTATCGCTTAAGGGTTTCTAATTGTTATCTTTGATATTTTAATTAGTCTCATCATCCTAACTTATGTTTATCACCTTAGCCTCAAGTTTCTAGCCTTGCGTATATTTAACTATGCTCACTTTTATACGTTATTTATTATCTCCTCATTCGTTAACATCTAATCGTTTAGTCATGTCCCTTTTAGATATATATATATATATATATATATATATATATATATATATATATATATACGTGTTTACACTTGGGTTTTTAAGTAGTATTTCTTTTGATTTCATTTCGGCTACATTAACTTGTCGACATGTTTTAATATGTTTTTAACTTTTGACGGCGTATATATATATATATATATATATATATATATATATATATATATATATATATATATCTACATATTATATATAACAGGATGCGTATGACGTCATCAAATGCAGGATTGATGAATAAGCGCTGGATTGATGAGTAATCATGCTCTTAATCCACCTAAGCATGCCATGTAAGCAAAGTTTGACCACATTAATTCGACAGTTGACTTTTAAATCTGAATTTTTAAAAAATAGACACTAATAGGATTCGAACTTGAGTTGTTTATAAGGTTTACATGTATTGATTACCACTAGACCAACACATTTTTTTGATTCTATCTTGCAAACCCAAATCTATAAACCTATGATATGAGATAATTATTAGGATCCCTATAAGTTAGGCAACCCTAATCAAAACATATACGTAAAAAAAACCACACCTCATTCTTAATATATTTTTTCTCAAAAACCCTACTGTCCCTTTTCCTCACAATCTCCTCTAATGATCAGTTTATGGTTTTTTTTGTGTTTTCTTCATCACAGGTTTGCAAGTAAACATTGATGTTCAAGGGTTTTTCCTATGTTGTTTATAATATTTGTCCATTCATTATGGGGAGTAGTTTTTCCTCAAAACCATAATATAACTTATTCATCTCATTATCACACACACAAATTCTTTTTTTCTTATCTGATTTCATGTGCAGGTTAATATCAATGATGAGCTATATAATATTTATAATAACTTTTGCACAGGTTTACAACCATGAATGCTTGACATCCCATGTAATGTTTTTTTGATCTATCAATTAAAATTATGCATTATTCTAATTTGCCATGTTTGTGAGTTGTTATTTTATAGAAAATAAATTGATTCATTTGTTTGATTGTGAACAGGTTATTGGGTACTCCTCTTCTTATTTGAATTATTGTTATTTAATACTGTTAGGCTCAAGAAAGTTAATACTGTTAGCTTTAACGGATATATTGTTAGTACTGCCAGTAAACTAATTTAAATATCGTGCAATATTAAGAATTGGTTTTGTCATCTGTTTCAGTGATGTACGTGGTGGACCTACAAAGGGCTGCTTATTATCAGAAGTGTTATGATCCTGACTGCAGAGGTTGAGCAGATTCACCTTGAATAATTAAATGTTAATTCTATTCAAGTTTCATATTTTTTTAAATATCGGTGTATCTCACCACTTGATTGATTGATGGTCTTAGGTTATCGATCTCCCTTGCGTCCAGTTCCACCAGATGTGTTACCTGACTCTTATAAGACAGGGGAAAAATATGGAAGTCAGGAGATTATACATGAAAGCCCGATGGACACCTGTCCGAAAGATGAGTGGTGGCTTGAAGCAATGTTGGTTGCAGAAAAAGTTGAAAATATGCCTATAAAGCTATATCTCGCAAAGGAGGTCAGTATTCTTGCTTTAGATGCTTACCTGTCTTTTATTGTGCTTCATATATGATATATGACTTTCATCCCGTTCTTTTTGGCTATAGCAGTTTTGTGGGTTCCAACTTGCTGTCCATTAAACTGATAGGTTAGAATGTAGCTGCTTGAGTTGCTAAACAATTCCTATTAGAGGTGGCTAGATGGGTGGTTGGGTAATGGGTTAAAACAGGTTCAGGTTAATAAATATAGATTTTGAGAAACCAATATTATCAATGTTGTGGAGTGAAGAATTTGGCAGTCCATGGAGGAGAGCCATTTTGAGAATATACCAGGGAAGGGAAGGGGAATCCCCTAAATCTAGACATCAATCCTCATGCCGATCCAGCCGAGGACACATTTATACTGTCAAAGAACAAGTGTACACCTAAAGGAATCAGGAGTGAAATTGCAGACTGTTGGTTAACCTTAAAGGAAGGCTGTGCTTGCAAGGAGAGTGGAGATATCTCCAAGTGGAACAAATATTCTGATTCTTTAAAAGCTAAGATCCGCAACATTAACAGTAAGGTAAATGATATCCTGTATTTACATGATTTCATTTTTGTAAGCTGACATGACCATGTTATTTATAAATCTTATAAATTATAAAAACTAATTAATGGGTTAGATATGAGGGAACTATACTATTATTAATTTACATTTAATGAACATCATCATTAGTAGAGGCCGCAACCTACTATTTGAACGACACGAATAATATAAATTGTTTAATTCAAGTAAAAGCAATAAGAAGCTTATAGTAGCTGCTAAATGTACTGTCTTTTACAGAGAACCAACTGTAGGAATGTATTCCGTTTTAGCATACGCCTGTTCTCAGGTGTCTCATCTTTATCTGGAATGCGATTATTTACTACTGCCGTTGGAATGAAACTACCATACCTTAGCACACCAGCCAGCCCACATGTCATCGTACCTGCCAATAGGTTAACCGTCACCCATGAGCCCAAAATACATGTCGGGTCCAATGACTTCCCTGTGTAAACAAAGGTACCAATCCACACATAGGAAAAAGGGTCCCTTTTTGGATGGTGATGAAAGCATCCACATACCTGCAAATTTCGAGTTTTGTTTGTCTTTTGACCCTTTAGATGGGTAAAACATAAGCTAATACGTCTGGTAGGTGAAATTGGTGCACGATAACCCGTTTTAAAGTAAGTGATACCACGAATAGGCATGTGTGTAGGATAATTGCTAATTTGACGCGCTGAACTTTTTTTTTAGTTATAATGTTAGTGACATGAAAACGAATACTTTACTGTGATTTCGAATGTATGTGGTATGTGGTATGTACAGTTACGATTAGATTTATTGTTTGGTTAAATGTAACGATAAGAAATTAACACAAGCTAAATTCCTGAGCCTATTAATCAATCGTAGCATCTTACTGTTGCACTTCTATGTTTTTTATATCGCAAAATAGTTCTGTGGCGCAACATCAGACAAGTACAGCATAAGGTTACCAACTTTCAAATAGTTATGTGGTATGTACTTCAAATATGTCAGCTCCCCAGGTCATCGGAGGACTTCCTATTTTGAGTTGGGACCTTGATACTCCACCTTTGCCTATCACCTTATTAACTGAAAAAGAGGTCCCTCAAGATTCAGAGGATATGGAAGAGGAAAATGTTGAAAATGAGCCATCTAACTCTCTTGCTGTGGGAACAAGTCAAAGTATTGCTCCTTATCTGGAGCACGGGATGGGAAATTTTGATACTAATCCAGGGACAGTACGGAAAAAGAGAAAAAGGAAGAGATCTGAGAGTTCAATTAGTTTGGAGGAAATCAAGAAACATTTTGAGAAGCCAATGGACGAGGCTGCGGCCATCCTTAATGGTGAGTTTGTTGATCATAGGTGATGTTTCTATTTGTGGTTTCATCATTTTAATATTCTCACCATTTCTTTGTATATATGTAGTTAGCAGATCTACATTGAAGCGCATATGCAGGGATCTTGGTATACCAAGGTGGCCATATAGGATTGGCATCGATAAGTCTGATTCGCTTATGAAGTCGGATCAAACAGATATAGTAGTCCATACATCTGGCGGTTCACTTGCACCAGTTTTTGGGGTTTCCAGTGAACCATTAGGTGCAACTGAAACTCATGATCCTGCCACCTTAACTGAAAAGGGTAAGCATGCAAGTCCCACTCATAGAAATCCTGCTGATGAGACTATAGTTGCAAGCAGAGTGGATAATGTGGTGATTAAGGCAATATACGGAAAAAATACTGTGAAGTTTTCATTTTGCATTTTAGATGGATTAGTAAAGCTGAAGGAGCTGATTGCAACAAGGTTTCAGCTTAAGCGTGAATGTTTTAGACTAAAATATAAGGATGAAGATGGTGATATGATATTAATTCTTTGTGACAATGACTTATCTCATGCAATATTGAGCACTTCTGAGCCACCAGATTCCAAGGCTATAATTAAATTATTTGTTCAGCCAGTTGGCTATCAGAGCTCTGATGCTTGATTAGGCCTTATTTTTCAAGGCTTGAGTGCATTCTGCCTAAGTGACACTTGGACAGAAACTCGCAGTTGTGGCACAAAATCTTCTATAAGGAAGCACAGAGCCTACCGAAAATGACAGCACTCAGACTACTATTGTGGATGGCGAACATAAATCAAATGAGAGCCCAGGAGCAGAGCATATCCTCAAATGTATGATTCAAGGTTCGGGTTATGAAGCATATTGTAGAGCTCAACAAGAACAGTTTTTGTGAAAACAGCTTCATGAAGACTTCCATATATATGTATATATATATATATATATATATATATATATATATATATCAGATGAAGATTGTTCTTTGGTTTATTGGGTTCTGGTGGATAGCGCAAAAGGGGGCAGGTAATGAAAACTTTATTTTTTCACAGAGCGTTTGGTTTTATTTTGTATCTTTGACGTTTCACCAATCAAAATTGAATATGCTGCACTACAGATGTCCGCGGGGGACATTGATTTGAATGATTTGATTTGATAAGGTTGTTGTTTTAATAAAGAGGCCTGCCACAATGAACAGCTATTTTAAGTCATTAGTATTTGCTTAACTGAGTTGACGTATTTGTGAGTGCAAAAGCCGGATTTTGAACTAACCTATTTTGTTGAACAAACATATTGACCCAAACATATTTTGCAGCCTGTTGGACCACTGAATGTTGACCGATTGAAGAAGTTTAAGGAGAGATGCTACAGCTTAATGATACTGTCATACCCAAATTCTATTATGGTTCACATTACTCAAGTTCCGGGACAGTACGTTTTCCAATCACTCGCTTAAGGATTTCCAGTTCTAAAAATTGTTTTCTTTGTGGGACAGTTTGATCACCTTTTGCCTATCCTTCCAACAAACACAATAAAGATACAACTGGCCCACCTCACTAAAAAAAGAAAGAAAGAAACTAATCACATTTTTCATTTTTATTCACTCCCTACACGACTGTTTTTATTTCTTCATCAGGCCCTAAATTGGAGTGATTGGAAATTGTTGCTCCGACGACGGTTATGGTGGTGGCGGTATTAGTCATCGAGATGGTAATACTAATAATAATAATGGTCCAAACGACGCCGTTGAAGGCTTTCTCAGTACTTGTGGCTACCATGGTCTCTACACTCAGATCGAGGTTTTATTATTTTCACCTAATTACATTTTCATTTCGCTTTTTTAGATTTATATAAATTGTTTTGTTGTTTTATATATGATGTTGAAGGAGCTTATTGTTTATTGGACTTATTTAACTCCTGGGCGAGGCTACATGTTTATTGTCAGAGGTATTAGCAGTTCATTTGTTTTCTTTTTTAATTCTGTCACAACTCATTGGACCTTCTACCAGCGAAAATGAAATTTCTATTATTGTTTGAGAAAGTCATGTAAAGTCAAGCATCTATTGCAACTGTGAAGACACTCAATTTATTTCCACGTAGATAGTAACCAGACGCGACCGGACATTAGATCAGGTATAATAATCTAACTTTAGTTCTAATTTGATATAAGTTTTTGTTTAATGATTAGGTATAGTATGATTTATCGTATGTATTTTTTTTTTTAATATATAGGTCATTGTTTTAATAATATATATGTTGTGTCAGTGCTGCTAATTGTGGTGATAGTAAAGCTATTCTTTGCTGTGGGTGATACGACCGACGTCATAAATGCACAAGTTTTGTCATCGCTTCCGGGGGATCCAGTTATCTATCATAGTTTTCATATGGTTACTCCAGTCTCCAGTGATGCAGGTGAATCTGAAGTATTATATCCTCCGGAGCACTTGAACATTTTGAATTTTAAAGGTCTCCCCCAACATCAGCTTATCTTGAAAGTCGGCGGTCCAGTATGTTTATGAGAAATATGAATGTGCTTTCTGGGTTGTGCAACAGAACAAGAATGATTGTACCACAATGCCTTCCAAAATTGATTGAAGCAAAAGTTATAACCGGTACAAAGTTTGGTATCTACAACCCTAATAAGTATGAATACTTTGTTACACTTCCAGAAAATTGCAACCCTATAATGCTATTGGTAATATATTTTTGCAGGCTCTGGATTCAATAAAGAAATCCCTGCATAAAATGGATATAGGACAGTACAAGGAGAAGAGAAAGCTAAACCAGTTGCAGGTATTTGGCAAGAGATTATATTGGCATGGTTCAAATCTCTTTGCAAAAGCTTATTTTGTCTGTTTGATTTAAGGTTGAGTTTTCCTTTAGCTTGACTTATTTGCAGTGGTGTTGACATGTACACATCTCTTGCTAGAGTAGTTGGGACACTGTGCGGTCTACTCCTCGGGGAAGCAAATGAGGTATAATGTCGTTTCATGGGTTAAAACGGGATTTATTCGTATATTAGAGAGAGTAAACGAATAGGACTAAGTCTTCATTTTTTTGTGGTATCTTAGGCAAAACTTTTAAGGTACATACACACAACCAAGTATTTTATTTAAAATGGTCTCAAAGTCACTAATTTTGTTTTCATTTTCTCCCGATATTTTTTGTACAGATTTTGCAATGACAAATCACATGTAGGTTGTATTTAGCTCAACTAAAAGAGTTACGTAGTGTTTGAATGAGGTGGACCATTTTTAGTATTTTGTGGTTTTCTCATAAAATATCAACATACTTATTGCATGTGTTGTTTTAGTTATTGTAAGTTTTATTTCGCATTTAAGTTTATTTTGTTGTATACTTTGTTCTTGTGTACCTCTATGTAACTTTATTTCTCTCATATTCGATAAACGTTTATTTCTTTTCGTTCTTAATTTATTCAATTAATAATTTGCTATGTTTATAACTTATTTTCATCAACTTACTTTTTCAACGATGTAAACGTTCTAAAGGTCTAAAACGACAAAGACTAAATGTACCATTCACTTACAAACAACAATAAAAACTTTTAACACCCTTCCTTTACTCAAGAAAAATATGTTCACGATAATTATAAGTCATGCCCGTCTATTAAACCAAACTTCTAATAAAACCACAATATATACAAAATAACGACAAAATAAAATATACAGAACAATACACACAACCCTTTGTTAAGCATCTGACGACTTTAATCACGCCTTAGTGGTCCAAGAATGAAAGACTCAAGGATTTGGAAACATTTAATCAAGCCCAGCGAAAGAGCAATGATTACCGACAAATTGTATATCTGATTCAAGATCTTAAGGATAAAGGTGAGGAACTCGAGGATTTCGAAGTCTTTAATCATAGGAAACTTTATTTCGCATTTGAGTTTATTTTGTAGTATACGCTCCTGAAGTTATGTAGAAACCCTCTTTTTCAGTCCATGAAAATTTGGAAAGCATTGTTCTATGTGTTTTTAGTAAATTACAAGGATTTTTTTAATTATTTATTCGTTACGTATGCTATTATGTAATAGGTGAAATAAGAAACACCGAGCCCTTGGTAACATTCACAATGTAGTGGGTGCTCGAACCAGTTTTGACACTGGAATGCCAATCACAAGGTTTGTATTTCTCCCTTCTCTTGATTTGGAAACTTAATGATTAAGTCAATCTAAAGTCACGGGTCAGACGGGTCATCCCACAAAAAAAACACGGGTCAGACGGGTCACTTTACGATAGGTCACTACAGTTAAAAGGCACGGGTCAGACGAGTTTTTGTATCAGGTGTGCCACATTGTATATGCTAATCCAACACATTGATGGTCAAGTTAAAGACACGGGTCAGACGGGTCATCCCACTAAAAAAACACAGGTCAGACGGGTCACATTAAGATGGGTTACTGCAGTTAAAAGGCATTGGATAGACGAGTTTTTTTTATCAGTGTGCCAAGTTGTATATGCTATTTCCATCACATTGATAGAATACATTCCGATGGAGTCCAACCTAGATAACATTAACAAAAGCCAATACATATTGCGCGGGCTTCGACAACTATTAAGAAAAACTACAACTAAACATAAACTAATACATTTTAAACAATGATAAAAAAAACACCGTACTTAAAAAACACATTTCCGTTAAGTAACACCATCAGAAGTGAAATTATAACAACCCAATAAATAGTGGCCCCGTACGATATTAAAAATAATTTACCACTAAATAACACCATCTAACATCTTATAATTATGCTATTAAAAAATAAAATAAAACAAACGTCCTTAAAAATAATTTTAGAATAACTAAAACTTTGAAGTTTATAATTAAAAGTCATGCCCGCCCATTGGGCGGGCTTTGAAGTCTTGTATATATTATATATATATATATATATATATATATATATATATATATATATATATATATATATATATATATATGTTGACGACGTTTGTTGTGTAATGACTTTTATTGTTTTGTATAACTATTTTTGTCACAATTTTAATAACTATCTTTCGACATATAAGTTGCATTGCTAGTTTATTTTTCGTCAATACTAAAAATTTAATAGTTCTAATATCTAATTGGGCTGTTGTTTATAGGTTTTTCGATGAGGTGATGGGCTCAAATTTGGGCTTCCTAATTCTGTTGGGATGGACAGTTTTGTAGGGGCTTGATGGGCTCACTTAAGCTCAACCTTTCTAATCTTATACAAAATTTTAGTGGGCTTCTAAGTGGCTCCTAATTAGCCTGGTGACTCGCCTGGTATATCATTCGAAGGAAATAAATTTTCCTTGCACCAAGCTTCATTTGGAAGTCTCGAATGAGACATTGCTAGGGGTTTTGGAGTGCTATTACGTCGAGTCTAAGTCTCACTTGGTCCACCCTTCTACACTCTTCGAACTCAAGCCACTTGGGGGTGTCC
The DNA here is from genome assembly GCA_021014915.2 of Artemisia tridentata subsp. tridentata. NCBI lineage: Eukaryota > Viridiplantae > Streptophyta > Magnoliopsida > Asterales > Asteraceae > Artemisia > Artemisia tridentata. The sequence continues at coordinate 162,023,875 of CP139503.1, forward strand.
AAGTGGTAGTGTTAAGCAACCCTTGTGGCTCGTTCAAGGTCGACAAGAGGTGTACCTAGTGCTTTCTAGTGATAAGTCCTAAGGTCGCTACTACTCGTGCTTCATTTAAACCTAATGAAGGCTGTTTTGGGGTGTTGTTTGTGTGTCAAACTTCACCTCAACCATGGTTCTTGGGTTCACTAATATGGCTCAACACACAATTATACCATCCTAGTTCCCACATCCAAAATCCTACTGCCCCATTTCTATGAAATTCGACCACCACGAGCACCATTCCCTCTTCTACAATTCCTACTGCCCTTGCTAAGTTATTAAGGGTCGAATGTATTTTAATCCCACAACACAATTCCACTTACATTCATTCTATTCTAGTCAACACTCATAAGCTCAATATCTCCTTTTGGTCTTACTGTCATTCGACAGCCTCACCAACACCTTTCCTTATTAATCCTACTGCTACTAAATTCGTCTACTCCATCTTACCCATTCAAGGCCTCAATAACTCTTAACAATTTTACTAACATAACCAAAACCAACCCATGACTTTTTAAAGTCAATCCCCTATTCGACCCTTAATATCTTAAATTAATCACAACCATTTCCTTAACATTAATTCAGAGGTTTCCTAACAACATTAATTCATCAATAATCACAACCATTTCCTTAACCCTAATTTTTCTTCATTCGACCTAATTTCTAATTTTCTATTAACGAATCAAGAAAAATTATAATAAAATAAGGATCAACAATTAACCTGATAATTTTGTGGGACTTCGAACACTAATCAAATCCTCCAAATCCGAATCCAAAGCTCCAAGATCCACCTCCACAGCCTCCTATTCGAATCACCTTTTCAACCTTTTGGGTGTGTTTGAAGATAAGTGTGATCCAAATTATTCCCAGGAGGAGTGGATTTATGGAGGTTAATGGAGTTAGGCTCCATTTTATTTTCGGATTGTGGGGAAACTAACCACCCCTAATTGGTGTGAGATCCCTATTTGAGTCTTCTAAGTCCTAAGTGATCCCGTGAGTGAAAGGGATAAGTATTTCTAGTCAAACCAAATTTATGGTGGGTGTGTGTGGTGATGGAGATGGTTCGATGGCTGTGATTTTGGGGAAGCAGTAATAGGCGACAAAAGATAAAAGGGGTTACAGGTTTTGGGTTTTTGTGTTAGTGGGATGAGTAGAATTATTTAATGAGTGTATTTATTTAAGGTTTATGTGGGTTTAAAGTATGTATACCAATATCCGTGTCCCGTTAAATTGTGTCAAGTTCGAATTCGTCCTAAACTGTCTCTAGTTCCAAAGTTTATATTTTTAAAGTCGTTAAATATCATTTAAGTTTATCCCCGGGTCCATAAATACTTTTCTAAATTTTCATGACTTATTGTCCGCTCCTGGTTTGCGTGTGGTGTCAGTCTGTGTGAAAGTGAAATAACCTATCACAGTATTAAAATAATGGCCTGAAAATTACGGGTTGTTATATACATTATGTGGGAAGAGTTAAAGAAACTAAGTGCATAGGTGTATTGGGTGGGTACATCGTTGCTGCAGCTATCTTTCTAAAGAGTGGAGTTTTGGCTTGAAGTATTTCGGCTTTCATTTTTTCTAAGTCTAAGGACCAAAATATTTGTTCCGGAGTCAACTTAGTTTGATGTACAAAAATAGCCAATCGGTTCTCCTCAGAATAATCATGGGGTTTGATTATGACTCGATTTGCTATACATTTGGGATCCTTCATTTTTTCAGCCAATCTTTCTCTATTTATTACTTCTATCTCATTACTCTCTTCAAATGATGACACATCAGGAGGGGTATGACCAGGCTTAGGCATTACATTTGCATCATATAATGCAGGTTGAGCAACTTTAACACTCCAAAGAAAAACTGATTTAGGTTCACCTACATCCTTTACACTATTTTCATCACACAACTTTTTATGCTTTTGAATCATTTGAGCTATTTGTCTGGTCTGGTCTTGTGTGTACAACTTGTTTTCAATCTTATTCTTTAACATTTTAAGTCTGGAAAAATCATTTAAGAGTTTTGATTCTTTTTCTTTGAAATCATGTTTTAATGTAATTACACTTTCTTAGATCTCCTGTTTTTGTTTAACAGCTTGATCTAGTTGTTTTCGTAAAGAATATAACTCTTTTTTCAATGTTTCTTCCCTTAAATTATATTCTGTTATGAATGTACGCATTTGACTATCCATTTTCTGCTCACGTTCAGTTAGCTCAAATTTTGCACGTTGTTCATATATGGCCACCTGATCTTTATAGATGTTAAGTCTAGTGGTCAAAGTGTCATCAGGTGTAACACCCCCAATTTCGGGATACGCAGCGGAATTAAAGCTGGGTGTTACTTGATGACACAACAGTTATAATAATAGAAAATGATCTCTAATTAGTCATTTTAAAAGATTTATCATTCGAATTTTTATAAATATCAGAGTTTACAACATGAGGTCCCAGTAGTTTCACGGTTTAGAAATTACATTAAATGAGTTTTCGAATGATAATAAAATTTATAGCCTTCTTGAGTATCCCTGCTCCTCTGTGCCATCCTCGTTCATTATGGACCAGAGATAAACATGCTAAAAGTGTCAACACAAAGGTTGGTGAGTTCATAGAGTTTATAAATAAAACAGTTGATTTCAATAATCAAAGGTTGAGTGAAATCCATAGTGTTTGTATGCAAATCAGTTGAACACAAGTTTCATGTTTAAGAGAATAATTGCAACGGATACAACTATGGGTAAATAATAATTATTGCTCTAAGCTCATGACACGCAAACCTTAACAGTAGGACATCACAAGGGTGATGTAAATTACTAACATAATTAAATGTAGTAATAATGGCCTCGGGTAGGAGCTTGCCAACTTCCTATTTAATCTCAAATAAAGTGCATTTGTCTATCAATCCGGCTAGCATTATAGCTATCTATCCGGCTAGTACAAATGGGGCATCAACCTCCAATAGATCTATTCACAATATTCGCGTTCACTCGCAAGTGATTAATGGCTCATGATAAGAGGGTCTTTTTAATGGCAATAGTGTAACTTAGGCAATAACAATTTGGATAGCATACAGAAAGTATTTGTGTTCAGCAAGTAATAAGTTTCAGTAAACAAATAGAGTGTTTCATAGATCGAGTAGAATGTTTATGAACAACGAGTAAGATTTGTAAGCAAAACGAGCATGTATCTCCCCCAAAAATAGTACGAAATAATTGAAAATAGGGGCCACGAACTCACCTTGGTAGTCTGGATGGAAAACAAATCAAGTATAGCGAATAAAATGCTCCGACACGTAACCTAGGTGAATATGTCAAGTTTCAGTATTCGTTTTCAAATATACGTGATTTTTAATATTTGTATCGCAATGTTTTGTTAACGATAAATGTTAAATGAGACAACATGAAGTCTCTTCAAAAGTTGGTGGATGATAAGATTTTATCATATTTCATATTTTCATGTTTAAGATTCGTTCGTTCGTTCATCGATATATAAATATTTCATATATATAAGTTTTATAAAAATCCCGAGTTGTTTAAGGTATTAAAACATATTCCCGAAACAATATATAAAATGTTACACTTTATACACTTATAGTTTTAAGTATTGATAATTTATACCCCTGATCTTTCATAAAATGACCATTTATACCCTTGTAGATTCAAAAATGACATTTTATATCCACTAATATGGATCGTTGACAAAATCAGCCCTTATATTACTAACTTTGTAAAATTTACACTTTCGGCCCAAGAAAACTCCATCTTTCAAAATCTACACGTTTTACCCTTAAAGTTTTAAAATGTTTTGTCCATAGTCCTAGTTTCATTTTTAAGGCGTTTGAAGTTTGGAAAAAGGCGGGGCTTGCTACAACTTATCAAAATATGTTATAATAGTTTTGAAAATAAGCTGGAAAGAGATTATTCACTTAGTTTTGAGCTTATAGCTTTTGAAAATAATAAAAAGGGTGCGTTTGGTTTTATGCTTGACAAGGCCGAAACAAAAATAAATAAAGGCGAGGCCTTGTGAGGTTTTTACTACGTTCTTGATCTTTTCATTAGTTTGCTAGGTGATCTTTCTAATGGTTCAGATTCGAAGTTCTAATCTATTTTGGTTTGTTCGCAATAATTTTTCAAAGTAAGGAGGTTGGGGCGTTTTAATAAGGGGTGTTTGTTTTTGACGAGTTACCAGCCCAAAAGAAGATCAAATAACAACGAGGCGAGACCAGGTTTTTATGACACTTTTATTCCTTTAATTACTTTGCTGTGAGGTCTTTATTATGGCAAAGTTTCAGATTTTATAGACTACATTTGATGGTCGAAATAATTATCTAAAGATGGCCACTTGGGGCATTTTCTCGATAAGAAACAGAAAAAGAAAACGATTGATTTTTTATTTTGAAACTTACGGCATGATTTTTATAACATCTTAACAGGATTATAAATCTATATATTTGATTCTTAGAGTGTTTCGTAAGTTGTGGTTCAAAATATCAGAAAAATTTAATTAAAGATGTTTGGTCTTGTGTCTCACTACATGGAAAAAGGGTTCAAATAAATATGTGATGCTTAGCTGTTTTGACAAGGTTAGGGGGCATTATGATGTGTCCTGGGTGGTGATTACATCAGTCTTTTGGTTGAGTCTAATACCTTTAGCTCGTGGTAGAAAATTGAGTCGTAAAGAGGGTGTTTGGGACTATTGGGCGACAAGACCAGAAAACAGAAAAACAAGTTTAATTTTTTTACAAAGTCCTATAGCTTGTTTCTATAACATATTAAATGATTTACTTAGCTTGTTTTAGTGTGACATTAGATAACTTTAAGCTCATTAAATTTACAAAGTAATAAAGTGTTTGTTTGTTTACTGGTTACATCAGAAAGAATCAAAACATAACTTTGGCCTAGGTTTTTAATTAAGACTTGTTTTGTATCATAATCAAACATGTTTAAGACTTACGAAAGGTTGTGAAAAAGGGCTAAGAAGACTTACAAGTTTAAAATTTGAGTATGGAGGGTTTTTGACAAAATGGCTGGGAAATGGAATTCTAGACTTTCATCCTCTTCCTAGGCTTTAATGCAACTTTCTTTTACTTCTCCTTGGACTAGGATTTCAGTATATAAGTGTGTATATGGGTGTGGTATGCTCGAATGAGGTGTGAGTGGAAATGGGAGGGGGAGATTGATTTATATAGGAGAGGAGGACTTAGGGTCTCTTGAGGCTTCTACTCACATAGGGAGATGTGTTAAGGGAAGTGGAGACATGCTGAGGTGTACTATAAGAGTTTGTATGGTGTCATGTGACGGTGATGTAGGTGGTGTGATGTGGTTTGATCCTAGGCCAAAGAAGTTACCTACCAATTTTGATCATCGTTAAATATCTAGGGAACATGGTGTGTTGGTGTAATTCTAGGCCTAGTAAAATCCTTATTGTGTATAAATTACCTGGTAGTAAGTTTTAAAATGGTTTAGCTTAGTTTAGTTAGGATCGAACTAGGAAATACCATATGGATCGAATGGCTATAGGTGATGGTACTTAGGCTATAGTGAGTTGTACATGGAGTCTAGATGGAGTAGTAACTTAGTTTTAGGGCTTGGTTTGAGTAGTTATTGGTTAGAAAACAAACTAGGGCTTGTTTGTTTAAGCTTAGTGTCAAATTGGGTAGAAAAGAAAAAGGGATCGAATTGTGCTTAAAGGGGTTGTACCAAAGGCTAGTTAGGGTTGTACTAGGGTTTAAGGAATATATAAAATATATTTTTAATATTTGGTTAGGTTAAAATAAATATAAGTTAGTTTAATTAGGTTTAAAAGTAATAAAGGTATAGTTTTAGGTTTTGTGCTATAAACACTTGTACTCTAGGCATTAGGGTGTTGTACTCAATTTTAATAAGTATAACAAATATATTTTTAAAGCTTGTGCATAAAAGACTTGGATAATGTGCTTTAAAATGAGTACACTAAGGTTTCTAATGAAGTTTATATTAATATTAGGTTTTATGCTTTAATGACTTGTACCTTGGCTTGAAAAACTTGTACATTTATAATTTGTAGAAAACATGTCCCTAGTAATTTGGGTTTGTGATTTGATCACATAAAATCATAGGTTTGTGAGTTTAGGGCTCGTATCGGGAGTTAAAGTGAATTTAGGGTTTCTGTGCTTTAGAAGCTTGTACCTTAACTTTGAATGAGTTGTACTTTAGAGTTTTAGGGTTTAGTTACTCATAATCATAGTTATAATAGTTTAGGGTTTTTGTGTCAACTTTAATAAGTAGAAAACGTTTAGTTTATATGTTTAATAATCGTACGTTAACGAAATAACGTAAAGTGGTAAGTAAAAGTTGAAAACTTTTAATACTTGACATATGAGGAATGTGAGTTACGTCGCATTAGTTTGTTGTTGTGATCAGATAGACTGGTAATGTTTAATCTTAAAAAAAAATTTAGACGTGGAAAATGGATAAATATTCTCTCGTTAGAATATTAATACTAGTGGGATTTTACCGGTGGTTACAGTCTCACCCCCTTAACAGAATTCTATCCCGGGATTCAATCTGTGTTAGGAGTTTAAATGATGAGGATGAAATGTGGTTTCACTTGTGAAAACTTTATAAGTTAGAATTTATTATTTTACATGAAAAAAAACATTGTTCCGAAGGTCATATAATCTTAAGAAAAATTTATTTTGAATGAAAATTGTTATTTTATAAGTATGTATTATGAGTTTATAAAATACGTGCAACAAGGAAGTTTTAAGTATCGAATTTTAATAATGAAGGTTTCGGAAGAGAACTTGATGAATGTAGAGAAAACTTTTGTAGATGATGAATCAGTTTGTTCCTTAGTAAGATGAACAGTAATTTCAAACGGTCGTGAACAGTAAATTCCAACGGCCGTGAACAGTGACTTAACGACTAGTTTTCTCTTTATAAATACCCCATTTTTAATCCTCATTCTTCCATCACCAAATTTCTCTCATTAAAATCTCAAAATGCCGCATATTATTACTATTCTCGCAATCGTGTATGTTGTTGTCGCGGTCATTTACTTGGCCTATGTTCCTGATGAAGATTACGTATTCTTGGTTTGCGTTCTAGCGGTTCTTATGCCAATTGTGATCCTAGCCATTGGCGTGGACAAGATATGGGGGTAATAGTCTCTAGTTTGGGTCGTTAAAATGAGTCCTTGTTGTGTTTCTATGTAATCCTTAATAAAAGTGAAATAAAACTCGTTTGTCTTTATGTCTAAGATCTAGTCTTGCTATCGTGTTTAATGGTTTGTTTGTATTTATCGCACAGAATAATCAAGGTGATACATCCCGTGGTGGCTCTCCTCTTGTTGGGTTGGTGGTGTTTTTCGTTGCCTTTGCGGGTTAACCTATTGGCGATTCTATACCTTTCCTTGTAATCTTTGTAACATTAGCACTTCTGATGCTAATTATATCGCTATGTATTAATTTTCGTGGATTCTAATAAAAAGTTTACGTTTTGTGTTTTATGAATTTCTAGTGATCTTCGAGTTCATACTCATGTCGTTTCAGATACAAATAAGCCCACTCATTTATAATTCATTACTTACATAGAGAAGCGTCCCAAACAATGTAAATAAGGAGGTATAAACTTATGGTTCGGTGATTCACAATTTCTTTATTTAAATAAAAAGGCGTCCCAATTTATCCAAATAAAGACATTGTAAATCATCCTACTTAAGAATTTCTGACTCAACATTCGTACTTAACCGATGAGTTACAAGGTAATTTAGTGAGGGTACGGAAGGAGTATTTACACTCATCTGTTGAGATGGGAGTAAGATAATCAATGAAAGTTGACATGGTATTCAAAATAGTTTGGTGAGTAAAATAAGGTAGGAATTTGTGCAACCCATAATGTCTTGGGAAGGTTTCGTAAATTGCAAAAATGTAGAAGTAGGTACATGCTCGGGGAAATGTGATTGAGTCGTGATGCCTTAGAATAGGCATACGCAAGTATGTTGATTCCGTTGTTTGTATAAAGTGATCGAAAGTATGTCGAATGTGTATATATCAATATACTAAAGTGTTTGTGTAGCATAAATTACCTAGAAGTCACATAATCGTCTGGAGGATGGAAGGCACGGAGAGCGAAAGGCTATAAAATATTTTTGTGAAAAAGCAGTTATAGTTTAGGTCTCAATTAGACCCGTTTCTCAATAACTATAGCTCTGATACCAATCTGTAACACCCCCAATTTCGGGATACGCAGCGGAATTAAAGCTGGGTGTTACTTGATGGCACAACAGTTATAATAATAGAAAACGATCTCTAATTAGTCGTTTTAAAAGATTTATCATTTGAATTTTTATAAATATCAGAGTTTACAACATGAGGTCCCAGTAGTTTCACGGTTTAGAAATTACATTAAATGAGTATCCCTGCTCCTCCGTGCCATCCTCGTTCATTATGGACCTGAGATAAACATGCTAAAAGTGTCAACACAAAGGTTGGTGAGTTCATAGAGTTTATAAATAAAACAGTTGATTTCAATAATCAAAGGTTGAGTGAAATCCATAGTGTTTGTATGCAAATCAGTTGAACACAAGTTTCAAGTTTAAGAGAATAATTGCAACGGATACAACTATGGGTAAATAATAATTATTGCTCTAAGCTCATGACACGCAAACCTTAACAGTAGGACATCACAAGGGTGATGTAAATTACTAACATAATTAAATGTAGTAATAATGGCCTCGGGTAGGAGCTTGCCAACTTCCTATTTAATCTCAAATAAAGTGCATTTGTCTATCAATCCGGCTAGCATTATAGCTATCTATCCGGCTAGTACAAATGAGCCGTCAACCTTCAATATATCTATTCACAATATTCGCGTTCACTCGCAAGTGATTAATGGCTCATGATAAGAGGGTCTTTTTAATGGCAATAGTGTAACTTAGGCAATAACAATTTGGATAGCATACAGAAAGTATTTGTGTTCAGCAAGTAATAAGTTTCAGTAAACAAATAGAGTGTTTCATAGATCGAGTAAAATGTTTATGAATAACGAGTAAGATTTGTAAGAAAAACGAGCATGTATCTCCCCCAAAAATAGTACGAAATAATTGAAAATAGGGGCCACGAACTCACCTTGGTAGTCTGGATGGAAAAAAAATCAAGTATAGCAAATAAAATGCTCCGACACGTAACCTAGGTGAATATGTCAAGTTTCAGTATTCGTTTTCAAATATACGTGATTTTTAATATTTGTATCGCAATGTATTGTTAACGATAAATGTTAAATGAGACAACATGAAGTCTCTCCAAAAGTTGGTGGATGAAAAGATTTTATCATATTTCATATTTTCATGTTTAAGATTCGTTCATTCGTTCATCGATATATAAATATTTCATACATATAAGTTTTATAAAAATCCCGAGTTGTTTAAGGTATTAAAACATATCCCCGAAACAATATATATAATGTTACACTTTATACACTTATAGTTTTAAGTATTGATAATTTATACTCATGATCTTTCATAAAATGACAATTTATACCCTTGTAGATTCAAAAAGGACATTTTATATCCACTAATATGGTTTATTGACAAAATCAGCCCTTATATTTCTAAATTTGTAAAATTTACACTTTCGGCCCAAGAAAACTCCATCTTTCAAATTCTACATGTTTTACCCTTAAAGTTTTAATATGTTTTGTTCATAGTCCTAGTTTCATTTTTAAGGCATTTGAAGTTTGGAAAAAGGCGGGGCTTGCTACGACTTATCAAAATATGTTATAATAGTTTTGAAAATAAGCTGGAAAGAGCTTATTCACTTAGTTTTTAGCTTATAGCTTATGAAAATAATAAAAAGGGTGTGTTTGGTTTTATGCTTGACAAGGCCGAAACAAAAATAAATAAAGGCGAGGCCTTGAGAGGTTTTTATTACGTTCTTGATCTTTTCATTAGTTTGCTAGGTGATCTTTCTAATGGTACAGATTCGAAGTTCTAATCTATTGTGGTTTGTTCGCAATAATTTTTCAAAGTAAGGAGGTTGGGGCGTTTTAATAAGGGGTGTTTGTTTTTGACGAGTTACCAGCCCAAAAGAAGATCAAATAACAACGAGGCGAGACCAGGTTTTTATGACGCTTTTGTTCCTTTAATTACTTTGCTGTGAGGTCTTTATTATGGCAAAGTTTCAGATTTTATAGACTACATTTTATGGTCGAAATAATTATCCAAAGATGGCCACTTGGGGTATTTTCTCGATAAGAAACAGAAAAAGAAAACGTTTGATTTTTGATTTTAAAACTTAAGGCATGATTTTTATAACATCTTAACAAGATTATAAGTCTATATATTTGATTCTTAGAGTGTTTCATAAGTTGTGGTTCAAAATATCAGAAAAATTTAATTAATGATGTTTGGTGTTGTGGCTCACGACATGGAAAAAGGGTTCAAATAAATATGTGATGCTTAGCTGTTTTGACAAGGTTAGGGGGCATTATGATGTGTCCTGGGTGGTGGTTACATGAGTCTTTTGGCTGAGTCTAATACCTTTATCTCGTGGTAGAAAATTGAGGCGTAAAGAAGTTGTTTGGGACTGTTGGGCGACAAGACCAGAAAATAGAAAAACAAGTTTAATTTTTTTACAAAGTCCTATAGCTTGTTTCTATAACATATTAAATGATTTACTTAGCTTGTTTTAGTGTAACATTAGATAACTTTAAGCTCATTAAATTTACAAAGTAATAAAGTGTTTGTTTGTTTACTGGTTACATCAGAAAGAATCAAAACATAACTTTGGCCTAGGTTTTTAATTAAGACTTGTTTTGTATCATAATCAAACATGTTTAAGACTTACGAAAGGTTGTGAAAAAGGGCTAAGAAGACTTACAAGTTTAAAATTTGAGTATGGAGGGTTTTTGACAAAATGGCTGGGAAATGGAATTCTAGACTTTTTTCCTCTTCCTAGGCTTTAATGCAACTTTCTTTTACTTATCCTTTGACTAGGATTTCAGTATATAAGTGTGTATATGGGTGTGGTATGCTCGAATGAGGTGTGAGTGGAAATGGGAGGGGGAGATTGATTTATATAGGAGAGGAGGACTTAGGGTCTCTTGAGGCTTCTACTCACATAGGGAGATGTGTTAAGGGAAGTGGAGACATGCTGAGGTGTACTATAAGAGTTTGTATGGTGTCATGTGACGGTGATGTAGGTGGTGTGATGTGGTTTGATCCTAGGCCAAAGAAGTTACCTACCAATTTTGATCATCGTTAAATATCTAGGGAACATGGTGTGTTGGTGTAATTCTAGGCCTAGTAAAATCCTTATTGTGTATAAATTACCTGGTAGTAAGTTTTAAAATGGTTTAGCTTAGTTTAGTTAGGATCGAACTAGGAAATACCATATGGATCGAATGGCTATAGGTGATGGTACTTAGGCTATAGTGAGTTGTACATGGAGTCTAGATGGAGTAGTAACTTAGTTTTAGGGCTTGGTTTGAGTAGTTATTGTTGGGTTTTATATGTTTCATAGATTTGATGATACAAAACAAGAAGAATGAAACATGAGGATTACTGAAATGATAAGCAAAATGCACCAAGTAGATTCTACAGCTAGGCATAAAAGATTCTACTGCTAGAGTATTTTATTCTAATGCTAGTGTATTGTTGAAGTTTGCTCAAGTTACAACTAACAGTACTAACTACTGAGTTAGTACTGCTAGTACAAAGAAGGTAGCAGTTAGTACTGCTTGTGCAAAGAAGATACTGTTGAGAAGTTAACTGAGTGACTCATACTACTGCTGAATGGATAAGAATGAAAAAGATATTTTGTGTATAAGAGTCAATTATATACGGTAGATAATATCTTTCATAGATGTTCAGTCAACAAGTTGTAAACACAGATACATGTTGTATCTTAATGACTGACACACACAAGCAAGTAGTAGACAAGACTTATCAACTTTGTAATGATCTCCTTTGTTCTATAAAAAGGAGATCTTACCCTTAGATAAAAGGTGTGGTTAGAAGTTAATCACCAGAGTGTTTTACTATGCTTAGAACTCAAAACACAAAGTGTGTTACAAATGTAAAACATCAAACAGTGAGTGTGTGTGGGAACAACAGATGAGGGGTCTGATGTTGTTAGGTTTGTTAAGCCTCAAGGATCTTTGATCCCTGATTAGAGTGTAATCGTGCTATATTTGATCACATAGCATTGGGGCTGATTTTATAACAAAGAGAAAGTTTGGCAAAACCTTGTTGTGATAGTATTGATTCTTTCATTTGAATATTCCGCCAATATTATCATTATGCTTATCATAGTTTACCCTAGATCAAGGTCTAAACAAGAGTCCAAAACGGTCCTAAGAGCTTATAGAAGGTGTGAATAAGTTCTGTCAGGTGGTATCAGAGAGGGGGGCTCTCTATCTAGGATTTTACAAAGTTTTTGTCGAAGAAAGAAGAAAAATTCGTTTTTGCTTAATTTTTCACAACTTTCTGCAAAGCAGTTTTGCAAAGGCTATAGCTCATTCGTTAATCGTTGGATTGGGCTAAATTTTTTGTTGAAGGTTCTTGGCATATCAAGGTAGATTCTCTCCGGAGGGATCTTCAATATAAGCTTTAGATGGCAAGATATGCATCGTTGAAAACTGCTGCAGAAATGGTTGAGGTATGGTCGAATTTTTGGTTCTCAGTTTACACACACAAAGGGGGAGAACCACACACAAAAGAGAGTTGGTTTATATTCTTAAAAGATTAAAGGCTTATTCTTATTTCTTATTGGAGAAGAAGGTAACTTGTTACTTATTTGAAGATGAAGTGGAAATTTTCAAGGTTTTGCTCTTATCATATCTTAAGGTGGGTGTTACACTTTAAAGATAACTTGTTCGTTCATTCAAGTGACTACGAATTGACAAACACTTAAAGGAGTTACATTGTAGTGCTCAGTGTCTCGTAGAAGATGAGTTTATTGTCAAGATATTGCGGTCTCTCTATACCAAGAGATTGGGTATATGTTCGAAGTCAGTTTTAGTGAAAGACATAAGACACAAGGTTGGTTTATTCTACTTTAGCATCAAGTTAGTAATGGTTAGTTTTCTTCATCAATATATAAAGCCTACAGATTTGAAGAATCATAAAGATGGTTAACATATTGATTTCAGGGGAAGCATATTATAATGTGTTTAATCATTTGATGTTCATGCATCACTCAAGGGGAAGATTTTGATTCTTACTACTGTCAATTTAGTATTACTACTGATGGTTTAGATTTCTACTGTTTCAAGTTCATTTTTAGTGCGAAAAACTTAATGGAGGGTAATTTGAGACATTAGAAGGATGAATTAGATGTGTAGTATTAGTTTGTAGTTGTAAAGATCATATTTGTATACATTCTCTATTTGTTGATAACAAAAAGGAGAAGAGATACAGTGGTGGATGGCATGGATTAAGGGGAAGACAATATTGTTTCATTCATGGTGAGATTTAATTATCTCAATTTCTCTACTTCGTCTAGGGAAGTTCGTACAAGAATGTGTTTGTTTTGTCATCATCAAATAGGGGAAGATTGTTGGGTTTTATATATTTGATAGATTTGATGATACAAAACAAGAAGAATGAAACATGAGGATTACTGAAATGATAAGCAAAATACACCAAGTAGATTCTACTGCTAGGCATAAAAGATTCTACTGCTAGAGTATTTTATTCTACTGCTAGTGTATTGTTGAAGTTTGCTCAATTTACAACTAACAGTACTAACTACTGAGTTAGTACTGCTTGTACAAAGAAGGTAGCAGTTAGTAATGCTTGTGCAAAGAAGCTACTGCTGAGAAGATAACTGAGTGACTCATACTACTGCTGAATGGATAAGAATGAAAAAGATATTTTGTGTATAAGAGTCAATTACATACGGTAGATAATATCTTTCATATGTGTTCAGTCAACAAGTTGTAAATACAGATACATGTTGTATCTTAATGACTGACACACACAAGCAAGTAGTAGACAAGACTTATCAACTTTGTAATGATCTCCTTTGTTCTATAAAAAGGAGATCTTACCCTTAGATAAAAGGTGTGGTTAGAAGTTAATCACCAGAGTGTTTTACTGTGCTTAGAACTCAAAACACAAACTGTGTTACAAATGTAAAACATCAAACAGTGAGTGTGTGTGGGAACATCAGACTCGGGGTCTGATGTTGTTAGGTTTGTTAAGCCTCAAGGATCTTTGATCCCTGATTAGAGTGTAATCGTGCTATATTTGATCACATAGCATTGGGGCTGATTTTATAACAAAGAGAAAGTTTGACAAAACCTTGTTGTGATAGTATTGATTCTTTCATTTGAATATTCCGCCAATATTATCATTGTGCTTATCATAGTTTACCCTAGATCAAGGTCTAAACAACCTAGAGTCCAAAACAGTCCTAAGAGCTTATAGAAGGTGTGAATAAGTTCTGTTAGTTATTGGTTAGAAAACAAACTAGGGCTTGTTTGTTTAAGCTTAGTGTCGAATTGGGTAGAAAAGAAAAAGGGATCGAATTGTGCTTAAAGGGGTTGTACCATAGGCTAGTTAGGGTTGTACTAGGGTTTAAGGAATATAGAAAATATATTTTTAATATTTGGTTAGGTTAAAATAAATATAAGTTAGTTTAATTAGGTTTAAAAGTAATAAAGGTATAGTTTTAGGTTTTATGCTATAAACACTTGTACTCTAGGCATTAGGGTGTTGTACTCAAGTTTATTAAGTATAAGAAATATATTTTTAAAGCTTGTGCATAAAAGACATGGATAATGTGCTTTAAAATAAGTACACTGAGGTTTATAATGAAGTTTATATTAATATTAGGTTTTATGCTTTAATGACTTGTACCTTGGCTTGAAAAACTTGTACATTTATAATTTGTAGAAAACATGTCCCTAGTAATTAGGGTTTGTGATTTGATTACATAAAATCATAGGTTTGTGAGTTTTGGGCTCGTATTGGGAGTTAAAGTGAATTTAGGGTTTCTGTGCTTTAGAAGCTTGTACCCTAACTTTGAATGAGTTGTACTTTAGAGTTTTAGGGTTTAGTTACTCATAATCATAGTTATAATAGTTTAGGGTTTTTGTGTCAACTTTAATAAGTAGAAAACATTTAGTTTATATGTTTAATAATAGTACGTTAATGAAATAACGTAAAGTGGTAAGTAAAAGTTGAAAACTTTTAATACTTGACATATGAGGAATGTGAGTTACGTCGCATTAGTTTGTTGTTGTGATCAGATAGACTGGTAATGTTTAATCTTAAAAAAAATTAGACGTGGAAAATGGATAAATATTCTCTCGTTAGAATATTAATACAAGTGGGATTTTACCAAGTATTATCAACAACAGAAGATGCACTACTTGGTACAACAGACACGTCGTTGTGATTCACATATTGTTCATATGGGATAACATTGCTATTTCCCATTTCATCAGTATCTGATTCAACAACATCTGTCTGTTGTACTTTGTTGGGAATCTTCTGTTCATCGACCATGTTATACATGTCATACAGTTTTAGTACCTCAGATATGACAGATGCATTGGAAGGACCAGATTGTTGTGGTGATGAGACTACAGAAGACAGATTAGCCATGAAGATGGTTTGAGCAGTGGGTTCATCATCAACGTCTGAGTCAAAAGCATCACAGTCATCAGCTTGGAAGATGTTGGGATCATTAAGTGCCAAGTCCTGAACTGGTTGATCATCCACATCAAAAGTGTTCCCCCCATCACCAGCAAGAAACAATAGTTCCTCTTCATCCAAAGTTGCTCCATTCTCTTGAGCTTGTATCCACAGCATCTTATCTTTGAAATATTCGGAGTTCTGTGGACGCGTTGGTTGAGTGCAGTTCTTTGCTATGTGTCCCAATCCACCACAGTTGTAACACTTGGTTTGCCTTCCCTGTCCCTGGTTAGCATTCCCAACTCTGTTTTGTAAATACCCTGACCAACATTCCTTTGATTCACATTCTGCCTTCTCTGAACATTCTGAATCACAACCCTTCCATCTTCCACAGTTGCTTGATTACGTGGATTTGATGAAGTTCGAAGGTGGTTGTTGGTTTGAGGGAGTTTTACTCTGAACTGTTGGACAAGTAAAGAAACTTGGTTGGAAAGATTATCAATCATCTTGTCAGTATGAGAATATCCTGAATCCAGTTGGGTGTTCACAGTAGATGGTGGGTGCAACGATGATTGGGCAAATGAAGTCTGATTCTGTGATGAAAAGGGATGGTGATAACCTTGATCAAGTGAGGATTGATTGAATGGCTGAACATTTGAGACACATGCAAGTGGATCATTAGATGTTGTTGGATTGAGTTTTTCCCTCAAATGGCGATCATAGACAACATGCTTTTCATGTTGTTGTAATTAGGCATACAGCTGTTCATAATTAGTCTCTCTCAATCCTTTGTTGAGCTTCACGGCAGTGACAAATCTGTCCCACTCGGGTGATATGTTGTTCACAAACTTAGAATTAAGCTAGATATTTGGCATTGTCATCCTGATGATCCTCATATCATTCACAAGCTTGTGAAATCTCACATAATAGTCAGTGATGTTTTCACCAGGATTCATCTTGAAGTGCTCAAACTCATCATACAACTGAGATTCACGATCTTCTTTGGTCAGTTCAGATCCAGCCAGAAGCATTTTAACATTGTCCCAAACAGCTTTGGATTTAGTGTTGAAGTTGATAAGCTTGTAAACATCTTTGGGAAGTCCTTGAATCACAATGTTAGAAGCTCTAATGTCTGCATCATAACGCTTCTTCTCCTCCTCATTAAGATCGTTGTAATTACGTGGCCTGTCGATTCCAAGAGTGACAGTTCCATCCTCAGCGGTAGTGACAGCATCTCTAGTGGTGCCCATTTGAAAAGGTCCTTCATCATTAGATCTAAGAATGTTGACACCATTCTCTTTTTCCAAGCAGTAGAGTCAAATTCTTTGTGCCCATGACTCATAATCCGTCTTATCAAGCATAGGAGGGCGGGTGTCGGACCCGGCAGCTTGAATATCATAAGAAGTGCTTGCCATGATGTTACTGTGTACGGGATTTTACAATTCTATGATTTAAACCGAGAAATAGAATCTTTCGCGGGATTTTACAAAAATCAAGAAGAAACCGTGATTAGAAGTGTCACACCCTCAAAATCGGGTCCAGCAGAAGCATACATGTCGTAGGGGTGCAACTCAATTGGTATCACAACACAAGTACAAAGAACGGTTTTCACCTCATTCCTTTAGAATAAAATTGTTTAACAAAAGTGTTGAATTTACATTGTAAAAAGTAGTGCGGAAATAGGCCCTTAAAACAATTAAAACGGTCCCCAAATGAATATCAGAGTCTTCTATGACCATGCCATGCCCTGCCAACAGCCTCCTGTAGCGTGCTATTGCTTAATACCTGAAAATACATGGTAAAAGTGTCAACACGAGGTTGGTGAGTTCATAGAGTTTATTGAATAAATTAAAGCATTTGAATGAAGATTTCCCAGCAAAGGCATTGTAAATCCACCAAGTTCCAAGCCCCGCCCATACAAGACTTGCAACCTGTGTGTTTACAACCCAATGCTAAATAAGATCTGGTTTATGATCGTCAATTGATTTATGGACCACAAAAATTGAATGAACAATATATTCCCAATATATATAGAGTTATGACAACTAAATTTCATGACACCGAAGCCTTAAGATTCTAATTTGGGCATACTTTTGACATAACAGTGAAGTGGGGAAACCACGGTCCGTTTGAAATATCAATCAAGTGGGGAAACCACAATACGTTTGACATCACAGTCAAGTGGGGAAACCACAATACGTTCGACATATCAGCCAGTGGGGAAACCACAATACGTTTGACATCTCAGCCAGCGGGGAAACCACAATACGTTCGGCATATCAGCCGGTGGGGAAACCACAACACGTTTGGCATATCAGTCAGTGGGGAAACCACAACACGTTTGGCATATCAATCAAGTGGGGAAACCACCCGGACATTCAAAGTTTCTGGTAGATGTACACCTAGGACATTCAGGGTTCCTTAAAGGATTATGCGTCCGTTTGACTTAACAGTCAGGTGGGGAACACCACCCGGACAGGGAGTTCAATCCTAATAGATCTATCCACAACATTCGCGCTTAACGGGTCATAACATATGTAATATGAAATAGCTTAATGTACTAGTGTCCATAAGAAAATAATCATTGATGAAAAATGTAAACACAAAATACTTTCGAGTAACAAACCAAGTATTTTAGCCAATCAATAATATTTGAAAGACAAATCACATGTCACGTAAAACAAGCATGAGTTTAATTAAAAACAAGCATGTATTCTCCCCCAAAATAGTTACAAAACAAGTAAAAGGAGGGGCTATGAAACTCACCTGGTATGATAGTAGCAATGACAATAGTGGATATGATGAAATGAGGCTTGGTCTCTAACCGCAACCTAATATGAATGATAGGATCTAATGTAAGCAATGAAATGATGCTACACATGCAAATACGTATGTTATCGATACCACTCGCTAATTTTGAAAATAATGTTTATCATCGAAAAATATATATTTGATGTCTCGTTAAGTTAATAAACACTTTTCGTGTAATTATGTTGAAATGGTACTCCACGATCCTTGTTTGGTGTTCTATCGGCAAATATAATGTGTTGGTCCACAAATTGTATATGGATCACTAAGTAGTTTTGAATACCTAGTAGATGGTTAGGATAAATCCGAACCAATCTAAGTGAGAAACCCTAAGTGATTGTTAATGTTAATGCGGAATCTTAACAAGAACAATTTAGAACACAAGCAGGGATATCACTAACTTCGTATATTGATATTCACTATTATCAATTCGTACAACTCACACACATTCACTAACAACCTTTAGGGATCCTTTTATAACACAAGGAAACCCTAGACGACACAGAAGATATACACAAATCTTCTATAAAGATACATACACGCAATGTATCTTTTCCTAACTTATCTCTAACAAACTTACCTATCTTCACGACCAGACCAGACTTTATAAGTCAACCAGACTTAACATATATTACCAGACTTAATCATTACATAACCAGACCTAAAACACAAACATACCTAACTCAGTAAACGACCAGACCTAAGTAGTAAACTACCAGACCTAAGTAGTCTGTTCTTGATATGCATCATAATTCCCAACAATCCTCCCCTAACTTGATCTTCATGCTTCATGAACTTCAAGTTCTTCTGATTTAGCCTTCTGAGGATTGAATCTTGAACACTTTGAAATGTATTTAGGTCTTGTTCCTTTCTAGCAGCTTGAATCTTGATAAGCTTTTCTGATATGGACTTGGCAGCAACAATGACTATATGTACATCAATTCATATTAAGTTTCATAGCTATTCTCATCACTTCCAGGTGTGTTAACACCTGTGAGAGGTGAATCATTGAAATTTAATGGATTTGATGTCTCTTTACCAATAGCCATTACTACTGGAGTAGCCAAATGTTTTGGTGTGTAAGACCATGGTACACTGATAACCATATGATTTTAAGCAAATCATCAGCTTATCAACGGATTTGTTAAGTCTTTACCAAAAGCCGTTTGCTTCTGGACTAGTCAATTCTTTGATGGAAAAGCACCTCATCATGGTGAATTGATTACCATTTATGGTTTTCCACAGCCTTTACCACAAGCCATAACCTTGTGGGCTAGCCAACTCTTCACTTATCTTAGATATGGTAAGTTGAGTACCATACAATTTTTGGCAAATTGTCTGCCATAAACGGATTTGAGCAATCTTTACCTGTTAGCCGTTTGCTCAGGATTAGCCAGTCCTTGTGTTGATGAGACAAGGTGGACTGATAACCTTTTGATGTGTTAGTGCAAAGCACCTTCACCAAGTGAGAAGTTCCAATAGTCTCACTCAACAACTTGTGAAAATATACTTAATCCAGCATTGCCTATAAAAGAAATAAAGATATAGATAAAACAAACCAAAATATATATATATATATATTTTTTTTTTTTTTTTTTTTTTTATCACATCATTAACAGAACTAAAATCAGAACTACAAGACTTAAAAAAAAATAACCTAAATGCTGGTAAGTATTCATACTTTACATACTTCACAGTTTGACCTCCCCTTAGGCCAAACCTCCCCTTAATTCAAACTAGGGGTTCATCATACCAATGTTAACTACCAGATAATTGAATCTAGGACCATCAAATGCCTTAGTTAACAGGTCAGCAACATTAAAATCTGTATGTATTTTCTCCACTCTAATCAACTTCTTTTCAAAGCAATCCCTAATGAAGTGATGCCTTATTTCTATATGCTTAGTTTTAGAGTGATATACTGGATTCTTAACAATACAGATAGTACTCTTATTATCTATGTGGATAACAGTATTCATAAAATTCAAACCATAGTCCAGCATCTGATTCTGAATCCACAAAACTTGTCCACAGCAATGAGCAGCTGCTACATACTCAGCCTCAGTAGTTGAATTAGCCACAATCGTCTGCTTCTTGCATTGCCAAGATATTAACCTCCTTCCAAGGAACTGACAACCTCCTGTTGTTGATTTCCTATCCAGACTTGCACCAGCATAGTCACTGTCTGAATAAGCTGTCAGGTCAAAAGCTGACTCCTTAGGATACCAAAGGCCCAAATTTGGTTTGCCCTTTAAGTACCTAAAGATTCTCTTCACAGCATGAAGATGTGAAGTCTTTGGTTGAACCTGAAAACGTGAACAAATACAAACTGCATACATAATATCAGGTCTAGAAGCAGTAAGATACATGAGAGAACCTATCATGGATCTGTAAAGATGCACATTCACATCAGCAGCATCTTCATCCTTTGTTAAAGGCACTTTGTTCTCCATGGGAGTGACTGCTGCCTTCACATTTGAGAATTCAAACTTTTTCAAAATTTCTGCAACATACTTGTCTTGAGAAATAAAAAGTCCATCATTCTTTTGCTTAACTTGCAATCCCAAGAAAAATGTAAGTTCTCCCATTGAACTCATTTCAAACCTGCTCTTCATTAATCCTTCAAATTCATCACACCAAGACTTTCTTGTGGATCCAAAAATGATATCATCCACATAAATTTGGACAAGAATAATATCCTTCTGATCTCTCTTGATAAACAATGTCTTGTCAATTACACCCCTGATGTATCCATGTTCTTCAAGAAACTGTGAGAGAGTTTCATACCAAGCTCTAGGAGCCTGATGAAGACCATATAGAGCTTTAATAACCTTGTACACTTGATTGGGGTTAGCAGGATCCTCAAAGCCAGGAGGTTGATGTACATACACATCTTCATCAATAGTGCCATAAAGGAAAGCACTTTTGACATCCATCTGATACACCTTGAATCCCATATATGATGCATAGGCCAAGAATAACCTGATAGCTTCAATCCTTGCTACAGGAGCAAAAACCTCATCATAATCTATGCCCTCCTCCTGTTTGTATCCTTGAGCTACCAACCTTGCTTTGTTCCTTACAACTACCCCTCTTTCATCCCTTTTATTCCTGAAGACCCATTTAGTACCAATAACTTTAGCTCCATTAGGTAGGTCTACAAGAACCCATACTTTCTGTAGCTTGAACTGCAACAACTCTTCTTGCATGGCTTCTACCCAACTTTCCTCCCCTAAAGCTTCAGAAACTGTAGTGGGTTCACTTTGAGAAAGAAAGCAAGCAAATAAGCAATGTTGCTGGTCCTTATGGTTGACCCTTTGTTGTTGCTTGATCAGGCTAATGAGTGCAAGAGAAGCAGACTGATGTTGCACTCTACTTCTTGTTTGAACAGCAGACTTGGGGTTACCAATTATTTGGCTTTTGGGATGAATGGTTTGGATCCTGAGAGTGGGGGTTGGACTTACTTCCACTTCAGTGGGTAAGTTATTGAAATCAGTAATAATACCTCCTTCATCAAAGGAAGCCCCATCAAAAACACCTTCATTAGGATTAGGAAATACTTCAAGTTCTGGCATCTCAGAATCAGCACATTCAGTATTTGAAGAAAGGTCTGGTAGAACATCACTACCAGACTTAAAAAGTGAAGTACTGGTAATGCTAGGGGATTTGACTTTGCCAGACTTAACTTCAGAGTCTGTTTTCTGAGATGAAGAATCCTTGATTACTGCTTCACCTGCATCAGACTTGTTCTCTGTAGATGGAATCACAACAAGCTCAGCCATATCATCAATGTTCCCTGAGTTTGAAGAATCTTTGGTACCTGCAATGTTAGTAGCTTCTTGGGTACCTGCAATAGGGTTAATTTGATTCTCCTTGGAGACAGGAACATAATTCATAGAATCAGTCAAATAATCAATATCAAACATCCACCTATGACCAATTCCCTTGACATTGGGTTTTTCCTCAAGAAAGTTTACATGCAGATTTTCTTCTACTTTCTTGGATACTAAATTGTAAACCCTAAAGGCTTTACTGTTTAATGCATACCCAAGTAAGAACCCTTCATCAGACTTTCCTTCAAATTTTCCAAGAACACTCAGAGTATCAAGAATGGTAACATGACACCCAAAAGGTCTTATATGGCTAACAACTGGTTTGTGGCCAAACATAAGCTCATAAGGAGTTCTATTTTGAGGCTTAGTCACTCTAACCCTATTAAAGATGTAGCAGGCATTGCTGACTGCTTCAGCCCAAAATGTAGTAGGTAAAAGTGAATCTGCAAGCATAGTCCTAGCTGCCTCAATAAGTGTCCTGTTCATTCTCTCAGCAACTCCATTTTGCTGAGGAGTTCTTGCATTACTGAATTGTTGCTTAATTCCTTTATTACCACAAAAATCTAGCATGCTCTTGTTTTTAAATTCAGTGCCATTATTACTCCTAATGATTTTGACTCGTTTATCAATAAGGTTTTCAATCTGTCTAATGAAATTTTGAATCAAAGGGGTAGCTTCATCCTTCCTAGACATAAAGAACACCCAACAATATCTAGTACAATCATCTGTAATGACAAGGCAATAGCATGCATGATTTATACTATGGACAGATGTAGGGCCAAAAAGATCCATATGTAAGGTATGCAAAGGTTCAGTAATTAATCTTTCTAATTTAACCTTACAGGATGCCCTATGTTGTTTTCCCTTGTTGCAAGCCACACAGGTATGATCATTTTTAAACAATTTTGAAGGCAAACCTCTCACAAGGTTATTCTTCACAAGTTTATTCATATTTTTGAAATTCACATGGCCTAACCTTCTGTGCCACAACTTAGATTCATCCAATGTAGCTTTTGCAATTAAACAGGTAGCACCTTTTGCAGGATTAGATGCTTTCATATCAAAACTGTACATTTTGTGTTGTCTGGGAACTTTAAGAAGAATTTGATGTTCTTCAGGCATTTTAAAGTCCGGAGTCAACACAAGACAATCAGTTTCAGTAAAAAGCACCTTATGCTGAGTATCACAAATCTGTGATATTGAGAAAAGGTTGAACTGCCCAAGTTCTTTCACAAAAGATACATTGTCAAATTCTATGTTGCCCACAATGATTCTTCCTTTACCAGTTATCTGTCCCTTGCTTCCTCCAAAAGTAACAGAACCTCCCTCGAATTCATGGAAATCATTAAGATAGTTCTTGTTACCAGTCATGTGCCCAGAGCATCCACTGTCAAGTATTCCTCTATCTTCCATATAGCAAAGTGGATGATCCTGCACAAAAAGAAGAGAAATTAGTTTCTCTTAGGAACCCAGGCCTGAGTAGGCTTGGGTCCGCCTTGTGGATCAATATGCTTAAATTTCTTAATTGAACCTGATCCACTGTTGTTTTGGGATATATACATGGATTTATTTTTGTTTGAATCCCAAGACATACATGCTGAGGTCTTAACAGCAGAACCCCCATTTCCCTTTAAAGTTTTTGCTGTTTGCTTTCCAACTTGTCTTCTCACAGGTGAATGAGCTTTGTAAAAGTTAGTTCTTTTAAAATTTTCATTCACCTGAGATTTTTGAAAAGGTTGCTTGGGTCTTACAAAACCAGTGTTAACATTTGGTCTCACAGAGTTGACATAACCAGTATTCACTTTAGGCCTCATAAAATTAACATTTTGCCTATTCACATTAAAGTTTCTGTAGCCAGACCCAAAATTTGGTCTACCAGAACTAACAAAGGAGTTAGGTCTGGTAGTGTTATTTAGTTGAACAGGTCTGGGAACAAACTGGTTGGCATGGTTAACTCTATTAGCATTGTTCCAAACTGGTTTATTTGAGCCATTAACCTTATTAACATTCATTCTCTTTTGCTCAGCCTCTCTTTTCATTCTCTTTTCATGGAAGTCACAATCTCTTATTAAATGACTCAAACTTCCACACACAAAACATCTTTTAGGAGCATAATTGTAACTACTCCTACTTTCTCTGTGAACACTATTGCTTCTAGGTGACTCATTCAATTTAACAGATTCCCTAGGAGTTTTTATGTGATTGACACAACTAGGTTTAACTGTTTCAGCCTTTTGTTCAGTCACTAAAGGTTTAGTAACAACAGGTTCACACTTCTTAACAACCTTAGGTTCAGGATTCTCTTTTTCCTCATTGTTTGACTCAGACTTAGAGTGATCAGAGGAACTATCAATAGATCCTTCAGAGTCATTGGATTGACAAGAAGAATATCTACTAGATTTGTCCTCTGAGGTAGTTGGTTCAGGCACTTGAGGACCTTTCTTACCATACACAAAGAGTGAATCATCTAACTCCTCTTTTTCAAGAGGAGTATAGTCATCACTCAAAGGTGGTGGTACTCCCTTAAAGTCACCAGTCTTAACAAACCTATTGTACAAAGGTTTATCAGCATAGTCCTCTTCTCTATTTTTAAATATATCCCTATTCTCATTTTCCTCATATCCTAAGCCACATTTTTTATTTGACTTAATTTGAGAATCCCAACACTTAAACAGGTTTTTATTTGAATTGTTCCATTGATCTACCCTTTTTCTCAGCTCATCCCTCTCCTTCTGAATTTTAAGCCCTAATTGTCTATACCTTTTAAGCTTCTCATCTTGTTCATATATTTTATTAGCTTGAAAGTATAGTTTTTCATTTAAAGCAGCATGTTGATTTTGAAGGGTGACCTTTTGTGCCTCTAAAGTTTTTACAGCATTTTTATGTGCTAATAAATTTACTTCTAGATCACCTATTTGTTCTTGCTGCTCATCACATAAAGCCTTAACATGATTATATGAGTCAGTACATAATTTAGAGCATAATGATACCTCATTACCAATGGCCATGAGAGCATGATCAGACTCCTCATTTACTCTTGGATGCTCACCCCAATTGACTCCTCCAGCTTCCATTGTCAGCAGACTCATCTGATTCTTTTCCATCTTCCCATCTTCAACTCTTTTCTCATCAGCAGACTTCTTCTCTGGACAATCTCTTGAAAAATGCCCATGCTTGTGACAGTTGTAGCATTCAACAGTCCTCTTTGTGTATCCCACTGGTGATTTGTTGTTGAAGTTGATAGTCCTACCATATTGCTTCTGAAATCGTTTGACCCTTAAAGCAACCATGGCAATGTGCCATTTTATATCCATCTCCTCAACTTCAGCATCATTAATTTGTTCAAGGTCTTCACTAATAAAGCTTTCATCTTCCGTTTGATTGGCAAAGAAAGAATGTATCACATCATCAGTGAAACTTGAAGCAGACCTTTCACTTGAAGGAGTTTCATAGTTACCAGACCTAACACCAGATCTAACCTTGTAAGTACTGCTTTTGTTTTGAGATACAAAAGCAACATTTGAGGAACTGGTTGAACCCTGAGTGTTGTTACTGATGTCCCTTTCAAACATCCTGAGATTATTGTAAAGGTCATCAGGTGTCATAGAGTCTACTTCCTCCTTAATTCTCATTGCCACAGATACATTGCCCCATTCTGATGGTAAAGATCTAAGGAATTTGTGATTTGCATCCTCATTCGAGACTGCTGCACCATGAACTTCCAATTGTGTTAACAGATGTTGAAATCTGTCATAGCCCTTCTCCAAACCTTCAGTCTTTGAAACACTAAATGTTTCAAATTGCTGTTTAAGAACAGCCTTTTGCATCTTTTTGGAGTTAGCATTACCTCCAAATCGTTTCTTGATAGCTTCCCACATCTCCTTAGCATCAAGAATGCCATGAAACCTTTGTAGGTGCTCCTTAGGAATAGCCATAAGAAGCAAGGTTCTGGCCTTCTTTTCCTTCTCCACAGCCCTAATCTCCTCAGCAGATACTGGTGGCATTATTCTGAGCTGCCCATCATTCCCTTGTGAAATTCTCTTCTTAGAATTTCCCTTTTGGATCACCTTCCATACATCACTATCAATGTATTCCAGATAATGTTCCATCTCCATGGCCCATATATCATATTCTTCTCTCTTCAGTAGTGGAAGTTTTATGTTTGAGATTGTGGTTGTGGAAGGGATGGGTTGTTGTTGTGTTTGGGAGTTACTGGTTTCGGTTTTTCCTTCATCTTCATGGTTTGATTGCTCATCCTCACTGTTATGGATTGAGAAAGTTTCAGGCTTATCGAGTTCAGACATTTTGAAGGGTGATTTTAGTGAGAATTAGGTTTTAGTGTTCTACGAATTCAGAGTCTCTCCCTTGCTCTGATACCACTTGTTGGTCCACAAATTGTATATGGATCACTAAGTAGTTTTGAATACCTAGTAGATGGTTAGGATAAATCCGAACCAATCTAAGTGAGAAACCCTAAGTGATTGTTAATGTTAATGCGGAATCTTAACAAGAACAATTTAGAACACAAGCAGGGATATCACTAACTTCGTATATTGATATTCACTATTATCAATTCGTACAACTCACACACATTCACTAACAACCTTTAGGGATCCTTTTATAACACAAGGAAACCCTAGACGACACAGAAGATATACACAAATCTTTTATAAAGATACATACACGCAATGTATCTTTTCCTAACTTATCTCTAACAAACTTACCTATCTTCACGACCAGACCAGACTTTATAAGTCAACCAGACTTAACATATATTACCAGACTTAATCATTACATAACCAGACCTAAAACACAAACAGACCTAACTCAGTAAACGACCAGACCTAAGTAGTAAACTACCAGACCTAAGTAGTCTGTTCTTGATATGCATCATAATTCCAAATATAATGTTTTCGTCGCAATTTAATATTTCTCTTAACTTGAAAATGCGTCCAAAATGACCTTGTAAAACTAGTCGTGAAATATTGTACGTTATGTGTTAGTGATTAAACTCGACGTTTTTGAAAACCTTTGTTGATCCCAGATGAGCTTAACGATCTTGTTAATTACTTTAGATATAAACCTAAAGCAATAGGTATAGAAACTGTTCTTGAATGATCAATTAATTACTATGCGGAAACTAGTAATTAATCTTAAGAAGAATTAATAATTAAACACAAAAGAATTCTCAAACAACACTTCAATATATTTAATACGGCTGCTCAAAAGCAACAGGGTTACAAGATAACCTTGAAGTGATCGAATTACAAAAGATACGTATGTTAACAAATCATATGCTAACCCTAACCCTAGATCCTCCTTTTATACTCTAAGGAGTCCTAGTCGGTTACAAAACTTTCTATACAAGAATAATATCTATACGTATCTTTACCATAAACAAACTATACATATCTAATAAGCAGCAGCATCATTACTCTAGCAACAGAATCATCTTAGGCTAGCAGCAGTTTGATACTTAGCTTATTTCACTACTCGTCAGATATCATTAGCAGCAGAATAAATATACTAGCAGTAGAATGATTAAGCTTGGCAGCAGAATCATACTTGGTATATTTCCATTAAAACCATGAGCAGCAGAATAACATTCATAGCAGCAGCATCTTTAAAACCCAACAATCCTCCCCTAAACTTGATATTTTCCTTTAAAATATACAAGTTTCTTCTAAGCACAGATATACACAAAGAGGATGCTTCCAAACACTTACTGCTTTGAAGTCTTTGATTTCAGAATCTTTTTATACTTATCTACTAACTCATATGCTTGATGATCTGAAAGAAATGATCTTTGTAACCTTAACTTTCCATGTTGTAACATCTGAGTAAGAATAGCAGTATTTCTGGTAAATGGGTAGTCTTTTTCAACCAGCATGTAGACACTTACACCTCTACCAACCAACTCATGTACTCCACATGATTGATATCGATACCATTTATGAACCTTGGTAGAACTTAACAAATCCATCCATTCAATATCCCTCTCATCTGGCTCAAACATATTCCTCAAATAGTAATAGTGCAGCCTTTCATAAATCACATCTGGTCTTCTATCACCATAATTTTCCTTATATAACCTCCAGAGTTGCACTATATCATCTCTATCCATGTAATGTAGCATCTGTGAAAATCTAATAAACTTCTGACATAAGCCATTTGATCTCTTGATTTCCCACCATGCTTCACTTCCATCTTGAATATCATGTGTATAAGAAATGATTGGGTACTTTGATTCCAAGGGAACTGCATTAGCTACTTCAGGTTCTTCTTGTGGTTTATGAACTGTAACATCCATAATCCTTTTCATGTCATCTGCAGTTACCTCTTTAGTTCCATACACATTAGCATTTGATTCCTTCTCACCTTTAGAATTACTTTCTGAATCACTCATTACAATAGATTTAGCTCTTTTATTCTTCCTTCCAATAGACTTTAACCTTCTTTTTCCTGTTCTTTTGACATCAGTAAGTGATTCAGGTTTTGTCTCTTCAACATTCTGCCCCTCAACAACTTCTTTTTCCTTCTCAGCTTCAGCTACAACCTCTTTCTCTTTCACTATCTTTTCTTGCACAACTTCAGTTACTTCTTTAGGCTTTGTAACTTGAGATTCAGGATTAAGATAAGCCTTTGGATCCACTCTTCTTGTAAGTTTCTTAATCTCAACATCTGTTATAGGTTCAATTGGTCTGTTGAGTCTTGCATGAGTCTCATAGTAAGACTTTGCAACAGCAGCTCTACTCATCCCTCTAAATGCACTAGGCTTTCAATAAGCTTGATTTCTCAGATACATCTTCATATAGTTGTACTCATCAGTTTTTGAAAGTTTCTTCTTCTTGTACTCTCCCTTTTTCTGATTTTGCTTCTTTCTAAATGCTCCAAGCATATCAGCTATAGCATCTTGTTGTTCCTCAGGAGTGTACTTCTCTCTTTCCTCCTTCTGAGTTTTCATTGCCACTTCCCAATCCTCCTGTAATTGCCTCTATCTTTCTATTTCAACATCTGCATTCCATTATGCTTCCATTTCTCTTGCGACATCAACATCAGACTTACTTTGTTGTTCCTTTGCAACAGCATCCATAAATTTGAATTTCTTCTTAGGTTCTTCCACTAGGATACCTTTGCCTTTGTCAGTTGATGAAATGGTTAGTTGGACAGGTTTGGGTGATTGTGCAAGTTCTCTTATTACAACTCCTTTGACTTTTGATTTTGTAGATGTTGGTTGTTTCATTGTAGCAGCAGGTTTAGGTTTTTGTGGTGATTGTTGTTGTTGTTGTTGTTGTGTTGTTTTAAGGTTCAGCATGACTTGGGCTATAGGAATGGTATCATCATCTGATTCAGCAGCAGAACCCCTTTCTGAACCAGCAGCAGTATCCTTCAGTCCAGCAGCAGAATGTCCTGCACCAGCAGCAGAATCATCCTGTGTCTTCTTCTCACCAACAAAGTTATCCTTACCAGAACCAACATCCATATCCACATTACCTTCATTCTCAGCAATACCACCAACATTTTCATCTTTTTCCATGTCAACCTCCCCTTGACCCTTGTTTTCCTCCTCTTCATTCCTCCCTGTTTGGGAGCATCCTCTCCCAAACTTGGTTTGGATTTCTGTGAATGTGAAGTTTTTGATCTTTTCATCCCCTCAAGTTTGTGAACCCTTTGCCTCAACCTCCTGATCTGAGCACCTTGAGAAGATTTCACCATGTGTAGTTGCCTTCTGAGACCAAGAACTTCTTTTGACAATTTTGTACAAGTGACCGTCAATTCATTTATAAGTTTAAGAATGTCTTCACCACTTCGGTCTGTGTTACCTGACCCGAGAGGTGGATCACCAGACTTGACATTTTGTACATTTTCCATCAAAGTCTTAGGTTCAGTTTCAAGTCTAGCCTCAACACTTTGACCTGTGTTACCTGGTCCCAGAGGTGTATCATAGGCAATGTCATGTTGTACAAATTGATCCATCAATTCCTCATTAGTTTCATGTCTGTCCTCATCACTTCGGGATGTGTTAACTTCCCAGAGAGGTGAATCTTTGGACTGAAACTCAGTCTCAATCCTAGATTGAGCACCTGAGCCCCCCTTTTTAGCCAGGTGGCTGGGGTTACCATCTTGTGCTTCAGGTTCAGAAGAACCCTCAGCAATAGATGTTGCCATGGTTGGGGTCTTATCTATGTTGACACTGGCCTGTTCAACTTCTAAGTTGGAAACAGTAGTGTCAACCCCTTCCATCATCCCACCTACCACACCTGTGGGAGCCTCATCTGCTTCCATACTAGCACTAGTCTGAGGTAACTCAGTGCTCTTTTCTTGTGAATGCCTAGGTGTGTGGGTCTTTTGGGTTTCATTTTGAGATGATTCACTTGTATTTTCAGGAGTGGGTGTGTGATGGGAAGCTGTGGGGTTTTCAGCTTCTTCACCTTGAGCAACAGTAGCAGCAATGTATAAAATATGTTGGGACAAAGGTGTGATAGTTCCAGAAAATCCAGTCCCATTCTTTCTCAAGTGTTTAAACATTTTGGTTACAAGTACAGAACTTTTATAAGGCTTTTCATGTTCAAAAGATTCTTGTAATTGACTATCAATGATTAATTGCAAAAACCTTGGATAAATTTAAAAATTTCCTGAAATATTCTTTTTCAACCCTTCAAAAATCATAGCCGAAAAGTTAAATGGTTGTCCTGTAGCCAGACAAATCAAGGCTGATGCTTGAGTTGTACTGAACTCATTCCACCCAGTTGTTTTAGGGCTAAGACAATGTAGAATGGTATGAATAAGAAATTTCCATTGTGGGCAGAGGAGACGTTTGAAAAATTTTAATTTAGTGTTTGGTCTCTTATACCCAATTTTGTCAAGTTCCTCAAAAATAGTAAAAGTAGGAAGGCAAGTTGTTGCTTCATCATCTGCAAGATGAAGAATTCGTCTTACAGATGTTTCAGTAACAACTATTCTTTCTTCATCTACTGTGGCAATTAACATTTGTTCCCCATTTTGAGTTTCAGCCGTAGCAGTCGACCAAAACTGTCTCATATGGGATCTATAGATAGTTGGATTAACTGTTAATGCATACCTAATTGAAGTAGCATTAAGAAAGTCAATTACTTCAGTAAATCCATCTGCCTCTGGGACCTTCTGAAGAAAAGCTATTTGATTGTGATCGGCGGAGTAAGTGCGTCTTGACATTGTGAATTAGGGTCTTGAATTTGGGGAGTTTAGATCGAATGATGAAAAGAAGTGTTAGGGTTTGAATTAGGTTTAATTTTTGTCGCACAAAGTTACTGGTGAGATCGAATTGGGTTTTTATGCCGTTTAGATCCACTTAGGGCTTTATTCGCGCCAATTTACAAAATAGTCCCTTCACTTTCAAACCAAGCAGCAGAATCCAATAGTTTCAACTTTGAGCAGCATAACCTTCAGCAGCAGAATGGATTCTTTCAAACACTTATACGATTACCCAAAATAAATACCCAACTTTTGGTCAACTCCACAAAAAAATTACCATAATTAAATTTATTCCAGCAAGGAATTAATTCCTAATACCAACCCAATGAATTAATTCCTAATACCAACCCTGCATTTAATGACTTTAATGCTCCATTGGTTCTATAAAAGACCTCAAATCTTCAACACAAATCCATCACATACCAGAAAACAATTTTCCAACACAATGAATCCTTCCCCATCAAACGTTGTGGAGATTTCATCTGATTCGTCTTCAGACTCAGTTTCCGGAGGATGGAAAGGTTATTTTCCACCAAACTACACTTCAAGCTCAAGGAACAAAACGTCAAAGAAAAAGGTTGAAACAACCTCCTCTGATGAAATTTCAACAGATGAACTACCAACTCCCCATCCTATGTGAATGATTCATCCTCCTCTTCTGACTCATCTGATGATGATAATCTCCAAGTGCTATCAGTCTTACTAACAAGTGAGATTGAAAAGGCTGCATCATCAATGAGTATGATCCCTGTGCCTGTGAAGAAGCAAAATCCAAAGCCAAGAACACAAGTGCTAGGACTCCCTTGCCTGAAGGTGTCTGATGCCATTGGTGGCAGAGGAGTCCACAGAACCATGCCTGATGTCCAAGGGAAAGGAAAAAGGAAGCTGGAGTAGTTGTTTTGTGTTAGGTTTGTGTTTGGTTTTGTTTTGTGTTGATTATGTTGCCATTAAGTCCAGGATGAAGAAACTTCTGCTTATGTAATGAATGCACCACTTAATGAATAAACTTTTATGATCTTTGAGTTGATAAACATTCACTCTTATCACTGATTCTGAATTGATATCCTCCCCTGAATTTCATAATCATCTTTTTCTCATCAATCAACCATTCTCTTGTGACTTATCCTGCAAAAGATTAGTCCAAAAACCACAAAAACACAAACAAGAGTATCTCACAATAATCACAAGACAATCAACAGAATAACCAACTTAGCAGTAGACAACATACAGACATAGCAAAGACTAGAAACAACTTATTTGATTAATAACAGCACAAATCCTCAAAAACTTTTTACAAATCATACAGAGATAAGAGTTTAAAGATTGATCATACCTATACTAGCAACTAAAAATTGAAACCTACTTACATCAAAACTTTTTGTAAGTAGATCAGCAACATTATTGTCAGTATGTGTTGGGAATTATGATACGATTCAAGAGAAGAAAACTTAGGTCTGGTAGTATATCAGAGTTAGGTCTGTCTTTGTAATTAGGTCTGGTAATGCAAAGTTAAGTCTGGTAGTATGTTTAAGTCTGGTTGACTTATAATGTTAAGTCTGGTCGTGAAGTTAGGAAAGTCAGTTAGAGATAAGTTAGGAAAAGATACAAAACGTGTAAGTATCTTTATAGAAGATTTGTGAATATCTTCTTAGTCGGTTAGTATTAGGGTTTCCTTGTGTTATAAAAGGATCCCTAAAGATTGTTAGTTAAGTGTGTGAGTTGTACGAGTTCACAATTGTGATTAAAATTAATATACGAAGTTAGTGATATCTCTGTTTGTGTTCTTCATTGTTCTTGTTAAGATTCCACATTAACATTAACAATTGTCTAGGGTTTCTCACTTAGATTGGTTTGGATTTATCCCAACCATCTACTAGGTATTCAAGACTACTTAGAGATCCACATACAATTCGTGGACCAACAAGTGGTATCAGAGCAAGGCGAGAGACTCTGAATTCGAAGAACACTTAATCTCAAAAACCTAATTCTCACTCAAATCACCCTACACAATGTCTGAATTCGATAAGCCTGTTAACACTGAAACTTTCTCAATCCATAACAGTGAGGATGAGAAATCAAACCATGAAGATGAAGGAAAAACTGAAACCAGTAACTCCCAAACACAACAACAACCCATCCCTTCCACAACCACAATCTCAAACATAAAACTTCCATTACTGAAAAGAGAAGAGTATGATATATGGGCCATGGAGATGGAACATTATCTGGAGTACATTGATAGTGATGTATGGAAGGTTATTCAAAAGGGAAATTCTAAGAAAAGAATTTCAAAAGGGAATGATGGGCAGATAAGAATAATGCCACCAGTATCTGCTGAGGAGATTAGGGCTGTGGAGAAGGAAAAGAAATCCAGAACCTTGCTTCTTATGGCTATTCCTAAGGAGCATCTACAAAGGTTTCATGGCATCCTTGATGCTAAGGAGATGTGGGAGGCTATCAAGAAACGATTTGGAGGCAATGCAAACTCCAAGAAGATGCAAAAGGCTGTTCTTAAACAGCAATTTGAGACATTCAGTGTTTCAAAGACTGAAGGATTGGAGAAGGGCTATGACAGATTTCAACATCTGTTAACACAACTGGAAGTTCATGGTGCAGCAGTTTCAAATGAGGATGCAAACCACAAGTTCCTTAGATCTTTACCATCAGAATGGGGCAATGTATCTGTGGCGATGAGGATAAAGGAGGAAGTAGATTCAATGACACCTGATGACCTATACAATAATCTCAGGATGTTTGAAAGGGACATCAGTAACAACACTCAGACTTCAACTAGTTCATCAAATGTTGCTTTTGTGTCACAAAACAAAAGCAGTACTTACAAGGTTAAACCTGGTAGTGTTAGGTCTGGCATCTATGAAACTCCTTCAAGTGAAAGGTCTGCTTCAAGTTTTACTGATGAGGTGATACATTCTTTCTTTGCCAACCAAACGGAAGATGAAAGCTTTATTAGTGAAGACTTAGAACAGATTAATGATGCTGAAGTTGAGGAGATGGACATAAAATGGCACATTGCCATGGTTGCTTTAAGGGTCAAACGATTTTAGAAGCAATATGGGAGGACCATCAACTTCAACAACAAATCACCAGTGGGATACACAAAGAGGACAGTTGAATGCTACAACTGTCACAAGCATGGACATTTTTCAAGAGATTGTCCAGAGAAGAAGCCTGCTGATGGGAAAAGAGATGATGATGGGAAGATGGAAAAGAATCAGATGAGCCTACTGATAATGGAAGTTGGAGGAGTCAACTGGGGTGAGCATCCAAGAGTGAATGAGGAGTCTGATCATGCTCTCATGGCCATTGGTAATGAGGTATCATTATGCTCTAAATTATGCACTGATTCATATAATCATGTTAAGGCTTTGTGTGATGAGCAGTTAGAACAAATAGGTGACCTAGAAGTA
The DNA here is from genome assembly GCA_021014915.2 of Artemisia tridentata subsp. tridentata. Classification (NCBI taxonomy): domain Eukaryota; kingdom Viridiplantae; phylum Streptophyta; class Magnoliopsida; order Asterales; family Asteraceae; genus Artemisia; species Artemisia tridentata. The sequence goes on from CP139503.1 coordinate 162,058,819, forward strand.
AAGCTATTAGCACATAAAAATGCTGTTAAAACATTAGAGGCACAAAAGGTCACCCTTCAAAACCAACATGCTGCTTTAAATGAAAAACTATACTTTCAAGCTAATAAAATATATGAAAAAGATGAAAAGCTTAAAAGGTATAGACAATTGGGCCTTAGAATTCAGAAGGAGAGGGATGAGTTGAGAAAAAGGGTAGATCAGTGGAACAATTCAAATAATAACCTGTTTAAGTGTTGGGATTCTCAAATTAAGTCAAATAAAAAATGTGGCTTAGGATATGAGGAAGATGAGAAAAAGGCAATCCTTAAGTCTAGAGAAGATGATTATGTAGGCAAACCATTGTACAATAGGTTTGTTAAGACTGGTGACTTTAAGGGAGTACCACCACCTTTGAGTGATGACTATACTCCTCTTGAAAAAGAAGAGTTGGATGATTCACTCTTTGTGTATGGTAAGAAAGGTCCTCAAACACCTGAGTCAAACACCTCAGAGGACAAATCCAGTAGGTATTCTTCTTGTCAATCCAATGACTCTGAAGGATCTATTGATGGTTCCTCTGATCACTCTAAGTCTGAGTCAAAATGTGAGGTAAAAGAGAATCCTGAACCTAAGGCTATTAAGAAGTGTGAACCTGTTGTTACTAAACCTGTAGTGACTGAACCAAAGCCTGAGACAGTCAAACCTAGTTGTGTCAATCACATAAAAACTCCTAGGGAATCTGTTAAAATGAGTGAGTCACCTAGAAGCAATAGTGTTCACAGAGAAAGTAGGAGTAGTTACACTTATGCTCCTAAAAGATGTTTTGTGTGTGGAAGTTTGAGTCATTTAATAAGAGATTGTGACTTCCATGAAAAGAGAATGAAGAGAGAGGCTGAGCAAAAGAGAATGAATGTTAATATGGGTCATGGTTCAAATAAACCAGTTTGGAATAATGCTAGTAGAATTAATCATGCCAACCAGTTTGTTCCCAGACCTGTCCAACTCAATAACTCTACCAGACCTAACTCTTATGTTAATTCTGGTAGACAAAATTTTAGGTCTGGCTACAGGAACTTTAATGTGAATAGGCAAAATGTTAATTCTGTGAGATCTAATGTGAACACTGGTTATGTGAGACCCAAACAACCATTTCAAAAGTCACAGGTGAATACAAATTTTCAAAGAAATAATTTTTATAAAACTCATTCACCTGTGAGAAGACAAGTTGTAAAGCAAACAGCAAAACCTTTAAAGGGGAATGGGGGGTCTGCTGTTAAGACCTCAGCATGTATGTCTTGGGATTCAAACAAAAATAAATCCATGTATAAATCCCAAAACAACAGTGGATCAGGTTCAATTAAGAAATTTAAGTATGTTGATCCACAAGGCGGACCCAAGCCTACTCAGGCCTGGGTTCCTAAGAGAAACTAATTTCTCTTCTTTTTGTGCAGGATCATCCACTTTGCTATATGGAAGATAGAGGAATTCTTGACAGTGGATGCTCTGGGCACATGACTGGTAACAAGAACTATCTAAATGATTTTCATGAATTCGAAGGAGGTTCTGTTACTTTTGGAGGAAGCAAGGGACAGATAACTGGTAAAGGAAGAATAATTGTGGGCAACATAGAATTTGACAATGTATCCTTTGTGAAAGAACTTGGGCATTTCAACCTTTTCTCAATATCACAAATTTGTGATACTCAGCATAAGGTGCTTTTTACTGAAACTGATTGTCTTGTGTTGACTCCGGACTTTAAGATGCCTGAAGAACATCAGATTCTTCTTAAAGTTCCCAGACAACACAAAATGTACAGTTTTGATATGAAGGCATCTAATCCTGCAAAAGGTGCTACCTGTTTGATTGCAAAAGCTACTTTGGATGAATCTAAGTTGTGGCACAGAAGGTTAGGCCATGTGAATTTCAAAAACATGAATAAACTTGTGAAGAATAACCTTGTGAGAGGTTTTCCTTCAAAATTGTTTAAAAATGATCATACATGTGTGGCTTGTAACAAGGGAAAACAACATAGGGCATCCTGTAAGGTTAAATTAGAAAGATTAATTACTGAGCCTTTACATACCTTACATATGGATCTTTTTGGCCCTACATCTGTCCATAGTATAAATCATGCATGCTATTGCCTTGTCATTACAGATGATTGTACTAGATATTGTTGGGTGTTCTTTATGTCTAGGAAGGATGAAGCTACTCCTTTGATTCAAACTTTCATTAGGCAGATTGAAAACCTTCTTGATAAAAGAGTTAAAATCATTAGGAGTGATAATGGCACTGAGTTTAAAAACAAGAGCATGCTAGACTTCTGTGGTAATAAAGGAATTAAGCAACAGTTCAGCAATGCTCGAACTCCTCAGCAAAATGGAGTTGCTGAGAGAATGAACAGGACACTTATTGAGGCAGCTAGGACTATGCTAGCAGATTCACTTTTACCTACTACATTTTGGGCTGAAGCAGTCAGCAATGCCTGTTACATCTTTAATAGGGTTAGAGTGACCAAGCCTCAAAATAAAACCCCTTATGAGCTTATGTTTGGCCATAAACCAGTTGTTAGCCATATAAGACCTTTTGGGTGTCATGTTACCATTCTTGATACTTTAAGTGTTCTTGGCAAATTTGAAGGAAAGTCTGATGAAGGGTTTTTAGTTGGGTATGCATTAAATAGTAAAGCCTTTAGGGTTTACAATCTAGTATCCAAGAAAGTAGAAGAAAATCTGCATGTAAACTTTCTTGAAGAAAAACCCAATGTCAAGGGAATTGGTCATAGATGGATGTTTGATATTGATTATTTAACTGATTCTATGAATTATATTCCTGTCTCCAAGGAGAATCAAATTAACCCTATTGCAGGTACCAAAGAAGTTACTAACAATGCAGGTACCAAAGATCCTTCTATTACAGGAAACACTGATGATGTGGCTGAGCTTGTTGTGATTCCATCTACAGAGAACTAGTCTGTTGCAGCTGATGCAGAAATCAAGAATTCTTCCTCTCAAGAAAAGGATTCTGAATACAAATCTCATGATTCTGGCAAAGTAGTATCCCCTAACATTACCAGTACTTCCTATTTTAAGTCTGGTAGTGGTGCTCAACCAGACCTTTCTTCAAGTGCTGGTTGTGCTGATTCTGAGATGCCAGAACTTGAAGTATTTCCAAATCCTAATGAAGGTATCTTTGAAGGGGCTTCCCATGATGAAGGAGGTATTATTACTGATTTCAACAACTTACCCACTGAAGTGGAGGTAAGTCCAACTCCCACTCTCAGGATCCACACCATTCATCCCAAGAGTCAAATAATTGGTGATCCCAAATCTGCTGTTCAAAAAAGAAGTAGGGTGCAACATCAGTCTGATTCACTTGCACTCATTAGCCTGATTAAGCAACAACAAAGGGTCAATAATAAGGACCAGCAACATTGTTTATTTGCTTGCTTTCTTTCTCAAAGTGAACCCACTACAGTTTCTGAAGCTTTAGGGGAGGAAAGTTAGGTAGAAGCTATGCAAGAAGAGTTGTTGCAGTTCAAGCTACAGAAAGTATGGGTTCTTGTAGACCTACCTAATGGAGCTAAAGTTATTGGTACTAAGTGGGTCTTCAGGAATAAAAGGGATGAAAGAGGGGTAAGTGTAAGGAACAAAGCAAGGCTGGTAGCACAAGGATACAAACAGGAGGAGGGCATAGATTATGATGAGGTTTTTGCTCCTGTAGCAAGAATTGAGGCTATCAGGTTATTTTTGGCCTATGCATCATACATGGGATTCAAGGTGTATCAGATGGATGTTAAAAGTGCTTTTCTTTATGGCACTATTGAAGAAGATGTGTATGTACATCAACCTCCTGGTTTTGAGGATCCTGCTAACCCCAATCAAGTTTATAAGGTTATTAAAGCTCTATATGGTCTTCATCAAGCTCCTAGAGCTTGGTATGAAACTCTTTCACAGTTTCTTGAAGAACATGGATACATCAGGGGTGTAATTGACAAGACTTTATTCATTAAGAGAGACCAAAAGGATATCATTCTTGTTCAAATTTATGTGGATGATATCATTTTTGGATCAACAAGAAAGTCTTGGTGTGATGAATTTGAAGGTTTAATGAAGAGCAGGTTTGAAATGAGCTCAATGGGAGAACTTACATTTTTCTTGGGACTGCAAGTAAAACAAAAGGATGATGGACTTTTTATTTCTCAAGACAAGTATGTTGCAGAAATTTTGAGAAAGTTTGAGTTCTCAAATGTGAAGACGGCAGTCACTCCCATGGAGAACAAGGTGCCTTTCACAAAGGATGAAGATGCTGCTGATGTGGATGTGCATCTTTACAGATCCATGATAGGTTCCCTCATGTATCTTACTGCTTCTAGACCTGACATTATGTATGCAGTTTATGTTTGTTCACATTTTCAGGTACAACCAAAGACTTCACATCTTCATGCTGTGAAGAGAATCTTTAGGTACTTAAAGGGCAAACCAAATTTGGGCCTTTGGTATCCTAAGGAGTCATCTTTTGACCTGACAGCTTATTCAGACAGTGACTATGCTGGTGCAAGCCTGGATAGGAAATCCACAACAGGAGGTTGTCAATTCCTTGGAAGGAGGTTGATATCTTGGCAATGCAAGAAGCAGACAATTGTGGCCAATTCAACTACTGAGGCTGAGTATGTAGCAGCTGCTCACTGCTGTGGACAAGTCTTGTGGATTCAGAATCAGATGCTGGACTATGGTTTGAATTTTATGAATACTGTTATCCACATAGATAATAAGAGTACTATCTGTATTGTTAAGAACCCAGTATATCACTCTAAAACTAAGCATATAGAAATCAGGCATCACTTTATTATAGATTGCTTTGAAAAGAAGTTGATTAGAGTGGAGAAAATACATACAGATTTTAATGTTGCTGACCTGTTAACTAAAGCATTTGATGGTCCTAGATTCAATTATCTGGTAGTTAACATTGGTATGATGAACCCCTAGTTTGAGTTAAGGGGAGGTTTGGCTTAAGGGGAGGTCAAACTGTAAAGTATGTTAAGTATGAGTACTTACCAGCATTTAGGTTATCTTTAAGTCTTGTAGTTTTGTTTTTAGTTCTGCTAGTGATAAAAAAAAAATAAATTATGTGTCTTCTATTTCTTTTATAGACAATGCTGGATTAAGTAAATTTTCACAAGTTGGTAAGTGAGACTATTGGAACTTCTCACTTGGTGGTGGTGCTTTGCACTAACACAACAAAAGGTTATCAGTCCACCTTGTCTCATCAACACAAGGACTGGCTAATCCTGAGCAAACGGCTAACAGGTAAAGATTGACCAAATCCGTTTATGGCTGACAATTTGCCAAAAATTGTATGGTATTCAACTCACCATATCTAAGATAAGTGAAGAGTTGGCTAGCCCACAAGGTTATGGCTTGTGGTAAAGGCTGTGGAAAACCATAAATGGTAATCAATTCACCATGATGAGGTTCTTTTCCATCAAAGAATTGGCTAGTCCAGAAGCAAACGGCTTTTGGTAAAGACTTAACAAATCCGTTGATAAGCTGATGATTTGCTAAAAATCATATGGTTATTAATGTACCATGGTCTTACACACCAAAACATTGGCTACTCCAGTGGTAATGGCTATTGGTAAAGAGATTTCAAATCCATTACATTTTCAATGATTCACCTCTCACAGATGGTAACACATTTGGAAGTGATGAGAATAGTCTAGAACTTAAATGAATTTGATGTACATATAGTCAATGTTGCTGCAAAGACCATATCAGAAGAGCTTATCAAGATTAAAGCTGCTAGAAAGGATCAAGACCTAAATACAATTCAAAGTGTTCAAGATTCAATCCTTAGAAAGCTTAATCAGAAGAACTTGAAGTTCATGGAGCATGAAGATCAAGTTAGGGGAGGATTGTTGGGAATTATGATACGATTTAAGAGAAGACAACTTAGGTCTGGTAGTATATCAGAGTTAGGTCTGTCTTTGTAATTAGGTCTGGTAATGCAAAGTTAAGTCTGGTAGTATGTTTAAGTCTGGTTGACTTATAATGTTAAGTCTGGTCGTGAAGTTAGGAAAGTCTGTTAGAGATAAGTTAGGAAAAGATACAAAACGTGTAAGTATCTTTATAGAAGATTTGTGAATATCTTCTTAGTCGGTTAGTATTAGGGTTTCCTTGTGTTATAAAAGGATCCCTAAAGATTGTTAGTTAAGTGTGTGAGTTGTACGAGTTCACAATTGTGATTAAAATTAATATACGAAGTTAGTGATATCTCTGTTTGTGTTCTTCATTGTTCTTGTTAAGATTCCGCATTAACATTAACAATTGTCTAGGGTTTCTCACTTAGATTGGTTTGGATTTATCCCAACCATCTACTAGGTATTCAAGACTACTTAGAGATCCACATACAATTCGTGGACCAACAGTATGTATTTTGACCACTTGAATTAACTTTTTCTCATAACAATCTCTAATAAAATGATGTCTTATCTCTATATGCTTTGTTTTAGAGTGAAAAACAGGATTTCTTATTATACACATTGTGCTGTTATTATCAATATAAATTTTGGTGTTCATGAAATTGTACTCATAATCCAAGAGTTGATTCTGAATCCAGAGTACTTGTCTACAGCAACTAGAAGCAGCCACATACTCTGCCTAAGCTGTTGAGTTTGCAACCACAGTCTGTTTCTTGCATTGCCATGAGATTAACCTATGTCCAAGGTATTGACATCCTCCAGTGGTTGATTTTCTATCCATACTTGCTCCAGCATAGTCACTATCTAAGTATGCTACCAAATCAAAGGGTGAACTATTAGGATACCAAAGGCCCAATTTTGGTTGACCCTTTAGATATCTAAAAATTCTTTTGACAGCATTCAAGTGTGAGACTTTTGAGGACACTTGAAATCTGGCACAAGCACACACAGAAAACATGATGTCTGGCCTTGAAGCAGTCAGATACATCAATGAGCCAATCATTGATCTATAAAGATGTACATCAACCTCTTCCCCATCTTCATCCTTGAGCAAAGGTTTATTGTTGTCCATTGGTGTCTTAGCTGCCTTTACATCATTAAAACCAAATTTCTTTAACATATCAGCCACATACTTGTCTTGACTGATGAAGATCCCATCTGCTGTCTGCTTAACCTGAAGCCCCAGAAAGAATGTGAGTTCTCCCATAGAACTCATTTGAAATCTGTTATGCATGAGCTTCTCAAATTCTTCACAGAACACATTGTTTGTAGACCCAAAAATGATATCATCTACATAAACCTGAACTAGTAGGATATCCTGTCACAACTCGTAATTCCAGACCATTTTTCCGAACCTCGACAATTTACTATTCACGAGTTACTATTCATTTTTACTATTCACTGGCACTATTCATTCCAAAATTTTTATTTCATATTCTCGTAAGTTAAACTATTTTAATGATAACCCGAGATTTTGGCACTCGTCGGATAATTTCTGCAAGAATCACGAAACCGTGTCCGAGACTTACTTTAAGGTTTAAACATCATTTAGGCATCCCGATATGTCCAAACAACATTACCAACAAGAGAAATATAGGTTTTCCACCTTCCGTGACATTTTCATGAATTTAGGAATTTTAGGATACCCGGTTTTAAGTTTTGTGACTTTACGACTTACAGTTAGCAATTAACGGGACCAAAACTCACTCCGTAAGTCAAGATAAATATCCAACCTATAATATCTAGATATTTTCTGAAAAATATCTAGATATTTCAAAAACCTATTGAAATTACCATTATACCCTTTCATTGAAATTACCAAAATGCCCTTGGCCTATATAAAGCCTAAACTAACTTCATTTCACTAAAAAAAAATCACAAACCCTCTCCCCCTTCCTCCTTAGTCCACGGCCAAACCAAGAACACCACAAGGATCCATAATTTTTCCAAGATCGAGTGTTATACAAGTTCCTTATACCTTCCTTGTTAGAGTTTTGCAATAAAAACTCCAAGGTTGTGGTCATTTTTCATCCTAGCTCATCAATCATCAAGTAAGTTCAAGAACATCTTTTTGATCATGTTATACTTTCATTTGATCCATGTGGTTATGAGTTTTCAAGTTATGTTGGTTTAAAATGCAAGTTACTTATGTTTATGATACCACTTTTCTTTTAAACTATCTCTAAACACTAGATCTACTAGTTTTATTAACATCCTCATGGAACCCATTATTTTTGGTGATGATTAGGACCCATGACACCCTGAGAAGGTGTATGGTAGGATTGAGTACTTGTGGAGTTGATTTGAAGTAGTTTGGTTAAGTTTTGTACAAGTTATTAACTAAGAAAACCAAGTTTAGACAATATATATAGTTGCTGTCCCATTTTGCAAAACGTGGGAAACTCAAGGGCTAGGGTGTAACTTTGGACCAAAAATTTAGAAAATACACTCAAAAACGAAAACGTGGGCGCTTGAATCACTAAAAACCGAGTTATAACGAAGGAGATACGAAGTTTTAAAGTTAGTCAACACAAAAACTATTTTCTGAAAATAAGCTTGCTGTTTGCCGAACTTCAAGGGACAAAACGAGGCGTTAGACGTGATCTAGGAGAGCCGAGCTACTGAAAACATGCTAGTTCATGTTATGACGATTCCGTGGATATAAAGAACGTTGAAAACAGACTTGAAACGACCAAGATATACACGTTTGAAAACCCGACGAAACTTATTTAATTTTGACAGCTTCTAATAGCAAAATATATTCCAAGTGTAAAACAGTTTTTCTTTCAAGTCACCATGTTGCGAGCTATTTTCCCGTTGATCGAGTCACGTATGACCAAAACTCAAATGAGACGGCATTAAGATCATGTTACAAGGTTTTCAAAAACGTCAAGTTCTATTCCTAACTCTTAACGTACAATATTTTACGACTAGTTTTGCGAGGCCGTTTGGTCATATTTTCACAAGTTATAAAAAGTGTTATTTTGCGACAAAAACATTATATTAACCGATAAAACACCAAACAAAGATCGTGGAGTGCCGTTTCAACATATTTACACGAAAAGTAGTTCATAACTTGCCGAGACGTCAAAAATGTAGTTTTCGACGATAAACATTATTTTCAAAACTAACGAGTGGTATCGTTAACATACGTATTTGCATGTGTAGCATTGTTTCATTTGCTTACCTTAGATCATATCATTCACATTAGGTCGCGGTTAGAGATCGAGCCTCATTTCATCTTATCCATTATTATCATTGTTGCTATCGCATCAGGTGAGTTTCATAGCCCCTACTTTATACGTTTTGAACTTTTGGGGGAGATACATGCTTAAACTGCTTACTTACATATATGATTGTGTTAAACTTATTTGCGTTATTCTTGAAAGCAATTCGCGGACCTAAGTATCAAACACTTGGGGTAGCCGTATAGAACATAACACGGACCTAAGTATCAAACACTTGGGGTAGCCGTATAGAACATAACACGGACCTAAGTATCAAACACTTGGGGTAGCCGAACATAAGTCTCCTAGTGAGCAGCATAAGATCTATTAGTAATCTTTGGGAAACGGCACCCAGTAATCTTTGGGAAATGACACCCAGTATTCTTTGGGAAATGGCACCCAGTAATCTCATGATGCATTGATATGCAAGACATCTACTCTAGACATACTATGTTAGCATTGGGTTGTAAACACACAGGTTGCAAGTCTTGAATGGGCGGGGCTTGGAACTGAGTGGATTTACAATGCCTATGCTGTGGAAACTTTCTTTAAAGGCTTTTCAACTTATTTATAGCAAACTCTATGAACTCACCAACCTCGTGTTGACACTTTAGCATGTATTTTCAGGAACTAAGCTATAGCACGCTACTGGAGGCTTTTGGCAGGGCATGGCATGGTCATAGAAGACTCTGATAAAACATTTGGGACCGCTTAACTTATTTTATGGGCCAACTTCCGAACCACTTTTCATAATGTAAATTTAACACTTTTGACTTCTCAAATATATTCTAAATGATTGATGTGAAAACCGTTCTTTACACTTGCGTTGTGATACCAATTGAGTTGCACCCCAGCGATGTGTAAGCTTCCGCTGGACCCGATTTTGGGGGTGTGACATATCCTTTTTGTCTTTCTTGATGAACAAAGTTTTATCAATGGTTCCCCTTGTGAACCCATTAGATAACAAAAACTTGGACAAGGTGTCATACCAAGCTCTAGGAGCTTGATGTAAACCATATAGTGCTTTCTCCACTTTATATACTCTTTCTGGAAAGTTAGGATCTTCAAAACCAGGAGGTTGCATCAAATAAACCTCTTCATCAATCTTTCCATACAGGAAAGCACTTTTCACATCCATTTGGTACACATGAAAGTTCTTGAATGAGGCATAAGCTAAGAACAGTCTAATAGCCTCTATCCTTGCTACAGGAGCAAAGACCTCATCATAATCTATTCCTTCTTCCTGAGTGTACCCTTGAGCCACTAGTCTTGCTTTGTTTCTCACCACAATTCCTCTTTCATCTCTTTTGCACCTGAACACCCATTTTGTACCAATTGCCCTCTTCCCATTAGGCAAATCAACTAGTGTCCAGACTTCTTGAAGTTTGAACTGCAACAGCTCCTCTTGCATGGATTCAACCCAACTTGAATCTTGCATAGCTTTGTGAATATTTTTGGGTTCCTCTTGTGATAAGAAACAGGCAAACTTGCAATTTTGTAGGTCCTTGTGGCTATTTCTCTGATGCAATGATTGAGCAAATAAACCTTGATGGAGTAGATCACCCAACCCTTTTGTTTTACTTCTGGTTTGTACAGCAGATTGTACATCACCAATTATCTACTCCTTGGGATGGTTCTTATTTATCCTTGTAGTTGGAGTAGGACTGACTTGAATAACAGACTCCATATTTGTCAAATCAGCTTCTGCTCCAAAAACATCCACAACATCATCATCTGTGTCATAGTAGATTTCCTCCAATTCAGGCATATGAGGAAAGTCAACATCATCATTAACACTTTCATTAAAGTCAGCAACAGAATCCTTGGGCACAGCAGCAGAACTACTAGGCTTAGCAGTAGAATGGGAATTACTATTGCTAGGCGTAGCAACAGAATGATTTGGCTTAGCAGCAGAATGGGAGATACTGCTGCTAGCTTTATTTCTTGTACTTCCATGCTTTGCTGACTTTTCAACATTCTTGCCATCATTAGAAGGTTTATCACCGCCTTCTGCATCATCCTTTGGTACTTCCTTATGAACAGCATCATCTTGTGAACTCTTTCCCTCTTTATCTGTTGGTGTGAAGAACTGATTAAACTTCCACTTCTCAATCAAAACAAACTCCTCTGCAGATTCATCCTTCTTTGCTTGTGTACCTGCATTGGGGTTAGTTTGTGTTCCTGCAGACATGTTAGTAGAACCTGCCAACATTGGCTCATAATTCATGGTCTTAGTCAAAGAATCAATGTCAAAGAGCCACTTAGGTTCTGTTACAGCAACATTTGGGGTATTTTCAGTAAATCTAACACGTAGATTTTCTTCCACATGTCTAGTTCTGCTATTGAAAACCCTAAATGCCTTGCTATTAGTTGAATATCCTACAAAGAAACCTTTGTCTGCTTTCTCATCAAACTTGCCTAGCTGGTCATTGGTATTTAGGATAGTGACAGGACACCCAAATGGTTTCAAGAAATCTATCATAGGTTTCCTACCATGAAGTAATTCATATGGGGTCTTGTTATGAGGCTTAACTACCTTACTCCTATTTTGCACAAAACAAGCAGTGTTGACTGCTTCAGCCCAAAAAGTAGTGGGTAATTTTGACTCAGACAACATAGTCCTAGCAGCCTCAATTAATGTCCTATTCCTCCTTTCAGCAACACCATTTTGCTGAGGAGTTCTAGCCACACTAAACTGCCTTAAAATACCTTTTTCCTCACAGAACTGATTCATTACATGATTCTTAAATTCAGTTCCATTGTCACATCTGATTACTTTGACCTTATGATTTACTAGGTTTTCTACTCTAGTAATGAAAGCCTTAAGAATGCCAGCAGTCTCATCCTTAGTTGCTAAGAAGAATACCCAAGTAAACCTACTAAAATCATCAGTGACAACTAAGCAATACATCTTCTTATTCAAGCTCTTCACAAAAGTTGGTCCAAACAGATCCATATGCAACATATACAAGGGTTCAGAAATAGAGTTCACCACTTTGGACTTACAAGAAGCTCTGTGTTGCTTTCCCATCTGACAAGCAACACAGGTTTCAGAATTTTCAAAAATTTTTGAAGGTAAACCTCTTACAAGGTTGCCTTTAACCAATTTATTTATTGTTTTGAAATTTAAGTGACCCAATCTTGTATGCCAAAGCTTGGATTCATCAATGGTGGCCTTTGCAAAAAGACAAGTTAAATCTCTTTTAGGAATGATGTTCTTAATGTCCACACTGTATATATTGTTTGTTCTAGGGACTTTAAGTAGTACGTCTGAATCATGAGGCAACTTAAAGTCAGGAGACAAAACAAGACAATCAGTGTCTGTAAAAAGAACAAAATTCTTTTTGTCACACATTTGTAAGACACTAAAAAGATTGAACTTAAGTCCCTCTACAAAATACACCTTTTCAAAATCCAATTTTCCTGTTCTAATAGTACCTTTACCAACAATCTTGCCACCTTTTGGATCATTGCCAAAAGCAACATAACCACCATCAAAAGCCTTAAAATTTTCCAAGTTGCTTTTGTCTCCAGTCATATGTCCAGAGCATCCACTATCAAAAATGCATTTATCCTTTAGCTCCAATTGTAGATTGCCCTGCACAAAAAGTAAGAAAATTAGTTTCTCTTTGGGACCCAAGCCATTACTGACTTGGATCTGCCTTGTGCATCAAAGTAATCATATTTCTTGAAGTCCATTGATGCACTGCTGTGTCTGGTTTTAGGTTTCCAGACCCAGCAAGCTGAGGCCTTAACAGCATAGAAATGAGTGCCCACAACAACATCAGTAACCACTTTTGGCTTAGCAGCAGAATGAGAAGTACTGCTGCTAGCTTTAGCAGTAGAAAACTATGTTTTCTTTGGAATGGGCCTTGGTGGTGCAACAGGAGAAATAGTCCTAGAAACACCATTTCTTAACAAAATCTCCCTAGGAACCATGTTTCTTTTGGGATGTGGGTGAGTCTTTCTAGCAAAGTTCCTATGGTTCACCCTAGTATAATGGTTCCATACAGGTTTTGGAGCACTAGTTTTCTTAGGTATTGAATAATAACAATCTTCTTGCAAGTGCTCAAAACTACCACAGCTGTGACATGCCTTCTTAACCAGTTCAAAGTCACTACCTAACTTGTGTGAGATCACCTGGTGCAAGTTTCTCTGGTTTTCTCTGGGCAAGTCACAAGTCTTCCTAGGATAATCTCTAGGTGTATCATCATACTCAGCCACTTTCCTAGAGATTCTACTTCCTAGTACAGGTTTAACAAACTCAGTATGTTTGACTTTAGGTTCAATTGGTTTAACATCCTCTAACCTTTTAGCTTTTGATGTTGTTTCTACCTGTTCATCATCACTATCTGATTCCCAATCTTCAATGATTGGTGCATCAGACAATTTTTCATCAATCTTAGGTGTACTAGTCTTATCAGATGTTTCATTATTTACTTGACTTGTTTCACCTACAGCTTGTGCAGCTAACTCAGATATAAAGGACAATTCTTTCCTAGTTGGTGCAAAAGCACTTTTAAGTGGGGGAGCCACTTCATTGTATCCTAGGCCACATCCTCTTTTAATCATCTGAGATTCAACTGCTTTATTTGCTAGAACAGATGCATATTGTTGTTTATCTATCCTAACAACATGTTTTTCTTTTTCATTTAAAGCTGAGTCTCTAGCTAATTCAGCTTCTACCACTCTTTTATTAAGCATGTTAATTTCACATTCTTTCTTAATTAGCTCAGTTTCAAGAGTATGAATTTTATCAGCATATTCTCCCTCAATTTGCTTAAGAAACTTAACCTTGTTTTCTAAAGATTTTAAACCATGTTGATATCATAAGTTATCAAGTTTGAGTTTATCAAATTCAACTCTTAAATCATCATACCTAGATTTCAGTTCCTCTATAGTATCTGAACAAGATTTAAATGAACATGAAGATTCATTTGATACCTCAGAGTCTGATCCAGAGGAGGAGTAACCCATAAGAGCAAAGTGTTGTTCTTTGGGTTCTTCATCAGCTACTAGTGCATAGTTGGGACCATCCTCAGCTTGGTCACTCCAGTCAAAATCTCCCAAGCCATCACATGAGACCATAGGAGTAGTAGGTTTAGCTTCTTCTATTGGAATCTGCCTTGGATTTTCCTTGATCTGCTTTGGTGCTCTGCACTCCCTTGCAAAGTGCCCCTTTCTGTGGCAGTTATAACACTCAAACTTTGATTTGTCAAACCCCACATTGTTCTGCCTTCTAAACTTAAGCTCTCTTCCAGTTCTCTTCAAGAATCTTCTTGCCCTCATAGTTAACATTGCAAATTGCCAATGCAAATCCATCTCTTCTAAATCATCAGGATCAACTTGATCTAGATCCTGACTCATTACTTGAGTACTTGTAGTTAGTTCAGTTAAGTAGGCACAAATAGCAGCATCACTAATGGTGTCACTATTTGTAGAACTAGCAGCAGAACCTTGTGAACTAGCAGCAGAACCAGTATGACCAACATCAGAATGAGTTTCTTGAATATTCCCAGAAGCCTTGTTATTAGAAGACATAAAAGCAAGGTTGTTTGAACTTGAAGAACTGGTTGAACCCTTGACTTCAGTTTCATAGACCTTCAAGTTGTTGTACAAATCATCCAAATTCATGGTTTCAAAGTCAGACTTGTTCCTCCAGACAACTGTGTGAGTATTCCATTCTGGTGCAAGACTCCTTAGAAACTTCAGATTAATATCTTCCTGTGCAATATTGACACTCAGAAGCGCCAACTGACTCACTAACTTTTGCAGTCTGTCATAAGTACCATCAATACTTTCATTGCTTGAAGCAGTGAATGTTTCAAATTCGTGCTTTAGCAAATTCTTTCTTGACTTTTTGGTGGCTTCATTCCCACCAAATCTGAGTTCAATTGCTGCCATCAACTCCTTGGCAGACTTGGTGTTGCTGAAGCTCAATTGGTACTCATTAGGTATCCCCATTAAGAGAATAGTGTGAGTTCTAATCTCCAGTTTCCTTTGAGCCTTTTCTTCATTGGTTTTGATGGGCAATACAGACCCATCAGCAACAGTCTTAGGCAGAGTATCTCCAGTTTGTATGATTTCCCACATTGTGTAGTCACACATCTTCATGTATTGTTCCATCCTCATCTTCCAAAGTTCATATTCTCCAACCTTGAGCATTGGAACCTTGGATGCAGTTACCATATGATGAGATTCAGACTCCATTGTTGATGATGAACAGATTTGAACTTTTCAAAATTCTTCTCGGTATCAGTTTCTAGATCACAAGCTTTGATACCACATGTTGAAGAATCTTTTACCCCATCTAGGATGTGTTTTACAAACACCATTGATATGCACAGCGGAATTAAGAACAATCAATGATGTTTAACAAGGTTGAATTTATTTAACCAAGGCGCCTCTTTATTGATACTAAATAATAAACTAACAACTACAAACGTGTACAATCACACGCTTCTACTCGACTCTCATTGAGAGATCTACATTTTTCTATAATTTTTTTTATACAGCCGCCCCTAAACCCTTTATAAATAGGGTTTTACAAATGACCTAACTTTCTCAAGAAGATAACTAATTATTACAATAAGTCCCTATTGTTTCATGTTTCTTCATTTCGGCATATATAGTTTTGTAATCATCAAATTATAATTCCCAACACTTGTTGATCCCAGATGAGCTTAACGATTTTGTTAATTATTTAGATATAAACCTAAAGCAATAGGTATAGAAACTGTTCTTGAATGATCTATTAATTACTATGCGAAAACTAGTAATTAATCTTAAGAAGAATTCATAATCAAACACAAAAGAATTCTCAAACAACACTTCAATAGGTGATATAAACATGAATTAACAATTAATTAATATAAAACGCAGCGGATAAACATCACCACAACGGATCCATAGTGCCATATGATCAATCAAATAAATAAACACATAATTTATACCTTTGTAGCGTGATCCGGGAGTCACCAACAAAACCCTTATGTTGAACACTATATGAAACCCAAGTGATCAAAATAGATCACCTCTATGATATGTCCACACTACACATCCTTGATCACCACCCGATGCTAGTCTAAACCCCGTAACAATGATTCTTGGTACAACCTACAATAGATAATATCAAGAGAAGATCAAAAACACAAAACCCTAAGAGGGTTGTTATTGTGCCGTGACCAAGAGAGGGAGAGGGGGAGGGAGAGAGTTTCAATTAACCTTAATGATAATTGATTGATTATGATTTGATCAAATCCCTTAATCTTATCATAATTATCTTACATTTAGGCCCCTTAACTAGCTCCATAATTCCCTTTGATCCCTCCATATGGCCGGCCACATTAGGGGCCCACAATGGGCTTGCCCGTTGTTGGCCCGGTCCAAAAACACTAAGTCTAACTTAGTATTTAATGGCCCGTTACCGATCTTGAGTTACGTAGTCGTTTATATATTGTAAATACGATAAATACAATCTATAAAATGGTGTCTCTGTGTATAAGTGTGTGACCCCATAGGCTCACATATGTCTAGCCATATAATTAGTGATTATGACACGAGCATTCTCCAACAGCTCCCACTTGCGACGTCATAATAATCAAGTAATTATACAAGCAATGGTTAGCGTCTAGCAACACGCCAAAGCCCCTAGAAATATGTGAGGTTAGTTTCTTAAACGTCTCATTTCAGATGGTTTATATGTCATCTATCCTTTTGTTTCAGATACCATGTTGAACATTAGACATGGATCAAAAGTCATTCTAAAAGTTCAACTATTATGTTTCTCGATACGGATATTGAACAAGATTACCAAGTGAATTAAGATTCATCTTAATCTCATTTGGGTACGGCCATACAAACATCTGTTCAATTCATCAAGGGGCCCAATAGTATCTAACTCCAAAACAAGTGGAGGAACAAATCCCATTTTGACTACACGTGTCATTCACATGCTTCATATCACTCCTGATAATGGCTTTTATAACTACCTTATTCAGGATAGCGTTTAACCATATCAAGGAATGAAATTCCACACGTGCAAGACCTGCTTGCATCTCAAGTCTGAGGATAAGAGACATAACCTCTTGCGAGATTCACTATTGACGACGATCCATGTAGTGAATACTCGTAGGTTGGGTCAATCCAATGTTCATCCCAATGAACAACATGTGAGTGTGGCAAATAAATCACCAACACGCTCACATTTGTCTTAATTTGATGATACTCCCGTATCGTCAACCGACAATGGATAATTTTAGAATAAATAAATTATTCATGGATTAAACATGCAAATATAGAACACAGTAGTATAAATGAAGACGATCATACCCGGTATATCAATTCATTGTATAATACGACTGCTTACAGTTCCATTATCCAAATACTAAAAACAGATATGCATAAGACTACTCATAGGTCGGGATCCGATGTTCCCACCATGATCGAATCATGTTGTACAAGACAACAAGTAGTCATCTGAGTAAACTTTGAGAATACTTGTTTCAAAACTCATGAAAGGTTTGAATGATGATTGTCCTTTGTATGTGCACATTCAAGTACAAGACGAGTATCGCAACAATACATTCCATAGGGTGTTTGAAGCCAGCAAAACACCTACTTTAGATAGTCATCTGAATAGTTTCTCAAACTATAAAGTATTCTTATTCTTTTAATGTATAACGCATTAATGCTCTCAGTCGAGCACATCTAGTCAGCAATGTCATCATTCATGATGACATCCTACCATGACTAGGGTTGAGTATTATCTCAGTTAAATAAGCATCAGCGTATGCAAACAAAACAGAGCTCCTCAATTATCCGTAAACGTTTGAACATATCTTTGGTCCTATGTAGGTCCAATATAATGTTCGTTTAACAATTATCTAACGACTTTCACTTAGATATTGGTTGTTATCAACTCATCTTGCATTCATGCAAATGATAAATATATAGTCCAATACTTAATATGACTTACATGATGAATCCTTCAGTCAAACTTAAGATTTCCAATCATGTGTTCAATCTCATCAAGTAAGATTGATCATTGAGACTCCCCTCAATAACGTTTCATATTGTGTTTAGACTTAATAACCGCTTATGTTTATTCTAATAAACATATATATAACAAGGTTATATGTTTTATTTTATAAATCCCTCAAGAGAAACTTCATTCCAAGCTAAGGATTAAAGTCTAGCTTAGGTGGAATATTGTTTCTAATATGTCAATGACATATGAGATTTAAGAAAATAAATAAAATGCTCCAACTTGCTCTCAGTGTACTTAGGAGTAATCTTATTAATCAAAATCAAGTTAATGATTTTATGATTAACACAAGATCTCTGCTCCTAGATGCATGATCTAATCCACACATGGATTCTTTTATCTTGTATACTTAATAAAGATTACATGGATTCATAAACCCTTTTGATTACTCATCGTCCTCGCAAAGGTAATCAACAAGAAAAGTGTTTTGATATCCTATTGTCATATTTCATATACATGAAATCAGGTATGACAATTAATCGTCTTTATACATTTAATGTTTGTAGCTAGGAAAATTTAATCATAGTCAATTTATTGAGTACGAGTAAACTCCATTTACTACACGTGCATTAAATGTGTGTACAAGTTTGTCCTTTTGAGTCTTCTCATCAAGAAACTCATTCTTAACCTCACAGTCTAACTGATTAGTAAGAGATCAATCAAACTCCACGAGTGATTGTCTTTCAAGGACTGCATCTTAACATTCATAGTTTTGAGCTACTCATCAGATACAATATCTGATAATGCATCTCAGTAGTTAGCAGGTTTACCATGATCCTCTAACTTATGTCCCTCAGCATTGATATAAAAACTATATCATTCAGGTGCAAGAGGTATCCTTGTGGATTTATGAATGAGAGATATCAATCTATGGTTTAACATATCCATGTTCAACCTTAGTATGACATTAGCAAGTGTACTCAGAAGGTCGTGTATTTAGTTCTTGAACAACTTCAAGGTCTAAAGGTACTCCCACTTGCTTTTGTATGTAGAGACTAATCTCTAGATACTAAGCATCTTGAGTAACAATAAATTGTTTTCAAGTGGGACATCCAAAATACACCGTCAGTTCTTGACTCTAGTTTGTTAATTACTTACTCTTAAGTAGTTAACAAATTCAGAACTTCAATTAAGACATAATGAGATTCATCCCATGCCATAATACAATGGTGTCTTAAATTCCTTCTGGGTTGGAATCATATTGAGTGTACACATGGCACATCCAATTTCTAACCTTGATAGCTTTGGAGGTAAAAGAGTTTAAGTTATCAAAGATCAAACAATATCAATAGTGTTTGATTTTCCATGATGGACATACCATAAAGTTGTGGTATTCCATGAGGACTGATGTTTTGAGACTATCACACAACTCATTAGATGAACTTATACTTTTGAGCTTACATATCTACCAACTGAGTCAAACCAGATGGTATCAATAGTAATTTTAGCCTATTGCATACTTTACTTCATGTGTATGTTTTGACTAGAAAACATAAAAATTTAATATTATACGTCGTAAGTGTACATGTCCTAACAAGAAGACATAACAAATCAACGTCTTACTTTACGTTTTAAGTCTTTCAAGAATTAACGGAATTGATGTTTGTGTATTTACAAGAGACCTAAACATATTCAACTAAAGTAATTACGAGCGCCGACTCTTGGCCTCAATAGTATATTCAAGTTAATTTTGTACTTCATGATTATGAGTTTACAAGAAAACATAATCATATTTACTAAACAATTCAGTGAATATGTTGAAGTAGCTTTTCATGATATCTTGATATTTGTTCTAATTAGGGCAACATACATTTTATGTGTAGAAGTCCTAGTAGAATTTTAGTTTCTTACCTTACAGTCAAGAAAAACTATTAGTCATATTGTTATATGTTGTACCTTGCACACAATTAAGATTTCTCCCACTTGTGCATGGCAAAACATCGTGAGAGTATACAAGCACCACTACGCTCTTGTGTTTGTATGAGCAATATGACAATGTCTAAGATAACATATGATTTTTAGTCAAAATCAAAATATAGATATGTAGAACTTTATCGTTTTAATAATGAATCATGCACAACAAGTTTATAGATAACATTTCAGGAAGCAACATCAGGAACGCGACAAGTTATCTTATAAAATTTTATGCAATGGTTCTTATATAAACTATGATGCTTAATATGTGGAAAGTAATGTATTATTTCAAGACAATCTGGAAATAAGATGGGCAACTTGCAAGGTATTAAAGCTTACAGCTCCCACTGGATTAGACAACATTACATGCGTTTCGTCACCAGTAATATAATCACGTAGCTCCCACTGGATTAGACAACATTTTATGTGTTTCGTCACCAGTGGAGAGTGAGTGGTGATTGGATACTTTCCATCTTTCTTTGAATATCTACACATTATTGCTAATGTGAGTCACTTTGACTAATAAACATGTACTTAGGTATTCAAGAAAGTGCATCAAGTTCTAACATATAGATGATGGGTTAGCCATCATTGCTATTTTAACTTGAAAATAGGTATGCATTTCCTCCATAATTGGTCTACTTTACCACAAGGGTATGTAGGACCTTAGTAGGCATATTGGGTTAAGGCAAACTGCTAGGTAATCATGCTAGTAATTGCCTTTACCACATTGCGGTTTATTGATATTTTCTGTCTTCTAATTAAACTCATTTTAGTTTGGTAGCTATAGAAAACGTGTTCTCTAGTTATCCAAATATCTTATGTTTCATCAATGTTTCAAAACCGAAACAAGGGTTATAAAACAACGTTGAAGGAATAAGATGTGTAACCATACTTAACCGTTTTGACTTTTACAAGACATCACGATTTCTAGAGTAGGTTTTCCTTGAGTTTGATTAGAATTAGGAAAATTCAAATATTCCTATTATGGCTTTTCCTCATAAAGAAAAAGGATAGGAACAAGTCTCTTTCTTACAAGGAAAGAGCGACTCAGTTCGTACTTTTAACAAGAAAAGAACAAACTTTTGTTTACGGTTGTGTTGCATTAATTCATTAATTGAATTTACAAAGTTCAATTTTAGTATTTTCGATAATTATCCTTTTATAAATTAACTACCCCATGTTTATAATATAAAACAATTAATTTACGAAAAGGCTAAGATCCACATTGTGCTTCTACTATCACATCAGTTGATCTGCTAGCAATAGTAGATTCAATTGGTAGGCGACGATCACCAATTGTATTACATGTACAACTCTTAGATCCTTATGGGACTCATGGCATCTAGTGTCAAACAACTAGTATCATGTAGGCATGTTTAGTCCCATCTTTGCCTCGGGTCAAGGTCTAACCGCTTAACTCGATTAAGTCATCCAATTTGAAAACGTGTGATAATATATCTAGGTCTCACGCATAGAGAATAGTCACCTTGGGTTACAATTCAACCTAGGTCCCACGCATAGGCAAAAAGTAATTGCAAGTGTCCTCAAAATTGGACGGCACGACTTAAATTTTGACGAGTAAAATATTTTGATGTGAATCAAAAACGTGTACGAAAGAAGCATGCATTCATTATTCGTAGCACAAGTTAAAAACATTTCTTAACTTAAGTCTAATCATTGTTTTAATTTATGTGTGTCAAGTTGTCCATTTTCAAGACTAATATAAATCCTAAGTGGATTATTAAGTTTGGACAATACAATAAATAAATAAATAAACAACTTAACTAGTTTAAGTGTTATTTTGAAAAACAATGATTTTAAGTTTCAAATCATATTTAAACTTAGTTAAACTAAATCATAAGACTTAGTTCAAAATGGTTTATGTTTCGTTTTAAGTTTTAAGAAAACAATTTTCGTTTTACATGTAGTCACAACATACATGAAACAACCAAACAAACATACAACCACAATATGCAAAGCCTCAACCGATGAAAATCCTATGCTTGGTCTCGTGAGCCATCACGAGAACCAAGAGTCAACTAGGGACATAAACCACAACCACACGGAGGGCTCCCACTTGCCCCAAGACAATCATGGACAAGTAAAAAGCCCATAATGCACATGAACTTCAGTTTCTGTCAGCCCAGTTTTTCTGTTTTGCAAGGCCCAAAAGCCCAGGAAGATCACCTCCTCATGATTCGGCCCAATTGACAAAGTTGTAGCCCTATGTCTTGCGGACCTGCACCAAAAATTTTAGAAAAAAAATACCTTACCAATCAGCAGGTAATCACGTTTTCCCAACAGGTGTCCAGCAGCAACTTTCAGTCTACAACTCTTCAATCTTTCGCCTTTTGCTTCCAAGCTCTTGTTTACAATATATATAAAGTAAAATACAACTAATCTACTTTGTATCTACTGTAAAATGCCCAAACATTGGCTACACCAAAAATGAATTACATTACAAAAGTGCCGAAACAATGGGAAACCCCAAAACAAGAAAAACCAACCAACAATCACAATCACAACGCACAAGTGGTCTAGGTTTTCATCGGCTTTGCATATGAACACATAATAATACATTCAAATAAATATTATTACATGGTGTTGGCTAACTCCATGGACAAACATGCATGTATTTTCCATGGATAACAAAATAAATAACAAGAAATAAATTGTTAGCCAACGAATCGAAGAAATAATTAACAAGAATTAAAACCCCGAATGGTACGCGTGACAAATGGCCAAAGACTCAAACCCCCCTGATGTTAGGACCTTCTTAACACCATTTTACCACAGAAAAATAAGCCTCATGGGCTGATTTGAAATCGGGTTAAAAATCTTCCAAAAAACGCGTTTTTAGGCCATTTTACGGGTACCGATCAAGTAAACAATTGATGTATGCATAACAAATGACTATAGGATCAAAAAGTCCAGATCTTAAGACCTTCTTAAGGTCGACTTATTCATAATATTTAAGCCCTAGGGGCTGTTTTAAAATAACACCTTTAAATCCATTAAAAAACAACGTTTTTAGCCATTTTTACGCATACAAGATGATCATATGACGACATATGATGGCTCGTGATACCACTATAGGTGATATAAACATGAATTAACAATTAATTAATATAAAACGCAGCGGATAAACATCACCACAACGGATCCATAGTGCCATATGATCAATCAAATAAATAAACACATAATTTATACCTTTGTAGCGTGATCCGGGAGTCACCAACAAAACCCTTATGTCGAACACTATATGAAACCCAAGTGATCAAAATAGATCACCTCTATGATATGTCCACACTACACATCCTTGATCACCACCCGATGCTAGTCTAAACCCCGTAACAATGATTCTTGGTACAACCTACAATAGATAATATCAAGAGAAGATCAAAAACACAAAACCCTAAGAGGGTTGTTATTGTGCCGTGACCAAGAGAGGGAGAGGGGGAGGGAGAGAGTTTCAATTAACCTTAATGATAATTGATTGATTATGATTTGATCAAATCCCTTAATCTTATCATAATTATCTTACATTTAGGCCCCTTAACTAGCTCCATAATTCCCTTTGATCCCTCCATATGGCCGGCCACATTAGGGGCCCACAATGGGCTTGCCCGTTGTTGGCCCGGTCCAAAAACACTAAGTCTAACTTAGTATTTAATGGCCCGTTACCGATCTTGAGTTACGTAGTCGTTTATATATTGTAAATACGATAAATACAATCTATAAAATGGTGTCTCTGTGTATAAGTGTGTGACCCCATAGGCTCACATATGTCTAGCCATATAATTAGTGATTATGACACGAGCATTCTCCAACAAACACTTCAATATATTTAATACGGCTGCTCAAAAGCAACAGGGTTACAAGATAACCTTGAAGTGATCGAATTACAAAAGATACGTATGCTAACAAATCATGTGCTAACCCTAACCCTAGATCCTCCTTTTATACTCTAAGGAGTCCTAGTCGGTTACAAAACTTTCTATACAAGAATAATATCTATACGTATCTTTACCATAAACAAACTATACATATCTAATAAGCAGCAGCATCATTACTCTAGCAGCAGAATCATCTTAGGCTAGCAGCAGTTTGATACTTAGCTTATTTCACTACTCGTCAAATATCATCAGCAGCAGAATAAATATACTAGCAGTAGAATGATTAAGCTTGGCAGTAGAATCATACTTGGTATATTTCCATTAAAACCATGAGCAGCAGAATAACATTCATAGCAGCAGCATCTTCAAAACCCAACAACCTTGTAACAATATCTAAATGTCGTTGATGACGTATAGTCCGCATTCGGGTCACGAACCCGACCCATACTCAAGTCCATCACGAATGGGCTCAAGCCCATCAAGAATGGGCTATTGCGATAACGGTTTGGGCTTACGCTGGCCCAAACCCGAAGTTATTTATGGTCTTGATAGGATATCTCTTATTTATGGGATATGTATCAAAACCGACCTATGCGGGATACGCTGAGGAGTAAGGAGCACGAAACCAACTAGGGTTTCGTGCGTATATAAAGAGTCTCTCGACTCTCATCAAAGGTACGATTTACAAACCCTAACTCTTCAACTAAACCCTAAAAACCGATTACTTACTCTCATGCCGGAGGATAATCGTGGGAGACAATCCCACGATAAGCCTAACGGTGTCTTTTTGTTTTCTTAGTGCGCAGGTCTCAAGCATTAAGATCTGATTGGTACGGAATCAAGGAACGCCCAACTTTTGTATCAACAAGTGGCGCCATCCGTGGGACCCTACACTGAGAACTCTACGAAGAATTAGAATGACGAAGCATGGAAACCCAAATCAGCGGACTCCGCAGACAAAGAAAACACATGACGACCTACTGGGGAAGAAGCAGCAAACCAATTCTGCCGCTAAGCCGCCCTCTGGAACAACCAGTGCGCCCAAAAGCCTAGGATCATACTCAGATCTGGCTTTTACCCCAGTAGAACCAATCACAAGGACTACCCATGCTACTACAACAACCACTAGCACGGTGGATCTAATGCGCACTCCTCTCACCATGCCAGAGTTAAACTTCACTGAACCGCCAAATGCGCCCACCCGAAACAAGGGTCCTGATTTGGAAACAGACACTCTCGCGCTAGAAGGAGTTGCGCCTGAACTAGCGCCAAGTGATTTCGTGTCCCAGAACTACGAAACCTTGGCTGCGCTAATGCGAGAGGAAGCGAAAATGAGGTCAAGTCAAAGCCTGCACGCCAGGCTCAACTTCGATCCTGAGCATGAAGCATCCCCACCGCGCTACCGAAAGGAAAGACGCGAAAAGGATAGCCGCAAACACCCAGTGTTTACTAGGATTGGAAGGAAGGTTGTGGATGACGAACTAGCCGACTTTCAGTATCTGGAGGAGCATGAAGATGGGGAACGGCGCGCCAATGTCCACACTAGGCTTGGTAGTCGCAGGGTTCATGATAGGCTTGGGCGACGGTGCTCCCCAAGTGAAAGCCCTTCAAGCTCTGATTCCGAGGATAGTCGGCGCAAGCGCCGCAGAGGAGCAAGCTCAGATTCCGATAATAGTCGACGCAAGCGTCGCAAAAGAGTAAGCTCATCCTCAGGTGACTCCTCGGACAACGAGGACAAAGAAACAGGACACTGGAAATCAAGGGGAAAATACCGCGACCAGGAAGACGAAGACATGTCTCGTCCCTGGCGCCGCCAAAAAGTTGATGCGTTCACTCGGCGCATCAGCGATTTTTCGGAAAATAAGAGAAGGCGCATGCCTGCTAATGTCAAAACATATGATGGGACAGGTGATCCTGATGATCACCTAAAAATTTTCGAATCAGCAGCCACTATCGAAAATTGGCCACAACCTGTGTGGTGCCACATGTTTAACTCTACATTAGTAGGGAATGCGCGCAACTGGTTCAGTAAGCTTCCACGCAGAAGCATCGGTGGGTTTGAAGAGTTGCGAAAGGCGTTTCGTTTAAACTTTACTCAAAGGAAGAAGTGCGCCAAAAACCCTGTCGAGCTCGCTAGGGTAAAACAGCGCCAAGGGGAATCCACAAGCGCTTTTATGGAGCGCTATAAGGACGAATGCATACACGTCAAGGCGTGCCCAGAAATACAAGGTCCTTTGATGAACTGATGAAGCGCACGAGGTCCTTCGTCCAAGGAGAAGCCGCCGCTGCGGATAGCAAGAAAGGCTACTCAAACCATAGGTCACAAGAAGAGCCAAGGAGACAATCCAATGACCAGAGTAGCAATCGTAACAAAAGCTATCGCAGCCAAGGGGGCGGACGGGGAAACGACAAGTATACCCCACTAACGAAGACTCCAAGGGAGATATTTGCAACGGAAGGCGCGAACTTTCCGAGACCCCCACCAATGCGCACCCCAGAAGGGCAGCGCGTAGGGACCGGGTACTGCGAGTATCACGCACAGAAGGGCCATACCACTAATGAGTGTGTCCAATTGCGCCAACTAATTGAGAAACTAGTAAAAGAAGGCAGATTGGACCATCTCGTTAAAAATATTAAGGATGGGAAAGACAAGCAGAAAACCGGAGGCAAGAAAGAAGCGCCTAAGGAAAAAGCTGATACTATCTACATGATACAATCATGGCAGCGAAAGACTAGGCAAAAGGTGAGCCAGAAATTTTCTCATGGAAGCGAAATCTCTTTCCCCACCTTGGCTGCGGACAACGCAGTGGCAGAACCACTCACCATTGAGATAAATGCGGGGGGTCACGATATCCACCGCATGTATGTTGATGGAGGGGCATCAGCGGATATAATGTATGAACATTGTTTCAAGAGATTGCGCCTCGAGATACAAAAACAGTTAAGTCCAGCCACGACTGCGCTTACTGGCTTTACAGGAGAAAAGATATGGCCCATGGGGCAACTGCGCCTACTAGTCGCTGTTGGTAGTAAGGAACACTCCACGACAGCCTGGATGAATTTTATGGTGATCAGATCTCCTTCATCATACAATGGCATTATTGGAAGACCAGGAATCTCGGCAATACACGCAGTACCGTCCACAGCGCATGGGATGCTCAAATTCCCAGTAGAAGGTGGCATTGTCACCATCTACAATAACGCCGCACCACCTCAAGAATGTAACACGATTACATGCGAAACAATGCAAACCCCAGAACAGAGCGCAGCTAAAGTATCAAACCTAAAGGTTGCAATTCACCCTGAATACCCGGAGCAAGAAGTATCGATAGGGGGATCGTTGTCTGACAAAGGAAGAGCGGCCGTGTGCGCACTCTTGCAAAGGAATCTGGATATCTTCGCATGGGAACCAAAGCACATGACTGGTGTGCCACGCTCGATTGCAGAACACAAGCTGAAAATCCGACAAGGATATTCCCCAATAGGGCAGAAAAAGCGTGGCCAGGCTCCAGAGCGCGCAAAAGCCATTCTGGAAGAAGTACACAAGCTTGTGGACGCAGGCATCATGCGAGAAGTCTATTACCATGATTGGCTCTCCAATCCAGTAATGGTCAAGAAGAGCGATGGTAGTTGGCGGATGTGTGTGGACTTCACTGATCTTAATAAAGCATGTCCACAGGACTGCTACCCACTACCAGAAATAGACTGGAAGGTAGAATCTTTGTGCGGGTACCCCTTTAAATGTTTCTTGGATGCATACAAAGGGTACCACCAAATCCAAATGGCTAAGGAAGACGAGGAAAAAACAGCCTTCCACACAAGCCAAGGCGTCTTTTGTTATACAAAGATGCCTTTTGGCCTGAAGAATGCGGGCGCAACCTACCAGCGACTGGTAGATAATGCATTTGAAAAGCAGGTGGGCCGCAACCTAGAGGTCTATGTGGACGACCTTGTCATAAAAAGCCATACAGAAGACGAAGTGGTGCGCGACATTGAAGAAACATTCACAACACTACGAAAGATCAACATGAAGTTGAATCCTAAGAAATGCACTTTTGGCGCTACAGAAGGCATGTTCCTAGGATATTTGATAGAACCAGATGGCATTAAGCCATGCCCAGAAAAAACAGAGGCTGTCATCCAACTTCCTTCACCGTGCACGCTGAAAGAAGTTCAATCTCTGAATGGAAAGTTAGCCGGTTTGAACAGATTTCTGTCCAAATCAGCGGATAAGTCACTTCCTTTATTTAAAACACTCAAGAAGTGTACAAAAAAGGGTGACTTTCGCTGGACTGCGGAAGCAGAAGAAGCTTTCACACAGCTTAAGCAATATATAGCAGCGCTTCCTAAGCTAGTTGCACCCCGACCAGGGGAGGAGCTAATCGTCTACTTATCTGCGACTCATGGAGCGGTCATCGCAGTGCTACTGACAGATAGGAATTCTGTACAAACGCCGGTATATTTTGTAAGCAAAGCACTCAAGAAGACATAGATTAACTACAGCCCAATGGAGAAGTTGGTCTTGGCGTTGGTATTTGCCGCCAAAAGACTGCGTAGATACTTTCAAGCGCACCCAATAGTAGTGATTATAGACCAACCTATCAAACAAGTTATCTCTAAACCTGACGCATCGGGGCGGTTACAAAAATGGAGTGTGCTACTAGGCGAGTATAACATCTCTTACAGACCACGCGCTGCGGTTAAAGGGAAAATACTAGCAGACTTCATCATCGAAAAACCAGATACCGATGACGCACCTCCACCGAGCAAGGTAGAATTACAAGAACCATGGGTCCTGTTCACCGATGGATCTTCATGCGTGGATGGGTCGGGCGCTGGCCTTATCCTCACTAATCCAGAAGGAATGGAATTCACTTACGCACTGCGTTTTGAATTCACAACCACGAACAACGAGGCAGAATATGAAGCCCAAATCGCCGGATTACGCATTGCAAATCGAATGGGTGTACGTAACCTAGAAGCAAATGTGGACTCCCGATTAGTAGCCAACCATGTGTTGGGCGAATATGTGGCTAAAGAGGATAACATGGTCCAATACCTCGACAAGACCAAGTCACTAATACAAGGTTTTGACAGGTTTACCATTAAGCAAGTTCCTAGAGGTGAGAATAAGAAAGTGGATGCGCTAAGCAAGATCGCATCTACTAGCTTCGCGCACCTGTCAAAACAAGTTTTAGTGTAGATCCTAAAGAACAAATCCATCTCGGAGATGGAGATATCTACGGTGATAGAAGAGCAGTATCCTACATGGATGACCCCCATCATCGAATTCAAAAGTAAGGGCAAACTGCCCGATGAGTAGAAGGACGCTCGACGGATACGGCGCACAGCGCAGAGGTTCGAGCTCAGAGATGGTATCCTATATTGGCGCTCATTCCTACAACCATGGCTTAGGTGCGTTGGACCTCTTTAGGCGGATTACGTACTCCGAGAGATCCACGTTGGGTCATGCAGTATGCATTCAGGACCACGGTCCGTCGTAGCACGCGCATTGCGCTCAGGATACTATTGGCCTACTATGCACCGTGATGCGCGCGATGTGATAAAGAAATGCAACGACTGCCAAGTTCATAGACCCATCCCGCGCAGACCACAACAAGAGCTAACACCTATCACCTCTCCATGGCCATTCTATAAGTGAGGTATTGACATTGCGGGTCCCTTCCCTGTCGCAGCGGGAGGATTGAAATTCCTTATTGTCGCAATAGACTACTTCACTAAGTGGATTGAAGCAAAAGCAGTTGCGACAATCACAGGTAATCAAGTAAAACGATTCGTTTGGGAAAACATTGTATACCGCTTTGGACTACCTGGGGAAATTGTTTCGGACAATGGAAAACAATTCCGTGATAACCCGTTCAAGGACTGGTGCGCAGAGCTAAATATCACATAACACTTCGCATCAGTTAAACACCCACAAACCAATGGTTTAGTTGAGCGCGCAAATCGTAGTCTAGGCGAAGGAATTAAAGCACGCCTGGACAAACACAAAGGAAGATGGGTGGACGAATTGTCGCATGTCTTATGGGCGCACCGCACGACAATAAAAGTTAGCAATGGAGACACTCCTTTTTCCCTTGTCTACGGGACAGAAGCTGTCATACCAGCTGAAATTGGGATGCCAACCATCCGCACCGCGGAAGTTAATGTCGCGACCAATGACGACGAACGACGAATAGACTTGGACCTATTGGAAGAAAGGCGCGAGCGCGCAGCTATACGTGAAGCAAAAACCAAGTCAAAAATGAAGGGATACTACGATGCTAAAGTTCGAAGCACCTCATTCAGACCAGGCGACTTTATGTATCGCGCTAATGATGCAAGCCACGCAGAAAACACAGGTAAACTTGGACCAAAGTGGGAAGGACCCTATGAGGTCATTGAAGCACTAGGACAAGGCGCGTACAAGCTGCGTGACATGGATGGCCGTGAGCTACAACGTACATGGAATATCTGCAATCTCAAGAGATGCTATCTTTAGGAAAAGGTTACGACCCAATACACGAACACCTCCGCACTTTAGTAAGTGCTCAATAAATATCCGTGTATTTACATTTTTGTTTCATTTAGACAAATGTTTTATCTTTTCACAAAAACTTGCAAGTATTAATAAAATGTTGCGGTTTCTAGCTAACTCCGCGACACACTTTACTTTATTGTCTACATATTATTTATGTCTCAATATGGTTTGTTACATTATCTTTTGCCTACATGGCGTGCATGCACTAATTAAAAACCCACGATGGTAAAAGGATGAGTAAACCTACTAAATGACTCGTTGAGTAAGAGGGTTGCAAACCCATCAACATCGGATCACGCATCCTTGTTAAACACCTTACTCTCAAGACGTTGGAGTAAGTTCGATGCGTACCCCACGACAGATACACATCAATGCACACTGTGCGCGTTTAACAAATTAGGAGTTAAGACAATTAACCCCTTAATATGGTATTAGTAGCACGCTGCAATCCATACACTTGTGCATCCCACGATGGATACACAACAACTTGTGCATTTCATACACGCTTATGTTATACACAATTAAGTCATGAATTTCATACACGATTATGATATAAGTGATTATAGATTCTTGTAATCTTTTGTAATGTGTTTATACAAACGGTTTGATTCTTAGACATCTTTTACGCAAAGACAAAATAACTAAGTACAAACGTTATAACCACAATCAAATTTGATACAATATGCATACAATCGTATTTTTCAAATCAACACTTCATTATGGATAACAAGTTCATAAAAAGTACATATTCAACGTGCATAAATGCAATAAAAAGTGGACATACCACAAAACATCACTACATCAAAATTACCAAGACATGCTACGAGTACGCCTGAGCCCTGAGCTACCCGCTTGGCGCGCCACACTACCAGCATCTTTAAGCCTCTGCAACAGGTCAGCATCCTTGGGTGCTACCGTGGGCACGCTAACAGGCACTTCATCAGATCTGGGAATGTGCGCTGCACCAAGACCACAAAGAATGGCTTTCCCCTTCATGCCGTTCTTCCTGGAAAGTCTCATCTCATGGGCTTCTAAAGACTCCCTCAATGAAATTTCCTTCTCAAGGGCAAAAGGGTTGAGGATGTCACGGGGACGAGCAAAAATAGGCACATGTAGCTGCGACACATCTGGCTTCAGAAAGTAGTCAAACTGTTCCTCAGCGTCTTCGGATGAGTGCCTAACCAAGGTTAAACCCTGCATGATCACACTTATGGGGTAATCCTGGTCACGTTCCAGCTGTGCAATATGAGGAAGCTCAAAAAGTTTCAACTTCTCCATAGCAGCAACAAGTTCACCATAAGCGTTCTCATTATAACCAGGTACTTCGGAAGGAGACATAGCCAAAACCTTGGTCGCACACAGCTCCTCTATAGCTTCTGCCTTACCACGTGCCAGTGCACATTGAAACACACCCCCAAATGAGTCCTTGACCTCTCGAGACTCCAGCGTGGTCAAGGCAGCAAGATGCAAGCCATGGCTGATAAGCCACCTGCGCTCAGCAATGGTTGACACCAAATGTGGATACAACTCCTCATCATATTCGATGCTGAGCTTGCGCAGCTTGATCTCCCGATTCTCAAGCGAACTCTCCACAGCCTTGCGGAACTCCTCCAAGTTAGAGAAGAGTCTCCCCTTATTTAGCTCCATATACTTCAAGGCCCAAAGGCAGGAGGCCTTGTATTCTTTTGCTCCAGTGCGCTCTTGATTCAGTTCGGTCATGAGCGACATCTTCTCATCAGCAATTTTTTGGTCGTACACAGCAGATGCCCTCAATTCAGCCTACGCATCAGCCAACTGCGCCTTCAGAACGTCAATCTCTTTGTCCTTCTGCGCAACCAGGCTACCCTCACCACCATATTCAGCCTGTAGCCGCGCAACCAATGAAGCTTGGTGCGCAGCAGCCAACGCCAACTCCTCTATAAGGCGATTTCTTGGCGCATCTCCAGAAGATTTTTCCTCATCCACTGGACTTTCAGGCACAAACTCACCAACATATGCAGAACCAGTCTTGGGTGGCGAATTCCCAACATATGCATCATCATCAACAGCAGTTTCAGCACTGCACGCAAATAACAAAGTTACTCTATAGTATTAAACGCGGATTAAAAGACTGAAGATCCAAAGATATAAGTACTTACTTGAGGGGAGGAGTTTTATGCGATGACGCACCCTCCTCAGATGATTGCCTGACAGAAATAGCAGGGCGCTTACTTGATGTCCCTGCGCCATCATCACCAGACGATCTCTTGCGCTTTAACCCTTGGCCCTCCTCCTCAGACTCATCCATAGCACTCCCCGACGAGTCTATATGCAATAACTCCACAGGGATCTGCGACCCAGGAGCGGGAAAGCTACGCAGAGGAGTAGCCATAGTGACACCTGTGGGGACCTCCCCTGTCTCCTCTGTCTCCTCTGTCTCCTCCTGCGCGATCACCATCGTGCGCCCTGCAGTAGCCTGAAGTACTGGCTCCTCTCCAACCTGAGTGGGCTTCGCCAAGCGAACAACACCGAACAAATCCATCTCTGCGCAACAAAACAACAAACAAACACAAAATATGTTAGATAAGCTATAAAAGGAAGAACGCTTACAACTACTAAGCGAAGAGGAAGGAAGAGACAAGCACCCACCCCGGCTATTTTCATCCAAAAATGTTGGCACTTCTTCCGGACTACCGAAGTAATTGCGACTGATGCCCATGTGCACCAAAAACTCTTCTGGGTACGCTTTGATCGGTATGCGATTGGTATTTATCGTATCCGCATCAACCACGTTATACAATCCGGGGTCTGGGCGCTCGTCTCTCGGTAATGATTCTCGAGTGTAGAAATCAAAAATCCATGGGAAAAATGCACTATCAACCCAAAAGAATTTTTCTCTCCAATCCCTCAGTGCGTCTAACTTCTCCGTATAGCACTGCAGCGGCCCTGCGCGCTTGGAGAAGGAAACCCACCCGTTTGACCACGACGTGTGGTAAAACGCGCGGAAGAGATGAATTGTGGGTTCTATCGCTAACAAGCGACAATTCACTTCAAAATTGGTTATTTTTGCTGCACCTATACAGTGCAGCTGGGAAATATGAAGACGGTAGTGATTTAGAATATCGCACAAAAAGAGGGAAATGGGCGCACGCTGGTTAGCGAATTCGAAAAAACGCGTATATACCCCTACTTTCCCTTGCGGGAAATTTGCTATTGACGCATTTGCTGCCGGAACAACCGGATGCAATGCGAGAGGGATGTAATAATCGGAGGTGAACTGACGGAGTTCATCCTCAGATATATCGGAATTAAAATCGGACAATTGAAGAACCATGATTAACCTTCAATAACTCTTATAAGCAAACGCGCTATTACCTTAGCTTTTGTTGATTTTTTGATCGCTGTTCAAAGGCTTAACAATGGTGGAAAGTAATGATTTTTACTGTGGTTGCCACAGTGAAAAGACGGCTAGCCTTTATATAGGGTTACACATATTGGTGGATGGATGACACATGTACCCCACTTGCCTCAATCGTGTGGCTGGGACGCAAAAAGGTAAAGCACTTTTTCACCCACCCCTCACGATTTACGAAGGAGATACGGATGTACTTGGACTAGATTAATTTTCTTTTTCAGGCGGGAAATACTTGAAACTTCCCCGCTACGCATCAAGAAATATTTTTAGCTACAATTGTTAGTCTAGCATCCGCAATTTCGCATTGCGCACACTAGACTGGGGGGACATGATGACGTACAGTCCGCATTCGGGTCACGAACCCGACCCATACTCAAGTCCATCACGAATGGGCTCAAGCCCATCAAGAATGGGCTATTGCGATAACGGTTTGGGCTTACGCTGGCCCAAACCCGAAGTTATTTATGGTCTTGATAGGATATCTCTTATTTATGGGATATGTATCAAAACCGACCTATGCGGGATACGCTGAGGAGTAAGGAGCACGAAACCAACTAGGGTTTCGTGTGTATATAAAGAGTCTCTCGACTCTCATCAAAGGTACGATTTACAAACCCTAACTCTTCAACTAAACCCTAAAAACTGATTACTTACTCTCACGCCGGAGGATAATCGTGGGAGACAATCCCACGATAAGCCTAACGGTGTCTTTTTGTTTTCTTAGTGCGCAGGTCTCAAGCATTAAGATCTGATTGATACGGAATCAAGGAACGCCCAAATTTTGTATCAACAGTCGTGTTATCTGACTTTTGATCATACGCGTCTTGATTAGATAGAAAATCGGCTATCAATGTTATATCTTGCAAAAACACTAGTTTTTATACTTAGAAAATATTTCTATATAGTGCTGTCAAAACTTAACTAGAGTTCGTCGGGTTCAAACGCGTGTATCTCGGTCGTTACAAGCTCGTTTTCTACGTTCTTTATATCCACGAGTTCGTAAGAACATGAACTAACATGTTCTCAGTAGGTCGGCTCTTCTAGATCACATCTAACGCCTCATTTTGTCCTTTGATGTTCGGCAAAACAGCAAACAATTTTCTGAAAATAGTTTTTCGTCGTCTAACTTAGAAAATTCATATCTCCTTCGTCGTAAGTTGGTTTTTACTCATTCAAGCGCCCACGGTTTCGTTTTTGAAAGTATTTTCTGAATATGAAGGCCAAAATAGTTCAATGTTTACTGAAATTTCCAGATCTCACGTTTTTGGACAGTAGGTTTTATATAGTGTTAAAAACTCATTTTTAAGGTTCAAGGCTTGTCCAAAACTTAATCAAACCACTTCCAATCAACACCACAAGTACTCAAATCCTACCATACACCTTCTTAAGGTGTCATGGGGTCCTAAACATCACCAAGCTTGGTGGATCTCATGATGATCACACTAAAAATTATAGATCTAGTGTTTATAAAGAAAAAGAGTAAAGTGGTATATATAACATATATTTTGCATGACTAGCTACTAATAAAACTTGATAATACATCATTATATAAATAAAATGAAAGTATGAAATGATAAAAAATATTCTTGAAGCTTACTTGAAGTATTGATGGATTTTGGAGCAAAAATGCTTATGAACTTTGAGGTTTTTAGTGCAAATCTTTAACTAGGAACACAATGGGACTATAAACTCTTGATCTTGTGAAAAGTTATGGTGTTCTTCCTTGTTCTTGATGCTTGGCCGAGCCCTAGAGTGAGAGGGGAAGAGAAAATGATTTTTGCTAGTTTGATCCTATTACTTGAAGTCTTGTGTTTATAATATAGATTGGAAATAAATTTGGACAATGGTACAAGCTCATTAATGAAGTTGGTAACATATTTTCAAAGTGTAAGTAAATGAGAATGGGGACATGGGGCGTGAAATAAGGCTAGGGGAAATGGGAAGGTTGGAGTGTAAGACTTATTTGACAATTTGTAAGATCTTATAAGATATTTAGTATTTTAGAGGATACCGGGTACCGAGTTAACTAAAAATGAATTTTAACGGTACCAAATAAAATATGACGATGTTGAAATAATTATGAAATCACATTCCTGATAAGAATCGGGTGTCAAAATAGTCTTCGTGTTGAGATATCGTGATCTGACGTAGTTATAGGCGTTTACCGTAAAATATAGCAAACGGTTTCAAAACACCGGGTAAATTAATAATATAATTTTTATATTATTATAATGAATATGAAAATATATTATGATCAAAGTCGGGACTATCAGGTATATGTTTCGTTGTAAAGACTGAGTGGTAACGTTTATTAAATAAATGAACATACGTAAATTGAAATAATGCATATCCGTGCATGACCTAATATGCAGATGATGCTACTGATGATATGTAGACTGCTCTAGTCTATATGACGGGTCCTTAATGATGTTTCACGAATTCGCAGCTAAACCCTAACGGTTACGCGAATTTTTAATACCCGTAAACCTAGTTTACGTACTGATGAATAGTGACCATGAATAGTGATTTTTCTCCGGGAATGAATAGTGTTTCGTGAATAGTGAAATTTTTGAAAATTTCTCAAAGTCTCAAACTGACTTCAAAAATGATGAATAGTAACCCATGAATAGTAAATTCTCGAGATGAATAGCGAATTTTGAAGCTTGAAAAAGGACCTGAAATTACGGGTTGTGACAGTCTCCACCCGTTAAAGGAATTCAGTCCCTGAATTCAGTTAATGTTGGTCTCTGGGGTGGATTCGGTGAAAGATACGGATTTTTGAGTCGCATTGCGGTGATAAAAGATAGAACATTCATTAGATCGGAATTCGTAATAGTACATGAAACTTATATGATAGAACGTAGAGTGAAACACAAAAGAAATACAACACTAGAGAGTTTAGGTTTTGGTTTTCTTGTTCCTTAGCTCCGGGCAGTCCTTTCTGAGGTGTCCTAAGTTTCCACATTTGAAGCAACTCCCTGGGATCCTCTAATTTGCGGGTTTCCTACAGTCCTTGGTTTGATGACCCCGCTTCTTGCACACCCCACACGGTTCACTGCAATGACCTAGGTGATGGAGATTACACGTGTTGCAGTAAGGTAAATTCCCAGTATATCTTTTCTTTGCGCGTGGTCCTGCAGCATAGGCTCTAACCACTTCTTGTCCTTTGTTTGGCTGCCATACTTGATCGTTTCCTTGGTTGTCAACCCTTTTTCTCTTGTTTTCGTTGTTGTTGTGGTTGTTGTTGTTGACAGTAGTTTCTTTCTTTACTACCCGAGCCATAAGCTTTTGAGACATCCTGATTGCCTCATCCAGTGTTTGTGGGTCAAAAGAAATCACATCTCCGCGGATGCTGTGAGGTAGTCCACCAATGAAATTTTCTAGCAGCTTCTCATTATCTGGAACCATTGTTGGACATAGCACAGCCAATTCCTGAAACCTCCTGATATATGCCTCGATATCATTTCCTATTGTTACTAGCTCATAAAACTCTGTTTCCAACTTCTTTACTTCTGTGCATGGACAAAACTTCTTAGTTAGCAACTTCTTGAATTCATCCCACGTAAGCTTGTGAGCATTTTCCATTCCCATGGGCTTTGCATAAGAATTCCACCATGACATCGCTTCCTCAACAAGTGTACTGGTAGCAAACTTTACCTTGTCCTCCTCTGGACAATTGCATAATAGAAATACAGATTCTGTCTTTTCAAACAAACGAATCATAGCAGTGGCTCCTTCATTGCCTTTGAATATCTCGGGATCACCACTCTTGAAGTCTTTGTACGTACATTTACGTCCATTAGTTCCATTAGTAGTTGTTCCTGCAGCTTCTGCGGTTTCTGCCCGTGAAGCGGCTTCAGCAGCGGCTGCAGCTACGGCAGCTCTTTCAGTCACTAGTGCTGCCTCTATACTATCGGCAACAAGCTTCCTGATCTCAGCTGGAGTCATAGCAGTAGTAGCTCTCTTGGGGGGCATGATTCTTCAAAACAAGAAAAGGAGAGTGATACGTAAATAAGACGTTTCCGAAAAGTAGGTGTTCTAAGTGGCTTGTCATAGAATGAAAGCTTGAGGTTGAGTTATGATTAGCTGACGTGCTTCTAGGCGGTGGTTCACGAGGTGATGTAGATGTGAATGTTCTTGTAAAGATTGAGTGCACACATATGAATTTTGAGACCTTTAGAAATCGATTGGAAATTCAACACAGACATAATTTTATTATAACTATTCCCAGTATTGCAAAATTCATCTCTGAGTCGGACATAGGTGGTCAGCCTATGTCCCACGGTCCTGGGTCGAATATAAATGACCAGTCAATATTCCATCGAGGTTCAATGAATTTTGAAATACTCAGCTCAGTTATTGTAATACTATGTTCTTCACATTTGAAAAGGCGTTCTGAAAGACTAAGGTAAGTGACCAAACTCGAGGTCGAATGATGAAACTACGTAGGGAAAAGGCGTAACGCTGAGACGTGTACGATATGTAAGCATGCTTATATGGAAGACAATTATAGTAATCAACGAGAATAAGTGAGTATAAATGATTCGATAATAAGACACAAATCTCATTAAATGTGTCAGCAACAAACCACAAATGAGGCATCAGCTTGGCAGGCAGGCACGTGGCGGTCACAGGGTTATGTTTTCGTGAAAGTAGTTATAGTCTAGGTTTTAAAATCACCCAGTTCTCTATAGCCAAGGATCTGATACCAATCTGTCACACCCCTAGAATCGGGTCCAGCGGAAGTATACATGTCGCTGGGGTGCAACTCAATTGGTATCACAACACAAGTACAAAGAACGGTTTTCACCTCATTCCTTAAGAATAAAATTGTTTAACAAAAGTGTTGAATTTACATTGTAAAAAGTAGTGCGGAAATAGGCCCTTAAAATAATTAAAACGGTCCCTAAATGAATATCAGAGTCTTCTATGACCATGCCATGCCCTGCCAACAGCCTCCTGTAGCGTGCTATTGCTTAATACCTGAAAATACATGCTAAAAGTGTCAAGACGAGGTTGGTGAGTTCATAGAGTTTATTGAATAAAGTAAAGCGTTTGAATGAAGATTTCCCAGCAAAGGCATTGTAAATCCACCCAGTTCCAAGCCTCGCCCATACAAGACTTGCAACCTATGTGTTTACAACCCAATGCTAAAT
This sequence comes from Artemisia tridentata subsp. tridentata, assembly GCA_021014915.2. NCBI lineage: Eukaryota > Viridiplantae > Streptophyta > Magnoliopsida > Asterales > Asteraceae > Artemisia > Artemisia tridentata. The sequence continues at coordinate 162,097,955 of CP139503.1, forward strand.
AAGATCTGTTTTATGATCGTCAATTTATTTATGGACCACAAAAATTGAATGAACAATATATTACCAATATATATAGAGTTATGACAACTAAATTTCATGACACCGAAGCCTTAAGATTCTAATTTGGGCATACTTTTGACATAATAGTCAAGTGGGGAAACCACGGTCCGTTTGAAATATCAATCAAGTGGGGAAACCACAATACGTTTGACATCACAGTCAAGTGGGGAAACCACAATACGTTTGACATATCAGCCAGTGGGGAAACCACAATACGTTTGACATCTCAGCCAGCGGGGAAACCACAATACGTTCGGCATATCAGCCAGTGGGGAAACCACAACACGTTTGGCATATCAGTCAGTGGGGAAACCACAACACGTTTGGCATATCAATCAAGTAGGGAAACCACCCGGACATTCAAAGTTTCTGGTAGATGTACACCTAGGACATTCAGGGTTCCTTAAAGGATTATGCGTCCGTTTGACTTAACATTCGGATGGGGAAAACCACCCGGACAGGGAGTTCAATCCTAATAGATCTATCCACAACATTCACCCTTAACGGGTCATAACATATGTAATATGAAATAGCTTAATGTACTAGTGTCCATAAGAAAATAATCATGGATGAAAAATGTAAACACAAAATACTTTCGAGTAACAAACCAAGTATTTTAGCCAATCAATAATATTTTAAAGACAAATCACATGTCACGTAAAACAAGCATGAGTTTAATTAAAAACAAGCATGTATTCTCCCCCAAAACAGTTACAAAACAAGTAAAAGGAGGGGCTATGAACTCACCTGGTATGATAGTAGCAATGACAATAGTGGATATGATGAAATGAGGCTCGGTCTCTAACCGCAACCTAATATGAATGATAGGATCTAATGTAAGCAATGAAATGATGCTACACATGCAAATACATATGTTATCGATACCACTCATTAATTTTGAAAATAATGTTTATCGTCGAAAAATATATTTTTGACGTCTCGTTAAGTTAATAAACACTTTTCGTGTAATTATGTTGAAATGGTACTCCACGATCCTTGTTTGGTGTTCTATCGGCAAATATAATGTTTTCGTCGCAATTTAATATTTCTCTTAACTTGAAAATGCGTCCAAAATGGCCTTGTAAAACTAGTCGTGAAATATTGTACGTTATGTGTTAGTGATTAAACTCGACGTTTTTGAAAACCTTGTAACATTATCTAAATGTCGTGTTATCTGACTTTTGATCATACGCGTCTTGATTAGATAGAAAATCGGCTATCAATGTTATATCTTGCAAAAACACTAGTTTTTATACTTAGAAAATATTTCTATATAGTGCTGTCAAAACTTAACTAGAGTTCGTCGGGTTCAAACGCGTGTATCTCGGTCGTTACAAGCTCGTTTTCTACGTTCTTTATATCCACGAGTTCGTAAGAACATGAACTAACATGTTCTCAGTAGGTTGGCTCTTCTAGATCACATCTAATGCCTCGTTTTGTCCTTTGAAGTTCGGCAAAACAGCAAACAATTTTCTGAAAATAGTTTTTCGTCGTCTAACTTAGAAAATTCATATCTCCTTCGTCGTAAGTTGGTTTTTACTCATTCAAGCGCCCACGGTTTCGTTTTTGAAAGTATTTTATGAATATGAAGGCCAAAATAGTTCAATGTTTACTGAAATTTCCATATCTCACATTTTTGGACAGTAGGTTTTATATTGTGTTAAAAACTCATTTTTAAGGTTCAAGGCTTGTCCAAAACTTAATCAAACCACTTCCAATCAACACCACAAGTACTCAAATCCTACCATACACCTTCTTGAGGTGTCATGGGGTCCTAAACATCACCAAGCTTGGTGGATCTCATGATGATCACACTAAAAATTATAGATCTAGTGTTTATAAAGAAAAAGAGTAAAGTGGTATATATAACATATATTTTGCATGACAAGCTACTAATAAAACCTGATAATACATCATTATATAAATAAAATGAAAGTATGAAATGATAAAAAATATTCTTGAAGCTTACTTGAAGTATTGATGGATTTTGGAGCAAAAATGCTTAAGAACTTTGAGGTTTTTAGTGCAAATCTTTAACTAGGAACACAATGGGACTATAAACTCTTGATCTTGTGAAAAGTTATGGTGTTCTTCCTTGTTCTTGATGCTTGGCCGAGCCCTAGAGTGAGAGGGGAAGAGAAAATGATTTTTGCTAGTTTGATCCTATTACTTGAAGTCTTGTGTTTATAATATAGATTGGAAATAAATTTGGACAATGGTACAAGCTCATTAATGAAGTTGGTAACATATTTTCAAAGTGTAAGTAAATGAGAATGGGGACATGGGGCGTGAAATAAGGCTAGGGGAAATCGGAAGGTTGGAGTGTAAGACTTATTTGACAATTTGTAAGATCTTATAAGATATTTAGTATTTTAGAGGATACCGGGTACCGAGTTAACTAAAAATGAATTTTAACGGTACCAAATAAAATATGACGATGTTGAAATAATTATGAAATCACATTCCTGATAAGAATCGGGTGTCAAAATAGTCTTCGTGTTGAGATATCGTGATCTGACGTAGTTATAGGCGTTTACCGTAAAATATAGCAAACGGTTTCAAAACACCGGGTAAATTAATAATATAATTTTTATATTATTATAATGAATATGAAAATATATTAGGATCAAAGTCGGGACTATCGGGTATATGTTTCGTTGTAAAGACTGAGTGGTAACGTTTATTAAATAAATGAACATACGTAAATTGAAATAATGCATATCCGTGCATGACCTAATATGCAGATGATGCTACTGATGATATGTAGACTGCTCTAGTCTATATGACGGGTCCTTAGTGATGTTTCACGAATTCGCAGCTAAACCCTAACGGTTACGCGAATTTTTAATACCCGTAAACCTAGTTTACGTACTGATGAATAGTGACCATGAATAGTGATTTTTCTCCGGGAATGAATAGTGTTTCGTGAATAGTGAAATTTTTGAAAATTTCTCAAAGTCTCAAACTGACTTAAAAAACAATGAATAATGAATGATGAATAGTAACCCATGAATAGTAAATTCCCGAGATGAATAGTGAATTTTGAAGCTTGAAAAAGGACCTGAAATTACGGGTTGTGACAAGAAGAATACAAGGATGTGTTATGAAAGTAGTTGGATTGGTTAAGTTAAGTTGTGATTGAGTGAACGTATTGATTTGATCAAATCTCAATGAAGAAACTTAAGCCAATCTCAATGAAGAAACTTGAGCAGAATGCAGACACCTCAAATCGCAGAGACTCAAATCGCAGAGATTCAAATCGCTACTGATTTAAGTCGCAGACTTCAACTCGCAACAACTCAACTCGCAACAATCTTCAAACCGCAAGATATGATCAAATCGCAACAGAGCAAATCGCAACAGATCAAATCGCAATACTTCAAATCGCAGCTGAGCAAATCGCAACAGAGCAAATCACAACATATCAAATCGCAATACTTCAAATCGCAGCTTGATCAAATCAAAACTCACAACAGACAAAAATGTCCCTTTCTTGCGATTTTGTCTTCTTTCCTCTTTTAGCTAAATACCAAATCGCAGTACAAAAACCAGCCAAATCGCAACACTAACAATCCTAATCTAACTCAAATCGCAACCACGAAACATTAACCGAGACTCAAATCGCAACCTAGAACAACTTCAAAACACCACTCGAATTGACTCAAACACACCAATAAACGAATGAAACAAGCTAACCAAACACTAAATTAAGCTCATACAACAACCCTAATCATGAAAGTAAAAACATATCACAAATCTAACCACAAACAAAGCTATCACTAAGGTGTTTTCAATGAGAACTAGTCGAACCAAATGAAAAACCACAAAACCAATCTAAAAATCCGAGCATCCACAATCTAAATGATCAAACCAAGGCTCTTGATACCAATTGTAATCTACTCATAAATCAAACATGTATGGTTCTTTGTGGTTTAGCCGAATTAGAGTGAGAAAGAGATGAAGTGGGAGCCTTTAGAGAGAGAAAGTGAGAAGTATTAGATTGAAATAATGAAAGGTCTAACCCTCTCCTTTGGTGGGAGAGGGTATTTATACATATGAAATAAACGCCTCTAGTAGGCTATGGACCGGGCTGACAGTGGGTAAAGACCCGACCCGACTCCATGGTGTTACGATATCAAAACTAATATTAATAATCCTACGAGCTACTTAATGCTAATAGATACTCGGGGTGACTGAGTCTTTCATGTGAATATTTATATTCCTAACAATATCTCACACTCTTTCATGGTATCAAGAGCCTTTGTCAACTGGCCCTAACTAACCGAAACTCTTCCGCCGCTGCCTCCGGCTACACGCCCATGTTTTGATGTTTATTTATGAGGTGGATCTTTATGTTTTTCTAAGGAAAAACACGCCTCTTTTGTTTGGATGGTTCTTTGGGGGTTGAAGTTTTAGAACCAACTTTCGTTTTCTCATCTTTTCTTTTGATGTTAGTGCATGAGTTTTAGTTGTAATTTCCTTTGTTTTAGTGTAGGGGATACTTTGGGTTATCCCGTTTGTTTTAGTTGTAGGGGATACTTTTGGTTATCCTGTTTGGTCAGGATACTTTGGTTTATCCCATTTGGTAAGGGATACTTTGGTTTATCCCATTTGGTCAAGATACTTTGGTTTATCTTGTTTAGTACGGATACTTTGGTTTATCAGATTTGTTGCGTGTTTATGTCTGCTGCTTCTTGAAGATGTGCTTCCGCTTGCTGTCGAATGTCTTTTTCATCAATTATTTAATAGTTTTACTTTATTGTTTATTAGCTTTTAATTTCCGGTCCGAGCTTTCGCGATTTCGCCACTCAAACTGCGAGTGAGTGTTAACTGTATATTAATGTGTGATTGCAAAGGGATTAGATTGATGAGTACACGCTTAGTTGTAATTAATCGGCTAAACGCGATTGCAAGCCTCTCAAATTAAAGTTGATTAGCTAGAGTTCAGAGGGTGATTACAATTTACCCTAAATAGATTATGGATTGTACTTATAGATTGCGTATCTATGTACGTATGACATCAATCAAATAATATCAAACATATTCATATCTCACACTCTCTCAAATTCTACCTTTTGTTTCAAATGCACATTTAGAAATCTGAATGATATCAAAATTTTGATAACGAAAATTAGAACATTTACCTTTTTAGCTGTTTTTTGCAATCATGCTCTCTAACTTCTTATTTTCGTTTTCTTCTATAATGACTTGTCAAACGCCTTCCTAACCCATGATCGACATCATCCATCAAACTTTTGATAAACTATATATGGATCAAGTTTGAAATTAAACCCTCTTCTTAGAAAATCTTTGTCCTCGTACACCCATTATAAACTTTTGAATACGCATCTGGCTCAACTGATACTAAATCATTAACCCTTTAGATGATACACGACTCAAAGTCTCTATGGTATCACTCCCTATCGCAAACGTGCAATGTTCGGTTGAACAATTAAGAAGGACTTTGTAGAAAATGTTTACGGGTTCAATTCGAACTCTTGATTAACATCACATTACTTAAACCGACACTTATTGGTGGATGCTAAGACCTTTAGAATGGCGAGTTGTGACGCAAGACGCGAAAGATAGTTTTGTTAATTCAAGGGTTGATAAACGAGGATGAAACTTCAGGGAATAAAAGCCTAGATAAAACTCTAAACACATATCTCTACTACATATAAAGAAAAAATATTTTTTACATAGAACTTAAAAATATTAAAGATGTGTAATGTTTAATCCTCAAATTATCCTTTTAAAACTTAAATTCTCACATAAAATTCAAACAATGTCGCGTTAATAAAGTAGTTGCATTAACAATGTACCCACCCAAATTTTTAAAAAATTATACATGAAAAACTTTTGACAACTATTTTTTTAATGTAGTTTCTAAAAAGAAAGAGAATACTTTTTTTTTTTTTTTTTTAGGTAATCCCAATATTAATAATTTTTTAAAATCCATCCACAAACTCTGCTATATAAGACACCATATTACATTTCTTTGTATTATTGTGTTAATTCATAGTTGATGAAAATGAATAAAATTCTGTTGCTATGCACTAGTGCTCGCTTAGTTTTATTAATAAATCAATAATTAAACTAATAATTAAACTAAATTAAACTAAATGAAAGAAAACGTAAATTGGTGAACTTCAAGTATGATGAAAGCGTATTTACTTAGAATTCGACTACTCGCTATTTATCTTTTATTGATTAGTCAAATTGTCATGTCCTTTTCTAATTAGCGCGTTATATTACTTAAAACCTACCGAGGGTTGGTTACTCCCTAACTCCTATGAATTCTGTCTAAATGGGTGGTGCCTAAGAATGCCTTAATCCCATCTTTTGTGTTGCAACTAACAATTCACGCATTAAATACAACGAATGTCAAGTTAACTATTTAATAACTAACGTTTTAGTAGACGCTCAAGCTAGTATAATTTGACCTAGCCAGTTTTCCAACTCCTAACGTAAATCGCTAATCAACAAGAGATGACAAAAAATAATCAATAACTAGGCTTCATGCAATCCTAAGAAAATACTATTAAGTTTAACCTAGCATAGTAATGAAAAGAAAAAAAAAGTAAAGAAATAAAAAATCACAAGTAAACATAATTGAATAATTGATTTAAATAACTTATCTTCTCAATACATTGAAGTATTTGTGGCCAAAAAGCCTGACAAAACACCTTAAAACACCTATGGTTCGGACCTCCAAAGTTATGCCAAACTTGCACACTTTACAATGAAAACAATGCGAAAATATATATAGATTTACAAATGTGACGACATCACTTATTAATTGTGACGTCGTCAGCTCGCCGTCATCTAGGGTTTCGTTATTGCACTGATTTAATTGTGACGGCGTCACTAAGGAATTGTGACGTCGTCAGCCACATAATCTTGGTATTGACACCGTCATCTCGAGCCCGTCTCAGGAGACTGAGTGGCCACAACTTCTTCAAGTGACAACGTCACGTTGTATCTTTGACGCCGTTACAATGCCTTTTGTGATGGTTTTTCCCGGTGTTGTCGTTTTCTTCGTTTTCCCGTCCAATCAAGCCCAAAATGCCTCCTTTTCCAGCATTTGCTTCCCAAGTACCTAGAATTTAATTGAAACGATTTAGGGCAACAAATGATCAAATATGCACGAATTTGGAGGCTAAATGACCCCTTAAAACGTATAAAATTACACCTCATCATAACTCAAGTCTTATAAAATTGCGTACCATTTTTTGAAAAGCTTTTTATGACAAAGTAGCAGATTAATTTAAAGAACGTTGACTTTTTGACTTTCATTCCTAGCCGGCAGGACATGGGATAAAATCATCTCCAAGTAGCTCGAGGTTGTCTGCAAGACATAACTGGGTCTTTTTTTGTGAAAAGAGTTTGGGATACAACAATTTTGTTATGTTTTTCAAGAAACACGAAACTTTTATGAGCCACCAAACTTTCCCATCGTTTTCATAATATATATTGATGAGGGGAAATGTCAATCTCTAAGCAGTGTACCTAATTGTTTTAGAGTAGTGTAAGCAAAAATGAAACGCCCCGAACAATTATTATTAGTTTTTGAAGGGGCCTCTATGCCGTAGAGGGTACTTTACCTCTACCCGTAGAGCCTAAGAGCCCTCTACGCCGGAGAAAGCACGGCTAGAAAATCCTGCACATTCTCAATTTTTTTTAAATCAAAACTTCAACGCAAAGGAACATATAATACTCAAAATTGACATTCATTTATCGTAGAAACATTGTTGAAGTACAAAATACACTTAATCAAAACATGAATAAATAATTTCATTATGGGTGTTGTCCCAAACACTCATTTTAACCCATTATAAACTTTATACATCACATGAACATTTCCAACCGACACATTTAACCACAGAATTGTGACTTGGAAAAACATTAGAACACATGAAGCATTTCATTTTATAAGACTCGGTTAGAGGTTTAACTTATCCGTAGCAAGGATATCTAATACTATTTGCCTAGTTTTGACGGAAGTACTTCCATTCAACGCTTCACTTCTTAAGACCTTAACCATGACCTTACCTTGAACGCATAACCTACAAAATATTCAACAACTAAAATGTAAGCTTTACACTTAGCAAGCAATTGGCAATAATAAGTTGAGAACCGTAGAGGAGGGGGGGTGAATACGGTCTCTTTGGCTTTTTAGATGTTTAAACAACTTTAAGCCATAAAGAGCACCAAGTGGTTTATACAACAACGACCACTATCACAATCACAACCAAGGTATGTAAAGCAAGTAAATGACACCATGATATACACTGGTTCGGGATGAGGGGTTTATACCATACGTACGTCCAGTTGCGAATCCATGACACTATACTATTCACAAAGTATAATCCTTTCGGTGGACTATAAACCGTTACAACTTCACTCCACCGATATGCAAAAAGATCGGTGCTCACTAAGAAGAGCTACTCCCCAATGGTATTCTGCCCTCGGAAACTACCCTCAAGGACTCGTGATTCGACTTAACCACAAAGACCACTAAGACCACAAAGACTTCCCACGAGAAGTATCAAACCCCAACTAGATCCCCAATGATCTAGGCTTGGTCACCTCGACACAAGACTTCCCTTACAACCAAATCGAATGAATAAATGTTTGATTGTTCAATCAAGCCCTAACCTAACCTAGAGGCTCGATTGTAATAGAAAGGGTATAGAGAAGAAGACCCTCGATACAATCACAAGAGTTGATTAGGTTCTTGTGATTCTTCCCTTGCAAGGATACGTGTTCTTTCAAAGAATGTTATGTGAAAGATTAAGAACACAAGATAGAATTAGAGGATTGAGAGAAAAGAATTTAGAGAAAAAGAATAACGGCAAGGGGTGAGGATTATAAGAGCCAAGGTGGGGTATTTGTAGGCCAAAACCCAAAGGTGAGAAAAATTTACCGAGGCCGACGCGCTACTGGCGTGTCGGAGCGCCAGCGACGGGCCAGGCTACCTGGAAGTTTTTCTCATTTAGGTCTTGGTCTTTTAAATACCCAACCTTGCTAAACCCCCAATTATACTTCACACATTTAGACCTTTACATTATTCATCCTCAAGGTCTACCAACTCAAATAGCCATTTGGTAAAAATTATTTATGAAGTGTTTAAGTGAAAACCAATTATGAAAGAGAGAAGAGTAGAAGGGATAATTGGATAGGGGTAGTTTGGGTATTCCTCACATGGCATAGAAAAGAAATAAAAAATATGACATGGAATATTCCTTTGCTTGGAAAGGAAGTGTGTATCTTAGAGATAGAGAGAGGGAAGAATTTGAATTTGAAATTCAAATTGTGTAAGAGGGAAGTGAGTGAGTGAGGTTGGGTTGAGAAGGAACCATGTTTGAGTTAGATGAGAGAGCATGGTTGGGTTAGAAGAGAATATTCCAAGGATATGCTAAACTTGGAAAGGAGGGTGAGGTGAAGGGTTGAGATGAGTTTGAGTGAGTTGGAATGATGTGATGGAAGGGAGCCTAAGGTTACATTTCAAAATTGAATTTGAATGTGAAAGAAGGAGGAAGAGATAAGGTTGTGTATGAGTTGATTGGACGTGAAAGTGATTTGATGGGGAGCCTAAGAGGAGGATTCAAATTTGAAATGTGATGAGAGGTAGAGAGTGAGGGAGGTTGTATGTGACGGAGTGAGTTGTATGTGTGTAAGAGTGAGTTGGATAAAGATGTGATGTTAAGGTGATGGGGAGCCTTTGGCTTGGATTCAAAATTTGAATTTTGAATGTTTGAGTAGTAGGAAAGGGAGGTGGTTTTTGGTGACGGTTTATTTGTGTTTGAAATGAAGGGTAGGATAAGGAAGATGATGAGGTGGTGAAATCTAAGTGGTTTGATTAGAATGTGGTCAAGAGAATGTTCAGAAGATATGGTGTGGGAATGTAGGGGACAAGAAGTACATGCAAGTACAAGGAATATTAGGGAATGTTGGGGATAAGATTTGGGAGGAATTTGAAATGGTTGGAGGATTGGTTTGCTTTAGAGATTAATCAAAGGAGTGATTAAGGTTTAATCATTTTGTCATTAAGAAAGAAAAGAATTGACAAATATGATTATAGGTTGTGTGTTTGATGAGAAATTCAAAGGTTACTTATACTTTCAAGTAACTCAATGTCGAGTATTTATAATCTCATAATACGTGAATTTCCACGACTCGACGTAATCAATAATCATCTTGATGCAAACAAGCTAAGCGCTTTGCATCATTGTAAAGCATATCCCATAACGGGAAAGGATGCATTTACACAAAGGGATCTTTGACTTAGTTTGACCAATAAGGGAGTAAACCTGTTACTTGATTAGAGAAGACGTAAACACGGATTATGGTCATATGAATACTTTCACTTGATGTCACATCAAATATATAAGTCCCCTAGGTTTAGAAAAGCCTTGGCTAGAGGCGTTTATCAAAATACTTGAGTTGGCGTTTTCCAAAAATGGGATGTTGTAAATTTGGATCCCTCTAATTCTAAAACTCGTTCCGAGTTTTCCCAATGAAGCACATAACATATTCATACCTGTATTGAAAGATCCAAAATTTTCGGGTAAGGGGAAAACCGACTTTCAAAATTCGTCCCGACCTTAACAGAAAGTTGGCATGCTATTGGCACGTCGGAGCGCTGGCAGCGCGCCAGGCCCAGTTAGTGGGTCCGGAGAATTTTGGCTATCGTTTGTAATTTTATGTGTTGTGAAGGTTTATTTGTCATCATTAAAACATGAGGAGACCTAATTAATGTTTCCCCAACAATCTTCCCCTTTTTGATGATGACAAATAAATTTCGAAAGAAAATAAAATTACAAATGGTAGCGAAGATTAAGAACGCCTTTGGTGTAGCTTGCGTCTTAACCTTGCCTTGTAATTTTGTGAATCCTTGATCTTTATCATATTTGTCTTGAATTGGTCTTCACATGAGCTTGTGCTCTTTGCTTTCTTTCTCCCCCTTTTGTCGAATCAAAAAGGTGGGATATAACTTGGACTTCTATCTTTAGATATAAGTTTGATCTTTATGTCCCCGATAACATGCTCCCCCTTAAATATAGCTCTCTCTAGATCCTTGCTCCCTCTTGCTCCAAGGCGGGGATCCATGGGTCAAGAGCCTCACCTTTGCGGTGTCCTAGCTACATAAGAAAAAACCAACACGCAACACACAAAGAATCCTCACATGTAGAAGTCCAAAATGGTTTAGGTGACCATTTGGATACTTACAACATGGTTTAGTCCATTGCGTTATTTATATTATTAGTCAATTATGACTCCATTATCCATTTATTGAGCATGGAGACAATAATTTGTTAAATGTATGCACTGAACTATAAATACTACCACGAAAAGCCACACAAAACAACACAAAACATAAAGAACATACAAGCATTTTATTTCACACACATAACATGTAGATCATACAACATAACTAAGGCATGATCCTAACTCTACTTTATTTTCACAATCTTGTGTTCATACTAAAGAGACATTACTAGCTTCTTCAAGAGTACTCCAAGTCACTCTTCATCATTGTCTTGGAGAACCACCCTAGTAATGTCCTTAACCACCGCGGTCATCACCAACATATCATTGTTGATGGACTTGTGGAGTTCTCTCATTTCCTTTCTTATGGAGAGAACATCACCTTCGACCACTTCTTGAAAAGAACAACATTTACACTCACGTGCATGGCTGTCTTCACATGGCTCATCAAGATCGGATTTGATCTTGGTCCAAACCTCATCTTCCACAAAACAAGGTTTAAGAAAGTTGTTGATACAAATAATGTTCTAAAAACGTTATTTCTATCTTTCGATAACTTCACGTTTTGAGGATGACAAAATGCGAAAACATGTTACGTTAAAATTAGCGTAAACAAGTTTTTAATCGAAAGATCCCGTTTCTACACAAATCACTCTAGAACAAATTTACAACTTGACTAATGATCAAAGAAGTGAATTTGTGCTTAAGACTTCACATTTTTATGTGACAAAACAATTTCTTCAAAAATATACTTTACAAATTATTTTTGAATAATTAAGAAATGTTTTAATGGAAAAACAATTTTAAAATACATAACAGCTATTTCCCCCCCCCCCCAAAATCAGATCCAAACTTTCCCAATAAGTTTTCACCAAAAAAGACAAAAAGTGGAGCGTCTTTGTCTGACACGGCTCCACGGTTCCACTAAATTTAGTGGAGCCGTCCCTCTGTAACGGCCAGATTTTTTTTCTACCTATAAATACCAGCCTACTTCACAGATTTTGGGTATCCTTTCACACACAAAACTTTCTGAGTTTAATACTCCCTTCACATCCTTCCTTCTTGATCATTTAGTTAGGTTTTCTTTTGTTCAAGAGTGATCCAATCATCCATTCAAGTGATCCTCTTCATTCCTCTTCATTTGCAAGAGAAGAACTCAAGGTATCCAAGAAGATACAAGAGTTGTAGTTGTAGTTAGTTTACTTGTAACATATGTTACACTCTTGATTGTATTATAGCATACATCAAGATTACTTTTCTTTTGAGAGTTTGTGAGGAAAGATCATTGTGATCTTATAGAGATACTGAATATCTTTAGTGGCCATTGGGCTTGTGTGACTGATCAAGAAGATCAAAGTTAGATAGGTTAAAGTGAGTTGAGAGTGTTGATCATTGTGATCTTGTGAGATCTTGGGGATCTCTTGAGTCTTGTGTGTTGAGTGTGTGAAGTTGAAAGGATCAGGTAGATCGTGGTAGATTGGTGCTAGCTAAGATTAGCACTCGACATCTAGCTTAGTTTCGGAAAACAAGTTAAGTGACGTGTACGGTTTTCTCCACCTAAAGGGAGGTTGTTGACATAGTGCTTGAAACTCTCGAGTGTGGTACTCGGGGAGTGGAGTAGGAAGAAGAAGAGCTTCGTAGCTGAACCACTATAAATCCTTTTGTCCCGGTTTGATCTTTCCATCTCTTCTCTTTACTTTCATTACTTATAATTAGCTAGTTTAGTGTGTAGTTCATATTGGTGTTGATTGATTACACATAAGAATTGAATCAAAGGTTTCCAATAGTAAAGTTTTTAAAAAGTTTTAAAAGAACCTAAAAACCGGTAAAACTATTCAACCCCCCTTTTAGTTTTCCACAATTGGTATCAGAAGCCACGTCAGTCAAGATTTTAAAATAAATTGTATTTTAAAACTTGAATCGATCAATGGATTCCGACAAATATCAAGAAGGGCAATCTATGCAAAGACTACCACTTTTTGAAACCGATTATTTTATTTATTGGAAAACAAGATTCGAAACGTATGTGAAATCAAAAGACATTGATCTTTGGCATGTTATTACCGAGGGTGACTTTTAACCGATTCAAATGAATCCGGTAACTAAAAAGGATGAAATAGTTTCTTATGATAAACAAAGTGATGAACTTAAAAGGAAATTAGCCAAGAATAATGAGGCTAAAATGATGATTTACAATGCTTTGCCCAAAAAGGAATTTGAAAGATTTTTCACGTGTAATATGGAAAAAGATATTTGGAAAACTTTGTTAGTCACTCACCAAGGTAATAACCAAGTCAAAGAGAACAAGATAGATCTTCTTCTTCAACAATATGAACAATTTTCCATTTCGGAAGATGAGTCAATAGATAATGCTTTTGCTAGATTTAATACCATTATTACTAGTCTTAAAGCTATTGATGAAGGTTACTCTAGCAAGAATTATGTTAGGAAGTTCCTTAGGGCTCTACATCCTAAATGGAGAGCAAAGGTCACCGCCATTGAAGAGTCAAAGGACTTGGCGACATTATCACTCAATGAACTAATAGGAAACTTGAAAGTTCACGAGATGATAATCAAGAAGGACTCCGATATAGTCAAAGGCAAAAGCGAGAGAGTTAGATCTCTAGCACTGAAAGCCAAGATGGAGTCTAGTGATGAGGAATGTTCGAGTTCCGATAGTGAAGATGAAGAATATGCGTTAGCGGTAAGGGACTTTAAAAAGTTTTTTAGGAGAAGAGGTAGGTTCGTTAGGCAACCTCGTGATGAAAAGAAGACATCACAAAAGAACCAAGTTGAAAAGAAAGGGACAAGTGATAGGAAATGCTTTAGATGCGGAGATCCTAATCACTTCATAGGAGAGTGTCCCAAACCACCGAAATCCAACAACCACCGAGCTTTCATAGGAGGTTCTTGGAGTGATAGCGGTGAAGAAAATGAGAAGAAGCCCAAGGACAAAACATGCCTAATGGCTCAAACTTCTAATGAGGTACGTTACAACTATCCTGATTATAGTTATGATAATTCGTCAATAGATGATAACACACTAAATGATGAATATAACAAACTATGCGAAGTTAGTTCTAAAATTTTAGGTAGAAACAAATCACTAAAATTAAAATTGCATGAACTCGAAATGCAAGTTTTGGAACTAAAGGATCAAGTCAAAAGACTTGAGAAAAATAAAGAAGTAGACGTAGGATGTAAGTCATGCATAAGTCTTCGAGTAGAAAATGAACAACTCAAAGAAAATGCATTTAGGATCATTAAGTTTGAAAAAGGAACAAAGATCCTTAATGATATACTTGAAAACGTTAAGCACGGTCAATTTACTCAAGTGGGCTAAGGATTTGACCCAAATAAAGCTTCAACAAGTAAAACGAAACAAGTAGAATCTGTCAGACTCACAGGTTCTGTCAATACAACAGACGGCAACACTAAATGCACAGACGGCACCATTAAAGTTAATGGTACCATGGTACCGTGTGCTACTAGAGACAGAACTAAGTTGAATTTGAAAAATAATTCAAGTCCTAAACCAAGTCACATAGTTGTAAATGGTACCAAAGTATTTATTGCTAGTATAAAGGAAGCCAAAAGCTTTTACAAACCTGTGTCAAACCCCAGGCCTGTCTTTGTAAAACCTGACACTAGGTCTAAGACTCCTCCACCTAGAAAAACAAATATTCCTAAACCTCGGTCAAGAACTCCTCTACCGAGACGTAACTCTAGAAGAAAAAGTTATCCAAGTAACTATCCCGTAACTTGGAATGATCGTCAACTACAAAGTTACTTACCATGGGAAATTTGTCCTCCGTTCCAACATCCTAACCAAATGCAACTAATGCATGGGATGTTTAATGCTAACAACTTTGGACCCATGAGATATTGGGGACCAAATGTTTGAATGTTTGTCTTATTTAATAGATATGCTTGGGAATCGACTTGGAGCCTGATGAATAGGTCAAGCATAGTGGATGCACTAATCACATGACGGGTAACCGAAGTCTATTCTCATCATACAAGGCATACAACGGAGGTAATGTCACTTTTGGTAGCAAACTTAAGGGCAACATTATAGGCAAAGGTACGATCACTCAAAACTCCCTCACTATTAGAAATGTTGAGCATGTAGATAACTTAGGATTTAACTTGCTTAGCATTAGTCAAATGGTAGATAATAAGTGTAAAGTTATATTCTCCGAAGAGGGTAGTGAGATCATTAAGGATGGTAAAACCATAGGCAAAGGAGTTAGGAGAAATGACTTATTTGTTATGAAAATAGGAAATAAGCCTCAGGATAGGATATGCTTAGCAACCATAGATGACAATTCCACTATATGGCATAGGAGATTAGGTCACGCCAATATGCGATTGATACAATCATTGGCGTCTAAGGAACTAGTTAGAAACCTGCCTAAGATTAAGTTTGATCAACACTTTTGTGACGCTTGTAAAGTTGGAAAACAAGCTCATTCTAGTAACAAAGCTAAGAATATGGTCTCAACCTCTAGATGCCTAGAACTCCTTCATATGGACTTATTTGGTCCATCCGCCGTACGGAGCTACGGAGGAAACTACTACACCTTAGTGATAGTTGATGACTACTCTAGGTATACTTGGACTAGATTTCTTAAGAATAAGACACAAGCTTTTGAGGAATTTGAAATCTTTAGTAAGAAAGTCCAAAATCAACTAGGATGTACAATAGTTTCTATTAGGACGGATCATGGTCGGGAATTTGATAATGAAGTGCAATTTGGAGCATATTGTGATGCTAATGGTATTACACACAATTACTCGGCTCCGCGCACTCCACAATCAAATGGGGTAGCTGAGCGGAAAAATGGTACTCTACAAGAGATGAGTAGAACGATGTTGAATGAACAATCAATTCCGCAAAAGTTTTGGTGTAATGCGGTGGACACCTCAACTTACATACTTAATAGGATTCTGATTAGACCTATGTTAGGAAAAACACCATATGAAATCATGAAAGGTAGAAAACCTTCTCTTGATTATTTTAGAGTGTTTGGAAGCAAGTGCTTCATACTTAACACTAAAGACTACCTCACCAAGTTTGACCCAAAGTCTTACGAATGTGTTTTCCTAGGATACTCCCAAAATAGCAAGGCTTATGTAGTCCTAAACAAGGAAACAATGAAAGTCGAAGAGTCACTCAACGTGACATTCGATGAAAGTCCTCCACCAACTAAGACATCACCCTTGGTGGATGATGACTTAGATGAGGAAGAAGCCATTAATGTTAATGGCAAGAAACCTTAGAAGATGACATTGAGGATGAAATAGTTGAAGTTGACAAAGTTGTCAACATTAAGGAATCCAAGAACCATCCCATTGAAAATGTCATAGGAAACCTTAACCAAAGAACCCTTAGGTCACAAGCCCAAAACAAAAGTAATTTCTTTTGTTTCATATCAACCGTAGAACCTAAGAATGTCGGTGAAGCGATTAAGGATGAAAGTTGGGTAGTCGCCATGCAAGAGGAACTTAATCAATTCACCGCAAACCAAGTTTGGGATTTAGTACCTCCTCCTAAGAATCAAACCATCATAGGAACTAAGTGGGTGTTTAGGAATAAACTCGATGAAAATGGCGTCGTAACTAGAAATAAGGAAAGGTTGGTAGCACAAGGCTATAACCAACAAGAAGGAATAGACTACGATGAAACCTATGCACCCGTAGCTAGATTAGAGTCCATTAGGATACTCCTTGCCTATGCTTGTGCCTTAGACTTTAAGTTATACCAAATGGATGTGAAAAGTGCATTCTTGAATGGTTATATCAACGAGGAGGTATATGTTGCACAACCTCCGGGATTCATTGATTTCGAGAAACCGAATCATGTTTATAAACTCAAGAAAGCACTCTATGGTCTCAAACAAGCTCCTAAAGCTTGGTACGATAGACTAAAGGCATTCTTGATTGAACATGAATATACCATGGGAGTGGTAGATAACACACTTTTCACAAAGAAACGTAATTCACATCTCATCATTGTTCAAATATATGTCGACGACATCATATTTGGCTCAACTTGTCCAGAACTATGCGATGATTTCTCTAAGATCATGCGTGACGAGTTTGAGATGAGCATGATGGGTGAATTAAATTTCTTCCTTGGTTTACAAATTAAACAAATGGAAGATGGTATCTTCTTTAACCAATCTAAATATAGTAAGGAGATGCTTAAGAAGTTTAGTTTAGAAGAGTCTAAGCCCATGAAAACTCCCATGTCCACGGAAATAAAACTCATGAAAGATGAAGAAGATTAGTCCATGGATAGCACTAAGTATAGAGGTATGATAGGAAGTTTGCTATACCTCACGGCAAGTAGGCCCGACATCATGTTTAGTATCTGCCTTTGTGCTCGCTTCCAAGAGGATCCCAAAACCTCTCACCTTGAAGCGGTTTAAGGGGACCGGTGTAGAAAATGTTGTTTATGCCGACTCTGATCATGCGGGAGATTATGTGGATCAAAAAAGTACGAGTGGCGTTTGTACCTTCATGGGTTGTTGCTTAACTTCTTGGTTCTCCAAGAAACAAATGGCTCTTGCTATCTCCACGACCAAAGCCGAGTACGTAAGCGCCGGAAAGGCATGTCAACAAGCGCTATGGATGAAACAAGCCCTTAATGACTATGACATCCATTTAGATGACGTCCCCATTATGTGCGATAATAAAGGTGCTATTGACTTGAGCAAGAATCCCGTTCAACACTCCCGTACTAAACACATCGAAATTCGTCACCACTTCCTTCGTGATAATGTTCAGAAAGGAAATATTTCTATTGAGAAAGTTCATTCTCAAGACAATATCGTCGACATCCTAACAAAACCTCTCAAACAAGAATCCTTTAACTACCTTCGTCTAGGTCTAGGAATGATGGAACATATCCCATAAATCTCATGATTCTAGAAGTCATCTCGTGTGTCTCGTTCCATCTAGTTTAGGTTCCCCTCGTCAAAAGAATTTATTAGGTATAAATTCTTTCCTCGTGTCAAAAAGTCTGACTAAAACAGCTAGTCTTATTCGTCAAAAATCAAAATGGGACTGAAAATCATCCCAGCAGATCATGGCTCAACTAAATGCGGCACGACACCGCTATATTTAACGGTACCGTGGAACCGTGTATCTGGTACATCCCGTATTTCAGTACCCTTTTCCCACATTACTCATTTCAAACCTTCCTAACTCCTGCAATTGCTGTCAAAACCAAACCTCACAACCCAACACTTAATCACACCCTTTCAAGATCATATTCAAGACATTACTTCTCAAGATTATCAACTAATCTCACTTTTCAACAAAAATTGTAAGTCATTTACTCTAATTTTTCTTTAATTTTTGAGTCTAGGGTTTTCTCTTACATAAAAATTGAATTGGGATTTTTCAATTTTGACTGAGTCTTTAGAGAATTAGAACTAGGATTAGATAATGCATAACCTCCATGATTCCCTTAACATAGGATTTTCATAAATCTACTTAAATTACATACTTTGGCTCAAACCTTACTTTCAAGAAAGCTTAAGAGGAATTACGTTTAGGAAACTTGCAATTAGGATTAAGAGTCATCAACACCAAAATTTTGAATTCGTCCAAACACCCTAATTCAATCATTTTCGAAAAATTTCAGGAAATTAGGATCATGAAATATTTTTCGTGCATTGTTGATACAAACTAAAAACGTTTTCTCATGCATACATGATCTCACGAATATTGATCGAATTACATAACTAATATGTATTTCTCGACATGTTCGTTTGAGCAAAAGTAAGATTAGGAGTGTTAGGGTAATCTCAGTATTTTTAGTTTTAGAGTCGAGATTACCGCACCTCCACATAGTTTGCATATAGGCACACACTAGGCACGTGTCTACAAAGCAACCATTATTACTTTTAATTTTTCCTAAAATTTTTCTTTTAGGTAACAAAAATGTCTCATGAATATGATTTTGATCATCTCCTAACCGACACCTATATACCCGAAATCTCTCTTGAACCTACAACACCCGGCAACCACATTCGTGCCTATGTCAATCTTGAAACCCGTCGGTTTCATGAAGGTAGAGTCGTTGATTCATCCCTAGCTTATCATCGGGATATCAACACTTCATTTAGAGCTATAGGATTCGATTGTCTGCTTCACATAAAAGAGCACATTTGTCCTCGCTTTGTGTTGGAGTTATTTCGACAAGTTGAACTCGTACGTAACGAGGATCAAACTTTGTCACTTTGGTTTTGGGTCCAAAATTTCAAATTCGTCCTAACCGTTGAGCAATTTGCTCAAATTCTCCGAATTCCCAATCATGGGCAATGTGCCTATACTGAAGATTGGTGTCTAGAGTCCCTCTTCAACTATCGTGAAGAGGATAGTCCGTATTGTTCCTACATACCCTCTCCAACCGAACTCACCAAACTCATTCATACACATAAGTACTCCTCTTCTTACCCAAATCCAACGAAAATTCGTTTGGAAGAGGTCCGTCATGAACTACTTTCTTGGGCAGTCATCCTGCGAGAAAATGTTATAAGTCTAATAGGAAATCGTGAGCATCTTCCGGTGTGTTGTGCTCATATGATTTACTGTCTCCTAACCCAACAACCATACAATCTCGCATACTTCTTCGCTAAGCGAATTGTACATCTCAAGGGTAACAAAACTAAATTGATACCCTATGGGATGTTCCTAACCCGTCTCTATCACCACTTCATGAACTCTCATCCTTACCTTCGTAGTCCTCAATATTCACTCTTCAAGCCCGTCATGAAACCCCTAAATGAGTTATATGTCTCATCCATTCTCATTTCCGAATCTTCCACCCACTATGCACCCTTTGATGATCCAAATCATGAGAATGAGATGCATGGTCAAGACGAGAATGTGACAAGAACGGGAGAATGCTCAAGTCAAAAGTAGTTAAGGAGAAATTTATATCTCCTATTAGGACTTATCTAAGTTAATTAGGGATTAGTAATCTTTGTTATCTTGCATGCTTAAATCTATCACCTTTCATGAATATTTTACGTGAAATTTGGATCATAGCTTATTTTGTCCCTTATGTTTGCATGCTTATGATTATCTTGGCAAATTACATGATAATCTTTATGTGCTAGAAGTAGCCTAATATGGGACATATTAGGAAAATAGATCTTTAGTGATTTGAGGCACTATCATTTCCAGGAACTAGTTCCCCTAGAAAAACATTCCTCTAGCTGCCCAGAACTAGCCTGCATAGGAAATTTCGTGACAACAGTGTCATGGTACCATTAAATAGGCCATGGTACCGTAAAATTTAATGGTACCGTGTGGTATTTAGAGGTACCGTGTACCTGTTTGACAGATTTTCATTGTTCCTCCTAAATCCCTGCAACTCTAACCTCAAACCTGCAAATTTTGCAACCTCACATACACCCTAAGATTCCCTTGCTACACCATAGAACACTCCCATCCACTTTAATTCAAATTTCACCCATCTTGCCTATATAAGGCTTCACCTTTGCAAGCTCATCTTGCACTTCATCTTCAACCTCAAATCACAAACACACCATGTCCTCCACATAAGGATCCACCACTCACATCTCAAAGAAACCTAGAATAACCGTAAGACCACCAACAAGACCTCTCTTTGTAGATCTTACAAAAGATGATGAAGTAACCACACCACCTTCCCAAGCTACTCCCAACTCACCATCTCCACCTAAGGCACCTTCCAAAACATCCTCTACCTACACAACATCTTCATCATCTCCTTCCTTGAACACCATACTATCCTCAATGGACTACACACTCTCACCCATAACTCCATTGGACTATGCCATGCCAACTCCATCTCCAACAAACTCACCACCACCTCCTTCCCCTATCATGGCTCAACCCATCCAACCTCATCCCGTTGATCTACATAGTGCTAATTGCCTATGTTGCCTCCACAACCGCAACCTCATCTTCTCCTTGAGAGATTAAATTCACTTAATGTTCTCCTATGTGGAACACCTCTTGATACCACCACCACCCCAAATGGTGCCACCATCTCCACCACCTCCTAGCCCACAAAACTAAACATGTTCTTGTTTAGTTTTTCAACAATAAAACTTTTAGGACCCGCCTTGGAAATGAAGCTTGCCTCTAGTCATTAGGGATTTATGCTTCTTGTTGTCTCGTGTTATCTTTATCATGTAGTCATGCTGATGTATGACACTTGCTTTATGAATGAATGTTTTCTTTTCTATGGTTTTTCCAATTTTCGGGGCTTGGCTACTTAGTTATTTTTCTTTGGTTGGATATTTGTCTTAAGTGCTACATGTTAGATCTTGTATATGTGTTATCTAACCTTGTTTTGTAGCACAAATCATTGCTCGATTCCTTGGTGTCCTCCAAATGAGGGGGAGTATACATCAAGGGGGAGCCTTAGCAACCTTTTTGCTTCGACAAAAAGGGGGAGAAATGAGAGTAAACTCGTTAAAAACTTGTTAAAACTAATTTTAACTTAACATGAGTTTATGTTTTGTCATCATCAAAAAGGGGGAGATTGTTGATGCAAATAATGTTCTGAAAATGTTATTTCTATCTTTCGATAACTTCACGTTTTGAGGATTGCAAAATGTGAAAACACGTTACGTTAATATTAACGTAAACAAGTTTTTAATCGGAAGATCCCGTTTCTAAAAAAATCACTCTAGAACAAATTTAAAACTTGACTAATGATCAAAGAAGTGAATTTGTGCTTAAGACTTCACATTTTTATGTGACAAAACATTTTCTTCAAAAATATACTTTACAAATTATTTTTGAATAATTAAGAAATGTTTTAATGGAAAAATAAGTTTAAAATACATAACAGCTATTTCCCCCCCCAAAATCAGCTCCAAACTTCCCCAAATAAGTTTTCACCAGAAAAGACAAAAAGTGAAGTGTCTTTGTCTGACACGGCTCCACGGTTCCACTAAATTTAGTGGAGCCATCCCTTTGTAACGGCCAGATTTTTTTTTGCCTATAAATACCAGCCTACTTCACAAATTTTGGGTATCCTTTAACACACAAAACTTTATGAGTTTAATACTCCCTTCACATCTTTCCTTCTTGATCATTTAGTTAGGTTTTCTTTTGTTCAAGAGTGATCCAATCATCCATTCAAGTGATCCTCTTCATTCCTCTTCATTTGCAAGAGAAGAACTCAAGGTATCCAAGAAGATACAAGAGTTGTAGTTGTAGTTAGTTTACTTGTAACATTTGTTACACTCTTGATTGTATTATAGCATACATCAAGATTACTTTTCTTTTGAGAGTTTGTGAGGAAAGATCATTGTGATCTTATAGAGATAGTGAATATCTCTAGTGGCCATTGGGCTTATGTGATTGATCAAGAAGATCAAAGTTAGATAGGTTAAAGTGAGTTGAGAGTGTTGATCATTGTGATCTTGTGAGATCTTGGGTATCTCTTGAGTCTTGTGCGTTGAGTGTGTGAAGTTGAAAGGATCGGGTAGATCGTGGTAGATTGGTGCTAGCTAAGATTAGCACTCGACATCTAGCTTAGTGTCGGAAAACAAGTTAAGCGACGTGTACAGTTTTCTCCGCCTAAAGGGAAGTTGTTGACATAGTGCTTGAAACTCTCGAGTGTGGTACTCGGGGAGTGGAGTAGGGCGAAGAAGAGCTTTGTAGCCGAACCACTATAAATCCTTTTGAGATGATGTACGATATACTAAATAGGATGTTAGTCCTTTATAACGAGTGTATGTGATACTTTGAATGAATATGATTAAGTATGCGGAATCTACTTAACTACACTTAGAAGGTTATTGATTATTGGAAATGGAACAGTGGTGGTTTTTGAATTTGATAACGAACAATGAATGTTAACACCAAACGATTCAATATTATTAAGAATAATACGAGTGATCTTCACTATCACTAGGGTTACAAAACCTTGAATCTCTATTACAAAGAAAAACATATTTTCTATCTTGTTCTATCAACTGAGTTAGTTTTTCTAAGTGGTTACATTAATCACAAATTCACACACCTTTTCAACACACTTGTAACTAAGATAAGATCTTCCTTTTATACAACTAAGGAGATCTTTACAATAAATGATAAGTCTTGTCGAACTACTTGCTTTGCTTGAGTGTGTCAGTCCTTAAGATACAACTTGTATCTGTGTACACAACTTGTTGACTGAACATCTATCAAAGATATTATCTACCGTATATCTTTGACTTTTATACACAAAATATCTTTGTATACTTATCCATACAGCAGTAGAATACGCGACACTTATCTCTTCAACAGTAGAATCTGATGCACTAGCAGTAGAATGCTTGCGGTAGCAGAATCTTTAACACTAGCAGTAGAATGAAATACACTATCAGTAGAATAACACTTAGTATATTTCTTTGAGCATAAGTGACCTTGTGAAAGATTAATTCCCAATACTAATCTTTAGAACATTTAATTCCCAACAATCCTCCCCTAAACATGTGATTCCCTAATCAACATGTTTCTTCTGAATTAAATTTTGATTGTGAGGATCTTTCAAACACTAAACAGTCAGACTCTTGATCTGAGCTTTCCTTTGTTCTTCAAGATTAAATATCTTTCTGTCTAACTCATCTACCTTTTGTGAATCTTTTTCAGCAATAACATCATCTTTCTTTATCTTGAACAATAGCAGTACTTTGAATAAAAGATGGTGCAATTTCCTTGGATGGATGAATTATAAGAGGCAATGGTGTTGTGTATCTTGGATGCTTGTTCCAAGAAGTCAAATCATCTTCCAGCATGCCTTTGCAAGTGATGAACAAACGTAGTGAACTGAAATTGAAACTGAAAGCTCCTAGATAGAACTTTCTCCATTTGAATGCTTCATCCTTTCTGAATATATATAATACTCCAGAATCTTCATTTGAACTTTCTTCATTTGAAGAGCTTATTCCCAGTATCCATCAACTGAAAAAGTTTATTCCCAGCATCCATCAATTGAATGCTTGTTCATATTACTGGCTGAATAATAAGACATGTTAGCTTCTCAAAAAGTTGACATCATCATCTTGTATGCTCTTGTCTTTTCCATTGTAGGAGGAGATACAACAACTGCTTGATCAATTTCTCCCCTGTTCTGAGCATACACAACCACAATCTTTTCTTCCCTTATTGGTTTATCTTCCTCCCCTGAGATTGGAAGATCTCTCACCATGTACCAAAATATTTCCTCCCCTGAGATTTATCATTTCCTCCCCTGTTTGGAAGATCTCTCACCATCATCTGATCTACCAATTAGAACATGTTTTCAGACAATGTTGTACATGTAGCCATTAATTTCTTAAGAGTTTATGTGCTGCCCTCATCACTTCTAGGTGTGTTAACTCCTATGAGAGGTGAATCATGGGGCATTGACTCATTATCCATCATTTGATGGTTATACAGAGCCACTTTGAAAATCATTTTAAAGAAACTTTTGACTTAGCAGTATGAATATGATTTTATGATGAAAAATCATACTGCTTAACAACCATTTTGAAGGGATTAAGTGTATAACAGACACTTAATCAAGAATTCGGTTTAACTTAACCTCTGGTTGTGTGAGAACCAATATTTTCAATTATAAATAACTGCCTGTGTAAAGATAAACCTATTCAAAAGGCTTTCTTGACAGGGTTTCCAGTTCATAGCAATTGTTACGTCTAACACAAGTGTTAGATTCACTTTTGCTAGCTGTTCTTTCTATCAGATGTCCTTAGACTTGCTCATTATACTTAAAAGTATAAAATGATTGAAAGTGAGTTGAGTCAGTTACTATCTGACAAACTGAGCCATCAAGTTAATGTGAAACATCATAATCAGGTTTCAAGAAAGAAGTTTTAAAGAATTTATTAACTTAGATATAAACATTTGTTAATGAATTCCCAAACTTAGTCCATCATAAACCTATTATGTCAGCACCTAAGATAATCATTCTGCTGCTTCCATTTCACTTGAAACTTCCTTTGTGCTCAAATGTTCATACCTGAAATTGTTAGTCCAAAACCAAGAAACAAAATGCAGAGCATTTGTCTTATAGCAGTATCAATATATGACTAACAGTATGAACTGAACAAACAAAAATTTGTAATAGCAGTACAAACTTTTCAGTAACAGTAGTAATTAACAATGCTAGCAGTACAAATAAAAATTTATCTACAAAAACACAGAGTTTAAAATCATTGAGGATTAAGCATCCCAATACTTGCTACTAAGTACTGAAACCTTCCAACATCAAAAGCTTTTGTGAGAAGATCTGCAAAGTTGTGATCAGAATCAATTTTAAGAACTTGAATCAACTTTTTCTCATTGCAGTCTCTAATAAAATGATGTCTAATTTCAATGTGTTTTGTTTTAGAATGTTGTACTGGATTTTTAATTATGCAAATTGTACTACTATTATCAATATGAATGACAGTGTTCATGAAATTGTACCCATAGTCAAGAAGTTGGTTTTGAAGCCATAGGACTTGACCACAGCAACTTGCAGCAGCTACATATTCAGCTTCAGTTGTTGAAGTAGCCACAATTGTTTGCTTCTTACACTGCCATGAGATAAGTCTACACCTGCATAATCACTATCTGAAAATGCTACCAAGTCAAAAGGTGATTCTCTAGAATACCATAGACCCAACCTAGGTTGACCCTTGAGATATCTAAAAATCCTCTTGACAGCTGTTAAATGAGAAACCTTTGGAGTTACTTGAAATCTTGCACAAGCACAAACAGAGAACATGATATCAGGTCTTGATGATGTAAGATACATCAAAGAGCCTATCATAGATCTGTAAGTGTGTACATCTACATTTTCTCCATCTAAATCTTTAAGAAGTGGCTTCTCAGAGTCCATTGGTGTGCTTGCCACTTTTGAATCAGCAAATTGAAATTTTCTAAGAATCTCTGCAACATATTTATCTTGGCTGATAAATATGCCTTCACTTGATTGCTTAACTTGCAGACCTAAAAAGAATGTAAGTTCCCCCATGGAACTCATCTGAAACTTATTATGCATAAGTTTCTCAAACTCCAAACACATCTCCTTCCTTGTAGATCCAAAGATGATATCATCCACATACACCTGAACTAGCAAAAGATCATTCTTGTGCTTCTTGATGAATAATGTCTGATCTATCTTCCCTCTTTGAAATCCATTTTCTATTAAATAGGAAGCCAGTGTTTCATACCATGCTCTTGGCGCCTGATGAAGGCCATAAAGAGCCTTAACTACCTTGTACACTTTGTCTGGATGATCTGGGTCAGTAAACCCTGGAGGTTGTGAGACATATACCTCCTCTTCAATAGTACCATATAAAAATGCACTCTTGACATCCATTTGATAAACTGTGAAGCCCATAAATGAAGCATAAGCCAAAAATATCCTAATGGCTTCAATCCTTGCTACTAGAGCAAAAACCTCTTCATAGTCTATCCCTTCTTCTTGTGTGTTCCCTTGGGCTACTAATCTAGCCTTATTCTTAATCACTATGCCCATTCATCCCTTTTATTTCTGAAAACCCATCGAGTGCCAATTACCCTTACACCTTTGGGTAAATCAACTAGCACCCATACCTTCTGAATCTTAAATTGAAGAAGCTCTTCTTGCATAGCTTCTACCCAGCTTGAATCATCTAGGGCTTTAAGAACATTCTTTGGTTCTGCTTGTGATAGAAAACATACGAACAAGAAAGAGTTTGAAAACTCATGCTACTTTGAAGCATAAAGGGCATCAAGAAGCCTTTGTTGGTCTGAAGACATCAGTTGTTGCCTTGTCTTCACCCCTGATTGTACATCTCCAATCACATTGTCCAGGGAGTGGACTTTGTGAATCCTTGTGTGTGGTGTAGAAGTAACTTGATAGTTAGATGGGAGATTGTTGAAATCCACCTCTTCTTTTGAGAATTCTGCTTCATTTGGTTCTGATGGGCCAGCAGTAGAAACATTTGGCTCAGTAGTAGAAAAATTAAGCCTAGCAGTAGAATGCTCTGTCTCAGCAGTACTATCATCAGTAGAAACATTCTCTTGTTCTTTTGTTTCATCTTCCTTGTTTTCATCTTCAATCCCTTCTTGAGCTTCATCAGAAGAAGGTTCATCAATTTTTGAAGTTGAATCCACACTTGTACTTGTCCATATTGGCATCAGCAAATAATCTTGATTTTTATCTTTGTCTAACCCTGCCTCATTTGTTGTTTCATCTCCTTTAGACCCCGAAAATTCATTAGTTTCAACAACAACAGGCACATAATTCATAGAATGGGTTAGTGTCTTAAGATCAAATAGTCAATTAGGACCTTGACCTGCTACATTGGATTTATTCTCTAAAAATTCCACATGCAGGTTCTCCTCTACTCTTCTAGTCCTTGAGTTGTATACTCTAAAAGCTTGGCTATTAAGAGAATATCCAACTAAGAATCTTTCATCTGCTTTACCATCAAACTTTCCTAGATGGTCTAAGTTATTCAGAATTGTCACATGACATCCACAAGGTCTAAGAAATCCTATTGCAGGAGTTCTACCTCTAAAAAGTTCATATGATGTCTTATTGTGAGATTTGACAACCAAAACCCTATTGTGGACATAGCAAGCAGTATTAACTGCTTCAGCCTAAAAAGTGATAGGCAACTTAGAGTCAGCTAACATGGTTCTAGCAGCTTCTATGAGTGTTCTATTTCTCCTCTCAGCTACTCCATTTTGCTGAGGAGTTCTAGCTACACTAAATTATCTCCTAATACCTTTTTCCTTGCAGAAGTCATCCATAACTCTATTCTTAAACTTTGTCCCATTATCACATCTAATGACTTTTATTCTTTTGCTTACTAGGTTTTCTATCTCTGTAATGAATGTTTTAAGAATGCTAGAAGTCTCATCCTTAGAACTTAAAAAGAAAAACCATGTAAATCTACTATAGTCATCAGTAATAACTAGACAATATCTTTTATGCATCATACTACTAACAGAAGTAGGTCCAAATAAGTCCATATGAAGCATAAACAATGATTGATCAATAGAGTTAAAAATTTTGGGCTTGCAAGTGGCTTTATGTTGTTTGCCTTTAAGACAAGCAATGCATGTTTAGTCATTTTCAAATCGTTTTTGAGGTAAACTTCTTACCAAACCATTCTTAACAATTTTATTTATGGGTTTGAAGTTAATGTGACCAAGCCTCCTATGCCATTTCATAGATTCATCCAATGTGGCCTTTGCAACTAGACAAGTAAGTGCCTCTTTAGGAACAATCTTCTTCATATCAACACTGTACATGTTGCCCTTTCTTGGAATCTTAAGAAGTACTTGACTTTCATCAGGCATCTTAAAATCAGAAGAAAGTACAAGAAATTCAGTGTCAGTAAAAAGAACTTTGTTCTTTTTGTCACACTTTTGTGAGACACTAAAAAGATTATACTTTAGCTCTTGCACATAGTACACATCTTCAAAATCTAATTTACCAGTTTTAAGAGTACCTTTACCAGTAATCTTGCCACCGATACCTCCTCCAAAGGTAACATATCCTCCATCTAATGATTGAAAGTTGGAAAGATAAGACATGTTGCTTGTCATGTGCCTTGAACACCCACTATCTGAATAACCTTGATCTTCATGATCTATTGGTGAATGTTCCTGCACACAAATAAGGAAATTAGTTTCCTTGGGGAACCCAAGCCATTACTGACTTGGATTTGCCATGTGCATCAATGTAATTAAATCTCTTAAGAACAGTTAATGCACTATTGGATTTAAGAGGTTTCCAAATCCAACATGCTGAGGCCTTAACAGCATTGGCCTTCTTTTCCCTAGCAGTAGAACCATTAGGTTTCCAAATTTGTTTTAGTGAAACTGCTTTTGTTGGAAAAGGTCTCTTAACAGTTGTTTGTGCATGTTTGTAAATTGTTTTTGCACTTTGTACTGCTGGTTTAGGGTTAATAGAGTAAAAAGGTCTGGCAGTAGAAACTGATTATCTAGCAGTAGAATCTTGTGGTCTAGTAGTAGGAACTGCTTTTGGTCCAGACTTTGATGAAACTGCTTTGGGTGTTGTTCTATTATTATTAGAGTGACGTTTAGGTGTTTGCCTTTTGAAATTCACCATATTGTTTGTATACCCAGAAACCCTTTGGTTGCAGAAAGCTGCAAGATGGTAAAATTCTCCACAAATGAAATAAGCTTTGTCATAGAAGTCAAAGTCATCACCTAGTTGGTGAGACTTAAGGCCATTCCAATTCCTTTGGTTGCCTTTAGGCTTGTTTGTGGTTCTGTATTGTTCACAATATCTAACTGGTTGCCTAACATGTTTAACATTGATTTTAGGCCTATCAGTATCATTTTGACTATCTTAGGAACACTTGTTCCTGCTTTCTTAACCAATTCAGGTTTAGACATAACCTGTTCATCTTCATCATCATCCGATATCCTCTGATCTTCTATCAGAGGACACCTTGTCCTCAGGAAGTGAAGTTTTACATAAACTCTCACTTACTTTCTTAGGTCCATCAACAACTAACTTTGCTTTTGGCTGTACACCATATTGTAACTCAGGTTGTTGAAATTCAGCTAAGCCTGAATGCTCTAGGTCAATCCCTAGGGGTGTAGGGATTCCTCTGTAAGGAGGTGGGACAGCATTATATCCTAATCCAGACTTGGCCTTTTTGATCACTTGACATTCAATCATGTTAGTTACACCCTTAGAAGCATGTTCTAGTGTTTCTACACTTAAGTGAATGTTTTCATTATCCTTTTTGATCCTATCATATGCATCTCTTAAAAGCTTAATTTCTGCATCTCTAAAGAATATGTCCTGCTTAAGAAGAGCTTTGTCATCTGAAAAAGAAAACTAATTTTCTTTATAGTGTATGATCTGCTACTCTAAGGTAGCTAAAGCACACTTATAGTTTATTAAGTCTTGATGAGTTGTACTTAGCTCTTTCTTTTGATCATCATAATGTTTGATTAAACATTGTAGTTCTGTAAGAGCAGTACAAGTATTTGAACAAGCTTTATGAGATTGTACCTCAGTAGCAGAAAAAGCCATAAGTGCCATCTGAGAAGAAGCTTCTTCTTCATCTGCCATGAAGCTCCAATCAAAGCCTAAGCCATCAATAGCTACCATAGCTTTTGAGTTTGGCTCAGAAACTTCCCCAGTTTTGGATTTGCTTCCAAAACCTCTGTTCTTGCTATCTTGTTGCCTTGGCCTTCTACATTCTCTTGAGAAGTGCCCCATCATATGGCAGTTGTAGCATTCTATCTTTGACTTGTCAAAACCAGCAGTATCATTACTGCTGATTGTGATTTTCTTCCCCGTCCTTTGATAGAACTTCTTAGCCCTCATGCTAAGAAGAGAAATTTGCCATTTTAGGTTCATTTCCTCCAGATCATCATCATTGATCACTTGGAGGTCTTCATGTGTAAGCATGGACCCATCATTTCGACTTGTTAAAAATGCACAACAAGTCTGCTCATCCATAATACCAATGGTACTGCTTGATGAACTAGCAGCACCAACACCACCATCAACCTTCACCTCTTCAACTGGAGTTGAGGTACTAGGAGATGTAATAAATGCCATATTCCCAGTATCAGAACTAGTACCTCCAGTTTTCTTCAAATCATGTTCCACAATCTTAAAGTTGCTATACAAGTCCATAAGTTCCATGTGGTCAAGGTCTGGCTTGTTCTTCCAGACAACAACATGCATAGCCCACTCTTCAGGTAAGCTTCTTAGAAATTTTGAGTTTAAATCTTCTTGAGGTATTTCAACCCCAAGAATAGCAAGTTGGCTCACAATATTCTGAAGCCTGTTAAACATGTGGTCAAGTGATTCATTGTTGGTTGAGGAGAAGTTTTCAAACTGCTATTTGAGAAGAGTCTTGTGGGTCTTCTTGGTGGCTTCATTCCCACCATACCTTTCAATAATGGCCTCAAACAAAGATTTTGCATCTTTGAATTTGCTGAAGTTTAAAAGTTGATCATTGGGAATGGTCATCATCAGCATACTTCTTGCCTTGAGGTCATTCTTCTTTCTGACTCTATCTTCTGCAGTGGTTGGTTTGGTATTCAAAGTTGTCACAATTTTACCTTCATCTGTTGATGTAGAGGTTGTAGGTTTGAAGGAATTTTTATCTTCAATAATTTCCCAAAGTGCATAATCTTGCACTTGGAAATATTGCTCTATCCTCAGCCTCCACATCTCAAACTCATTCTGTTTGAGCATTGGTAACTTTGCAGCAACATTTGTCTGAATAGATTCAACGTCCATTTCTTCTTTGTTGGGAATTCTGCTAAGGAAGAATTCTGCTGATGGTTACTGCTGATGGTTACTGCTGAAGCTTTATGATTCTGCTGAAGAATGTTACTGCGGAAGTATAGATTGTGCGGAATGTGTTTCTGCTGATGGATAGTTTCCGCATATTATGTTATTAGTTAGGATATGCATGAGTTTATTTAGAAAGTGATATTGCATATCTTGGATAGTTTTTAGATTATACGTTTCTTGTGAAACGGTTTAGGGTTGTTTAGGGTTCCTTGTCTATAAAAGGAACGCGTCTTTATGTATTATGTACGAATTTAGAAAAACACTTTTAGTATTAATCAAAAGATCCATAGAGGATCAAATCGTTCTTAGTAATTGTGTTCTTACTTGTGTTTGTTTTCCGCTATAGAATACAAGTAACTTAGACTTTCTTTTAGTGTGTTTGTGATTACATAAACATTACTAACGATCCACGAGCTCATAAAGATCTATCAAGGTCTATAGTTTCCACAAGTGGTATCAGAGCCTCGTGAGAGTCTCTGTGTTACTAAGAACATCTTCTCGCTTACACCCTCTCACACCCAATAACCATGCCTGGATCAGATGATGAATCTGAAGTTCACAGCAACAACAACAACAACAACAACCAAAACACCACATCTATGCAACAACTCAATCTCACCAATAGCAATGCAAAGTTTCCTTATCTTAAGAAGGAAGAATATGAATTATGGGCAATGAAGATGCAGAACTGGATCACCAATATTGATTGGAATCTTTGGGAAGTTGTCCGTAAAGGAAACAGTTTGAAGAAGCATTCTAAGGATGAACATGGTGTTATTACTATTCTTCCTCCTAGATCTGCTGAAGAGATTCTTGCAGTTCAAAGAGAAAATAAAGTGAGAACCATTCTTCTTCAAGCTATTCCAGATGACCACATGGGAGATTTTCACTACATGGATGAAGCAAAAGATATCTGGATGGCGATCAAGGCTAGGTTTGGTGGGAACGATGAGTCAAAAAGGATGAAGAAGTCGATGTTGAAACAACAGTTTCAAGAGTTTCAAATAACTGAAGAGGAAGGTATCCACAAAGGGTATGACAGGTTCCATAAGATTTTGAGCCAGATGAATCAGCTGAAGGCCAGACCTGACAATGAGGACTGCAATGCAAAGTTCCTTCGATCATTACCTCCCTCATGGCTACAAGTGAGCATTGCACTCAAAGCAAAAGGTGGTCTAGATATGCTTTCATTTGATGATCTCTTCAACAAGCTTAAGACTCTTGAACCTGATGTTCGAAGTCCCATTCGTACATCCACTCCTAACTACTCAGCATTTGTAAGCACCAGCTCCAATAAGATGACTCAGGCTTCAAGTTCAAGCTCCTCAGTAACATCTTCCTACTCTCAACCACAGTCTAGTGGTGTAATGGAGGATGTACTCCAGTCGTTTGTTGCTGATTATGAACATCAGCAGCATCTTGCTTTTGAGGATTTTGATCAGGTGGATCCTCTTGACTTGGAAGAGATGAATCTAAAATGGCAGGTGGCCATGCTTACTTTAAATGTCAAGAGGTTTGAAAAGAAGTCTGGAAGAAAGTTCGGGTTTCAGGGAAGAGAACCAGCTAGGTTTGATAGAAGGAAGATCAAGTGCTATTCATGTGGTCAGTTGGGTCACTTCTCTAGAGAGTGCAAGGATAGAAAGACTGGTGATGAAGTTCGGTATTCAAGCTATCAGAAGAATCAGGTGAATGCTGAAAACCCCAAAGCCATGGTCACTCTTGATGAACATATCAACTGGAAGGTGCATGATCCTGAGAATGATGATAATGCTGATGTTGGTGGATTGTTGGCTAGCTGTTCTTCAGAGGATAATCATTGTCAGAATGCCTTGATGGGCATATCTCAGGTACAAAATTGTGTATTTGGTTGTAGTGAAAGGTATAATGAACTTAAAAAGGAACATGATGAATTAAAAGCCAAATATCATGAAAGTTATATAGATGTTAAGGCTTATAAACACTCTTTAAAAACACTAGAAAGACAAAAAGT
Organism: Artemisia tridentata subsp. tridentata; assembly: GCA_021014915.2. Classification (NCBI taxonomy): domain Eukaryota; kingdom Viridiplantae; phylum Streptophyta; class Magnoliopsida; order Asterales; family Asteraceae; genus Artemisia; species Artemisia tridentata. Next base: position 162,131,611 of record CP139503.1, read on the forward strand.
CTGGTTTCAGAAGAATGAGGTTGCTTATGGTGAAAAGATAGGGGTGTTAGAGAGAGATCTATTTTGTGCTAAAAATGAATTAAAATGTTGTGAAAAGGAAAAGGCTAAACTAGAGGTAGAAAAACAGGAAGTGCAGACTAAACTAGATAATAGCTTGGCTAGGTTTGATAAATGGAAAGATTCATCTAAAAATCTAAACAGGTTAGTTAACAGTTCCATGTCTGTAAAAACTAAGATTGGTTTAGGGTATGGTGATTACATAGGGAAAGATCAATTCTATGACCCTAATGAGTACAGTGTTTTTGACCCTGAACCAGTAGACTATCAAGCCCCTGTTAAGATTGTCAGTAATGGATTCTTACATGCTGTGCCTGGACCTATTAGGGGAGAACACATGCCATCTAGCACCACCACCTCTGACTTTGATGGATCACACCATCTTTATGGCAAAAAGTCAATTGACTTGCCAGACCCTGATTCTAATTCTTCTGACTTTGTCTCTTGTTCTGACAGTGACAAGTCCTCTGACCAAGGGTCTACCACCTATACCAGTTGTGATTCAAGTGAAAAGTCAGACCCTACAAAGACTTCTCCCAAGCCTTCACCCAAGACACCCTACAAGTCTGTTAGAATTGCTGCTGAGGATGTCAAGTCCAAGACAGTTTCTTCTGAAGACTTGTCTTTTAATTCTTTGCAAAATAATGTTTCTTATTGTGTCAAAAACAATCCTGTTTCTGTTGGTGATTTGAATAATTCTACTTGTAATGGAACATCTTTTTCTTTTAATAAATCTTCTAAAAAGAAGAAATGTTTTGTGTGTGGAAGTAAATCTCATCTAATCAAGGATTGTGATTTTCATGAGCAAAGAATGGGTGTTGGTCAGACTAAACCTAGACCAATGTGGACAAATGTTCAGAATATTCCACCATATGTCCCACAGGCATCTCATAGGGCCAGCAATTACGCTGATAGACATTCTGCTGATAGACATTCTCCTAAGAAACATTCTGCTGATAGAAATTTTCAGTCTGCTAGGAAAAGATATGTTGCTAGACCATTTGTGCAACCCACTAGTTCTTATTTTCAGAATGATCTTTGGCCTGGCTTTATTGACCCAATGACTATGGGTATGGGATATTGGGATACTGCTGTTAAGCCCTCAGCAGGTTGTTTTTGGACTCACAAGGGACCTTATCTTCATAGAAGGTCCAAGAACAATGGTGGATCTTATCAATCTACATGGCCTAATTCTTATGATCCACAAGGCAGGCTCAAGTCAGTAATGACTTGAGTCTCCAATGTGTACTAACTTTTGTATAATTTTGTTGTATATGTAGGATCATCCTTTGAAAAGTAAAGATGTAGGCATAGTAGATAGTGGTTGTTCCAGAAGTATGTCAGGAAATAGGGACATGCTAGAGAATTTTGTACCCATTCAAGATGGAGGCATTGTGACTTTTGGTGGAGGAGATGGCAAAATCACTGGGTTTGGTACCATCAGAACACCGGGCTTGGACTTTGAGAATGTGCTCTATGTGAAGGAACTGCAACACTTCAACCTGTTCTCAGTATCACAAATATGTGATGGCAAGAACAAGGTCTTCTTCTCAGAGGATGAATGTCTTGTGCTTTCTAAAGACTTCAAGCTTCCAGCAGATTCCCCAATTCTGCTGAGAGTTCCCAGAAGATATAATTTATACACAATCAACCTGAATGAAGTCCAACCTGAAGGAGATCTGACATGCTTGGTGGCTAAAGCATCCATGGATGAGTCAAATAAGTGGCATAGAAGGATGGCTCATGTCAATTTCAAGACCATAAACAAGCTCTCTAAGCTTGGTCTAGTTCATGGGCTTCCCTCCAAAATCTTCACCAATGAACACAATTGTGTTGCCTGCAACAAAGGGAAGCAACACAGAGCCTCATATAAAGCCATTACAGCTGTGAGCACTATCTCAGAACCTCTCCAGTTGCTGCACATGGATCTTTTTGGCCCAGCTCAAGTCAGGAGCATTGATCACAAATCCTTCTGCCTGGTGATCACTGATGACTATAGCAGGTTTTGTTGGGTATTCTTTTTGAGAACTAAAGATGAAACATCTCCAATCTTAAAAGAGTACATAACCCTTGTTGAAAACCAGCTAAATAAAAAGGTTAAAGGGATTAGGTGTGATAATGGGACAGAGTTCAAAAATGCTGTCTTAATAGAACTTTGTCAGTCTAAGGGGATAAAAAGGGACTATAGCACTCCAAGAACCCCACAGCAAAATGGGGTTGCAGAAAGAAAGAATAGGACCTTAATAGAGGCAGCAAGATCCATGCTTGCAGACTCTAAATTACCCACTATGTTCTGGACTGAAGCAGTAAGTACTGCTTGTTATGTTTTGAACAGGGTATCCATCACTAGACCTCATATCAAGACACCTTATGAACTTCTCACTGGGAAAGTTCCTGATATTCATTACTTTAAACCTTTTGGTTGTCAAGTGACCATTTTGAACACTAGTGATCCTTTAGGAAAGTTTGATGAGAAGGCAGATGAAGGTTTCATTGTGGGATATTCAGCTCATAGTAAGGCTTATAGGGTATACAATTTAAGTTCTAAAAAGATAGAGGAGACCCTTAATCTGAGATACCTAGAAAATAAGCCTCATGTTCAAGGACAAGGTCATCCTTGGTATTTTGACTTGGATTACCTAACTGATTATTTGGGCTATACTAGATATGTTGCTGAACAATCTGCAGGTACAAAAGAGTCTCCTACTAACAATGCAGGTACCCTGGAAGAGGACTCAGGAAGTGAGTCTGAGCAAGATGAGCATACTATTGTTATACCTTCGTTTCCTCCTAACCATGTTGCAGGAAATACTTCTGGGGAGATTGAAGATTTGTCACACTATGCAGAGGACCTTGCTAGACTGAAGAAGCAGGAATTTGTAGCCAATCAAGAAGCTGAAAGACTAAGTGAGGAGTCAGCACAACCCTTCAGTGGAAACCAGGATTCTGCTGATCCACCTCATGTTTCTGCTGAAGTTACTACATCTGCTGATGGATCTTCTGAAAGTTCTCCCATGTCTAATAGTGTGTCCACAGACTTTGAGGAACCTTATACACGCTTTCCAAGTCCCTCTGATCTTGGAAATCACTCACCCAAAGCTGGTATCTTCAACTCAGCCTCCTATGACAGTGAATTTGGACCAAATATGACCAATCTTGACACCTCAATTGAAGTCAACCCCAATGCAACCAAAAGGATACATACTGATCATCCTCACTCCAACATTCTTGGTGATCCTCAAGCACCTGTTAGAACTAGAAGTTCTGTGAAAGGTTCTAAATATGGTCAAGTGGCTTTTCTTTCTTATGTTTCATCTCAGCAAAGGGACAATCACACAGACTTTAAGCATTGTCTGTTTGCTTGTTATCTCTCACAAGTGGAACCAACAAGTGTTAGTCAAGCACTTGACGACTCCAGCTGGCTTGAAGCAATGCAGGAAGAGATGCTACAATTCAAGAATCAGAAAGTTTGGGTATTGGTACCACTACCTGAAGGGAAGATTGCCATTGGTACCAAGTGGATTTTGAAGAATAAACGAGATGCCAGGGGTATTGTGGTTAAAAACAAAGCAAGATTGGTGGCACAAGGATTCAGACAAGAGGAGGGAATTGATTATACTGAAGTATTTGCTCCTGTAGCTAGGGTTGAGGCCATCAGAATCTTCTTGGCCTATGCATCTTATATGGGTTTCATGGTGTATCAGATGGATGTCAAAGGTGCTTTTCTATATGGAGAAATTGATGAGGAGGTTTATGTATCTCAACCCAAAGGTTTTGAAGACCCAGATAATCCAAAGCATGTTTACAGGGTTGTCAAAGCTCTCTATGGCCTTCATCAGGCACCCAGAGCTTGGTATGCTAGGCTTTCATCCTTTCTGCTGAAGCATGGATACAGAAGAGGTGCTATAGACAAAACACTCTTCATTAAGAAAGATTCCAGGGATATCATCCTTGTTCAAGTTTATGTGGATGACATTATTTTTGGCTCCACTAAAGAAGCTTGGTGCAGGGAGTTTGAGGAATTGATGAAGGGAGAGTTTCAGATGAGTGCTATGGGAGAGCTCACTTTCTTTTTGGGTCTCCAAGTTCAGCAGAAACCAGATGGTATCTTTATTAGTCAGGATAAGTATGTTCAAGACATGTTGAAGAAGTTTGATATGGAGAATGTTAGACCTGCCACTACACCCTATGAAGCTCCCAAGCCAAAGAATAACCTTGAACCAGATCCTGCAGTGAATGTTCACTTGTACAGGTCCATGATTGGTTCACTCATGTACTTGACAGCTTCAAGGCCAGATATCACATTTGCTGTGAGTGCTTGTTCTAGACATCAGGTCACACCACTCACTTCCCACCTGAATGCAGTCAAGAAGATCTTTAAGTATCTCAAAGGCCAACCCAAGCTAGGTCTTTGGTACCCAAAAGAGTCTCCTTTCAAGTTGGAAGCTTATAGTGATAGTGATTATGCTGGTGCAAATCTGGATAGGAGATCCACAACTGGAGGTTGCCAATTTCTTGGAAGAAGGTTGATTTCTTGGCAATGCAAGAAACAAACCATTGTTGCTACCTCATCTACTGAAGCAGAGTATGTTGCTGCTGCCAATTGTTGTGGACAGGTTCTTTGGATACAAAATCAATTGTTGGACTATGGGTTTAATTTCATGAATACCACCATTTTTATTGATAACCAAAGCACCATATGCATTGTTAAAAATCCAGTTTTTCATAATAGGACTAAGCATATTGAGATAAGGCACCATTTTATAAGAGATGCATATGAAAAACATTTGATTAAGGTGATTAAAATACACACAGATGATAATGTGGCAGATCTGCTGACTAAAGCTTTTGATGGACCTAGGTTTCAACACTTAGTGGTCCATATTGGGATGGTTAACCCTTAAATGCTATGTTTGAGGGGAGGCATAGGCCTCAGGGGAGGCATATGCCTCAGGGGAGGATTGTGATTGTAAAGTATGTACTATTTTGTAGATTATTGATTATGTTTGCTAACACACTAAACACACTAATCCACTAATGTAATTTTAGTTTGTATGGTTTGGTTTGTTTGCTTTTATGTGTCTGTTTTGCAGAACTGCCTGAGATTGATGATTTTAAGTTGATGTTCTTCAAGATTAATGGGACATGGTCAAGTAAGCTTAAAGAGTGTTTCTGCTGAATGGAAGTACTGAAACAGAGATCAATTCATAATCAAAGACAAGTTGTTCATTCATTCAAAAGAAATTACAGCTTACAAACAACTTAATCAAGACCAATCCTATACAAGATCAACTATACAGACACAAGTTCCTATCATCTAATGCTGCACCAGGAAGACTAACAGACATGATTGAAGATGCTGAAGAACCTAGTTTTATATCTTTGGTCCTTGGCAACATCTCATCAGCACCTACTACATTTTTCCCTTTCCCTTCCCAGTCACCTCTGCACCCTTGCTCTTTCCTGTGTCCCTGTGGTATGAAACTCCAGTCCTAGGAGCAGGAAGACCAATAACCACTTCCCTTGTCTCTGGGAGTGGTGGATTTCTGGTGGGTGGCCTTGGTTGGGGTTGTGAAGGTTGGGGATTCTCTTCCCTGGTTGCTGCTGCTTCTCTCTCCTCTTCCTCTCTTACCAACCTATTGAAGATTGGCTCAAGACGCTCTGTGGAGTCATCAGAGCCCCTAGATGAGTCGTCTGGATCCACCACACTATCATCTTCTGAAGAAGGAAGAAAAGGGGACTTCCTTGTAGGTGGCTCGTCTTGGTGAGGATATCGAAATAGAGGTCGATTATCCTCAGATGATGAAGATGATGATGGAGGTTTGGGTGGATTGTTGGGTCTGCTTGAAGAGCCCACATCATGTCTTTTCTTGCGGGCTTGTTCCTTGGTGATCCCATACATTCTATATGAAGGACGTCTGGATGATTGAGGTTTGTTATCTCCTGAATCTGCTGATGAGTCAGAAGATAGATCAATGACTTCGGGTTGGTTATTCATTGAGTTGATAAGTGATTATTGATTGGATGAAGGTTTGATGGTAAATTAGGGTTAAGTGATTTGTGTGGATTGTGAATTGGGGTTATTTTATAGGCGAAGTCAAGTGGAAATGCTAATTAATGCTGGTTGGGTGGCAAATTAAAACTCAAGATCTTTACCGAAGATATTATTCTCTTGAGTTGATTCTGCTGATTGACTCTTCACTTCAGCAGATTGACCATCATTTCTGCTGAAAGGTTGATTTTGAATGGTGAAGTTACTTTACACGTCAGATAAGGTCAACCATTTGTTCCGATAAATTTTGACCATAATTGGGTAACTTCTATTTATAACCTATTCATATAATCTATCTCTTCCCAATATTACTATTCTTCAATTTCTTCATTCTCTCACAAGTTCTTCAATGGAGTCCCTACAATTCAAGAAGGATCACAATAAAGTTGCTTTTCTGGGAAAAGCAAAGGGACAGGAAATATATGACCCAATGGTTGATTTCATAAAGCGATCAAAGATTCATTTTGCTTTGACTCATTATCCAGACATAGTACATGAATCTTTGGTAAAACAATTTTGGGCATCTGCTGAGAAGCGGTCTGAGTCAGAGATAGTCGCAAAGATTGATGGAACGGAGTATGTTGTGACTGAAGCTTTGATTAGGGAAAGATTGCAGTTGGATGATGAAAATGGGGTTTATCACACCAACACAGCAGAGATACTTACTGGTCTAAGAGCAGCGGGTTATCAAAGTGAGGATACGACTATGTGGCTGAAGAACAAGTTTTGTCCCAAGTGGAGATTTTTGGTGCATACACTACTTCAATGCATCAGCAACAAATCTGGAGGATGGGATCAATTCTCTAGTCAACTGGGTTGTGGAATCGTGTGTCTTTCTCAGGGTTTGACTTATAATTTTTCTAAGTTTATTTTTGATAATTTGGTAGAAAATATTCTCAAGAAAAAGCATAAGTTTCTGATGTACCCTAGGTTTCTACAGATAATTTTAGACATTAATACCCAGGATAGAGGACATTATCCCATAGGAGCCCTTAGTGCCAAATTGTTTGCTTCTATGCGAACTCATTATGGTGGGGAGCATCATCCTCTTCTACCAGCTATGTTGCCACATGGCAATGATGATGCTAATGCGGCCAATGCTGCTGATGCTCCACCAGCTCCCAATACTGCTGATGGTACTCCATCAGTAGAAAGGGTTGAGGGCCCATCCTTAGCTGCTGAAGTACCTATAGTTTCTACTGATCATCCTCCACATTCCCCTGTTCCATCACCATCTCATGAAGCTCCTGAAGAGCTTGTTCCTGAGGTAGAGGAGACAATTCAGTCTCTTGATACTAATATTCCTACACCTCTTGAAGATGAGATTCCAAGACTATCCACACCTAGCCCATTTAGAGACCCAATAGATGAGAACACTTCAAATTTTGAGCATATAAATGTTTCTTCTGAAAGGCCCAATGAAGCTCCCTTTACCACTGAGACATCAGCTGGTGGAGCTGAGGACCCTATTACTCTTACTTCTCTGTATACTTTACTCAACAGGAATGTTCAAGAAACTGAGAAGTTGAAGAAGGAACTTGCAGACACTAAGTCATCACTTGGTAATGAGATTGTGGTGCTGAAAAGAAGGGTTCAAGAATTAGAGGATAAACTTGGGCAGACAAAGAAGAGGAAGTTTGTGTTTGCATCTGATGATGAGCAGGAAGCTAGTTATTGGGATCATCTTGAGTTATTGGCTGAAGCTGGTCAGAAGACTTCTACTCCTTCACCTAAAGCTGCTGAATCCTCTCCACAAAGAGATCAGATTAAGTTCTTCAGAAAAAGGAGAAGACAGTATTTGAGCAAGGAAACTACACTACCAAATTTGTCTGTTGCTCAAGAACATGCAGATGATGCTCATGTGGCTTCTGCTGATGTTACCTCTTCCAAGGTGTCTACTGAAGTGTTTGTTGCTGGACGATACTTTACCTTGGAAACTACTGATGAAGTTACTGCTCCACATGTTGAATCTTCAACTCAACATGTTTCTGCTGATGCTTCTATTGGAGTTTCTCCTGAAGATATTGACAGAGTTACTAGTGTAGATACTCCTGTAAATGAGCAAGGAAGGGTGATTGGAGAAGATCTTGGTTCAGATCTTATAAGTGCAGAAGAAAGAAAGGAGCAAGAAAGGCTGGTTAAAGAATATGAGGATCTTGTGAAGAGTCAAGCATTAGCAAAACAGATGGCTGATCATTTTACTTCAGATTTGCCTCCTGAAAGGCAAAGAGAGCTAGATGAGCAATCAGCTCAATTCACTGATGCACAATGGGATACTTACACTCAACAAGCAGCATCCAATCCTAATTTGGCTCAAAGTATCTTAGGAGCTAACTTTGATAGTCATAACTTTGCTGCCCAAATGGTAGCTCTTGGGCAACAGAGGAAGAAAGCTGCAGCTGAAAGGAGGAAGGCTATTGCTGCTCAAAAGGCACAAGCTAGGAGAGATAGACCCAAGACTGAAGCAGAAGAGAAGCAATATAGGAGGAATGTGGTCTATAATCAGTATACTTCTGTGTATAGCCATGGTTTGACAAAGAAGCAAGTTTGGGATTTGTCTGATTCAGAGTTGCATAGAATTTATGATCAGATTATGAAGACCATTCACTCTTCTGATACTCCACCTAAGAGGACTGCTGAGAGTTTGGAGGCTCCATGTCTCAAAAGACTGAAGCAAGTGGAGTTAGGTACTTCATCTACTGGAGATATTCCTGCGGACTTTCACTCTGCTGAGCCTATTGTTACTTCTACCATTTCTGCTGATGAAGCTTCTGAAAAACAATCATCTGGGATTCATGTTTCTTCTGAAGCTTCACCCACTTCTGCTGAACCTTTTGCTGTAACATCTGCTGATCATGAAGATTCATCATTGTCTCCTTCTAATGCAGATAAGGGTAAACAAGCTGAACCGGCTGAGGTTCAGGGTAGCCAAGATGGGGACAAAGCTGATAGGTTACCTGTAGCAGAGGGTGTTGTTACCAGTTCTTCTATTCCTACTTCTTCTATTCCTTCTGAAGATACTACTTCTATTGCTTCTGAAGATGTCTCTATGGGAATTTACATCCCTGGTCGAAGGAAGAAGAGAATGTCACATATAGGGAAACATATTGCAAGTAGAAGATCAATTAGACTGGCTAAGCAAGTTCTCAGAGCTCAAATGAGTAGTTCTTCAAAGGAAGTAGATCTAGAAGCTACTGATGATTCATTTATTCAGGAAGGATCTTCTGAAACGTTTCCTGAAGGATCATACAATGTGTTGATCAGATGGACTATCACAGATGGACATATTAATACTATCTACAGGCAAGATCAATCTTATAAGAATTTCACTTTCTTGCAAGAAATTCTTCATTTGGTGGATAGGCAAGATCTGCAGACCCTTTACAAGTTGGTCACTGAGTATTATGCTATGCATACTCCACAAGGTTCTGGTCTATATCTCTTGGGTGATCTTCAAGTTCTCTTTGACTCTCAAACTCCACAAGGGAAAGGCTATTCAGTTTGGAAGGCTTCTCATAGATGGAAAGTTGATAGTTGGAGATTTTTTCCCATTCCCAATGTCCATGTGGTGGAGACTGAGTCTGGAATCCGAGTATGTATGTTTTCTGATCAACAATATCCATGGTCTATGACTCTGCTGAATCGCATGCTCCAAAGGAAGTTGGAAATTCCTCCAAATCCAATTGCTAATGATAGGACACATGCTGAACAATTGGTTGGGTTCATCAAGTCTAAGCTTCTGCAACACCAAGCTTCTACTTGATTCTGGTATTGTATATTATTTGTATATTTTCTATTTCTTTATTTCATTTCTTTCTTATTTAAGTCTTAATAAAAAAAAAAAAAAAAAAAAAAAAAAAAAAAAAAAAAAAAAAAAAAAAAAAAAAAAAATTATATATTTTTGTACTAACTTTTATGCAGGTTTGTTGTATAACTCTGTTGATGGTTATCAACTCACCGGATGTGACTTGTGTTCATCAAAGAGTTGGCTAGTCCAAAGGGTACAGCTTTGGTAAAGACACATCAAATCTGTTGATAGCTGTAATAGCTTGCTCAAAGCTATAGGGTACTCAACTCACCCATGCTTCATTGCTGAGAGTTGAAATGGTCATCAATTCACCATGGATGTAACCCTTTATGGGATCCCAAGAATTGGCTAGTCCACAAAAGTATGGTTTGTGGTAAAGACATTTGGTATCCATATTTGGTTCTCAATTCACCAAGGTTCAGTTGAAACCAAAGAATTGGCTAGTCCTGAGCAAACGGCTACAGGTAAAGACATCTCAAATCCGTTTATAGTTGCTGGTTTGCTAATAAATCAGATGGTTATCAGTGTACCATAGTTTTCGAACTTAAACATTTGGCTACTCCAGTAGTGATGGCTATTGGTAAAGAGACATCAAATCCATTATTTTCAATGATTCACCTCTCACAGGAGTTAACACACCTGGATGTGATGAGAATAGTATGAAACTAATATGTTTTGATGTACAAATTGTCATTTGTTGCTGCAAAGATGTGAAGTTTCAAGTTCTACCATTCATAGTGCTATGGTTCATGTGATTCTTTGCTGCTGCTGTTCGAAGTCAATCCTCTTCTCATGAATTGTTACAGATCTATCAAGAATCTTGAACTTAACCATGTCAAATTCAAGATTAGGGGAGGATTGTTGGGAATTCTGCTAAGGAAGAATTCTGCTGATGGTTACTGCTGATGGTTACTGCTGAAGCTTTATGATTCTGCTGAAGAATGTTACTGCGGAAGTATAGATTGTGCGGAATGTGTTTCTGCTGATGGATAGTTTCCGCATATTATGTTATTAGTTAGGATATGCATGAGTTTATTTAGAAAGTGATATTGCATATCTTGGATAGTTTTTAGATTATACGTTTCTTGTGAAACGGTTTAGGGTTGTTTAGGGTTCCTTGTCTATAAAAGGAACACGTCTTTATGTATTATGTACGAGTTTAGAAAAACACTTTTAGTATTAATCAAAAGATCCATAGAGGATCAAATCGTTCTTAGTAATTGTGTTCTTACTTGTGTTTGTTTTCCGCTATAGAATACAAGTAACTTAGACTTTCTTTTAGTGTGTTTGTGATTACATAAACATTACTAACGATCCACGAGCTCATAAAGATCTATCAAGGTCTATAGTTTCAACATTCTTCTTCTTCTTCTTCTTCTAAATCAAAGATATCAGCTTGTCTCTGATACCAATTAAGAGGATGTACAATACACTAAATAGGATGTTAGTCCTTTATAACGAGTGTATGTGATACTTTGTGTAAAACCCTAAAAATCTAAAACACATAAAATGACCAAAATGCCCCTAGAAATCAAAAATGCAATTAAAAGTTAAATAAAATGCCAAATAAATCCCAAACAATTATTATTGGACACAATTTGAAGTATGATAATTTTATGGAACAATTTTTGTACTTTTAAAAATTATAAAAGTTTTGTACAATTTATGGGCCGAATTATTTTTTTTAAAATTTACTTGTTACTTTTAAATTTAAAACATGTGTTAAAACAAATTAAATAAGGAAGTAATTATGGATTAATGGGTTTAATGGACAATTATGGGCCTTAAATGGGAGATTATTATGGTCTTAATATTGGGTCGTTATTTTAGGATTTCCCAAAATTTACAAACGACACATTATTTCCTAAAAACTAAATCGGTTCTCTCTAAAATCCTCATACGATTCACAACAATTCCAAAAATCAAAACCTAATTTTGCTGGACTTTAACAAGATCAAAGAAGACAAGAAAATTGTTTGCAAGGTGTTTGGTGATCGTGGGTATTTGTTCTTGATCGAATTTTGTTTTGGCCGATATTCTAAAATTCATTATAAATTATTTTGGGTTCAAATATCGTTAGAGGTAACTTCTATTCATCCCTTTAGTTCATATAATCATGTTTTTACAGGTCTTATGGAACCATGCACATTAGATTAATTTTATAAATTATGAAACCCTAAACACATGTAATTAGCTAAATTAATTCATACGAATTTTGTAAATTACGAAATTAATTTTATTGGACTTTTTGTTAGTTATAAATATCTGGAAAAATAAGTTCATGAATTTTGGTGGCCTAAATATTTATTTTTTGAATTATTATCATAATCGGCTTAATTAAAATTAAGTGTATAAAATAAATACAAAACGTATAAATTATGGACTTGAGTTCTTGGCCTTTAATCTTGATGATAAACATGTTAAAATGGTTGATATGATAATTGGTGATGTTTAGATTAATCGGATAAATAATTAGAACTTGAATTCTATTTGATTTTATGTTATACGATTGTATTTTAATGAATTGGGCATGTTTTGTAACTTTATAAAATTGAGGGGTATTTTTATAAATTACCTAAATACTGTGTTGAAATGTAAAAATTATAAAATGGGGGTGTTATTTGTAAAATTTGTAACTTAGGGGTTTAATTTGAAAACTAGGGTTTAAATTGGGCCGATTTGAAAATAAATTAAATGGAGGGGTTTAAATTATAAATATGGAAATTTTGAAGTCAATTCGTATAAAATAAAAGTGTTAAGGGTATAATGTGTAATTTTGGTAAATTAATGGACTATTGTGTTAATATTTAAAATTTGAGGACTATTAATGTAAATTGGATTAATTATAAAGGTTATTTGGAAATTATATAAATTGAGGGACTAATTTTGTAAATTGCATAAATTAAGATAATTCGTATAATTATTTATTTTAAGGGTTTAAAATGTAAATTTGGATAATTAAGGGTTAAATGTGTTAAAATGGAATTAATAAGGTCATATTTGTAATTCTGGAAATATTAAGGATTTAAATGACATTTATGATAATTAAATGGTTTAAATTATGATTTTTGTAAATTAAGGGACTAAAATGTAAATATTGTAAACTTGTGGACTAATTGTATAAAATATGGAAAATGGGATATTTACACTTTGAACCTTTAACTTTGGCTTAATTACATTTGAGACCCTAAAATATGGAAAGTTGACATAAATGAACCTTGAACTATTATAACTTGTTAATATGAATCCTACTTCCACAATATTACTTATTTTGACTTAACCATGATTTGTACAACTTTCTAATTATGGAAACTTTCTAAAAATAGAAACTTACTAAATATGGAAACCTGCTTAAAATGGAAAGTTACTTAAAATGGAAAGTGTTGTAACACTTGTCTACCCCTCTAGGTGTGAAGAAGGAGAGGAGCTGATTCCTATCCCATCTATTTCCTGTTTGGTTTGTGATTTGCTTTGCTTTGAAATAAGGTACAGATATTCTGCCCTTTTTATAAGGTGCCTTCGGTTTCTTGAACCCTGATTTGATTTGACCTTAACCTTTGATATAAACCTTTGATATGAACCTTGATATGAAACTTTGATATGAACCTTCTGATATGAACCTTGATATTTGGACTATGATTATGACATATGAACCTTTGCTATGATATGAACCTTTGACCTTGACCCCAGTTTGATACTACGAGCCAAATATGTTTCCTAGCCATGAAGGTAACATGGCCATGTCATTGATGCACCAGTGGCATGACTCTAGTGTACTCGAGTGATGTTGTACACCGTCCCCATTATGATATGATATGCGCGCTTTATGATTTGTTATGGCCAATATGATTTGTTTGGGGGGCGTATGGATGCATCCTAGATATGTTATGATATGTTTTGATATGATATGATATGGTGACTGGGGCTGGGTGCAATCCACTCCTTTCACAAAATATGGGAGCTGATCACTCCAACTGGTACATGAGGACACCCCTCATATTATCGGCTTATTTGAGAGGTATCCCCTCTGTATGATTATGATATGCTATGATATGTTATGATATGGGCTCGTGGTGGATGACTGTCCTAACCTTTACTCTTGTACCTTATCTATATCTCTTTCATTATGCTTCGTTTATTCGATTCCGTTTATTATATATATCTGTTCACTGGGCTTTTTAAGCTCAGCCGTACATTTCTTTCATGTACGGCAGGTATCTAAGCTAGGAGCTTTTGGATTATGCTTTGGATGGGATGAGAGTTAGATGAAGCTTTGACCTTAGATGACCACCTTTATCTTATGACTTTGTTTTGATCATGGATTTCATTTGTATTCGTACCTTTGGATTATTTCCTTTCTTTGAACTTACGTTATATTCAAGTCGTGTTGACTTGACTTTATCTTATGAAATTGTTTAAGACTTCCGCTGTGCTATTATGTATGCTTTGATTTGTCACCATAATGTGATGCTTCTACCCTTGTCGGGTTGGGGTGTTACAATTATGGTATCAGAGACAGGTTTCGACCTGCAGTACATAAGTCATGGCCTGTGAGTCTTATGGACCCTAGGATTTGACCCTTAAGGCTTAAGTTTTGACTGGTGAGGTTTTGGGTAGTCATAGGTTCTGTTTCGTCTTCCATTTCGTGCTTATTCTCTTATATTGTTGCTAATCGTTTTCGAAAACATTCAGATGGTGAATACTCGACATCAGGAAGACCTTAAGGCCATGATAGCAGAAGCTTTGGCCAACGCTCTTCCTACCTTGGTGACTCAGGTTACCAACAATATTCAGAATGGGGCAGGTTCTTCCGGAGGAGGTGGTGGTGCAGGTCCAGGTGCTGGTGGTGGAGGTGCTCCACCAGTTGGTATCCATGTCTGGATTGAGAGGTTTAACAAGCTGAAACCCCTCTCTTTCCGTAAAGCTGCCGTCCCCACTGAGGCGGAAGACTGGATTATCCACATGGAAAAGATATTTAAGGTTTTGGGTTGTCCAGATGAGTTTAAGACTAGATTGGCTGCCTTTAAGTTTGAAGGCGATGCACAGAGCTGGTGGACAGCTTATGTCCAGGCTCAGGAGCAGGGTTTTGAGGAGACTTGTACTTGGGAGGATTTCATGGTTACCTTTTATAAGCAGTACATTCCCGTGGCGGAACAGCAGCGATATGAGCGGGAGTATGGAAACATCCGTCAGGGGGACCAGGAGACTACTGGGGAATTTATGCAGCGATTTATGAGGCTGGCCAGTTTCGTTGGGCCAGAGATTACGGGAGATGCGTACCGTCAGGCTAAGACGTTTAAGTGGGGGTTAAAGAAATGGATACTGAACCAGATAGTGAATACGCATTATGATGATGTGGCGGCGGTTGCGAACGACGCTCGCAACATCGAGATGTTGCATAGTGATAGTAGTGGTTATAACAAGCGTGATAGGGATGGCAACCGGGTGCATTCCAGAGGACAGAGTCAGCAGGGACATGGTCAGGATTTCAGAGGTCGGCAGGACCAGGCATCCGAGCAGAGGGGTCGACAGGACCATAGGTATAATCAGCATGGTCGCCAGGACCGGGACTACAGTCAGAGGCGACAGGATTCTCGGGGTTATGATAGGCAGGTTTCTGGGAGGAGTGGTTACAACAACAACCCACGTCAGTATCGTGATCAGACTACTCGGGGTGCTCAGTCGGGTTATCAGTCAGGTTCTTCTGGACATGGGAGGACTAATGAAGTGTTACCTCCTCCACCGTTGTGTCCCACTTGTGGAAAGCCTCATCCGGGGCCATGCCACAAGGCTACCGGGGGTTGCTTTGCTTGTGGGTCTACTGCTCATCGGGTGAAGGACTGCCCACAGGGAAAGCAGGTTGTTCCATCAGGTTTGGGTAGGCCAGCTCCTACTACTGGTCGGGTTTACTCTCTCACGCGTGATCAGGCGGCAGGCACGTCAGGTACCATTACCGGTTATCTTTATGTTGGAGATCATATTGTTTTTGTTTTATTTGACACCGGTGCAACACATTCTATAATATCTAATACGCTTGCCAAGAAAATAAAAGTAACTCCAACACCATTGAATAATCTTATATCTATCTCTACTCCTATGAAAACCCAAGTCACCATCGATTGTGAATATGTAAATTGTCCGCTAAGATTTGATGATTGTATTCGTCCGGCAAATCTACTTCCCCTTGATATGATTGATTTTGATATAATTTTGGGCATGGACTGGTTGTCTTTCCATAAGGCCTCTATCGACTGTCATGCCAGATGTGTAAGATTTGGTGATATCCATCATCCGGATTTTGTTTATCAAGGTTCTCAGCCTTTGAAATCTGTTAAACTTATTTCTGCTATGAAAGCGCGGACTCTAATCGCTCATGGTTGCCAAGGGTTTTTGGCCTCTGTAAAAGATACGTCTTCTCAGGGACCTGATATTAGTAGTGTTCCCATTGTTCGGGAGTTCGCTGATGTCTTTCCCGAAGAACTTCCTGGTATTCCTCCCACCAGAGAAGTTGAATTCGGTATTGATCTAGTTCCCGGTGCTGAGCCGATTTCTAAGGCTCCGTACCGAATGGCTCCCATTGAACTCAAAGAATTGAAAGTGCAGTTAGAAGAGTTATTGGAGAACGGTTTCATTCGTCCGAGCGTATCTCCTTGGGGCGCTCCTGTGCTATTTGTGAAAAAGAAGGATGGTAGTATGCGCCTTTGTATTGATTACCGGGAACTCAACCGCATTACTATCCGTAACCGCTATCCCCTCCCGCGCATCGACGATTTGTTTGACCAATTGCAAGGGGCAAAGCACTTCTCTAAGATTGATTTGAGATCGGGTTATCATCAGCTTCGTGTGAGGGAACAAGATATTCCCAAGACTGCCTTTCGCACCCGCTATGGTCATTACGAATTCCTGGTTATGCCTTTCGGCTTGACCAATGCTCCGGCCGTCTTTATGGACCTTATGAACCGGGTTTTTCATGAGTTCCTCGATAAATTCGTCATTGTCTTCATCGATGATATTCTCGTCTATTCGAAATCTAAGGAAGAGCACGAACAGCATCTCCGAACTGTATTGGAAATTCTTAAACAGAAGAAGTTGTACGCGAAGTTTTCCAAGTGTGAATTCTGGTTGAGTCAGGTCGCTTTTCTAGGTCACGTTGTTTCTGCGGAGGGTATCACTATGGACCCAGCGAAGGTCGAGGCTATCACTAAATGGCCTAGACCTACAAATGTGACTGAGGTGAGAAGTTTTCTGGGGCTCGCGGGTTATTATCGTCGTTTCGTTGAGGGTTTCTCGCGGTTAGCCTTGCCATTGACTCAGTTGATGAGAAAAGGGGAGAAATTTGTATGGACTGAGGAGAGGGAGAACAGTTTTGAGGAGCTTAAGCAGAGATTAGTATCGGCACCTATTTTGACTCTTCCGTCTGGTTCGGGTGGTTACCAGATCTACAGTGATGCATCTAAAAAGGGTTTGGGTTGCGTTTTAATGCAGCATGGGAAAGTCATCGCCTATGCTTCGAGGCAACTGAAGCCGTATGAAGAAAATTATCCGACACACGATTTGGAATTGGCTGCAGTGGTTTTCGCTCTTAAAATATGGCGGCATTATCTCTACGGCGAATCATGTGACATTTTCACCGACCACAAAAGCCTTAAATATATTTTCACGCAGAAGGAGCTAAATATGAGACAGAGGCGATGGTTGGAGCTCCTGAAAGATTACGACACCAACATCCAGTATCACCCCGGCAAGGCAAATGTTGTTGCCGACGCTCTGAGCAGAAAGTCGGGTATGATTGCTAGCCTAAATTTTGAGCCTCGGATTCTAAATGATTTGGAGATTCTAGATGTTGAGTTCTGTGTTCGGGGTTGTGATGGTTACTGGGCTAGCCTAAAGGTTGAGTCCAATCTCATCCTGCGGATTAAAGAAGCCCAGAAAGATGACGGTGAACTCTGGGCCATTGTGCAGAATGTGGAAGATGGGAAGCAATCTGAGTTCCGAGTTGATGAGTTTGGTGTAGTATGGTTCGAGGATCGTCTGTGTGTTCCTAACGATCCTGATCTGGGAGAGGCTGTTTTGTCAGAGGCGCATAGTTCTCCCTTTACTATACATCCGGGTTCCACCAAAATGTACCGAGATTTGAAGCAGCACTTTTGGTGGAACGGCATGAAACATGATGTGGCGTCTTATGTAGCTAGGTGTTTGACTTGTCAGCAGGTCAAGATCGAACACCAGAGAGCCAGTGGATTGCTACAGCCGTTAGATATTCCGACCTGGAAGTGGGAGGAAATTTCTATGGATTTCTTATCGGGTTTGCCACTTACCAAAAAGAAACATGATGCGATTTGGGTAGTCGTCGATCGACTAACCAAGTCGGCTCATTTTCTACCGATTCGTATGGATTATCGGGTTCCTAGATTGGCGGAGATTTTTGAGCGGGAAATCGTTAGACTTCACGGTATGCCTACGGCGATTATTTCGGATAGGGATCCACGTTTTACTTCACGGTTTTGGAAAGGACTATATAAGGCTTGGGGTGCACGACTAAAGTTCAGCACGGCTTTCCACCCTCAAACAGATGGTCAGTCAGAGCGGACCATCCAGACATTGGAGGACATGTTGAGGGCTTGTGCGTTAGAGTGGACGGGTAATTGGGACGAGTATCTTTGTTTGGTAGAGTTCGCTTACAACAACAGCTGGCATGCTAGCATCCGAATGGCTCCTTTCGAGATGCTATATGGGCGAAAGTGTAGGGCACCTATATGTTGGAATGAAGTAGGAGAGCGTGCCATTGAGGGTCCAGAGTTAGTACAGATCACTAATGAGAAGGTAGATGTTGCGAGGGAAAAGTTGAGGGAAGCTCGGGCTCGACAGAAAAGTTACGCGGATAAGCACCGTCGTGATTTGGAGTTTCAGGTTGGCGATCGGGTATTTCTTAAGGTTTCACCGTTTCGAGGAGTTAAGCGTTTTGGAATCAAGGGCAAGCTCAGTCCTCGATTCATCGGACCATTCGAGATCCTGGAACGTATTGGCGAGGTTTCTTACCGTTTAGCTCTACCTCCCCAGCTTTCGCATGTACATGATGTATTCTATGTATCTCTTCTACGGGGATACAACTATCATCCTCTTCATGTGGTATCTTATCCTTTCGATCAGATTCAGCCGGATATGTCTCTTCCGGAGGAGCCGGAAGCAGTTCTGGATCGCCAAGAGCGAGTTATGAGACGTAAAGTTATTCCGTTCGTTAAGATTCTTTGGCGGAACCACCCAGAGCGGGAAGCTACCTGGGAGACCGAGGAGTCTATTCGAGCTAGTTATCCTCATTTTGTATTCTGATCTGGTATGTCTCTGTTCTGTTTCCGTTCCATTTCAGTTCTACTTCTTTGCAAATTTCGAGGATGAAATTTTTCGTTTAGAGGGGAAGAGTTGTAAAACCCTGAAAATCTAAAACACATAAAATGACCAAAATGCCCCTAGAAATCAAAAATGCAATTAAAAGTTAAATAAAATGCCAAATAAATTCCAAACAATTATAAATTGACACAATTTGAAGTATGATAATTTTATGGAACAATTTTTGTACTTTTAAAATTTATAAAAGTTTTGTACAATTTATGGGCCGAAATATTTTTTAAAATTTACTTGTTACTTTTAAATTTAAAACATGTGTTAAAACAAATTAAATAAGAAAGTAATTATGGATTAATGGGTTTAATGGACAATTATGGGCCTTAAATGGGAGATTAATATGGTCTTAATATTGGGTCGTTATTTTAGGATTTCCCAAAATTTACAAACGACACATTATTTCCTAAAAACTAAATCGGTTCTCTCTAAAATCCTCATACGATTCACAACAATTCAAAAAAATCAAAACCTAATTTTGCTGGACTTTAACAAGATCAAAGAAGACAAGAAAATTGCTTGCAAGGTGTTTGGTGATCGTGGGTATTTGTTCTTGATCGAACTTGTTTTGGCCGATATTCTAAAATTCATTATAAATTATTTTGGGTTCAAATATCGTTAGAGGTAACTTCTATTCATCCCTTTAGTTCATATAATCATGTTTTTACAGGTCTTATGGAACCATGCACATTAGATTAATTTTATAAATTATGAAACCCTAAACACATATAATTAGCTAAATTAATTCATACGAATTTTGTAAATTACGAAATTAATTTTATTGGACTTTTGTTAGTTATAAATATCTGGAAAAATAAGTTCATGAATTTTGGTGGCCTAAATATTTATTTTTAGAATTATTATCATAATCGGCTTAATTAAAATTAAGTGTATAAAATAAATACAAAACGTATAAATTATGGACTTGAGTTCTTGGCCTTTAATCTTGATGATAAACATGTTAAAATGGTTGATATGATAATTGGTGATGTTTAGATTAATCGGATAAATAATTAGAACTTGAATTCTATTTGATTTTATGTTATACGATTGTATTTTAATGAATTGGGCATGTTTTGTAACTTTATAAAATTGAGGGGTATTTTTATAAATTACCTAAATACTGTGTTGAAATGTAAAAATTATAAAATGGGGGTGTTATTTGTAAAATTTGTAACTTAGGGGTTTAATTTGAAAACTAGGGTTTAAATTGGGCCGATTTGAAAATAAATTAAATGGAGGGGTTTAAATTATAAATATGGAAATTTTGAAGTCAATTCGTATAAATAAAAGTGTTAAGGGTATAATGTGTAATTTTGGTAAATTAATGGGCTATTGTGTTAATATTTAAAATTTGAGGACTATTAATGTAAATTGGATTAATTATAAAGGTTATTTGGAAATTATATAAATTGAGGGACTAATTTTGTAAATTGCATAAATTAAGATAATTCGTATAATTATTTATTTTAAGGGTTTAAAATGTAAATTTGGATAATTAAGGGTTAAATGTGTTAAAATTGAATTAATAAGGTCATATTTGTAATTTTGGAAATATTAAGGACTTAAATGACATTAATGATAATTAAATGGTTTAAATTATGATTTTTGTAAATTAAGGGACTAAAATGTAAATATTGTAAACTTGTGGACTAATTGTATAAAATATGGAAAATGGGATATTTACACTTTGAACCTTTAACTTTGGCTTAATTACATTTGAGACCCTAAAATATGGAAAGTTGACATAAATGAACCTTGAACTATTATAACTTGTTAATATGAATCCTACTTCCACAATATTACTTATTTTGACTTAACCATGATTTGTACAACTTTCTAATTATGGAAACTTTCTAAAAATGGAAACTTACTAAATATGGAAACCTGCTTAAAATGGAAAGTTACTTAAAATGGAAAGTGTTGTAACACTTGTCTACCCCTCTAGGTGTGAAGAAGGAGAGGAGCTGATTCCTATCCCATCTATTTCCTGTTTGGTTTGTGATTTGCTTTGCTTTGAAATAAGGTACAGATATTCTGCCCTTTTTATAAGGTGCCTTCGGTTTCTTGAACCCTGATTTGATTTGACCTTAACCTTTGATATAAACCTTTGATATGAACCTTGATATGAAACTTTGATATGAACCTTCTGATATGAACCTTGATATTTGGACTATGATTATGACATATGAACCTTTGCTATGATATGAACCTTTGACCTTGACCCCAGTTTGATACTACGAGCCAAATATGTTTCCTAGCCATGAAGGTAACATGGCCATGTCATTGATGCACCAGTGGCATGACTCTAGTGTACTCGAGTGATGTTGTACACCGTCCCCATTATGATATGATATGCGCGCTTTATGATTTGTTATGGCCAATATGATTTGTTTGGGGGGCGTATGGATGCATCCTAGATATGTTATGATATGTTTTGATATGATATGATATGGTGACTGGGGCTGGGTGCAATCCACTCCTTTCACAAAATATGGGAGCTGATCACTCCAACTGGTACATGAGGACACCCCTCATATTATCGGCTTAATTGAGAGGTATCCCCTCTGTATGATTATGATATGCTATGATATGTTATGATATGGGCTCGTGGTGGATGACTGTCCTAACCTTTACTCTTGTACCTTATCTATATCTCTTTCATTATGCTTCGTTTATTCGATTCCGTTTATTATATATATCTGTTCACTGGGCTTTTTAAGCTCAGCCGTACGTTTCTTTCATGTACGGCAGGTATCTAAGCTAGGAGCTTTTGGATTATGCTTTGGATGGGATGAGAGTTAGATGAAGCTTTGACCTTAGATGACCACCTTTATCTTATGACTTTGTTTTGATCATGGATTACATTTGTATTCGTACCTTTGGATTATTTCCTTTCTTTGAACTTACGTTATATTCAAGTCGTGTTGACTTGACTTTATCTTATGAAATTGTTTAAGACTTCCGCTGTGCTATTATGTATGCTTTGATTTGTCACCATAATGTGATGCTTCTACCCTTGTCGGGTTGGGGTGTTACACTTTGAATGAATATGATTAAGTATGCGAAATCTACTTAACCACACTTAGAAGGTTAATTATTATTGGAAATGGAACAGTGGTGGTTGTTGAATTTGATAATGAACAATGAATGTTAACACCAAACGATTCAATATTATTAAGAATAATACGAGTGATCTTCACTATCACTAGGGTTACAAAACCATGAATCTCTATTACAAAGAAAAACTTATTTTCTATCTTGTTCTATCAACTGAGTTAGTTTTTCTAAGTGGTTACATTAATCACAAATTCACACACCTTTTCAACACACTTGTAACTAAGATAAGATCTTCCTTTTATACAACTAAGGAGATCTTTACAATAAATGATAAGTCTTGTCGAACTACTTGCTTTGCTTGAGTGTGTTAGTCCTTAAGATACAACTTGTATCTGTGTACACAACTTGTTGACTGAACATCTATCAAAGATATTATCTACCGTATATCTTTGACTGTTATACACAAAATATCTTTGTATACTTATCCATACTGTCACAACTCGTAATTTCAGGCACTTTTTCAAGCTTCAAAATTTCACTATTCATCTCGGAAAATTACTATTCACGAGTTATTATTTATCATTTCACTATTCATCATTTTTGAAGTCAGTTTGAGACTTTAAGAAGTTTTCAAAAAATTTACTATTCACAAAACACTATTCATTCCCGGAGGGAAATCACTATTCATGCTCATCATTCATCATTTCGTAAACTAGATTTACGGGTATTCAAATTCGCGTAACCAGCAAGGTTTAGCTGCGTATTCATGCATCATCAGTAAGGACACATCATATAAACTAGAGCAGTCTACATATCACCAGTAACATCATTATCCTATATAGTCATGCACGGGTTTGTGTGTTTTTCATTTACGTATGTTCGTTTATTTGTTAAACGTTACCACTCAGTCATTACTACTAACATTATACCCAATACTCCCGACTATGATCCTAATATATTTTCATGTTAATTTTAATGATATAAAAGTTATATTATTAATTTACCCGGTGTTTTTAAACCAATTGCTATATTTTCCGTTAGGAGCTTATAACTCCATCGGTTTGCGATATTTTATCACGATAATTATTTTAACACTCGATTCTTGTCAGGAATGTGAATTTACAATTTTTACAACTTCATCGTATTTTATTTCAACTCATCACGATTTATTTCTAGTTAACCCGGTACCCGATGACACCTAAAGTATACACTAAACAACTAATTCAAATTAAATGGAGACATGAGCTTTAATTGCACATCAATTCTCTACCATCTTAGCACATGGCCATCCCCCCCCCCCCCCTAGCTCCAATTTCTTCTATTTTTCACTTGATTAGCTAGGACCATAATTAATGTTTCAACCAGGGTGCAGGATTACTTCCCTTTACCAAAAAAAAAAAAAAGAGTATATGTTTTGGAATTAATTTAGCTAACACATACAAGTATCAACCAACTAGCAAAATATATCAAAAACCCTCTCTTCTTCATCCATATTGATCGGCCACACCTCAAGAATACAAGAAGATCCATAAAATTTTCAAGAACAAGTATCAATCAAGTCTATTTTATACTCCTTGTTAGGATTTTGAAACAAAAATCCCAAGGTTTTAATCATTTTACATCCAAAACTCATCCATAATTCAAGTAAGCTCAAGAACATTTATTTTGATCATTTCATACTTCATTTTACTTATATATTGATGTATTTTCAAGTATTAGTAGTTAATTATGCAACTTACTTATGTTATACATACCACTTTTCTTTAATCTTTTATGTTAAACATAGATCTATACATTTTATTAACATCCTCATGAAACCCACCATGGTTGGTGATGTTTAGGACCCCATGACACCTTGAGAGGGTGTATGGTAAGATTAGAAAGGTTGTGGTGTTGATTTGAAGTGGTTTGATTAAGTTTTGATCAAGACTTGAACTAGAAAAATGTGTTTTTAACAAGTATATAAACCTACTGTCCAAAAACGTGAAAACTGGAAAAATCAGTAAACATTGAGTTATTTTGGCCTTCATATTTAGAAAGTTCTTTCAAAAACGAAACCGTGGCCGCAAGAATGAGTAAAAACCGACTTATGATGAGAAAGTTATGATTTTTCAAAGTTAGGCGACAAAAACTAATTTCTGAAAATTATACGCGCTGTCCCACGAATTTCAATGGCTAAAACGAGGCGTTAGACGTGATCTAGATGACCCGACCTACTGAAATTATGTTAGTTCATGTTAATACGAAGCCGTGGATATAAAGAACGTAGAAAATGAACTTATAACGACCGAGATACACGCGTTTGAAACCCGACGAACCATGTTTATTTTGACAGCACTAATAGCCAATATATTATAAGTGTACAAACTAGTATTTTTACAAGTCACAACATTGATAGCCAATTTTCTATATGATCGAGGCGCGTTTGATCAAAAGTCAAATGAAACGACATTAAGATTATGTTACAAGGTTTTCAAAAACGTCAAGTTGGACCACTAACACGTAACGTACAATATTTCACGACTAGTTTTGCAAGGCCATTTGGGCATATTTCCACAAATAATGAAAAGTGATATTTTACGACGAAAACATTATATTTGCCGATATAACACCAAACGAGGATCGTGGAGTACCGTTTCAACATGTTTACACAAAAAGTAGTTTATGACTTAACGAGACGTCAAAAATGTATTTTTCGACGATAAACGATATTTTCAAAATTCCCGAGTGGTATCGGTAACATACGTATTTGCATGTGTAGCATCATTTCATTTGCTTATATTAGATCATATCCTCATATTAGGTCGCGGTTAGAGACTGAGCCTCATTTCAGCATATTCATATATGTCATTGTTGCTATCGCATCAGGTGAGTTTCATAGCCCCTCCTTTTACTTGTTTTGTAACTGTTTTGGGGGAGACTACATGCTTGTATTAAATTAAACTCATGCTTGTTTTACGTGAGACGTGATTTGTCTTTCAAATATTATTGATTAGCTAAAATACTTGGTTTGTTACTTGAAAGTATTTTGTGTTTACATTTTTCATCCATGATTATTTTCTTATGGACACTAGTACATTAAGCTATTTCATATTACATATGTTATGACCCGTTAAGCGCGAATGTTATGGATAAATCTATTAGGATTGAACTCCCTGTCCGGGTGGTGTTCCCCACCTGACTGTTAAGTCAAGCGGATGCATAATCATTTAAGGAACCCTGAATGTCCTAGGTCTACATCTACCAGAATCTTTGAATGTCCGGGTGGTTTCCCCACTTGATTGATATGCCAAACGTGTTGTGGTTTCCCCACTGACTGATATGCCAAACGTGTTGTGGTTTCCCCACTGGCTGATATGCCAAACGTATTGTGGTTTCCACGCTGGCTGAGATGTCAAACG
Source organism: Artemisia tridentata subsp. tridentata (assembly GCA_021014915.2). Classification (NCBI taxonomy): domain Eukaryota; kingdom Viridiplantae; phylum Streptophyta; class Magnoliopsida; order Asterales; family Asteraceae; genus Artemisia; species Artemisia tridentata. Next base: position 162,157,388 of record CP139503.1, read on the forward strand.
TATTGTGGTTTCCCCACTGGCTGATATGTCAAACGTATTGTGGTTTCCCCACTTGACTGTGATGTCAAACGTATTGTGGTTTCCCCACTTGACTGATATTTCAAACGGACTGTGGTTTCCCCACTTGACTGTTATGTCAAAAGTATGCCCAAATTAGAATCTTAAGGCTTCGGTGTCATGAAATTTAGTTGTCATAACTCTATATATATTGGGAATATATTGTTCATTTAACATATGTGGTCCATAAATCAATTGACGTTCACATAAACCAGATCTTATTTAGCAGTGGGTTGTAAACATTCTAATGCATTACATTTTTCACTAAACTCTATGAACTCACCAACCTCGTGTTGACACTTTTAGCATGTATTTTCAGGTATTAAGCAATAGCACGCTACTGGAGGCTTTTGGCAGGGCATGGCATGGTCATAGAAGACTCTGATAAACATTTGGGACCGTTTAACTTATTTAAGGGCCTATTTCCGCACTACTTTTAACAATGTAAATTCAACACTTTTGGTTAAACAAGTTTATTCTAAATGATTGAAGTGAAAACCGTTCTTTGTACTTGTGTTGTGATACCAATTGAGTTGCACCCCAGCGTCATGTAAGCTTCCGCTGGACCCGATTTCTGGGGGTGTGACAGATTGATATCAGAGCCTTGGCTATAGAGAACTGGGTTATTTTAAAACCTAGACTATAGCTACATTTACAAAAACTTAACCCTATGACCGCTGCGTGCCTGCCTGCCAAGCTGATGCCTCATTTGTGGTTTGTTGCTGACATATTTAATGAGATTTTTGTCTTATTATCAAATCATTTATACTCACTTATTCTAGTTGATTACTATAGTTGTCTTTCATATAAGCATGCACACATATCATACACATCGCAGCGTTACGTCTTTTTCCTTGCGTAGTTTCATCATTCGACCTCGAGTTTGGTCGGTTGCCTTAGTCTTTCAGAACGTCATTTAAATGTGAAGGACATGGTATTAGTATAACTGAGCTGAGTATTTCAAAATTCATTGAACCTCGGTGGAATATAGACTGGTCATCTATATTCGACCCGGGACAGTGGGACATAGGCTGACCACCTATGCCCGACTCAGAGATGAATTGCAATACTGAGAACAGTTATAATAGAATTATGTCCGGGTTGCGTTCCTACTCAATTTCTGAAGGTTTCAAAAATTCATGTGTGTGTACACAATCGTTGCAAGAACATTCACACCTACATCACCTCATGAACCGCCGTCTAGAAGCAAGCCAGATAATCATAACGCAACTTCCAATTTACATTGTATGACAAGCCACTCCAGAGCACCTACATTTAAGAAAAGCCTTATTTACGTTTCGCTCTTCTTTTCTTGTTTTGAAGAATCATGCCACCCAAGAGAGCTACTACTACTATGACACTAGCTGAGATTAGAAAGCTTGTTGCCGACAGTATAGAGGCAGCACTAGTAACCGAGAGAGCTGCCATAGCTGCACGGGCTGCCGAAGCCGCTTCTCGGGCAGAAACCGCAGAAGCTGCCGGAATGGCTATTAATGGTACCAATGGTCGTAAATGTACGTACAAGGACTTCAAGAGTGGTGATCCCCCAAAATTCAAAGGCATTGAAGGAGCCACTGCTATGATTCGCTGGTTTGAAAAGATTGAATATGTGTTTCTTCTGTGTAACTGTCCAGAGGAGTACAAGGTAAAGTTTGCTACCCATACACTCGTTGGGGAAGCTATGTCATGGTGGAATTCGTATGCAAAACCCAGGGGAATGGAAAATGCTCACAAGCTTACGTGGGATGAATTCAAGAAGTTGCTGACTAAGAAGTTCTATCCACGCACTGAAATAAAGAAGTTGGAAACAGAGTTTTATGAGCTAGTGACAGCAGGTAATGATATCGAGACATATATCAGGAGGTTTCAGGAATTGGTTGTGCTATGTCCAACAATGGTTCCAGATAATGAGAAGCTGTTAGAAAATTTCACAGGTGGACTACCTCCCAGCATCCGTGGAGATGTAATTTCTTTTGACCCACAAACACTGGATGAGGCAATCAGGATGTCCCAGAAGCTTATGGCTCAGGAAGTAAAGAAAGGAACTACTTCCAACAACAACCCCAGCAACAACGAAAACAAGAGGAAAAGGGATGACAACCAAAGGAAAGATCAAGTTCAACAGCCAAACGAAGGACAAGAAGTGGTTAGAGCCTATGCTGCAGGACCGCCAAGAAAAGATATACTGGGAATTTACCTTACTGCAACACGTGTAACCTCCATCACTTAGGTCATTGCAGTGAACCGTGTGAGGTGTGCAAGAAGCGGGGTCACCAGACTAAGGACTGTAAAAAGCCCGCAAATCAGAGGCTCCCAGGGAGTTGCTTCAAATGTGGAAACTTAGGACACCTCAGAAAGGACTGCCCAGAGCTAAGGAACAAGAAAACCAAAACCTAAACCCTCTAGTGTTGTATTTCTTTTGTGTTTCACTTTACGTTCTATCGTATAAGTTTCATGTACTATTACGAATTCCTGTCTAATGAATGTTTCATCTTTTATCACCGCAATGCGACTCAAATATCCACATCTCTTCACCGAGTCCACTCCAGAGACCAACACTAACTGAATTCAGGGACTGAATTCCTTTAACGGGTGGAGAATGTCACAACTCGTAATTTCAGGCCCTTTTTCAAGCTTCAAAATTTCACTATTCATCTCGGAAAATTACTATTCATGGGTTACTATTTACCATTTCACTATTCATCATTTTTGAAGTCAGTTTGAGACTTTGAGAAGTTTTCAAAAATTTTACTATTTACGAAACACTATTTATTCCCGGACAGAAATCACTATTCATGCTCATCATTCATCATTTCGTAAACTAGATTTACGGGTATTCAAATTCGCGTAACCAGTAAGGTTTAGCTGCGTATTCATGCATCATCAGTAAGGACACATCATATAAACTAGAGCAGTCTACATATCACCAGTAACATCATTATCCTATAAAGTCATGCACGGGTTTGTGTATTTTTCATTTACGTATGTTCGTTTATTTGTTAAACGTTACCACTCAGTCATTACTACTAACATTATACCCAATACTCCTGACTATGATCCTAATATATTTTCATGTTAATTTTAATGATATATAAAAGTTATATTATTAATTTACCCAGTGTTTTTAAACCAATTGCTATATTTTCCGTTAGGAGCTTATAACTCCATCGGTTTGCGATATTTCATCACGATAATTATTTTAACACCCGATTCTTGTCAGGAATGTGAATTTACAATTTTTACAACTTCGTCGTATTTTATTTCAACTCGTCACGATTTATTTCTTGTTAACCCGGTACCCGATGACACCTAAAGTATACACTAAACAACTAATTCAAATTAAATGGCGACATGAGCTTTAATTGCACATCAATTCTCTTCCATCTTAGCACATGGCCGTCCCCCCCCCCCCCCCTAGCTCCAATTTCTTCCATTTTTCACTTGATTAGCTAGGTCCATAGTTAATGTTTCAAGAGTATATGTTTTGGAATTAATTTAGCTAACACATACAAGTATCAACTAACTAGCAAAATAGATCCAAAACCCTCTCTTCTTCCTCCATATTGATCGGCCACACCTCAAGAACACAAGAAGATTCATAAAATTTTCAAGAACAAGTATCAATCAAGTCTCTTTTATACTCCTTGTTAGGATTTTGAAACAAAATCCCAAGGTTTTAATCATTTTACATCCAAAACTCATCCATAATTCAAGTAAGCTCAAGAACATTTATTTTGATCATTTCATACTTCATTTTACTTATATATTGATGTATTTTCAAGTATTAGTAGTTAATTATGCAACTTACTTATGTTATACATACCACTTTTCTTTAATCTTTTATGTTAAACATAGATCTATACATTTTATTAACATCCTCATGAAACCCACCATGGTTGGTGATGTTTAGGACCCCATGACACCTTGAGAGGGTGTATGGTAAGATTAGATAGGTTGTGGTGTTGATTTGAAGTGGTTTGATTAAGTTTTGATCAAGACTTAAACTAGAAAAATGTGTTTTTAACAAGTATATAAACCTACTGTCCAAAAACGTGAAAAATGGAAAAATAGTAAACATTGAGACATTTTGGCCTTCATATTTAGAAAGTTCTTTCAAAAACGAAACCGTGGCCGCAAGAATGAGTAAAAACCGACTTATGATGAGAAAGTTATGATTTTTCAAAGTTAGACGACAAAAACTAATTTCTGAAAATTATACGCGCTGTCCCACGAATTTCAATGGCTAAAACGAGGCGTTAGACGTGATCTAGATGACCAGAACTACTGAAATTATGTTAGTTCATTTTAATACGAAGCCATGGATATAAAGACCGTAGAAAATGAACTTATAACGACCGAGATACACGCGTTTATAAGTGTACAAACTAGTATTTTTACAAGTCACAACATTGATAGCCAATTTTCTATATGATCGAGGCGCGTTTGATCAAAAGTAAAATGAAACGACATTAAGATTATGTTATAAGGTTTTCAAAAACGTCAAGTTGGACCACTAACACGTAACGTACAATATTTCACGACTAGTTTTGCAAGGCCATTTGGGCATATTTTCACAAATAATGAAAAGTGGTATTTTGCGACGAAAACATTATATTTGCCGATATAACACCAAACGAGGATCGTGGAGTACCGTTTCAACATGTTTACACAAAAAGTAGTTTATGACTTAACGAGATGTCAAAAATGTATTTTTCGACGATAAACGATATTTTCAAAATTCCCGAGTGGTATCGGTAACATACGTATTTGCATGTGTAGCATCATTTCATTTGCTTATATTAGATCATATCCTCATATTAGGTCGCGGTTAGAGACCGAGCCTCATTTCAGCATATTAATATATGTCATTGTTGCTGTCGCATCAGGTGAGTTTCATAGCCCCTCCTTTTACTTGTTTGTAACTGTTTTGGGGGAGAATACATGCTTGTTTTAAATTAAACTCATGCTTGTTTTACGTGAGACGTGATTTGTCTTTCAAATATTATTGATTGGCTAAAATACTTGGTTTGTTACTCGAAAGTATTTTGTGTTTACATTTTTCATCCGTGATTATTTTCTTATGGACACTAGTACATTAAGTTATTTCATATTACATATGTTATGACCCGTTAAGCGCGAATGTTGTGGATAGATCTATTAGGATTGAACTCCTTGTCCGGGTGGTGTTCCCCACCTGACTGTTAAGTCAAACGGACGCATAATCATTTAAGGAACCCTAAATTTCCTAGGTGTACATCTACCAGAATCTTTGAATGTCCGGGTGGTTTCCCTACTTGATTGATATGCCAAACGTGTTATGGTTTCCCCACTGACTGATATGCCAAACGTGTTGTGGTTTCCCCACTGGTTGATATGCCAAATGTATTATGGTTTCCCCGCTGGCTGAGATGTCAAACGTATTGTAGTTTCCCCACTGGCTGATATGTCAAACGTATTGTGATTTCCCCACTTGACTGTGATGTCAAACGTATTGTGGTTTCCCCACTTGATTGATATTTCAAACGGACAATGGTTTCCCCACTTGACTGTTATGTCAAAAGTATGCCCAAATTAGAATCTTAAGGCTTCGGTGGCATGAAATTTAGTTGTCGTAACTTTATATATATTGGGAATATATTGTTCATTTAACATATGTGGTCCATAATCAATTGACGTTCACATAAACCAGACCTTATTTAGCAGTGGGTTGTAAACACACAGGTAGCAAGTCTTGTATGGGCGGGGCTTGGAACTGGGTGGATTTACAATGTCTTTGCTGGGAAATCTTCATTCTAATGCATTACATTTTTCTCTAAACTCTATGAACTCACCAACCTCGTGTTGACACTTTTAGCATGTATTTTCCGGTATTAAGCAATAGCACGCTACTGGAGGTTTTTTTCAGGGCATGGCATGGTCATAGAAGACTCTGATAAACATTTGGGACCGTTTAACTTATTTAAATGCCTATTTCCGCACTACTTTTAACAATGTAAATTCAACACTTTTGGTTAAACAAGTTTATTCTAAATGATTGAAGTGAAAACTGTTCTTTGTACTTGTGTTGTGATACCAATTGAGTTGCACCCCAGCGTCATGTAAGCTTCCGCTGGACCCGATTTCTGGGGGTGTGACACATACAGCAGTAGAATTCGCGACGCTTATCTCTTCAACAGCAGAATCTGATGCACTAGCAGTAGAATGCTTGCCACAGTTGAATGAAATACACTCACAGTTGAATGAAATACACTAGCAGTAGAATAACACTTAGTATATTTGTTTGAGCAGAACTGACCTTGTGAAAGATTAATTCCCAATACTAATCTTTAGAACATTTAATTCCTAACACCTTTTGTCCCGATTTGATCTTTCTATCTCTTTTCTTTACTTTCATTACTTATAATTAGCTAGTTTAGTGTGTAGTTCATATTGGTGTTGATTGATTACACATAAGAATCGAATCAAAGGTTTCCAATAGTAAAGTTTTTAAAATTTTTTAAAAGAACCTAAAAACCCGTAAAACTATTCAACCCCCCTTCTAGTTTTCCAGAAAAGTCCTTCACAATTGAAATGTCCACACCGTTAATGCTATTCCAATCAATGCTTTCTTCCTCTTCCGGTGTCATCATTCTTCTTCCATTGTTGTAATGAAATGATGATCCTCTATACTCATCATCAAACTCTTCCATTCTATTATGAGTGTTTAGTGTGTTCAAGTATAGTTATGATAGTTTTGGGTGCCTAAGAAATATGTAATACTAACCCTTTTATAGATGGATTAAGGTGGTAGTTAGGATTCTTTTAGCCTAAGAGTTGGTCAAGACATCAAGATCAAGGTACTTAGATGCTTGATAAGATGTTCAAAACATCAAAATCATGTACTTAGATTCTAGATCACATGTGACAGTGCAAGTTATTCAAGGGATGGCATGAGTGTTTTAGTTTGTATTTGGTTGAGATTTGATGATCTAGTTTCTCATGCTAGTTCCCATAATTAATCATGCATGCACCATAATTTGTTAAGCCATGCATGATTCTTCCAATTATGTTTGGATGAGTTAAGTCCCTAGATCATCATTTTGGAGTTAAATGATTATATCAAACACAATTTAGAACCTACATCTCATCATACATGAACCAAGTGCAAGTATTTCATGTAAGTCATCTCAAGAATGTAGTTGTATGTGTATAGAATTCAAGTGTATTTTAAATTAATGAGTACACAAGCTAGATCCTATAAACCATCACACACTGTATAGAAAATCAATATACAATGCAAGATATCTCCCGTTTACAGTTTGTTGCGTAGTGTGTCGATATTAATAATCCTTATTTGTTACTTGCATTAACAAAATAAGTTCCTAAGTTTTCGGATGAACTACTTAGCTTATTAAATCTATTAAATGGGTATTTTAGTTTTTTATGCAATACCATACCGAATTCAAACCACGGGAATTCTCTTCAACTATGCAAGTAGTTTGTATGCTTGCATAAAATCTTTTCTTTTCTTTTCTACCCTAAACACATAGCATGCAATTTTCACATAAATTGAACAAGTAGAGATAGATACAAAATCTTCAACACAATTGTAAGTTGTGATCTGAAATTTTATCTAGTCTTGGTAATTTGACACAAATGACTTTCAATTCTAGCAAATGTAGTAGAATATTTTGTGTCAAATTTTCTTGTTCATCACACATAGTATAGACATGTAGAATCTAAGATATTATCAATCATCGTTTGAATAATGCATTGATAAATATCATTCCTCTCGGAAATCATTTATTTGAATTTCCTTCCATGCCTTCACAGAAGTCCTAGTCACATAAGCACATAAGCTCTAAGAGCACTTAAAGGACTTTGAAAACGACTATCTAGACATCTAACTTATCCTATAAGATGCATGTCAACCATGAACATCTAAACCTATCCCAAAAAAAAATTTGGATTTTTTGAAAAATGTCATGCCAAAACCTAGTCTTGTTTAGTTTGTGACCTAAGTGTTCTTTTATTCAAGTCACCAATGACTTGTTCTATAGGATGACCCCTCGCTTCTCTCACTTTCTTAGGATTACCTTCATCCAAAACATTAACTTGTAATGACGGCGACCTTTCTTGATCTTGAACTATTTGTTCATTGATCACATCATCTTTTACCGAAGAAGATGATTTAGGCTCGGGCATGCTCTCATCAAAGGTTACGTTGAGAGATTCCTCAATTCTCATTGTTTCCTTATTAAGCACTATGCATGCTTTACTAGTTTGAGAGTATCCTAAGAACACACCTTCATACGACTTTTGGTCGAATTTGGTGAGATATTCTTTGGTGTTAAGTATAAATACTTTACAACCAAACACCCTAAAGTATTCTAATGAAGGCTTCTTATTTCTAAGTATCTCGTATGGTGTTTTATTAATGACTTTTCTAATATAGAATCTATTGAAGATGTAACACGCGGTATCTAAGGCATGACACCAAAACTTTTGTGGAATGGATTGCTCGTCAAGCATTTCACGACTCATCTTTCGTAACTTACGATGTGTTCTTTCAACAATCTCAAGCGATTGAGAAGTGAACGGGCCCGATATGTTATAAGATATGGAATGTTGTTCACAAAAGCTACCAAATTGTAATTTATCAAATTCACTACTATGATTTGTTTTTATTGAAACAATAGAACAATCAAGTATGTTTTCTAGCTTTTTTCCTTAATATATCAAATTTTCCTAAGACTCCATCCTTAGATGCTAAGAATAATACCTAAGTGTAGTTTGAATAGTCATCGACAATCATCAAAGTGTAGAAGTTTCCTCCATAGCTTTGGATTGGAGATGGACCATACAAATCTAAGTGTAGCAACTCTAAAACCCTATTAGTTGACACTTCATTCCTAGTCCTATTGTTTGCATGTCCTTGACTCCCTAGACTTCAAGTATCACAATAATGTCTTTCAAAGCTCAAATTTGGTAAATTCCTTACTAGCTAATTGGAAGCTAGACTTTGGACTAACCTCATATTGGCGTGATCTAACCTGCTATGCCAAAGCGTTGAGTTATCCACAATGGATGTAAGACATATTTTTTGTTTTGAGTTATCTCTCAACTTGCAAGTATACAAGTTATTTCTCCTATGACCTCTAGCTAATACTACACCTTTTTTTTTACAAATAGTGCAATCTACTTTAGTAAACTTAACCTCACAATCATCATTACTTAATTGACTAACACTAATCAAGTTAAAGTTTAACCCACTAACATGCTCAACATTGGTAATTTCTATGGAGTCATGAAGGACGTTACCTTTACCGATGATTTTCCCACTAAGTTTGCTTCCAAATATGACTTGATTGCCGTCATACGCCTTTTATGAGGTGAACAATCTCCTATTCCCGGTCATGTGTTTAGTGCAACCGCTATCCACTATCCACTCGTCCGGTTGTAGATCACATTTGAGGCAAACCTACAACCAAAGATGCAATTCAAGCTTTTGGGATTGATTCAGAAGAAGCCCTGGAAGCTTCCTCAAGGACTATAAATACCCTCCTCACTCACAAGAGAGGAACCTTCTTCTTCTTTTTTTAGCTTAATTTAGGTCGTGTTTAGGAGTAGTGTAATGTAGAGATTATGTTCAGCTTATTTTCAGCTCCTCAGTTAATTGTAAGTCCTTCTAAAATATTTGTAATCATTTTCAAGTTTTAACAACAATTAAGTTTGCTTAATTTCAGTTTCATCTTAACTGCTTATTGCTTATTTCCACTGCTTATTTGCTTTATTTACTTTTTATTCTAGCTTTAATCTGCTTTATTCAGTTAGTTATGATATGTGATTGCTTTTGATTTGGTTTAATAGTCTTTGAATTCAGTTTTACAAATTTAGATCATAAAAGCCAAAAATAGCTTATGAGTAGAAATTGCTTATTCAGTGCTTATCTCTAGTTGAAAGTCATTCATATTAGCTTAGTATACTTAGATAATCTAATGGCATTTAGAGTTATAGCTTAAATTGGTTAAATCTACTTTTAATTTGCAAAATCAACATATTAAAGGGTGTTTGGAATAAAGTCAAATAGGGTCAAACTGGAGGGACACTGTTCATTTGCACCTTAGATCAGCTTTAATCATGCTTATTATATCCTTAATAAGTTGATTGTAGTGAGTTTTAAGCTGAATTGCAGAACTTGGAGGTTTTGAGTAGTATATTGTGAATTTAGAGTGGTGGCTGTTCAAATAAGCTTGCTATAAGCTTATGCAGTTTCAGCCCTTATTTTTGGTGTTTATAGGATCAATTTAGTCCATTCTTAGTAGTAGTTAAGTACCTTAGAGCCTTGATTCATAATTAGCTCAAATCAGTCCTTATCAGTTCTTGCAGACTACTTTTTTGAAATTTTCATTATGCAGCCTTTTTCTTTCATTTTTAATATGCTCAATATAAGATGTTATAAGCTAGAAATTGGCACAGATAGAGTTGGGTTGGTCATCTAGTCATTCCCATTTTTTATATATTTTTAGGATTAGATTATAATAGCTTTTGTATGGCCTGAAAAAGCCCATTTCCCCTGCATCATAGCTAGTCAGCAGACCTTTTGCTTATTCATCTTTGTTCAGTGCTTATTTCTCCCTTCTGTGGCTTATTTTAGTTGTCCTTTTAGCTTATAATTAGTTATCTAGCTTATTACAGATCTGCCTTAGCTTATTAGAAGCTTATCAGCCCTTTTCCCTTTTTGCCATTTGCTTTTTTTCCTCTTTTTCTTTAAAAGCTACTGTTTTGTCTTAATAAGCTGAGTCTGAGCTATCATCAGTGCTTAATTGCTATTCAATGTAGCTTATTTTGCTTCTTGTAGCTTTTTCAGATTGCATTTAGTGCAGTATAGCTTATTTTAGTGTGCCTTATAGCTTTTGTTAGCTTATAGTTTAAAAGTTTTTTACCTTAGTCATTTTCTCTTTAAATCCCTTACTGCTCTGACCCTTTAGCTTATTTCTGAGCTTTTTAAGTGATTTTAAAATTAGTGCTTTTGTAGAAGTTGCTTATTAAAGTGTACTTATTAAAGTTTTCAAAAAGAAAATAAAAAAAATAGTTTAAGCAAAAAGCCAAGACCAGGTTCGAACCCTGGTCTCAGCCTTCTCAGCTCACAACACACACACCACTCCCAACCGCCCTAGGGTCTTTCTTCAGTTTAACCTTTCATAGTTTTTTACTTAACTAGCTTTTACCCTTTTTAGCTTATTTCACCTGTTAAGCTTTTAACAGCTTATTTAGAATAGCTTTCTGCATTGTTTTATTTTTCTTACATTCCTTTTATCATTAATTAGTTTTTGATAAATTTTCAGATTTTTCTAAATAGTTTTAGTATTTTTAAACATTTACTTTCTTTAAAATAGTTTTTATATCATAATAAAAAAAAATAAAAAAAATATATATATAATTCTTTTTTCTAAAATTTTCTTTTGCTAATTAGGACTTAGGAAAATTAATTTGGCGTTTCTAGGATTAATATTTCTTAGATTTCACTTTTAAAGCTCGGGATTAGCCGGGTTTTGCGCGATTTTAGATTTCTTTTACGTTTTTAGCTACATGTGTTTTTGATACTTGTTTTAATTGCTTAATTAGTTGTTTTTAGTTTATGCTTACATATTTTAGCTTAAAAACCCATTATCTCTCTTTTTTCACCATTCACGACACGTTTCACGAACCCGAATCACATAATTCCATTCATCCTTCGTCGGGACAACGAACCGGGGTTTTTACATACTCCTAGTGTGTAATTCCTTCCTTTTCCTTGATATAATCTGTTGAATCAATTTTTGGAGCCGCTGCCGGGGAGGGTTGAAGTGAATTCGTGATTCCGTTTTTTGATTCGTGTTTTGAAGACCCTTCCTCGTGGAGTTATCATTTCGTCATTTGTATATATTTTTCTTATTATAAAAACCCAAAAAGATTTTCTTTTCAAATTTATTTTCCTTTTTCTTTTGTGTTTTTCCATGCTTCTAAATTATAAAATTCCAAAAATATTCTTCTCAATCCTCTTATCCGTTTAATTCTTTATTTCTTACCCTCTATCCGTTTAATTATTCTTCTTTATGTCTTCATCTTACCATTATTCTTGTGAATGGTGTGGGGGTCCTCATAATGGTGGGAATTGTCCCGGTTGTAGCATGGTGGAATCAGGAAACGGGTTTGTCTATAACCAAAATCCTTATTCTTACCGTGAAACAACCGACTTTTTCAACCAGCCCCCACAACACCAGATGGAGACATACTCGTGTGAGTCTTGTGGAGGTAGTCCTCACCCGGGTTTTGATTGTCAAACAGGGAACACGTTTGTCTATGAGCAAGTTTCATGTAATCAAAACTTCGGTTATGACCATTATCCATACAATTCACCAAATCAGTCACAGCAATCATATTGTTGTGAGTACTGTGGAGGTCCACATTATAACTCTGATTGTCAAACGAGGAACCAGCTTGTCTATGAGCGTGGTCCTTGTAACAATTATGACTATTCTTATCATGACCAACCTCCACAGTACCAAATGATTCAAACACCATCTCAAGAACTTTCTCAAGACATTCTTCATGTTCTAAATTTAATCGAAGAAATTAAAGATTCGATTAAAAAACTTCCCCAAGAAGACCCTCATCATAAAACCTATGGAGAACTTCTAGCTGAAGAACAAGCAGCTAGAGTAAGTTCCAAATATCGTCAAACTTTCGTTTGCGATGACGATGATGAGGATTCTATGTGGGGAGTTTATGAGAGTTCGTCAGCTGCTACCACACCCGTCCAGAAGAAGCACGAAGACAAAACTATGGGTGAATTGTTAGCAGAGGAGCAAATGCAACTTATTAGAGCTTTATATGTTGAACATAGGGTCGAAGACGATTATGACAAGGAGTGTGCCCCCGAAGTTCTTGAAATTTCAGATAAACCTCCGAGTGGCAATCCCACTCCGTCTTCAGATCCTATCATTTACGACTCTTCCCCTTCCCTCACTCTGGTTGAGGGAAGTGATCCTATCTTGGAAGAGATCAATGCTTGTCTCAAAGAAGATTCAATTTCTCCAGAAATTGATGATTCTTATCTTGATCCGGAGGGAGATATTCTTTTTCTTGAGAAATTATTGAACGATGAACCATCACCTTCTCTCCCTCCGAAGGAAGTTGAAATCAATCCTTCAAAAGAATTTGATGAGCTTGTTTCCGAAACATTCAACACAACTTTCACCAATCCTCTATTTGATTTCGGATCTGATTTTACTTTCATTTCAGATAACCCTATCTTTGATAGTCAGATAGAGGAGAGTGATGAGTCCGTGACAGAACCCGAGCTCACAGATTATCATCATATGATTGATTCTCTTCATGAGGAGTTCTCCGGTGAACTCACTCATATCATACCTCCTCCGGAGTATGATTATTTTAATTTTGAGGAAGATCATGACCCGGGGGAAGATGTACTCTATCGTGAGAGTTTACTTATCGATGATATCATCCCGACCCTTCCTCCCGAGGTTTTCGTTTTTGAATCTAAGAATTTTGAGGATGAGAAATGGATTCTCATTCCGATAATGATCTTTCTCCCTTTCTTCACCTATCCGGTGACTTCTCCTATCCTTCACTCATTCGGGAGTGAAGACACCATCTTTGACCCCGGCATCTCTCAATCTTTTAAGCCGTGGGTATCTCCTCGGAGTGGAACTTTCATATGCTTCAATGTTTATCCAAACATCTTGAATGGAAGTCCGATGGAGATTTTCTCTTCCACATGCTTCCCCATGAGCAAATGAATTTGGGGCGAGTCTAAGCTATACGACTCGATAAAAAACAAGTGCTTCGTGGGAGGCACCCCATGCTTATCCTTCTATCTTCTTATCTTTTTACTAATAAGTGTCGTGAGGAGGGCTATCTCTTCCATTTCTCGTGTTTTCGTGGTTGTTTGTTTATGTCCAGGATTTTCCCGAATTATGAAGACTCTCGAGCTCGTGGTTTACCTCTCTCCACTATAGTTTCATCATTCGTTGCTCATCCAATATCCTTAATCTTATCGTTTAACATTTATCTTTTGGCATAATTAATAAACGGCCTTAGATTTATGCAGGAGAACCCTTACCTTTAAGACATTGAGGACAATGTCTCGTTTTAGTCGGGGGAGGTGATCTTTCGATTTGATTTTGCCTTGCATTTTTTGCCGTTTACTCATGCAACCCCGTTTTTCCTCCAAAATTGAAAAAAAAATCCGAAAAATGAGAAAAAATTTAAAAAATTTTGCAAAAATATAATAAATTTTGACATTTTGTTGACTTTCCGCTGGTGAGAGTAGGAATAAAATTTTGACTTGATCGGGCGTGTTGAGCCCTAGCTTGTCTCCTTAACCCTGTAAACGAAAGTTGTGCTAGTCTTTTATACAATGAGCTATAAAACGCGAATTCTTTCTAAGAATTTGCAAGTTCCCATGATCGACTTTAAATATGCGCTTCTTGATTTTATACTTGGCTAAGCATTCGCGGATCTTATTATTTAAGATTTTAAATTTGCGAAGAACGAGAAATGATAGAGTTGTTTATAAGTTAGATTGCTAAACGTGGAGTAGATGGATCTCTTTAGAGCTCATCGAAGATTAATTGTGGCTTCTTGTTCCCATAAGCTTGTTTCACCCAATAATAGAAATTTAGGAATAATTAAAGGTATTTTGGTTTTGGCGATAATTAGTTTTTACTTCTTCTTAAGAAAATCCTTGCTTATGAAAGTTGGGTACACATCAAGGTTACTACAAGTGTCGTGTAACATAAGCAACGGTTCATAAAGCGGTCCTTGGATCTCTAATTCAGGAATGTGTGAGGTCTTGGTCAAACGACCTTGGATCCTCATTTCAGGAATGTCTAGAGTCTTGGAATGATCCGTAAAGTTCTGCTTAGTTTATCGTACACGAGATTTGGAGTGGTGGCACTAAAATTAAGCATAAATAAATAAATCTTAAATTTATGTTCTATAAGTTGTGGATTCGAGATCGGTCCTTGGAGTCTTATTTCCAGAAGGTATTTAGGTCTTGGCTACCCTCTTACACCGGCCCTTGGACCCTTGATTCTGAAAAGCGTTAAGGTCTTGGAACTCTCCGTTGTAACGGCCCTTGGATCCTTTATTCCGGAAGGTGTAAGGTCTTGGAATTTCCCCGTGAAGATCCATAGTTTATGGCACACAACTTCAATAAAAAGTTAAGTTTTGAAAAGAATTTTTTTTTTTTTGCAAAAGTCAAAAATATAAAAATAGGATAATTAGCCCCATTTTAAATCACCTTGATGTGGACCTCATTTTTGTGTGCAACGGTTTTCGAGGGAAGGTTTGGAAACTACTTAGCGTCTAAACTTGGTACTTTTATCGGACTAAAAAATTATCGAAACGAGAATATGAAGAAATTCATTTCTCTCCAAAAATAAAATAAATAGAGAAAAATAGGAATTTGGGAACAAGGAGTAATACACAATTAGCTTTTATGAGTAGTGATAGCAATCTAACTTGTAAATAACAATGATTTCGTTTTTAAGCTTAGTTTGGGTACTCGTGAAAAATCAGGGACGACGAATTTTATCCGAATAGTCATTTCTTTATGAGTCGTGTTTCCTATTCCGTGATCCTAAAGGTTATCGTGAGATAATGAAAGTCAACAAAGCGTCATGTGGAAATGAGAAAAATATAAAAATAGAATAAAGTGTGAATAAATGGAAAATCGCGGAGTTTTTAAGACTTTGGATTTCCCAATCTCTTTTGAATATTTTGCTACTTTTCAAAGTTAGTAAAAAAAGGTTGGAAATTTTTGGTTTCAAAAACGTGTTCTTATAACATTGCGTGAGGACACGGCAATATCTTAGTCTGGGGGATTTTGGTATGTGTGTAAACACATACCTTTTCTTGACCAAATTAAGACCAAAACAACCAAAAACTAACCAAAATGCCAAAGATATTTGTGTTTTTGTGTTTGTTAATATGCAGGTACGGATATCATGAAAAAGGACAAAAATCAATGAAAAACCGGCAAAAACGAGCACGTGATTTGAAAAGAGAATTAAAGCCGAAGCCGGGGAAGGAATTTCAAGCTTGGATCATATATATGCTCAAATTATCAAAATCTACCATGAAGAATCATCATATGTCACAATTGGCCCTTGGAATAATTTTACTAAGTAGGTCCTTGAGTTTCGCAAATTGGCAGCTTTGGTCCCTAAAAGTTCTAATCCATTTCCAAATAAATCCTAAATCCTAAAATCAACTAAACCAAATCCAACACTTAAAAAACCCAACACCCTTACTAATAAAAACCCAACCCAAGCCCACAATTCCATCAGCCCACCTCCCACTTCTTTAATTACCCTGGTCAAAACCCACCCAACCCGGTCAACAAAACCAATAAACAATAAAAAATTATTTACCCGCCAATCACTATTCACCGTCTCCCACTTTACCCTGCTTCCACCATTTTTAACCCGTACACCTTCTAGAAACCTGACACATCAGACGGAATGAGGTCATTATTCATCCTACATGGTGAATTGGAGCTCTCCTATTGGCTGTGACACTGTAGATCTAAGATCAAGGGCTGAGATCATAATTAGATGTCGACATCAGGAAATGGAGAGCTGGGATTGATTCAGAAGAAGCCCTGGAAGCTTCCTCAAGGGCTATAAATACCCTCCTCACTCACAAGAGAGGAACCTTCTTCTTCTTTTTTTTTAGCTTAATTTAGGTCGTGTTTAGGAGTAGTGTAATGTAGAGATTATGTTCAGCTTATTTTCAGCTCCTCAGTTAATTGTAAGTCCTTCTAAAATATTTGTAATCATTTTCAAGTTTTAACAAGAATTAAGTTTGCTTAATTTCAATTTCATCTTAACTGCTTATTCTAGCAGCTTTAATCTGTTTATTTTCTTTATTTACTGCTTATTCTAGCTTTAATCTGCTTTACTCAGTTAGTTATGATATGTGATTGCTTTTGATTTGGTTTAATAGTCTTTGAATTCAGTTTTACAAATTTAGATCATAAAAGCCAAAAATAGCTTATGAGTAGAAATTACTTATTCAGTACTTATCTCTAGTTGAAAGTCATTCATATTAGCTTAGTATACTTAGATAATCTAATGGCATTCAGAGTTATAGCTTAAATTGGTTAAATCTAGTTTTAATTTGCAAAATCAACATATTAAAGGGTGTTTGGAATAAATTCAAATAGGGTCAAACTGGAGGGACACTGTTCATTTGCACCTTAGATCAGCTTTAATCATGCTTATTATATCCTTAATAAGTTGATTGTAGTGAGTTTTAAGCTGAATTGCAGAACTTGGAGGTTTTGAGTAGTATATTGTGAATTTAGAGTGGTGGCTGTTCAAATAAGCTTGCTAAAAGCTTATGCAGTTTCAGCCCTTATTTTTGGTGTTTATACTATCAATTTAGTCCATTCTTAGTAGTAGTTAAGTACCTTAGAGCCTTGATTCATAATTAGCTCAAATCAGTCCTTATCAGTTCTTGCAGACTACTTTTTTGAATTTTTCATTATGCAGCCTTTTTCTTTCATTTTTAATATGCTCAATATAAGATGTTATAAGCTAGAAATTGGCACAGATAGAGTTGGGTTGGTCATCTAGTCAATCCCATTTTTTATATATTTTTTTAGGATTAGATTATAATAGCTTTTGTATGGCCTAAAAAAGCCCATTTTCCCCTGCATCATAGCTAGTCAGCAGACCTTTTGCTTATTCATCTTTGTTCAGTGCTTATTTCTCCCTTCTGTGGCTTATTTTAGTTGTCCTTTTAGCTTATAATTAGTTATCTAGCTTATTACAGATCTGCCTTAGCTTATTAGAAGCTTATCAGCCCTTTTCCCTTTTTGCCATTTGCTTTTTTTCCTCTTTTTCTTTAAAAGCTACTGTTTTGTCTTAATAAGCTGAGTCTAAGCTATCATCAGTGCTTAATTGCTATTCAATGTAGCTTATTTTGCTTCTTGTAGCTTTTTCAGATTGCATTTAGTGCAGTATAGCTTATTTTAGTGTGCCTTATAGCTTTTGTTAGCTTATAGTTTAAATTTTTTTTACCTTAGTCATTTTCTCTTTAAATCCCTTACTGCTCTGACCCTTTAGCTTATTTCTGAGCTTTTTAAGTGATTTTAAAATTAGTGCTTTTGTAGAAGTTGCTTATTAAAGTGTACTTATTAAAGTTTTCAAAAAGAAAATAAAAAAAATAGTTTAAGCAAAAAGCCAAGACCAGGTTCGAACCCTGGTCTCAGCCTTCTCAGCTCACAACACACACACCACTCCCAACCGCCCTAGGGTCTTTCTTCAGTTTAACCTTTCATAGTTTTTTAATTAACTAGCTTTTACCATTTTTAGCTTATTTCACCTGTTAAGCTTTTAACAGCTTATTTAGAATAGCTTTCTGCATTGTTTTATTTTTCTTACATTCCTTTTATCATTAATTAGTTTTTGATAAATTTTCAGATTTTTCTAAATAGTTTTAGTATTTTTAAACATTTACTTTCTTTAAAATAGTTTTTATATCATAATAAATAAATAAAAAAATATATATATAATTCTTTTTTCTAAAATTTTCTTTTGCTAATTAGGACTTAGGAAAATTAATTTGGCGTTTCTAGGATTAATATTTCTTAGATTTCACTTTTAAAGCTCGGGATTAGCCCGGGTTTTGCGCGATTTTAGATTTCTTTTACGTTTTTAGCTACGTGTGCTTTTGATAATTGTTTTAATTGCTTAATTAGTTGTTTTAGTTTATGCTTACATATTTTTGCTTAAAAACCCATTATCTCTCTTTTTTCACCATTCACGACACGTTTCACGAACCCGAATCACATAATTCCATTCATCCTTCGTCGGGACAACGAACCGGGGTTTTTACATACTCATAGTGTGTAATTCCTTCCTTTTCCTTGATATAAACTGTTGAATCAGGTACCTATTGCTTCTTGGGTCCATTTTGGTTAGCATTTAAAGTACCCAAATTAAACATTCTTAGGTCTTGATGCAAGATACATAATTTCTCAATACCAAATCTAGAGAAAGTAGAACAATGGTTGTTTTGAAAATCATTTTGGTTTTGATAACTTGGTCTATAGATTTGATGAGTTTGAGGTCTAAAGAATCTTTGGTTTGTGTAGGAGTTGTCTCTCCTTTGGTATGAGTTATATTGATAGTGTGAGGACCATTGATTATTGTATAAAAGTTTCTTCTTGGAAAATATTGATTATATTGGAAAGAAGATCTTTGGTTGTATGAGGATAAAGGTCTCACATTCGGTGTAGGTAAGAGTGGTCTATGATTGACTCGAGGTTGTGTGTATCCAAGACCATTACGAGAACCCGAGCTATAAAATTGTTTTGGGTCTTCTCTCCTTGTAATGGGTGCTTGATTACCTCGAGTATTTACAAAAGGTGTTTGAGGAATGATTGGTTTAATAACATTATTTGACGAAACTCAATTATTCCTCAGAGTCCTGGCGCGCTGTTGGCGTGTCACCCAGCGTGTCAGGCTCGAAAATTTTTGGAGTTTCGTTTTTTCTTTCTTTTACAAACACTATTGGTTTGGTTAGACTCTCGGAAGTGGTTTTCCCATGTTTTGAAAATCCAAGACCTTCCTTATCTTGGGACAGTTTTTGACGACTTAACATATCGTCCAAATCATTACTACTCTTCTTATATTTTGAAAAACTTAGAGACTCCTTTTGAAGTTTAGATACTTTATCATTCAAAGAGTTAACCTCAAGTGTGAGCGTTTCACATCTTTTACATGGTTCAACTACCTCTTTGCGATGACTTAGAATCTTAACCTCTCTTTCAAGTCCATAAACTTTCTCATTATGTTTAGCACGCTCTTGTTCAAGAGAGCGTTTTTCCTTAACAATATTTTCAAAAGTTTTCATGAAATCCTCATTAAATTTAATTAATTCCTCATTCTCCTTTTGCAATTTATTAACATTTACATTTCTATTAGAAGTAGAAGAGTTTTGAGGTACCTCTAGTTTTTCTAGTGCCATGAGACAAGTAGCTTCCTTATTTGGTTGATCTTCATCTTCACTATCACTCCAAGCTCCACCAACGAATGCTTTGTTCTCTTTAGGCTTCGGACAATCACTTATGAAGTTCTTGACTTCTTTAATCGCCATCACCTTCGGCCGCCACTTCACCGGAAGAGCTCGAAGAAACTTTCTCACATGGTTCTTATTGCTAAAACTAGGATCTAGAGCCGTTAAGCTTGTGATAATAGCATTGAACCGTGTATAACCATTGTCAATGGTTTCTTCATCCGAGATCGAAAACTTCTCATATTGTTGGATGAGTAAGTCGATCTTGCAATCTTTGACTTGCGAGTTGCCTTGATGAGTAATGATGAGAGTATGCCAAATCTCCTTGGCGGTCTTGCAAGTGTAAACCCTTTCGAACTCCCTTCGAGGTAGGGCATTGTAGATTGTCATCTTAGCTTCATCATTCTTTTCAAGCTTTTCCTTCTCATCATCTTTCAACTCCAAACACTGGTACAAAAAATGGTACTGGTTACTCCAAAAATGTGTGACGATATGCATATAGTCACACGCATTTTTTTTGGTGTGTGTCACCAAAGATCGTGCCACCGTAGGTGTCCTACGGTGGCATTGTTGAGTTCGTGGCCTTTTTCATTGAAAAAGAGTGATCGAAACCCGAATATGTGTGACAAATTAGGCACAAGTTTTATTGGATTAATCAGTATTAGTGACTGTAAACACTTTATAGTCACATGAATGGTTTTTGAGAGTAACTATTGTTCGTCCTTTGGCCACATAAATATATAATATATGTGACATTTGAGATGATTTATTCAAGTAGATGTGTATTTTGTGTGACTATTTCCCGTCCTGTGGTCACATGAATATATAATAAATGCGATGTTTGTGATGATTTAGTCACACAACGGGTGTTGTTTTTTTGGAGTTTTTCACATACAATTTTAAAAAAAAGTGGCCAAAAGTGTTAATAAGTGTGACCATATGCTTTTTAAAATCAAGTAAAAGTGTATTTTGTGTGACTATTGTTCATGCAAGTGTTAATAAGTGTGACCATATGTTGTTTAAAGTGAAGAAATGTGTATTTTGTGTAACTATTGATCATCCAATGGCCACATGAATTTTCTTTTGTGTGGCCTTTTGTAATATTTAGTCACATAAAGCATGTTTTTTGGGTGTATTTAGTCACATACAATTAAGCATAAAGTGACCAAAAGTTTTAATAAGTGTGACCATATGCTATATAAAGTGAAGAAACGTGTATTTTGTGTGACTATTGATCATCCAATGGCCACATGAAATTTATGTTTGTGTGGCCTTTTGTAATATTTAGTCACACAAAGCATATTTTTTTTTGGGATTTAGTCACATACAATTAAGCATAAAGTGGTTGTTGGGAATTAAATGATCAAGGACTTTGTACTTCCAAGACTAAACAGTTGGAACTGCTGAAGAATATAACTAACAGTACTAACTGTGTTAGTACTGCTAGTTATAATATTAGTACTACTGGTAGAGACTTAGTACTGCTGAAGACTACTGATGAAGAAGGTACTGCCAGAGATGAAGACGTGTAATGCGATATGTATAGAAGATATTTAGTGTATATCTTATATGTTTAGAAAGATACGAATATTGTATATTGATAGTTATCTTGTAAAGGACTCCTTGTGCCTATAAAATGATGTCCTAGGTTAACATCTCTAGGAGATCTCTAGAATACGTTTTTATAAAGCTTCAAGGTTGTAAACCCTAGTACTAAGCAAGAGTACTCGTATTATTGAGCTAATAGTATTGAAGTGTTTTGGTGAATTGTTCTTGTTAATATAACACAGTTTACTGTTTCATTGTTGTTTACTGTTATATTATAATTCTTCTAAGTATTAAAGAGTAGATTCCACATACTCTTTGATATCATTCAAAGTTTCTAGTACAAGATCAAGTGTTTGGGATCAACAAGTGGTATCAGAGCTTAGGTTCTGAAACTTTGATCTAGAAGAAACATACCAGAAGAATTCTCTATTTTCACTGAATCAATGGATCTCGAAACTACTCAGACAACTACCACTGCTAAACTGCCTATTCTAAAGCATGGTGACTATGAGATGTGGAGGCTCAGAATTGAGAAATACTTTCAAGTACAAGATTATGCTCTATCGGACATCATAGAGAATGGCAACTCGTTCAAACCTACAATCAAATCATCAAAAAGTGAAGGTGGTGCCCCAACTGTATCAGGTCCTGTTACTGCAGAAGAGAAGCTTCAGAAGAAGAATGATGTCAAGGCTAGGAGTATGTTGCTGATGGGTCTCCCCAATGAGCAACTATTGACTTTTAGCAAGCACAAGGATGCTAAGACCTTGTTTGAGGCCATAACAACAAGGTTTGGAGGCAATGAAGTAACTAAGAAGACATAGAAGACTCTTCTTAAACAAATGTATGAGAATTTTAGTGCCTCAAGCACTGAGTCTCTTGATTTTATCTTCAATAAGCTTTAGAAGATTGTGTGCCAACTGGGTATTTTGGGAGTAGAGATTTCTCAAAAAGATCTCAATTTAAAATTCTTGAGAAGTCTACCTGCTGAGTGGAACACTCATGTAGTAGTCTGGAGAAACAAGCACGATCTAGAAACTATGAGTTTTGATGACCTCTACAACAACTTCAAGATTGTTGAACAAGAGGTGAAAAGGCATGCAGGATCAAGTTCAAGCTCTCAGAATATGGCTTTTGTGTCATCTCCAAGCACAAGCAATAGTGATGAGGTTAATACTACCTTTGCAGTTAGTACTGCTAACCCTAAAGTTAGTACTGCTAGCCTAAAAAGATAGTACTGCTGCCTTAAGTGATGCTACTATTTATGCTTTTCTGGCCAATCAACCTAATGGGTCCCAGCTTTTACATGAGGACCTAGTTCAAATTCATGAAGATGATCTAGAATGGATGGACTTGAAGTGGCAATTAGCTTTGCTGAGCATGAGGGCCAAGAGATTTTTCCAGAAGACTGGAAAGAAGATCACTATCAATGGTAGTGAAAAATCAAAGGTGGAGTGTTACAACTGTCATAAGTTGGGACACTTTGCTAGAGAGTGCAGAGGGCCATGGAACTAGTACAACAGGGGTAGGAATCAAGATAGCCGAGGTTCCAGGAATGAAGAAAGCACCAGGAAGGCTGTGAGTGAGGAAGAGACTTCTTCAAAAGCTATGGTGGTAATAGATGGACTTGGATATGACTGGAGCTTTATGGCCGAAGAGGAAGCTCCTACCAACATGGCACTGATGGCTTTCTCAGATTCTGAGGTTATACTGATAATGCTTGTTCAAAATCTTGTGTAGCTTTAAAAAGCTATGAATCTCTTAAAAAACATTATGATGACTTAAGAATAGAGCTTAACCAATCTGAATTTAATTTAGCAAATCATAAGAGAGGTTTAGCTGTTGTAGAAGAATAACTAGTTTTCTACAAAAAGAATGAAACTGTATTCACTGATGAGATTGTTGTTTTGAAAAGAGACATTATGTTTAAATACTTAGAAATTAATGAGCTTAAAAGCGAGTTAGAAAAGATTAAGCTAGATAAGGACAGCATTGAACTGAATATAGAAGATTTGCAGGGGCATCTAAAAGCATTGACAGGATTGTTCAATGTCAGATTATTGATAAATTTAAGACAGATATAGGATATAAGGCTGTTGCACCTCCACATACAGGTTTATTTCCACCCCCAGGTATTGATTTGTCACATACTGGTATGGAGGAATTACAAGAGCCTAAGTTTGAATATGGACCTAAGGCCAGTGAGAGTACTAGTATAGATAAGCCTGAAGAGGTTAAGGAATCTTTTGAGAGTGCTAGTGACACCTCATTGGTTGAGGAAAATGTGTTAGAAGTTAAAGAAGAAAAGAAAACTGTTGTTCCTAATGTGGCTAAAATAGAAGTTGAAAAACCAGTTAGGAAACAAGTTAGATATGCAGAGATGTATAGGTCACAAAGTCCTAGAGGAAACCAGGGAAATTGGAATAATCTGAAGTCCAAACAGCTAGGAAGTGATTTTGTCATGTATAATATAGCATGTTACACTTGTGGAAGTTTTTATCATGTTCAGGCTAACTGCAATCACCACCAAAGGGAAATGGTGGTATATGGGAATGTAAATTCAAGGGTGAATAACAATTGTTTTATTAAAAGGGATCACCCTAATGCTCAAAGAAACATGACTCCAAGAGCAGTGTTAATGAGAACTGGCCTTAGACCATTTAATACTTTTAGGCCTGTTAGTATTGCTCACCCCAAATCAACAGTTTTTGGTGCTAAAACAACATCATGTTTTTCTAAATCAGCACAACAAACTGTTATTAGGCCCTTTCACAAGAAAAAAACATTAACAAACAACAGGTTTAGCCAAATAGTTCATACTGCTAGACCAAGAGTTAATATTGCTAGGCCAGTAGTTAGAACTGCTAGGCCAAATTCTCATGTGGTAAATGTTGTCAGGATAAATAGGGCTAATGCTGTTAAGGCCACAACATGTTGGGTTTGGAGACCTACCAAACCTGATAGTGCGTCAATCATATTGAAGAAACATAACTATATTGATGCACGAGGCAGATCCAAGTGAGTGATGGCTTGGGTCCCCAAAGGAATCTAATTTCCTTATTTTTATGTGCAGAAACATCCACAAGAAGAAGAAGAAGATCAAGGATATGCTGCTAGTGGAAGCTCTAGGCACATGACAGGGAACATGTCTTACCACTCAGATTTCAAAGCTTTTGATGGAGGATATGTTGCTATAACAATTCGCATTTCAGGTTAATTTCTATTCCCGAAATTCTTACTATTCATTTTTACTATTCACTTTCACTATTCATTTACGAAATTTTTATTTCAAATTCTCGTGAGATAAATTATTTCCATGACAAAATAAAAGTTTAACGCTTGTCGGGTCATTTTCGCAAAAGTTATTAAGAAATTATACGTTTGGGTTAAACGTCGTTTAAACATCCTGCGCATAACGAAAACCAACTGCAACAATTTTTCTCGCATCAGAATAATGTTTAATACACTCACAATCAATTATAGAAATTTTCATAATTAAGTTAAAATGTTACCAAATAGACCCTGTGTCTTGCAGAACTAAAATTGCGTTTTAAGCACTTTTACTTATCCACAACCTTAGCCTTCACCTGCACCACATTTTCTAAGACATTTAGAAGCTTTTATATTGTTGAAAAAGTCAACATATTTTCCCTCCTCCATTGACCATAAAATCATTCTTTGATTTTATAAAGCATTCCTTGATTTTTAGGCTTCTGGTTTTAGGTCTAAAAGATGTTTAACACCAACCGACACTAGACTGAGCCCAGTCTAGACATTATAGGCCATTTTAATTCATTATCTTCATATTAGAAAAGTTACATATTACTTTTCTCAATTTTACGCAACTTTCGTACGTTTTACGTATTAAGCGTTTTAGACCCGCGTTTCCAGTTTTAACAGGGTTTAAGCAACCCGATTGAACTTACCACCCATTTTATATTTTATTATGGAGTATATTGACAAGTTTAATCATTCTTTCAAGTTTCGTATTTTTACGATACTCGGTTTTACGTTTCGTGGCCTAACAACTTACGGTTAGCGATTAACGGGGCCAAAACTAACTCCGTAAACAAGATAACACCAAAATTGACCAAGTCCCCTCATCCTACCCTTATGCACCGCCAAAAGGGGGGGAGTCACCCTTGTGTGGCTTGATATCATGCTTGTATGCCTAAGATCATTACATGTGTTAAACCTTCCTTTGTAAGTTTTGACTAAGTCATCCAATGTAACCTCCTCAAGTCACTATAAAACCCTCCCATCCTCTTCCCTAAAACGCCTCATATCACATATACATACACCTTTCATTTTCTAGTTTCATCCATCACAATTTAACCTTAAGTTCCTTGTTGATTCCTAGTTCCATTCATTATCATAAACAACACCATAATCTCATAATCAATCCTAGGGTTTTCTTGGAGGATATCCAAGAGGTTAGGGGCTGTGATTACAAGCTTATTACAAGGGCTATATCAAGGTTATTAAGGGTTAGCAAGGGTTGTGTTGAAGGATTGAAAGATATGGTTTTGGATTAAAGGGTTTAGATCTTGTCCTAGTTCTTGATTTCCCTTTTCGTTAAGGCCAAAAGTTGTAAGAAACCCTAACACATTTTCTTGCTCAATATCATTTCATGCTTATCATGCTTCATTTATGCTATATATGTTCTTGGTATTATGTTCATGATGTATAAAAACACTTAAAACAAATTAAGAACACTATATGTTAATCTATGTTAGGTAATCAAGGAAACTAGTGACTTATATTGTCAAATTCAAACAAAATAGTATAAACGTGACATTGGACAATTACCTACTGTTATAGAGGACTTAAAAAGGAAAATATAGCAACTTGAATCATCGAAAACGAGTACACGAGTCAAAAGTTATGGCCAAAAGAAGTTAGCGAAACCAAAACTCAAAACTGCCCAAAATGTATTCTGTAACAGAAACTAAATCACAAAAAACGAGGCACTTCTGATCCGTTTCATCGAAAAGTTAAAGCACGAAAGTTGTCCGGAACGACGTTTTCTTCAAACAAGATTTAGACCACGAGTCATGAAAATGCATAACGAATGAGATTTTTCTAGCTTTTCAACTGCCCTTATGTTACCCCTAAATGACCATGTATTGGTTGCGACTAAGTAAAACCAAGAGGTCTAATGACCTTAAACCGAGACCACAGCCACGGCTAAGGCCAAGGACGAGTCTCAAGACCATGTAACCATGACCAAAGCCACGGCTAAAGACCTTAAGGCTTTATAAGCCGAAAACATGGACTAAAGTGTTAGAAATAACATAATCAACCAATTTGGATCTACTCCATCAAAATACCATAAGGTTTTGCAAATAAAAACACATCCGTACAAGACTTAATGAACTTATAAATATGACCATCTTCATTCAAAATAAACTTTCTTAAGTTTATACAACTTTCGGACACGTAACGTTTAAAGACCAAGAACATATATTTTCTATCGAATACTACAACACTAGGGAGCTTCATGTGAGGGGTTTCATTTGGGTAAACAGATCGACGAGTTGCTGGATTTACGAGTTAAAGTGTCCTAGCTCCTCGAACGTTTACTATATGCCCTCTGAATTATGATGGCCCGAACGGTAGTACAAGATATACAAACTAAACGTATTTCATAAACCATATTCATACAACGACCTACACCGACCTACACGAAACACTAAGTGACTACATCATGAACAATATGCAAGACATATATATGTACCTTTTGTATTCTTAGACATTATTCCAACCTAAGTCGCAACGTCTTATTGTAGGTTGCACTTAAAGGTTTCCCGGCTTATCCATCGGATTCATTAAGGCACTAAGACACCATCAAACTCACAGTGAGTTCATAGCCCCACTTCTATTACTTAATTGTTTTACAAACCCTTAGGGGGAGGATACATGCTACTATTTTTCTACTCGAACACAATGCTTTCTAAATGTATGCTTATCTGACTATGTTTTATTGTCACTAAGTAACGATTGCCATGTTCAAAGTCCCTATATCATGAACCATTAGCCACTAGCTTAGTGAGCGCGAATATTGTAAGTAGGCCTATTGGGATTGACGAATCCCGTTTGTGTTGAACAACCACGAGTTCAAACAAACGCACTATATTTGAGATCTAGATTTATAATGGCAAAATTACCTTGGTAGGGCTTCTATGTTACTAATATACCAATTTTTGTTGGTTCGAAGTTAATGTTTTGGTTATCATGAGCTTAGTGAAATAATAACTGTTTTGTTTTCTATCTACGATTGTGAGATTAATTACCTCACGTTACGATTATTGTGTTCAACGATTTAACTAAACCTACGAATTCCACTCAACCTTTTTGTTGATAGTTTTAAGCATGTATTTCAGGTGCGTAATAATCAAGGATGGCACGGACTCAATCCAGAAGGCTATAACTTACATTATCATTCAAAAAGACATCAAACGACTTTATATTGATGTATTTTGTAACCATGGAACCTTTTGGGACATATTTTGTAAAACTCTGATATTTATTAATTTGAATGATAATTCCTTTTAAAACGACTCAGTTAGAGATCGTTTTCTATTATTATGACTGTTGTGCCATCAAGTAACACCCAGTTTGAATTCTGCTGCATCATTGAATTGGGGGTGTTACAGATTGGTACCAGAGCCATGGTTGTAGAGAAACGGGTCAAAGTAAGACCTAAACTATAACCACTTTTACAAGCAAAAACATTATTATAGCCTTCCGCTCTCCGTGCCTTCCATCCTCCAGACGATTATGTACCTTTCAAGCATTTTATACTACATAAACATATTAGTATATTGATATATACACACTTGTCATATTTGAGCATTTCCCGTAAGCATTATATTCATTTTGACATCATAGTTCTTATTGTAGATATCATGTCTTCATTCACCAACCCCATTAACATTCTGTCAGACTCAGATATTGAGAACACTTTTTCGTCTACCAACACGCATGTACCAATGATCTTACCAAACTATACTCAGACATCCCCGAACTACTCTTCATCCTCAGACGACAATTTCTATTTAATTGAAGCGTTAACCTCATCTCAGAAAGCTACTTTTCCATCACCACCACCATCATTTCCTTTTTCCATCCCTACATGTGATGAGTTGGATAACTCATTATGGATCGTACCACGACCACCATTGATTCAACAAGAAAGTCAGCATGGACACTACAGCATGTCAGATTTAATCAACACATTCCTCCTTGACACGCTAAACCAACAAGTTACCAATCAGCCAGAGCTGCTAGGACCTTCTGTTCCACAATAGACTAGTGTGATAATACTAGTTATCTTTTGTACCACTAAACTGAGTAGACTCAGTTAGTAAACTCTATAAAATCCATGTAATAGCTAGCAGTAGTACAACGTTGTAATTACTAAACTAAAAGTATCAGTTAGTAGATTTTGAAGAAGCTTGTAATAGGTTTCGATTTTGTAATCAATCAATGTTATATGAATAAAACTCTTGCTTTGTATTATCATGTGTTATAATCTAAACCTCCAACGTAATTATTCTATCATTCCAGTCGAAAATCTTGCTTATTTTACCAACCCTTTACTTACGAAATATCTTTTATATGATAGAAACATGACGTCTATAAACTCAAAAGCCATTGAACAACCCTTTCACCAAGTTATGGGATTTATTCGACTTATAACTATCCACTATTTTTGTATCATCATGTTGTGTTAATTTTCTGTTCTTTACACGTTCTATTTCATTACCAATAGTAAACCATTTTGCTATCATAGACACTGTAAACAACGAATCAAAGTACATCGCTAGCTACCATAGAAACCATTCGCCACAAGTAACCACACCTTTTTAACAAAACCACTCCAACTCCTAACACAAATTGATCTCCGGGACGGAGCTCTCTTAAGGGGTAGAGCCTGTAACAATTCGCATTTCAGGTTAATTTCTATTCCCGAAATTCTTACTATTTACTTTACTATTCATTTTTACTATTCACTTTAACTATTCATTTCCGAAATTTTTATTTCATATCGAAATTTTTATTTCACATTCTCGTGAGATAAATTATTTCCATGACAAAATAAAAGTTTGACGCTTGTTGTGTCATTTTCGCAAAAGTTATTAAGAAATTATACGTTTGGGTTAAACGTCATTTAAACATCCTGCGCATAACGAAAACCAACTGCGACAATTTTTCTTGCATCAGAATAATGTTTAGTACACTCACAATCAATTAGGGAATTTTTGATAATTAAGTTAAAATGTTAACAAATAGACCCTGTGTCTTGCAGAACTAAACTTGCGTTTTAAGCACTTTTACTTATCCGCAACCTTAGCCTTCACCTGCACCACATTTTCTAAGACATTTAGAAGCTTTTATATTTTTGAAAAAGTCAACATATTTTCCCTCCTCCATTGACCATAAAATCATTCTTTGATTTTATAAATCATTCCTTGATTTTTAGGCTTCCGGTTTTAGGTCTAAAAGACGTTTAACACCAACCGACACTAGACTGAGCCCAGTCTAGACATTATAGGCCATTTTAATTCATTATTGTCATATTAGAAAAGTTACATTTTACTTTTCTCAATTTTACGCAACTTTCGTACGTTTTACGTATTACTCGTTTTAGACCCGCGTTTCCAGTTTTAACAGGGTTTAAGCAACCCGATTGAACTTACCACCCATTTTATATTTTATTATGGAGTATATTGACAAGTTTAATCATTCTTTCAAGTTTCGTATTTTTACGATACTCGGTTTTACGTTTCGTGGCCTAACAACTTACGGTTAGCGATTAACGGAGCCAAAACTAACTCCGTAAACAAGATAACACCAAAATTGACCAAGTCCCCTCATCCTACCCTTATGCACCGCCAATAGGGGGGGAGTCACCCTTGTGTGGCTTGATCTCATGCTTGTATGCCTAAGATCATTACATGTGTTAAACCTTCCTTTGTAAGTTTTGACTAAGTCATCCAATGTAACCTCCTCAAGTCACTATAAAACCCTCCCCTCCTCTTCCCTAAAACGCCTCATATGACACATACATACACCTTTCATTTGCTAGTTTCATCCATCACAAAATGTATTCTGTAATAGAAACTAAATCACAAAAAACGAGGCACTTCTGATCCGTTTCATCGAAAATTTAAA
This sequence comes from Artemisia tridentata subsp. tridentata, assembly GCA_021014915.2. Classification (NCBI taxonomy): domain Eukaryota; kingdom Viridiplantae; phylum Streptophyta; class Magnoliopsida; order Asterales; family Asteraceae; genus Artemisia; species Artemisia tridentata. The sequence goes on from CP139503.1 coordinate 162,188,243, forward strand.
GCACAAAAGTTGTCCGGAACGACGTTTTCTTCAAACAAGCTTTAGACCACGAGTCATGAAAATGCATAACGAATGAGATATTTTTCTAGCTTTTCAACAGCCCCTATGTTACCCCTAAATGACCATGTATTGGTTACGACTAAGTAAAACCAAGAGGTCTAATGACCTTAAGCCGAGACCACAGCCACGGCTAAGGCCAAGGACGAGTCTCAAGACCATGTAACCATGACCAAAGCCACGGCTAAAGACCTTAAGGCTTTATAAGCCGAAAACATGGACTAAAGTGTTAAAAATAACATAATCAACCAATTTGGATCTACTCCATCAAAATACCATAAGGTTTTGCAAATAAAATCACATCATTACAAGACTTAATGAACTTATAAAAATGACCATCTTCATTCAAAATAAAATTTCCTAAGTTTATACAACTTTCGGACACGTAACGTTTAAAGACCAAGAACATATATTTTCTATCGAATAATACAACACTAGGGAGCTTCATGTGAGGGGTTTCATTTGGGTAAATGGATCGACGAGTTGCTGGATTTATGAGTTAAAGTGTCCTAGCTCCTCGAACGTTTACTATATTACCTCTGAATTATGATGGCCCGAACGGTAGTACAAGATATACAAACTAAACGTATTTCATAAACCATATTCATACAACGACCTACACCGACCTACACGACACACTAAGTAACTACATCATGAGCAATATGCAAGAAATATATATGCACCTTTTGTATTCTTAGACATTATTCCAACCTAAGTCGCAAAGTCCTATTCTAGGTTGCACTTAGAGGTTTCCCGGCTTATCCATCGGATTCATTAAAGCACTAAGACACCATCAAACTCACGGTGAGTTCATAGCCCCGCTTCTATTACTTAATTGTTTACAAACCCTTGGGGGGGGGGATACATACTACTATTTTTCTACTTGAACACAATGCTTTCTAAATGTATGCTTATCCGACTATGTTTTATTGTCACTAAGTAACGAATTCCATGTTCAAAGTCCCTATATCATGAACCATTAGTCACTAGCTTAGTGAGCGCGAATATTGTGAGTAGGTGATCCGATGGAATCAATACGTTATTTTTCCAAGGAAACACAAGTGAAGTATGTGTAACCCTGGTCGTTTTCCCAACGAAGGTTGAATGGAACTTTCGGTTCGAGTCGTGATTGTGTGTAATGAATAGTGAAAAGGGATATTTTGGATTTTTAACACTAAAATTGAAAAGCATAAACTAAAATAAACTAAAATAAACTAAATACGCAATTAAAACAATTATGTAAAGTTTAAATAAGCAAAAACGAATTTAAACCTAAAAACTCGCTACTCATAACGACTAAACTAATAACATAAATAAGCATAATAAGTCTAAACATAGCAATAAACAATAAATAATAAAAAAGAGATAATTGAAAAGAGATTAGAAGTTACCAAATATGAAGACTACGGATAAATTGAGCTCCATAACATACTACAAGAAATACCCAAATCTACACGCTCATATACTCATATCCTCCTTGATAGCTCCATGACCGCAACTCAATCACCAACACCTATTTTTGGTATTTTTTTTTTTATTTTTTTTTCCTTTTTTTTTTTTTTTTTTTTTTTTTTTTTTTTTTTTTTTTGTTTTTAAAATTAAATTCAGTCAAATTATTAGGGTTCGATGGTGCAAATTATGAATCCAAGAGAGCCACATTTGCATTTTGCTACCCGTTACTGACTATTGTAAATCAATGATCTAAACAATATTAAAGATGATTTAATAAGTCAAAAAAAAAAATGAAAAAAATTCAAGTAGAATCTATAAATAGTAGATAAATACATCTGGCAATTAATTTTATAACTAGCCTATGTCTCTATCAATTAGGATAATTTAGCACAACATGGATTCAACTATTCGTAGGGCCTTTCACAAAGAAATTTCAAGAACTTGTATAAAAAAATGTAAAGATTAAAGATTAGAAGGATAAAAAGTAATTAACTAAAACATAAAAATAAATGCAAGATATGAAAGAAACTAGACAAAGATCAATACCTTAAATTATCAAGATTTAATACAAGCTCTAACTATTTTTCTTAAAATTAAAACTAAACTAAAAAAACTTAGAAAAGAAAAAAAAAAAGAAAGAAAGCAGAAGTAACAAATGATATGCGGCGCTCCAAATATAAATAGCAGCTCAAAACTTCCAATCCACTAGCCCTAGGACAACTGTCTTCTTCTCACCAAGTTGGTTGACCACATTTTTTTCTTTTCTTTTTCTTTTTTTTTTTTTTTTTTTTTTTTGCAATGCTTCAGCTAGCAGTTGGGTTTTTGATTGGGCTTCAAGGATAAACATAATTATAACAAAGCTCTTGGGCTCTGGTCTTGCTTCTAGTTGGGCTGCATATTGACTTCTCGAGTTTGGGCTAATTCTTGAGCTTCTATTACTGAAAGATTTTTATATGTTTCGTTTTGGACTTTGACAAATCATCAAAAATCTTCGTTCGGGCTTCGTTTACTCTTTCAATTTTTCGTCTTTTGCCTCGACGTTCAAAATAAAATTACCGTAAAATTACCGTTGATCACGTAATTTCGTGCTCTTTCCGAGCTCGTGCTCGGTTTTGTCCATTTTGCTCAGTTTTGTCCGTTTTTGCCCCGTTTTCAATCATTTTGTACCTGAAACACATAAAAACACAAACCACGAATATTTGCAACAATAATTGGTCTATTTGGGTGTTTTTGGTCATTTTTGTGTCTTTTATGGGTATAAAATGATGAGTATTTACGCACTCATCAATCCCCCACACTAAACTATTGCTAGTCCCTAGCAATCCGATCATATGAAGTAATGAAAGGATCAAAAGAATACCAAGTATACCCCGTTTCGACTTTTTATTAAATGCGAGAAATTTAAACTAGAACTAAAATAAATAAAATGCTTGATTTTCAAAAATGGTATCATGGAACGGGATTCACACAAAATGGGTGTCTCCAGGAAATTGTAATCGTCATCCTCTTTTTTATACTCCCAACTAAGCTTAAACTCAATGTGCAAACGTTTTTTTTTTGTTTTTTTTTTGTAAAATGCTAACACTACTTATACTAATAATCTATGTAAGCCGAGGACTTAACTTTTCACTCCCACAATTTATTCAAGTTAGGTGAATGTGCTCATTTTCAAAATTTTGACCGCAAAAATCGACGTTTTTATAAGATTTTGACTAATACTAGTTGAAAGATAGATTTAAAATTTACAACAAGCAAGTTTCAAAACTTTATTCAACACATCAAAACTTATTGCATTTTGCAATATCATTCCATTTTATTTTACATTTTTCTTTTCAATTTCTTTTTTTTTTTTTTTTTTTTTTTTTTTTTTTTTTTTTTTTACTTGTGCAAAATAAACTAACGGAGTTTCACGGGAACCAAGACGTTACACCTTCCGGAATAAAGGATCCAAGAGCCGTTACAACGGAGAGTTCTAAGACTCTAAACATTCCTGAAATGAGGATCCAAGGGTGTTAGACCAAGACCTCACACATTCCTGAATTAGAGGTCCAAGGGCCAGTGTAAGAGGGTAGCCAAGACCTAAACGCCTTCCGGAAATAAGGATCCAAGGGCCGATCTTGAACCGTAGCTGTTTTAGCACATACGTTTATTACTTAACTTTTGCATTACTATGACATATGCTTGTTCCGAAGTTTAAATAAATCTTTGAACTAGTACTTTTCAAAATCGTATAAAAAAATGATTTTGTATGTTCAAATGTTTAAAAATAAGCACTTATTAAGTCAGATTAGTTATCTCCTGGGAGGAAAAGCCATAGATTACTTATATAAGCTCTAAAGAAAACCAACTATTCTACGCTTAGCATTTTCATTTGCACATATCGTAAAACCTTAGTCTAATCGTTAAGGAAGCAGCCAGATCAACACTCTGGCAGAGTCGTGATTCCCTTTGTTCTAACCTAATCAAGACTAAACACTTCTTTTTTATTGCAATTTCTTATCTAAAAACGAAAAAAAATTTAAAATTTTGGCCAAAACGGGGGTACTAGGGCACTAGAAGGTACATAAGTGACAAAATTCGCGAGAATTCCCCCCCACACTTAGAATTGAATATTGCCCTCAATATTCAAAGTACCGGCTATTATGCCGAAACTTAGAACGTAAAAAGGTAATATTAATGGTCAAGTGTGGAAAAGAAATCTCCGTTTTTCACAAAAAAAAAAAGGATTTATATGATATCCCTAGATAAACGTTAACGAAAAGATCGGATATTGAGCGGCTAGATTTAAAAAAGGCGCGTCAATCATCACGATCTCAGAGAAACCTGCAAACAAAGGCAAACACAAAACCACAAAGCAAAGCACAGTAGAGGAACTCCCCCCACACTTAGTGTCAGAAAATAGAAAGAAGTCAGAAACATGGGTTGTCACCCATGTGGTGCTAATGTTTTTGTTAACCGAGTCACTAGCTTGACTCGACCCCGAATTCATTTGTTCTTGGGGAAGCATGTGGAAGAGAAGATCTCCATCGGACTTTCATTCGAAATGTTTGGATAAACATTGAAGTACTTGAAAGTTCCACTCCGATGAGATACACCCGGCTCAAAAGGATGGTAAATGGAGATGCCGGGGTCAAAAACCTTGTCCTCATTCCCAATGGAGAGAAGGGAAGGACAAGCTACCTTATAATCACAGAAAGGTAGAAAGACTCGAACGACATATGTGACGTCAATATAATGGCGATCCTCAAAGGGGCGTGTCACATACGTCGGAGAAAGAACATCCGTATGAATCTCGGGATCAAGTAAGGTCATATCATCAAGTTTAGGACTAGCAGAGTCCTCGACCTCATCGTTCTCTAACACTCTATCAAAGAGAGGATTTATTTTACTAGAAAAGTACTCATCATCAAATTCAAAAAGAGAATTCGAATAGACTTTGAGATTTTCATTTGAAACGTCCTCATCAGAAAGTGATTCGTCATCACTGGAGGAAAAATCATCATTTGAATTGAAAAGAGGGTTAGAGAAGATCCCGGAAGTATCCTCAGAAATGTCATGAGGATCATCATCACAATACGACCAATCACACTCACTGTAGGATATATCCTCAGACTCACTTGGGATTGGGATAGAGTTCTCAACACTAGACTTTATGAATTCGTCCGATTCCTTTTCAGGAATAGTGTCAAGATGCTCATCCCCCATAATGAGAGAGTCCTCGGAATCCAAAGTATGTGATATGGGTGTGGATGCAGTGGACTGAGGGGGTTGAATAATGGAATTATTCACAAGAATAGTATTCTCCCCTTCCTCATCTTCGTCATCGAGCATGCACGCCTGATCAAACAAGAAACGATTGTGTGCTGCTCGTTCTATGGCGAGTAAATCTTCCATAGATTCACCATGACGATCTTCTGGGTTAGTTTTAACAGCCAAATTTGTAAGTTCAATTCGCATCTCTTGAAGTTTTTGGAATACATCTTTCAAAGATTCTTCAAGAGATGGCTGAGGCGGAGTTTGAATTGTTTGATATTGTGGATGATAAGAATAATCATAATTGTTACAAGGGCCATGCTCATAGACAATCATGTCACTTGTTTGACAATCAGAGCTATAGTGAGGACCTCCACAGTACTCACAACAATAATATTGCTGTGATTGATGAAGTGACTGATATGGATTTTGGTCATAACAAAGATTTTGATCGTTACAAGAAACCTGCTCATATACAAGCATGTTACTTGTTTGACAATCAAAATCTTGGTGAGGACCTCCATAATCTGCACTAGGATCATTTGGCACATTTAAGTTTTGGTAACACGGCTCTTGCCAAAATGAATCCTGAGGAAGGTTGCAATCCTTTTGAAAATCTGCATACGTATTTGTATTTTTGATTTCAGAATTGCAACACACGCAAAGTTCATGGGTAAACCCACATCCTTTGCAGAAACATCGTCCACAAAGTGAATCATCCCCCAACGGATCTTCACAATATAAGCAATATTGCTGTTTGGGTGAAAATGGTTGGGGTTGTGGAGGGTGGTCAGAAGAATTTTGAGAATTATCGACGGAATTAAGCTCTTCTTCGAGGGCTACTTCACACCAATAACAAGATCCTCTTGGGTTGTGATTTCCACACCGCTCACACTTACACTTTGCACAACGAAGAGTGTTAATCAACGGGCTTTTACAATGAAAACAGTGATAGCCCAGTGACGACATAAGAATTAAACATAAATGAGGGTTAAGAAGATAGAATCAAACGGACAAGAGGAATGCGAAGATAATAGAATTAAACAAATAGAGGGTGAGAGAGAAAGAATCAAACGAATAAGAGGATTAAGAAGAATATTTTTGGATTTTTAAATTTTAGAAACATTTGAAAAACAAAAATGGGAAAAAGAAAAATAGAATTGAAAAGAAAATCTTTTTGGGTTTTTATAGAAAATATTTACGAGAGAAAACGATAACTTCTCGAGAGAATGGTCATCAAAACACGCATCGACAAACGAGAATCGAAAATTCACTTCAAGCCTTCCCCGGCAGCGGCGCCAAAATTTGATTCGCTGGAATCAATACGTTATTTTTCCAAGGAAACACAAGTGAAGTATGTGTAACCCGGGTCGTTTTCCCAACGAAGGTTGAATGGAACTTTCGGTTCGAGTCGTGATTGTGTGTGATGAATAGTGAAAAGGGATATTTTGGATTTTTAACACTAAAATTGAAAACCATAAACTAAAATTGAAAAGCATAAACTAAAATAAACTAAATACGCAATTAAAACAATTATGTAAAGTTTAAATAAGCAAAAACGAATTTAAACCTAAAAACTCGCTACTCATAACGACTAAACTAATAACATAAATAAGCATAATAAGTCTAAACATAGCAATAAACAATAAATAATAAAAAAGAGATAATTGAAAAAAGATTAGAAGTTACCAAATATGAAGACTACGGATAAATTGAGCTCCATAACATACTACAAGAAATACCCAAATCTACACGCTCATATACTCATATCCTCCTTGATAGCTCCATGACCGCAACTCAATCACCAACACCTATTTTTGGTATTTTATTTTTTCCTTTTTTTATTTTTTCTTTTTTTTTTTTGTTTTTAAAATTTAATTCAGTCAAATTATTAGGGTTCGATGGTGCAAATTATGAATCCAAGAGAGCCACATTTGCATTTTGCTACCCGTTACTGACTATTGTAAATCAATGATCTAAACAATATTAAAGATGATTTAATAAGTCAAAAAAAAAAAAAAATGAAAAAAATTCAAGTAGAATCTATAAATAGTAGATAAACACATCTGGCAATTAATTTTATAACTAGCCTATGTCTCTATCAATTAGGATAATTTAGCACAACATGGATTCAACTATTCGTAGGGCCTTTCACAAAGAAATTTCAAGAACTTGTATAAAAAAATGTAAAGATTAAAGATTAGAAGGATAAAAAGTAATTAACTAAAACATAAAAATAAATGCAAGATATGAAAGAAACTAGACAAAGATCAATACCTTAAATTATCAAGATTTAATACAAGCTCTAACTATTTTTCTTAAAATTAAAACTAAACTAAAAAAACTTAGAAAAGAAAAAAAAAAGAAAGAAAGCAGAAGTAACAAATGATATGCGGCGCTCCAAATATAAATAGCAGCTCAAAACTTCCAATCCACTAGCCCTAGGACAACTGTCTTCTTCTCACCAAGTTGGTTGACCACATTTTTTTTTTTTTTTTTTTTTTTTATTTTTTTCTTTTTGCAATGCTTCAGCTAGCAGTTGGGTTTTTGATTGGGCTTTAAGGATAAACATAATTATAACAAAGCTCTTGGGCTCTGGTCTTGCTTCTAGTTGGGCTGCATATTGACTTCTCGAGTTTGGGCTAATTCTTGAGCTTCTATTACTGAAAGATTTTTATATGTTTCGTTTTGGACTTTGACAAATCATCAACAATCTTCGTTCGGGCTTCGTTTACTCTTTCAATTTTTCGTCTTTTGCCTCGACGTTCAAAATAAAATTACCGTTGATCACGTAATTTCGTGCTCTTTCCGATCTCGTGCTCGGTTTTGTCCATTTTGCTCGGTTTTGTCCGTTTTTGCCCCGTTTTCAATCATTTTGTACCTGAAACACATAAAAACACAAACCACGAATATTTGCAACAATAATTGGTCTATTTGGGTGTTTTTGGTCATTTTTGTGTCTTTTATGGGTATAAAATGATGAGTATTTATACACTCATCAGTAGGCCTATTGGGATTGACGAATCCCGTTTGTGTTGAACAACCACGAGTTCAAACAAGCGCACTATATTTGAGATCTAGAGGTATAATGGCAAAATTACCTTGGTAGGGCTTCTATGTTACTAATATACCAATTTTTGTTAGTTCGAAGTTAATGTTTTGGTTATCATGAGCTTAGTGAAATAATAACTGTTTTGTTTTCTATCTACGAATGTGAGATTAATTACCTCACGTTACGATTACTGTGTTCAACGATTTAACTAAACCTACGAATTCCACTCAACCTTTGTGTTGACATTTTTAAGCATGTATTTCAGGTGCATAATAATCAAGGATGGCACGGAGGGGCACGGACTCAATCAAGAAGGCTATAACTTACATTATCATTCAAAAAGACATCAAACGACTTTATATTGATGTATTTTGTAACCATGGAACCTTTTGGGACCTATTTTGTAAAACTCTAATATTTATTAATTTGAATGATAATTCCTTTTAAAACGACTCAGTTAGAGATCATTTTCTATTATTATGACTGTTGTGCCATCAAGTAATACCCAGTTTGAATTATGCTGCATCATTGAATTGGGGGTGTTACAGTTGCCTTTGGGGGAGGAGCAAAAGGTGGTAGAATTACTGGTAAAGGTACAATCAAAACTGGTAAACTTGATTTTGAAGATGTGTACTTTGTGCAAGAACTTAAGTTTAATCTTTTTAGTGTCTCACAGATTTGTGACAAAAAGAACAATGTTCTTTTTACTGATACTGAATGTCTTGTTCTATCTCCTGACTTTAAGCTACTTGATGAAAGTTAAGTATTACTTAAAGTTCCTAGAAAGGGCAACATGTACAGTGTTGATATGAAGAAGATTGTTCCTAAAGAGAGTCTAACTTGTCTTGTTGCAAAGGCCACACATGATGAATCAATTCTTTGGCATAGGAGGCTTGGTCACATAAATTTTAAAAACATTAACAAAATTGTTAAGGATAATCTTGTCAGAGGTTTACCTCAAAAAACGTTTTGAAAATGACCAAACTTGTGTTGCATGTTTAAAGGGAAAGCAACATAAATGCACTTGTAAGTCAAAGATTCAAAACTCTGTTACTCAGCCATTATTTAGGTTGCATATGGACCTATTTGGTCCTACTTCTGTGAGTAGTTTAATGAATAAGAAGTACTGTCTTGTTGTTATTGATGATTCTAGCAGGTTTACTTGGGTTTTCTTCTTAGCTACCAAGGATGAGACTAGTGGCATCCTTTATAGTTTTATTGCTGAGATAGAAAACCTAGCTGATAAGAAAGTTAAAATAATCAGATGTGATAATGGAACAGAATTTAAGAATAGAGTGATGAATGAATTTTTTGATCAAAAAGTTATTAAGAGGGAATTTAGTGTAGCAAGAACTCATCAGCAGAATGGTGTTGCTGAAAGGAGGAATATGACATTGATTGAGGTAGCTAGAACCATGCTAACAGACTCTAAGTTACCTAACACATTTTGGGCTTAAGCAGTTAATACTGCTTGCTATGTGCAGAATAGGGTATTAGTAGTCAAACCTCATAAAAAGACACCTTATGAACTTTTTAGAGGTAGAAAACCAGCTCTAAGATTCATGAGACCATTTGGATGTCATGTTACCATACTTAATACTTTAGATCATTTGGGCAAGTTTGATGGAAAGTCTGATGATGGTTTTCTTGTTGGGTACTCTCTGACTAGTAAGGCATTTATGGTATACAACATTAGAACCAGGAAAGTTGAAGGAAAATTGCATGTGGAATTTTTGGAGAATAAGCCTTGTGTTGCAAGAGAAGGTCCTAAGTGGTTGTTTGATATTGATGTGCTAACAGAGTCAATGAATTATGTACCAGTTGTTGCAGGTACAAACTCTAATGATTTTATAGGTACAGAAGATAGTTTTGATGCAGGACAATCTAGTATGGAGAAAGGATCTTGTCAAGACTGCATGTTTATGCCACTGTGTAAGGATGGTTCTATATTAAATTCATCTTCAAAGGATGGCGAACCTTCTAATGATGCTGAAAAGAAGGGTTATGAATATGGAAACAAAGAAAGTGGAGTGGAAGAACCAGAGAATACTGATGACAGTACTAATAATGTTAGTACTGCTGAGCCAAAAGATAGTACTGCTGGGCCAAATGATCATACTGCTAGCCCAACAGTTACTACTGATGCTGATTCTTCTGATGATCAAGTGGATCTAAATAACATGCCTAACACCTATCAAGCTCCTACAACTCCAAATAAAAGAATTCACAAAGATCATTCACTTGATCTTGTAATTACTGATGTACAGTCTGGTGTAAAGACAAGAAGAATGACAATGACAAAGGATTCAAATGAACAAGGTTTTATCAGTGCTGTTTATGAAGGGAAAACACATGAAGACCTTCATACTTGTTTGTTTGCTTGTTTTTTATCTCAGGAAGAACCTAAGAAAATAGCTAAAGCTTTAAGTGACCCATCCTGGGTAGAAGCAATGCAAGAGGAGCTTTTACAGTTTAAGCTTCAAAAGGTTTGGGTTCTAGTAGATTTGCCAAAGGGAAAGTGGGCAATTGGTACAAAATGGGTGTTCAGAAACAAGAAGGATGAGAGAGGCATTGTCATTAGGAATAACACAAGGCTGGTTGCACAGGGCTACACTCAAGAAGAAGGTATAGACTATGATGAGGTCTTTGCCCATGTTGCAAGAATTGAGGCAATAAGGCTGCTTTTGGCTTATGCTTCTTTCATGGGATTTATGGTATACTAGATGGATGTGAAAAGTGCCTTTCTATATGGTACTATTGATGAAGAGGTTTATGTTATGCAACCACCAGGGTTTGAAGATCCTGATCATCCTGACAAGGTCTACAAGGTGGTGAAAGCTCTCAATGGTTTACATTAAGCTCCAAGAGCCTGGTATGAAACCTTGGCCAATTACTTATTGTACAATGGGTTTCACAGAGGAAAGATTGACAAGACCTAATTTATCAAGAAGTAAAAAGGGGATATTTTGCTTGTTCAGGTCTATGTTGATGATATTATTTTTGGCTCTACAAAGAAGGAGATGTGTATTGAGTTTGAAAAGCTGATGCATGACAAGTTCCAGATGAGTTCCATGGGAGAACTTTAGTTTCTTCTTAGGGTTGCAAGTCAAGCAGAAAGAAGATGGGATATTTATCAGTCAGGATAAACATGTAACTTATATCTTGAAGAAATTTGGGTATACTGATGTCAAGACAGCTAGCACCCCGATGGATCCAGACAAGCCTTTGCTTAAAGATGCAGATGGTGATGATGTTGATGTTCATCTCTACAGGTCAATCATTGGATCATTGATGTATCTCACATTATCCAGAATAGATATTATGTTTGCTATATGTGCATGTGCAAGGTTTCAAGTCACCCCGAAGGTTTCCTACTTACATGCTGTGAAAAGGATCTTTAGGTATCTCAAAGGCCAACCCAAATTAGGTCTTTGGTATCCTAGAGAATCTCCATTTGATGTGGTGGCTAATAGTGATAGTGACTATGCTGGCGCAAGTTTAGATAGGAAATCAACAACAGGTGGTTGTCAATTCCTTGGAAACATATCGATTTTAGGTTCTTTTTTGTATTCACGAGTTAGGGTTCTTTTTATTCAAACCGACATTAGGGTTTTCCTAATTGGTTTTTATCATTCGATTAGGGTTTCAGTTCCTATTTATTATAAGTCGATTTCCTTAATACATATTATTGGTTGATTTGCATTATGGTTGGAGGCTAGCTGTTTGGTGGTGTTCGCTTAAACCCTAACTTTTTTGGTTAGGGGTTTATCTTGGTCGATTACTATTTGCTGCATGGTATTATTCTTTGATTACTGGTTGTTTGATGTTTGGTTTCTTATTATACGTGGGTTTTGAGAGATGGATAAAGGATTCCTCAACCAAGTTAGTGCTTCTAAATGGTCTAAACCTGTTGGTAATTCTGAGGTCAAATCTGTTGATGGTGTTTCGAGGGCAGTAAGGGTTCTGCTGATGGTGCTACGAATGCTACTATTACAGCGAGTAAGGGATGTTCCTCTAGTTTGGCCGATCAAACTAGTAATGATGATCTTGTTCAAAGTGTAGATGCTAGGCTACGTAGGTTAGGTGGGGCTACTGGTGCACGGGGTAACCCTAGCAAACCAGTCCGTGATCCTAACTTTGATACATGTAAGAATGCTTCGGTTACTCCTCCTCATGGGCATATGGCTGATCCGTCTAATCCAATATCAGATTTAGCATACTCTAATAAACCTATTGTAAGCAAATCTGGATCTTGTGAGGGTAACAACAACGATAATGATCAGGTGGTATTGGACGCATGTAAGACATTTGAGAAAGAAATGCATGATGTTGCTACTAAGAATGCGGAGATTAATCATGGGGCTGTTAATAATTCATGTGGTACTTCTTTTGGTAATGTGTTGAATCCAGGAAGAGTGACTAGGAAGGTAAACTTTCGTGCCTTGGTGATTGAGACTCGGGTTGATAACCATGATACATTACTACCAAAGGCTGCTATGGAGGGTGTTTTGAACCGATATGATAATACTCTTATTGGTTTCTTTGTTGGCAAGAATATTGCCTTCCCGTTGGTTCAAAACTATATCACGAATACGTGGGGTAAGTTTGGTTTGAAGAAACTTTTGAAAAATGATGTAGGTGTCTTCCTTTTTAAGTTCAATTCTAAAGAGGGTGTTGATAATGTGCTTCAACAGGGTCCTTGAATAATTTGTAATTCACCTCTCATTCTCACCAAATGGACTCCTGAGGTGTCGTTAAGCAAAAGTGAGGTAACCAAAGTCCTCGTGTGGATTAAATTGCACAATGTACCATTGCTTGCTTATTCTGAAGATGGTTTGAGCTTGATAGCTACACAGGTTGGTAAGCCGATTATGTTAGATGCTTTTACAAGCTCAATGTGTGTTGATTCATGGGGTCGTATTAGTTTCGCTCATGCTCTTTTGGAATTATCAACGGATGCTGAATTGAAAAGCGAAGTTACTATGGCTATCCCCATGAAGGATGATACTGGTTTTACTACGGCTGTCATTAAGGTTAAATACGAATGGAAGCCTCCCCATTGTGATGTATGCAAAGTTTTTAGGCATGACCATATTAGTTGCCCTAACTGTGTCAAGGAGGTGGTTCGTAATGAAGTTAATGTGGAGCCGAATGTTCCTAATGGTAAAGATAAGACTAATGGTAAAGATAAAACTAGTGATGGTTTCCAAACGGTTACTAACAAAAAGAAGGGTAAGAATGCTGGTCAAACTAATCCAGGTAAAGGAGGTTTTACTAAGCCTGTTGTGGTGTAACAATTCGCATTTTCAGGTTAATTCCTAATCCCAAAAATTTTACTATTCATTTTACTATTCATTTTTACTATTCACTTTCACTATTCATTTCCAAAATTTTTATTTCATATCCTTGTAAGATAAATTATTTCCATGACAAAATAAAAGTTTGACGCTTGTCGGGTCATTTTCGCAGAAGTTATTAAGAAATTATACGTTTGGGTTAAACGTCGTTTAAACATCCTTCGCATAACGAAAACCAACTGCGCCAATTTTCCTTGCATCAGATTAATGTTTAGTGCACTCATGATCAATTAGGGAATTTTTGATTTTTAAGTTAAAATGTTACCAAATAGACCCTGTGTCTTACAGAACTAAACATGCGTATTAAGCACTTTTACTTATCCGCAACCTTAGCCTATGCCTGCACCACATTTTCTAAGACGTTTAGAAGCTTTTATATTTTTGGAAAAGTCAACATATTTTTCCCTCCTCCTTTGACCAAAAATCATTCCTTGATTTTTAGGCTTACGGTTTTATGTCTAAAGGACATTTAACACCAACCGACACTAGACTGAGCCCAGTCTAGACATTATAGGCCATTTTAATTCATTATTATCATATTAGAAAAGTTACATTTTACTTTTCTCAGTTTTACGCAACTTTCGTACGTTTTACGTTTAACACGTTTTAAACCTACGTTTCCAGCGTTATCAGCGTTTTCGCGACCCATTAAACTTATCACTCATTTTTATATGATAATAATGAGTATATTGATGATTTTAATCATTTCTACTAGTTTCATATTTTTACGATACCAGGTTTTACGTCAACTTACAGTTAGCAATTACCGGGACAAAACTGACTCTGTAAAAGCAAGATAATGCAAGAAACTTATCAAGCTTCTCATGAAAGCCTCATGAAGCTTCTCAAGGAAGGAACCAAGAGCATAGTGGCTTGATCTTGACCATTGATCTCTAGGATCTTTACAAGTATACAAATTAACCATGGTTAGTTTTTAACCCGATATATAGTTAACTAGATTTTCTAGCCTATAAATACCAAGCTAAAACACATAGAAAAATTGCACCACACCTTTCTTTATCTTCAAAGACCTAAAACCAAAGACACTTCTCTTATATTTTGTAAGAAAGTTCATGTGTTCTTGAGAAAAGCTAGCATTTGATCCTATTTTCTCCGAGTTTTCAAGAAAGAGTCGTTATAATCTTCAAATAACTTCAAGTCTCCAAAAAGACTTTGTTATTATCTTCAAATAGCTTTGGGTTTTCAAGAAGGAGTTGTTATAATCTTCAAATAGCCTCGGGTTTACGAAGATTACAAATTCTACGTCGAAGCTCCGCTTATATTCCCTTTTTCTATAATACCCAAGCATTCTATATTAAGGTAAGTATTTATATACTTTAAATACTTATAAACTTTGTTAGTTTATTTATTGTATTTATAAACTCTAAATATGTCATATAATCAACTAATCAAAATATATGTTTCACATATAAATACTATGTTAGTAGGGAGCTTCATGCGAGGGGTTTCATTTGGGTGAACGTACCGACGAGTTGCTGGATTTACGAATTAAAGTGTCCTAGCTCCTCGGACGTTTACTGCATGACCTCTGAATTATGATGGCCCAAATGGTATTACGAGATATACAAACTAAACATGTTTCATAAACCATCTTTATACAATGACCTACTCACATACTAAGTACTACATCATGAACAATATGCAAGACATATATATGCACGTTTTCGTATTCTTAGACATTATCCCAACCTAAGTCGCAACATTCTATTATAGGTTGCTCTTAGAGACTTTCGCGACTCGACTACCATTTTCATTACTCACTACATAACTCACGGTGAGTTTTCATAGCCCCATTTCTCAATTTATTATTTCATTTCAAACCTACGGGGAAGAATACATT
The DNA here is from genome assembly GCA_021014915.2 of Artemisia tridentata subsp. tridentata. Taxonomy (NCBI): domain Eukaryota; kingdom Viridiplantae; phylum Streptophyta; class Magnoliopsida; order Asterales; family Asteraceae; genus Artemisia; species Artemisia tridentata. Next base: position 162,203,775 of record CP139503.1, read on the forward strand.
GCACATCATTTTATTACGAGCCCAAGTATATCAAATTCATTTACATTGCTTAAGTTACCACATTGCCATGTTAATGTCCCCATTCCTTTATCATGAACCGTTAATTACGTAGTAAGCAAGAGTGAATGAATAGATCTATTGAGGGTGACTCCTCCATCCGGGTTGGTAGATCCAACTGGTCAAACGGATGCATTTCATTTAATATCATAATTAGAGTTGTTTGGCAAACACTCTGTTGGGGCGAACATCATAATCAGTCTAGCTTCGGGGCCATGAGCTTATAGCAATTGTATCATTTTTATATGGCGACATTGTCATACATAACCTTATACTTGTGGTAGCCGTACAGAACATTTACATAAACCTATGATTCTCACCAATATTTTTGTTGACCGTTTTAGCAATGTATTTTCAGGTAATTAAAGTAAGCATATCATGGCATGCATGGAATCATATCACGGAGTCACGGAGATGACGCGTCTCATTTTGGATTTTTATGCACTTAAATTATCGTTTGGTTGTAACATACTTATTTTCGCAAACTTTGACTATCTTTTGGGACCTATCTTTTGTAAACTCTGAATCTTTTATGAAATCAAACGATGTACTTTTAAAATGACACTTTAGGTCGTTCAATATAACTGTAACTGTGATGCTATGGCAGTAGCGCCCCAGGTATTCTACTCCGCTGCAAATCATGAATTTGGGGGTGTTACATGTGGGTAAGCAATTTCAGTATCGACCCAATGCTCCTCCTCCTGAACCCAAGAAAGTGGAAGTAAATAAGAAGAAGGCTGCTGATGTGGCTAGTATGAGTGGAACGCAGATTCCTACATCTAATCAGTTTGATCCCCTCTATATGGATGATACAGATGACTTCGGTAATCCTACTAAGAAAGGGTGTATGGATGTGGATGCTGGTAGTACAATGGAAGACAAGGTGAATGAGTCTCTTAAGACTGGTAATAAATTGCAAGTGCCGCGTGTGAGTGAGATAAAAGATAAAGAGGTTGGAACGCCTATGCCTAGCCCTTCTTCGTCTACTAAGAGAGTTAACCCTTTCTCCAAGGTTGGAGAGATTGTTGATTCTGATAGTGATGAGGAGGTTGTTAACACCTTTGATGAGTCTACGAATTTATTTGACAAGCCTATGGATTTTCTCTCATCGACAGGTGGTGGACATGAGCTTGAAGACTATTATGACTATGATGACTATGCGGATCATATTGATGATCTTCCAGGGAATTTGGATGCCTTCTATGACATGTATTGTAACACCCCAACCCGACCTGGGTCAAAGTGTCACGTTATGATGTCTATCAAAACATATAAATAAACGCAAGCTGAAGACTTCATAAATAGAGTAAAGTCAAGAACATCATGACTTCCAAACTTACAAACTTCCAACAAATCTAAAGGAACATCAAATGAACCGAAATGAAATAACCAAACATAAGTCTAATCACAATTCCAAAATAATGGGGAATCTAATCAAGGCAGGTCTTCTAGCTCCTACTCTCATCACTCATGCCCAGCATCCCGCTTATTACCTAACGCATGGAAAAGAAACGCGGCAGAGCTTAAAAAGCCCAGTGAATAGATATATACACAAAACAGATAGGTAATAAGCATAAGCGAACAAAGATGAATCATCCGAATTCAAAGGCACATATATCATAAGTAAAATGAAATGGAAATCAAGATAATACAAATCAGATAATCATAATGAATCAAGAGTCAAATAGGAAAGGCAACGAACGCATCTAAACAAGACACTCAAATAGACCAAAGAATCACATATATAGGATAGCTATGAGCCCGTCTAAACGAGACACTCGAATAAACCACATAATCACATCATCCAACAAATCATAATGTATAAGGAGGGGAGACCTCTCAAATACCAGAAGTGAGAGGGGTGCACGGCACACACAAACTAATCACTAAGTCACATCATAATCACACCAATCACACTAAACGTATACCTAGGATGCATCCATACGCCCCCTGCAAAACAAATCATATATGTACCCAGTACTAGACAAGTATACACACATATCAAAATGGCCAAGAGCTCTCATATCATATCATATCATAACAAAAGGGGACGCCGTGGACTGATCACACCGCTACAGATGGTGTCATGCCATTGGTGCCTCAATGACATGGCCATGGTACCTCCATGGCTAGTTAGCTCGGGCAACTAATCAGAACAAATCATATCAAGTCATAGGATCATATCAAATGAATAGCAACGTGTATCATATCAAAGGAATCATAACAAAGGCTCATATCAATACAAGGCAAACGAATCAAAGTCAAGGATCAGAAAGTCATGAGAAATCCCTACTGAAAAGGGAAAGAATATCTGTACCTTATGCAAAGCAAATCAACAAAACATGAAAGCACTCGGAAATAGAAACTACTCCTTCTTGACAGAGCCAATACAAATTAATGATCACGTATTACTTACAAGCTCATTTTATAAGTTTACAAATTTAGTGTTTCTTTCTATTTTTAGAAACTTTCCATTTTTAGAATCTTTCTATTTTTAGTAAGTTTCCATATTAAGTAACTTCCCAGATAACTTTCCACCTATAGTAACATTCCCGAATTAGTAAGTTTACATAATTAGCAGCTTTGATATTTTAGGGTTACAAATGACAATTAAGTAAACTTATTGGTTAATAATGACCAACATCGTAGTTTAAGGTTTAAAGTGTCAACTTATCATAGCTTAGGGTTAAATGTGTAAATTCCAAAGTATAAGGTTTAAAGTATAATTTATATACCACTTACATCCTTAAACCCCTTTTGAACCCGATAGTTACATATTAACAAACATGATCATAGTTTCCTTAACCATCCAATATCACACACACATGCACCCGTCTTGACTTTTAAACTCATCGATCCCGACATATATTTGCCATATTATTATGTAATTATGATCATCAAGATAGCTCACTCCTTAAGTATGTCTACTTAGATTATTTTATTGTACGTAGTAAATTACTATGGTTCTATTTTTCATATAAAATGATAATATATGCATTGTAAGGTTTATAAACATAAATACTAAGTGGTGTCTCATAATAATACTTATAAACTGTTACTACAATGGTCATTTTCAAAAGCATGTGATATGAATTTCACTAATACAAAACATGATATTTTACTTGTTTATAACGTAAACAGTTTCGAATTAAGGAATTAAATCTTAGACCAACATGTAGTACATATATTACATATTATAATGATTTTAACTCAAGACAACAATGGTTGAGGTTTCATGCTGATGCTTCATCTTCCTACCTTAGTTCTAACTTTTACTATAAACGATAACACATTTCTTTATTCTGTTTTAATTTCTAAAGTCCATGTAATTAATCTGATCAAATCGTTAGAACATGCATCTTTATATAATCATGTTTTAAAATAGATTATGCTTATATTATTTATTAAAATGATAGATAAAGATCTACCTCTACGATGAACAAGGAAAACTCGAATAGAAATAAACACTGAACTCGAAATCAAAATCTATCACGAACACAAGGTTCAACGAGATACAACCAAACCACAACCCAGACGTACACGATCAACTATTCGTACAGGTTACGAAACTAAAACCGCGGCTATCGAACCAAAAACCTTATTCCCTTACCCGAACTTAAACCGAACGTCTGAATACCACCACAAACACCAACGAACACAATCAAAGCCAACGTGAACCCAAATAATTGGGTTATGCTACTCTCCAACCCTCGTATAATGAGTGATAGAATTTTAATTCGGATACTGTTTAGGTTTTGTCATTTTTTTTAAAATAGTGATGTATGTGTCGATGTATATAGGAGCGTGGGTTAACCACTCTTTGATTAACTCGAAATTGCTTTGGAGAACTAATTGACTGAGTATTATGGTGACTTTTGAATTCGATATACTTCCGTTCATTATTTTTATTTATGTATATATTTCTTCTTAAAGGTGCTTATATATTATATTGTATTAGTCTTAACGTAATATTGTCACACTTATTTCAAACATATGATTGTCTTGCTATTATTGAATTATAATATTTTTTTTTAGGGTATTATAATTCTTCCCCTCTAAAAAAAGAAAATTTTGTCCTCGAAATTGAAGTCGCACAAGTTAGACGGAGACGTACCAAATCATGAAGGAAATGAAAATAATTAGCCTCACGCTCGTAGAGGTTCTTCCAAAAGAATTTTCACAAACGAAAGTGTTTGTTTCTAAGGACTCGATCCAGACTAACTCGGATAGCCCCAGGCTCTCCAACAGAACATAAAACAATACAAATCTGATCCAACGAATACGTAACAGATGCTAGTTGTAATCTCACAAAGAGATACATGAAACACCATACACAGGACGCAAATACGGAGGAAATGCTAAATGATAAAACTTCATCAACTCTATCCAGATTTTGAACGAACTAAGGAACATACTAATAATCAGAGAGGCACATATCGAATTTTCAAATGTATCAAGAGCTTCATAAAGAGGTGAGTAATATATTCGTATTGACGCTCAACTAAGCACATATCGGAATATCAAAACGTATCAAAAGGCATAACGGAATAGGTAGAATAATCGAACGGATAAGAACGAATCTAAGGTCTAACGTATCGCGAACTAAATCTTCCTTATATGCCAAATGTCTAACTCTTTTGTATGGAAACTTCATACGAAACATACAACTACCCGGTCTAAAGTTTCAAAATTTCTCTTCTGGAATGATAGCTAATCCATTATTCACTATAATCAACTTCAGACCTTTAATAAACAGCTCCCCGACCTAATTTCACTAAAAGTTGTTCTTAATCTCTGTTCATACAAAACTCTGAAAGGAAAAACCTTGCTACTTGCGAGCTATCTAATCATAGTGAGCAACCACAACCAAAACTAACACTTGTCAAGTTTCCTGCTCAACACATCTTCCTAGGAATGTGAAGTAGAAACACGAATCTCTGACACGATCACTGCAAGTGCGCCATGTAGCTTGAATAATCTTCTGCCAAAAGAAATCTCTGCCAATCCTCCAAGTGAGCCGACCTAGTCAAACCATCCACTACGACTCAATTCGTGTTGTCCTTCCTAAATGTGCGCGGAAATCCCATTACAAAGTCCATGAAGATTAAATCCCACTTCCACCTAAGAACATCGAAACTGAGGAAAACCACTTGTACGCTGAGGCTGAATCTTAACCTGTTGACATGCTAAACACTTCGCCACCAATGTAGTTACAATCATCTTCATACCATTCCATCAAAATTCTGCTTCAAGTCTCTATACATATTAGTACAACTAAGATGAATAGAGAAATTAGAACTGTTTGCTTCAATCAAAAACCGCTTCCTTCAATTCTTCTAACACAGATCATATTCCACCGTCTTGCTCCTGAGCTTCTTCATGCCTGTCACAAATCACCCCAAGTCCTGCGTCGGATAGTTCACCTCATACGGTTCTCGCTATGCTGATGCATAACCAATACTCTTCCCGTGTTGCATAAGGACATAGCTAAGTCTCCTTCTTGAGTAGAAACAAATCTCTTTTCAGCTTCTCAAAATTCTCCTCTCATTCTTCATTCCAACCAATATTTACTCTTCGAGAATAATACATAGAGCTTCTTCTGACGTAGGAATTTCAACGTAAATACGAAAATGATCCTCGTGTTTCTCCTTCATCTCTGAATACACCAAAATGTCATACTATGACAATTTGTCCAAGTATTCATGAAAGACACGATTCATCGATTCCATAGAAATGGTAGGAGCAATAGCCAATACAATTGGCATCACAACACTCTTAGAGATCATAACGAATACGAAAAGCAATTCCAGGAACATCTTGCACGTAACTGAAGATGATCAGATCTTAATTCAATCATTGAGAAAATTTACACCCAGAAATTGATAGGACAAATCGTCGATTCGAAGTAAAGGATGACTACTCAAACTGTAGTACAATTCAGCTTCTAGAAATCAATACAGGATCTCATACTAACCTCATTCTTCTTCACGAATAAAACCAGAGTACACCACAGATACACACTCAGACGGATAAAACCACTTCTAAAAGCTGGTCCTTCAATTCTTTCCATTTAACTGATGTCGTTCAATACGAGGTTTCAGATTTAGGCAAAACGTTGCTCTTATACATATAGGGTTTCTGAATCAACCAACTTACTGATCTCAGACACTGCTCAAGATCTCCTATGATCCCAATAAGTTTGAGTTTTATGATGTAACTATTATCATGTTGGCCGGGCGTCATAATACTTGCATCATATACACATGCCTTTATTGCCATCAAAGTCTACCTCGAGTTGTGACTAAAGAAATTCTCATAACCAGATCAAAACATCTTCGCAATCCGATAGAAATCTTGATTTTAAACCAGGAACACACTGTGAAATTTCAAACAACGGAATAACTCTCAAGGCGAGTTCATCAAACGAAGTGTCTTCACAATCGCGAGGGATTAACATACGAGTTTCCAAAGAAAAGGTGATCATAATTGTTTACCAGGTTGGGAACCATGGTACAAAATTTTGAGTTTCTCAAATCGCCAAAGATGACAAATCTAATATGACTATTGTTACCATCTCGATGCTCAGTCAACAAATCTATATTCAGAATAATATCGAATCAAACTTTTCCAAAGTAATCAGATTAGCAGAACGAAACTTATTTTCAGATATCTTCAAAATGTACTGGACAATTTCGATACCCATGACAGAAAATCCCAAGATTTCTGATAGAGATAGAACTAGGTATAGCAAATTCTAATAGTGCAGAGGGGACCTTATTACGCTTAGCAATAGCAAAAAAAACCACATAATGTGTCGAACACATTGGATTTATTCATATACGAGTTCTCTTAACGGACATAAAGGCATCTAAACGAATGACAAACAAATCAGAGATCGAAATTCGAAAGAATTCGGTCACATCAGAAAGTGAAACCTGTAAGGCATTACTGCAAAATTCTCAAACTATTCTAAACTTATTTGATCACTGAACTTATGTTGCGTATCTTGCTAAATTTTCTAAATCTCCGGAATGAATGATCTTATAAGAGCTCAGCTTAAAGCAGAGGCACAAATCAGAGTGATGCGGAAGAAGATAGCTAACTAATGCCTTATCATATAATCTACCCAATCCTCGCCGGTCATAACTGAAGTTCCTACTGGGAGAAACCTAAAGCAAATCCTTCAAAGGTCATTTCATAAGCTCATATAGTGCAAACCTAAGGGTCCAAATCTTCACAGGCCATAACTTATGTACTACAAGTCGCAACCTGGTTCTGATACCATAATTGTAAAACCCTAACCCGACCTGGATCGAAGTGTCACGTTATAGTGTCTATCAGAACATATAAATAAACGCAAGCGGAAGACTTCATAAATAAAGTAAAGTCAAGAACATCATGACTTCCAAACTTACAAACTTCCAACAAATCTAAAGGAACATCAAATGAACCGAAATGAGATAACCAAACATAAGTCTAATCACAATTCCAAAACAATGGGAATCTAATCAAGGTAGGCCTTCTAGCTCCTACTCTCATCACTCATGCCCAGCATCCCGCTTATTACCTGCCGCATGGAAAAGAAACACGACAGAGCTTAAAAAGCCCAGTGAACAGATATATATACAAAATAGATAGGTAATAAGCATAAGCGAACAAAGATGAATCATCCGAATTCAAAGGCATAGATATCATAAGTCAAATGAAATGGAAATCAAGATAATACAAATCAGATAATCATAATGAAGCAAGAGTCAAATAGGAAAGGCAACGAACGCGTCTAAACGAGACACTCGAATAGACCAAAGAATCACATATATAGGATAGCCATGAGCCTGTCTAAACGAGACACTCGAATAGACCACATAATCACATCATCCAACAAATCATAATGTACAAGGAGGGGAGACCTCTCAAGTACCAGAAGTGAGAGGGGTGCACGACACGCACAAACCAATCACTAAGTCACATCATAATCACACCAATCACACCAAACGTATACCTAGGATGCATCCATACGCCCCCTGCAAAACAAATCATATATGTACCCTGTACTAGACAAGTATACACACATATCAAAATGGCAAAGAGCTCTCAGATCATATCATATCATAACAAAAAGGGACGCCGTGGACTGATCACACCGCCACAGATGGTGTCATGCCATTGGTGCCTCAATGACATGGCCATGGTACCTCCATGGCTAGTTAGCTCGGGCAACTAAACAGATCAAATCATATCAAGTCATAGAATCATATCAATATGAACTAGTACAACAAGTATAATCATATCAAAATGCAAAGAGCTCTCAGATCATACAATCATAACAACAAAGGACCAGTGATGATCACAACGCCACAAAGGATTCAATGCATTGTATGCTACAAGACATGAGCCATGACCTCAGGCAAAGACATTCGGGCAACTAACAGAAACAAATCATATCAAGTCATCACGATCATATCAAATGATACAATGTATATCATATAAGGATCTTAAAGCTCATATAATACAGCATACGAATATTAGAAATCGCAATTTCATAGAATCCTTCCATGGTAGTAACTTTTAACTTATAAAGCCAATAACAAAAAGAAGCTTTCGAAATAAACTATCCTTCTTCAAGAACCTAACAATTATGATCCGTATACTTACAGCTCATTAAATTCACATAGATTCTTCATTTAAACTTCCTTTTGATCTCCATTTAGTACTTCATATTTGTAAGTTTCCATTAAGTAACTTCCAGATAATTTCTTCATATAACTCCCCGAATTAGTAATTTCCATATTATACTTGATACTTTAGGGTTACCAATGACAATTAAGTAAACTTATTGGTTAATAATGACAAATATCGTAGTTTAAGGTTTAAAGTGTCAACTTATCATAGTTTAGGGTTAAATGTGTGAATTTCAAAGTTTAAGGTTTAAAGTATAATTTATACACCACTTACATCCTTAAACCCCTTTTAAACCTGATAGTTACATATTAACACACATGATCACAGTTTCCTTAACCATCCAATATCTCACACACATGCACTCGTCTTAACTTTTAAACTGATCGATCCCCAAATGTATTTGCCATATTATTATGTAATTGTGATCATCAAGATAGCTCACTCTTTAAGTATGTCTACTTATATTATTTTATTGTACGTAGTAAATTACTATGGTTCTATTTTTCATATAAAATGATAATATATGCATTGTAAGGTTTATAAACATAAATACTAAGTGGCGTCTCATAATAATACTTATAAACTGTTACTACAATGGTCATTTTCAAAAGCATGCGATATGAATTTAACTAATACAAAACTTGATATTTTACCTGTTTATAAGGTAAACAGTTTCTAATTAAGGCATTAAATCTTAGACCAACATGTAGCATGTATATTACATATTATAATGATTTTAACTTGAGACAACAATGGTAGAGGTTTCATGCAGATGCTTCATCTTCCTACCTTAGTTCTAACTTTTACTATAAACCATAACACATTTCTTTATTCTGTTTTAATTTCTAAAGTCCAAGTAATTAATCTGATCAAATCGTTAGAACATGCATCTTTATATAATCATGTTTTAAAATAGATTATGCTTATATTATTTATTAAAATAATAGATAAAGATGTACCTCTACGATGAACAAGGAAAACTCGAATAGAAATAAACACCGAACTCGAAATCAAACTCAATCACGAACACAAGGTTCAACGAGATACAACCGAACCACAACCCAGACGTACACGATCAACTATTCGTACAGGTTACAAAACTAAAACCGCGGCTATCGAACCAAAAACCTTATTCCCTTACCCGAACTTAAACCGAACGTCTGAATACCACCACAAACACCAACGAACACAATCAAAGCCAACGTGAACCCAAATAATTGGGTTATGCTACTCTCCAACCCTCGTATAATGAGTGATAGAATTTTAATTCGGATACTGTTTAGGTTTTGTAATTTTTTTTAAAATAGTGATGTATGTGTCGATGTATATAGGAGCGTGGGTTAACCACTATTTGATTAACTCGGAACTGCTTTGGAGAACTAATTGACCGAGTATTATGGTGACTTTTGAATTCGATATACTTCCGTTCATTATTTTTATTTATGTATATATTTCTTCTTAAAGGTGCTTATATATTATATTGTATTAGTCTTAACGTAAGATTGTCACACTTATTTCAAACATATGATTGTCTTGCTATTATTGAATTATAATTTTTTTAGGGTATTATAATTCTTCCCCTCTAAAGAAAGAAAATTTCGTCCTCGAAATTGAAGTCGCACAAGTTAGACGGAGACGTACAAATCACGAAGGAAATGACAATAATTAGCCTCACGCTCATAGAGGTTCTTCCAAAAGAATTTTCTCAAATGAAAGTGTTTGTTTCTAATGACTCGATCCAGACCAACTCGGATAGCCCCAGGCTCTCCAACAGAACACAAATCATAACAAATCTGATCCAACAAATACGTAACAGATGATAGTTGTAATCTCACAAAGAGATACGTGAAACACCTATACACACGAGGCACATACTGTATCCAAATTGTCAAACGTATCAAGAGCTTCATAAAGAGGTGAGTAACATATTCGTATCGACGCTCAACTAAGCACATATCGGAATATCAAAACGTATCAAAAGGCATAACTGAATAGGTAGAATAATCGAACGGATAAGAATGAATCTAAGTTCTAACGTATCGCGAACTAAATCTTACTTATATGCCAAATGTCTAACTCTTCTGTATGGAAACGTCATACGGAACATACAACTACCCGGTCTAAAGTTTCAAAATTTCTCTTCTAAAATGATAGCTAATCCATTAGTCACTGTAATCAACTTCGGACCTTTAATTAACAGCTCCCCGACCTAATTTAACTAAAAGGTGTTCTTAATCTTTGTTCATACAAAACTCTGAAAGGAAAAACCTTGCTATTTGCGAGCTATCTAATCATAGTGAGCAACCACAACCAGAACTAACACTTGTCAAGTTTCCTGCTCAACACATCTTCCAAGTTTGAATAGTTGTTCTGCTTATCCATCGGTCTGGAGGTGCAAAGCATTACTAACTCAAGTCTGGTCCCTCAAGCCTTCAGTAGCTCTTCCTAGGAATGTGAAGTAGAAACGCGAATCTCTGACACGATCACTGCAGGTGCGCCATGTAGCTTGAATAATCTTCTACCGAAAGAAATCTCTGCCAATCCTCCAAGTGAGCCGACCTAGTCAAACCATCCACTACGACTCAATTCGTGTTGTCCTTCTTAAATATGCGCGGAAATCCCGTTACAAAGTCCATGAAGATTAAATCCCACTTCCACCTAAGAACATCGAAACTGAGGAAAACCACTTATACGCTGAGGCTGAATCTCAACCTGTTAACATGCTAAACACTTCGCCACCAATGTAGTTACAATCATCTTCATATTATTCCATCAAAATTCTGCTTCAAGTCTCTATACATATTAGTACAACTAAGATGAATAGAGCAATTAGAACTGTATGCTTCAATAAAACCGCTTCTTTCAAGTCTTCTAACACAGATCATATTCCACCGTCTTGCTCCTGACCTTCTTCATGCCTGTCACAAATCACCCCCAAGTCTTGCGTCGGATAGTTCACCTCATACGGTTCTCGCTGTGTTGATGCATAACCAATACTCTTCCCGTGTTGCATAAGGACATAGCTAAGTCTCCTTCTTGAGTAGAAACAAATCTCTTTTCAGCTTCTCAAAATTCACCTCTCATTCTTCATTCCAACCAATATTTACTCTTCGAGAATAACACATAGAGCTTCTTCTGACGTAAGAATTTTAACGTAAATACAAAAATGATCCCCGTGTTTCTCCTTCATCTCTGAATACACCAAAATGTCATACTATAACAATTTGTCCAAGTATTCATGAAAGACACGATTCATCGATTCCATAGAAATGGTTTAGCAATAGCCAATACAATTGGCATCACAACACTCTTAGAGATCATAAGGAATACGAAAGGCAATTCATGGAATAACTTGCACGTAACTGAAGATAATCAGATCTTAATTCAATCATTGAGAAAATTTACACCCAGAAATTGATAGGACAAATCGTCGATTCGAAGTAAAGGATGACTATTCAAACTGTAGTACAATTCAGCTTCCAGAAATCAATACATAATCTCATACTAACCTCATTCTTCTTCACCATTAAAACCGGAGTACACCACAGATACACACTCAGACGGATAAAACCACTTCTAAAAGCTGGTCCATCAATTCTTTCCATTTAACAGATGTCGTTCAATACGAGGTTTCAGATTTAGGCAAAACGTTTCTCTTATACGGATAAGGTTTCTGAATCAACCAACTTACTGATCTCAGGCACTGCTCAAGATCTCCTATGATCCCAATAAGTTCAAGTTTTATGATGTAACTATTATCACGTTGGCCAGGCGTCATAATACTTGCGTCATATACACATGCCTTTATGGCAATCACAGTCTACCTCGAGTCGTAACTAAAAAAATTCTCATAACTAGATCAAAACGTCTTCTCAATCAGATGGAAATCTTGATAGTTAAACCAGGAACACACTGTGAAATTTCAAACAACTGAATAACTCTCAAGGCGAGTTCATCAAACAAAGTGTCTTCACAACCGCGAGGGATTAACCTAGGATGCATCCATACGCCCCCTGCAAAACAACATAATAATCACACCAATCACACCAAACGTATACCTAGGATGCATCCGTACGCCCCCTGCAAAACAAATCATATATGTACCATGTACTAGACAAGTATACACACATATCAAAATGGCCTAGAGCCATCATATCATATCATATCATAAGAAAAGGGGACGCCGTGGACTGATCACACCGCCACAGATGGTGTCATGCCATTGGTGCCTCAATGACATGGCCATGGTACCTCCATGGCTAGTTAGCTCGGGCAACTAATCAGAACAAATTATATCAAGTCATAGGATCATATCAAATGAATAGCAATGTATATTATATCAAGGGAATCATAGCGAAGGCTCATATCAATACAAGGCAAACGAATCAAAGTCAAGGATCAAAAAGTCATGAGAAATCCCTACTGAAAAGGGATAGAATATATGTACCTTATCCAAAGCAAATCAACAAAACAGGAAAGCACTCGGAAATAGGAACTACTCCTTCTTCACAAAACCTATACAAATTAATGATCAAGTATTACTTACAAGCTCATTTTATAAGTTTACGCATTTAGGGTTTCTTTCTATTTTTAGAAACTTTCCATTTTTAGAATCTTTCTATTTTTAGTAACTTTCCATATTTAGTAAGTTTCCATATTTAGTAACTTCCCAGATAACTTTCCATCTATAGAAACCTTCCCGAATTGGTAAGTTTCCATAATTAGTAACTTTGATACTTTAGGGTTACGAATGACAATTAAGTAAACGTATTGGTTAATAATGACCAATATCGTAGTTTAAGGTTTAAAGTGTCAACTTATCATAGTTTAGGGTTAAATGTGTAAGTTCCAAAGTTTAAGGTTTAAAGTATAATTTATACACCACTTACCTACTTAAACCCCTTTTAAACCCGATAGTTACATATTAACACACATGATCACAGTTTCCTTTACCACCCAATATCACATACACATGCACACGTCTTGACTTTTAAACTCATCGATCCCCACATGTATTTTCCATATTATTATGTAATTATGATCATCAAGATAGCTCACACCTTAAGTATGTTACTTAGATTATTTTATTGTACGTAGTAAATTACTATGGTTCTATTTTTCATATAAAATGATAATATATGCATTGTAAGGTTTATAAACATAAACACTAAGTGGCGTCTCATATTAATACTTATAAACTGTTACTACAATGGTCATTTTCAAAAGCATGTGATATGAATTTAACTAATACAAAACATGATATTTTACTTGTTTATAACGTAAACAGTTTCTAATTAAGGCATTAAATCTTAGACCAACATGTAGTATATATATTACATATTATAATGATTTTAACTCAAGACAACAATGTGGAAAACTAGAAGGGGGGTTGAATAGTTTTACCGGTTTTTAAGTTCTTTTATTTCTTTTAAAACTTCCTAAAAACTTTACTATTGTAACCTTTGATTCGATTCTTATGTGTAACCAATCAACACCAATATGAACACTACACTAAACTAACTAATATAACAAATAAAAGTAAAAAGAAGAGATGGAAAGATCAAACAGGGACAAAAGGATTTATAGTGGTTCGGCTACGAAACACTTCTTCGCCCTACTCCACTCCCCGAGTACCACACTCGAGAGTTTCAAGCACTATGTCAACAACCTCCCTTTAGGCGGAGAAAACCATAGATGTCGCTTATCCTATTTTCCGACACTAAGCTAGATGTCGAGTGCTAATTTTAGCTAGCACCAATCTACCACGATCCACTTGATCCTTTACTACTTCACACAAGACTCGATCTACCCGATCTACCTAAGATCCACTTGATCAATCACACAAGCCCAATGGCTTCAAGAGATCTCCAAGATCTCGAAACGATCATAATGATCAACTCTCACTTCACTCAACCTATCCTATCTATCTTTTCTCTTCTTGATCAATCACACTAGCCCATGGCTTCAAGAGATAATCAATATCTCTATAAGATCTCAATGATCTTGACTCACACTTTCACAAAAGAAAAATGATCTTGATGTACGCTATGATACAATCAAGTGTGTAACAAATGTTACAACTTCCCTAACTACAACTATAACTCTTGTATCTTCTTGGATACCTTGAGTTCTTCTCTTGCTATTGAAGAAGAATGACAACACTTGTATCTACTTGGATACTTTGTGTTCTTCTCTTGCTATTGAAGAGGAATGAAGAGGATCTCTAGGTTGGATTGGATCACTCTTGAACAAAAAAAAAAAAAAAAAAAAAAAAAAAAAAAAAAAAAAAAAAACTAAACTAAATGATCAAGAAAAGAAAAGGTGAAGAGAGTATTAAACTCCGTAGGTTCTGTGTGAGAAAAGGTTACCAAAATCTGTGAAGTCGGCTGGTATTTATAGGCAGAAAAAATCTGGTCGTTATAAAAATGACGGCTCCACTAAATCACCCACGGCTCCACTAAATTTAGTGGAACCGTGGAGCCGTGTCAGACAAAGACGCTCCACTTTTTGGCTTTTCTGGTGAAAACTTATTTGGGGAAGTTTGGAGCTGATTTTGGGGGGAAAAATAGCTGTTATGTATTTTAAACTTATTTTTCCATTAAAACATTTCTTAATTATTCAAAAATAATTTGTAAAGTATATTTTTGAAATAAATGTTTTGTCACATAAAAATGTGATGTCTAAAACTCAAATTCACTTCTTTGATCTTTAGTTAAGTTGTAAATTTGTTCTTGAGTGATTTGTGTAGAAACGGGATCTTCTGATTAAAAACTTGTTTACGTTAATTTTAACGTAACGTGTTTTCACATTTGGTCATCCTCAAAACATGAAGTTATCGAAAGATAGAAATAACGTTTTTAGAACATTATTTGCATCAACAATCTCCCCCTTGTTGATGATGACAAAACATAAACTCATGTTAAGTTAAAATAAGTTTTAACAAGTTTTTTAACGAGTTTACTCCCATTTCTCCCCCTTTTTGTCGAAGCAAAATAGTTGCTAAGGCTCCCCCTTGATGTATACTCCCCCTCGTATGGAGGACACCAAGGAATCGAGCAATGATTCGGGCTACAAAACAAGGTTAGATAACACATATACAAAATATAACATGTAGCACTTATGAAAAATATCTAGCCCCCCCCCCCCCCCCCCCCCCCAAAAAAAAAATTGACTTAGTAGCCAAGCCCCCAAAGATAAAACAACCACATAAAGAGAACATCCCTTCATAAAAGAAAATTGTCATACATAGGTATGACTACATAATAAAAATGAAAAGAGGCAACAAGAAGCATAAATCCCTAATGACTAGAGGCAAGCTTCATTTCCAAGAGTGGTCCTAAAAGTTTATTGTTGAAAAACTAAGCATGAAAATGTTTAGTTTTGTGGGCTAGGAGGTGGTGGAGATGATGGCATCATTTGGGGTGGTGGTGGTGTTAAAAGATGCTCCACAAAGGAGAACATGAAATGAATCTCATCTCTTAAGGAGAAGATGAGATTACGGTTGTGGAGGCAACATAGGTAATTAGCACTATGTAGATCAAAGGGATGGGGTTGGATGGTTTGTGCCATGATAGGAGAAGGAGGTGGTGGTGAGTTTGTTGGTGATGGGGTTGGCATGGCATAGTCCAATGGAGTTATGGGTGAAATTGTGTAATCCAATGAGGAGGACATGGTATTGAAGGATGGAGATGATGAAGATGTTGTGTAGGTAGAGGATGTTTTGGAGGGTACATTAGGTGGAGATGGTGAATTGGGAGTGGCTTGGGAAGGTGGTGTCATTGCTTCATCATCTTTTGTAAGATCCACAAAGAGAGGCTTTGATGGTGGTCTTATGGTTATCCTTGGTTTCTTTGAGATGTGGGTGGTTGATCCTTGTGTGGAGGACATGGTGTTTGTGTGATGTGAGATTGAAGATGATATACAAGATAATCTTGCAAGGGTGAGGCCTTATATAGGCAAGATGGGTGAAATTTGAATTAAAGTGGATAGGAGTGTCCTATGGTGTAGCAAGGGAATCTTAGGATGTATGTGAGGTTGCAAAATTTGCAGGTTTGAGGTTAGGGTTGCAGGGATTTAGGAGGAACAGTGAAAATTTGTCAAACAGGTACACGGTTCCTCTAAACATCACACGGTACCGTTAAATTTAACGATACCGTGGCCTATTTAATGGTACCGTGACACTGTTTTCATGGATTTTCCTGTGTAGGCTAGTTCTGGGCAGCTAGAGGGATATTTTCTAGGGGAACTAGTTCCTTGAAATGATAGTGCCTCAAATCACTAAAGATTTATTTGCCTAATATGTCCCATATCAAGCTACTTCTAGCATATAAAGATTATCATGTAATTTGCCAAGATAATCATAAGCATGCAAACATAAGTGACAAAATAAGCTATCATCCAAATAATTCATGCAAGGGGATAGATTAAATATCAAGCATGCAAGATGACAAAGAGTATTAATCTCTAATATAATCTATCATAGATAAATCCTAATATTAATGTTAATCCCCTGCTAACTACTTATGACTTGAGCTTTCTCCCATTTTTATCACACTCTCGTCTTGAGCATGCATCTCATTCTCATGATTTGGATCATCAAAGGGTGCATGGTGGGTGGAGGATTCGGAAATGAGAATGGATGAGACATATGACTCGTTTAGGGGTTTCATGACGGGATCAAAAATTGAGTATTGAGGACCACTAAGGTATGGGTGATAGTTTATGAGGTGGTGATAAAGACGAGTTAGGAACATCCCATAGGGTATCAACTTGTTTTTGTTACCCTTGAGATGTACAATTCGCTTAGCGAAGAAGTATGCGAGATTGTATGGTTGTTGGGTTAGGAGACAGTAAATCATATGAGCACAACACGCCGGAAGTTGCTCATGATTTCCTGTTAGACTTAGAACATTTTCTCGCAGGATGACTGCCCAAGAAAGTAGTTCATGACGAACCTCATCCAAATGAATTTTCATTGGATTTGGGTAAGAGGAGGAGTACTTATGAGTACGAATAAGTTCGGTAAGATCGGTTGGAGAGGGTATGTAGGAACAATATGGACTATCCTCTTCATGAAAGTTGAACAGGGACTCAAGACACCAATCTTCAATATAGGCACATTGCCCATGACTGGAAATTCGAAGAATTTGAGCAAATTGCTCAAGGGTTAGGACAAATTTGAAATTTCGGACCCAAAACCAAAGTAACAAAGAGTGATCCTCGTTACGTACAAGTTCAACTTGTCAAAAGAATTCTAACACAAAACGAGGACAAATGTGCTCGTTGAGGTGTAGTAAGCAATCGAATCCTATAGCTCTAAATGAAGTGTTGATATCCCTGTGATAAATTAAGGACGGATCAACGACTCGACCTTCATGAGACTGATGGGTTTCAAGATTGACATAGGAACGAATGTGGTTACGGGGTGTTGCGGGTTCACGAGATATTTTGGGTGTATAGGTATCGGTTTGAAGATGATCAAAATCATACTCATGAGACATTATTGTTTCCTATAAGAAAATTTTAGGAAAAATAAGAATTTAGAGTAGTTGCATTAAAGACACGTGCCTAGTGTGTGCCTATATGCAAACTATGTGGAGGTGCGGTATATGCAAACTATGTGGAGGTGCGGTAATCTCGACTCTAGAATTAAAAATAATGATATTACCCAAACACTCTTAATATACTTTTGCTCAAGCAAATATGTCGAAAAGTACATATTGATTATGTAATTCGATCAATATTCGTGAGATCATGTATGCATGAGAAAACGTTTTTAGTTTGCATCAACAATGCACGAAAAGCTTTTCATGAACCTAATTTCGTGAAATTTTTCGAAAACAATGGAATTGGGGTGTTTGGCAACTTCAATGTTTTGGTGCCAAAAGTTTTGAAAAATTTGAGTGTTGATGACTTCTAATTGCAAGTTTCCTAGACATGATTCCTCAAACAAAAAAAAAATAAAATAAAAAATAATAATAATAAGGAAAATATGTGATTCAATTTGGTTTATGAAAATCCTATGTAAAGGGAATCACATATTGTCTAATCTTAGTATAAAGACTCAAAAATTGAAAAGCCCCAATTCAATTTTCATGTATGAATAAACCCTAGACTCAAAATTAAAGAAAATTAAAGTAAGATAACTTACAATTTATGTTGAAAGAGTGAAAGTGATTGATAATCTTGAAAATCAATGTCTTGAGTATGATCTTGAAGGGGTGTAATTGAATTTTGGAGTGTGAGGTTTGGTTTTGACAGTAGTTGCAGAAGTTGGGAAGGTTTGAATTTGGTAATGTGGGAAAAAAAGGGGACTAAAATACGGGATGTATCAGATACACGGTTCCAAGGTATCGTTAAATTTAACGATGCCGTGCCACCTTTAGTGGAGCCGTGATCTGATGGGATGAAATTTCATCCCATTTTGATTTTTGATGAATAAGTCTCGTTGATTTAGTGAGACTTTTTGATACGAGGAAATAATTTATACCTAATAAATTCTTTTGATGAGGGAAACCTAGTCTAGACGAAAAAAGATGACTTCAAAGAGTTATGAGATGAGACACACGAGATGACTTCAATATTTCCCATGAAATATTGACATGGTCATGAGATTTATGGAATATGTTCCATCATTCCTAGACCTAGACGAAGGTAATTGAAGGATTCTCATTTGAGAGGTTTGGTTAGGATGTCGACGATATTGTCTTGAGAAGGAACTTTCTCAATAGAAATATTTCCTTTCTGAACATTATCGCGAAGGAAGTGGTGACGAATTTAGATGTGTTTAGTACGGGATTGTTGAACGAGATTTTTGCTCAAGTCAATAGCACCTTTATTATTGCACATAATGGGGACGTCATCTAAATGGATGTCATAGTCATTAAGGGCTTGTTTCATCCATAGTGCTTGTTGACATGCCTTTCCGGCGCTTACGTACTCGGCTTTGGTCGTGGAGATAGCAAGAGCCGTTTGTTTCTTGGAGAACCAAGAAGTTAAGCAACAACCCATGAAGCTACAAACGCCACTCGTACTTTTTTGATCAACATAATCTCCCGCATGATCAGAGTCGGCATAGACAACAGTTTCTACACCAGTCCCCTTGGGATAGAATAATCCCAAGTGTATAGTGCCTTTAATGTATCAGAAGATACGCTTAACCGCTTCAAGGTGAGAGGTTTTGGGATTCTCTTGGAAGCGAGCACAAAGGCAGACACTAAACATGATGTCGGGCCTACTTGCCGTGAGGTATAGCAAACTTCCTATCATACCTCTATACTTAGTGCTATCCACGGACTCACCTTCTTCATCTTTCGTGAGTTTTATTTCCGTGGACATGGGAGTTTTCATGGGCTTAGACCCTTCTATACTAAACTTCTTAAGCATCTCCTTACTATATTTAGATTGGTTAAAGAATATACCATCTTCCATTTGTTTAATTTGTAAACCAAGGAAGAAATTTAATTCGCCCATCATGCTCATCTCAAACTCGTCACGCATGATCTTAGAGAAATCATCGCACAGTTCTGGACAAGTTGAGCCAAATATGATGTTGTCGACATATATTTGAACAATGATGAGATGTGAATTACGTTTCTTTGTAAAAAAATGTGTTATCTACCACTCCCATGGTATATTCATGTTCGATCAAGAATTCCTTTAGTCTATCGTACCAAGCTTTAGGAGCTTGTTTGAGACCATAGAGTGCTTTCTTGAGTTTATAAACATGACTCGGTTTCTCGAAATCAACAAATCCCGGAGGCTGTGCAACATATACCTCCTCGTTGATATAAACATTTAGGAATGCACTTTTCACATCCATTTGGTATAACTTAAAGTCTAAGGCACAAGCATAGGCAAGGAGTATCCTAATAGACTCTAATCTAGCTACGGGTGCATAGGTTTCATTGTAGTCTATTCCTTCTTGTTGGTTATAGCCTTGTGCTACCAACCTTGCCTTATTCCTAGTTACGACGCCATTTTTGTCGAGTTTATTCCTAAACACCCACTTAGTTCCTATGATGGTTTGATTCTTTGGAGGAGGTACTAAATCCCAAACTTGGTTTGCGGTGAATTGATTAAGTTCCTCTTGCATGGCGACTACCCAACTTTCATCCTTAATCGCTTCACCGACATTCTTAGGTTCTACGGTTGATATGAAACAAAAGAAATTACTTTTGTTTTGGGCTTGTGACCTAAGGGTTCTTTGGTTAAGGTTTCCTATGACATTTTCAATAGGATGGTTCTTGGATTCCTTAATGTTGACAATTTCATCAACTTCAACTATTTCATCCTCAATGTCATCTTCTAAGGGTTTCTTGCCATTAACCTTAATGGCTTCATCCTCATCTAAGTCATCATCCACCAAGGGTGATGTCTTAGTTGGTGGAGGACTTTCATTGAATGTCATGTTGAGTGACTCTTCGACTTTCATTGTTTCCTTGTTTAGGACTACATAGGCCTTACTATTTTGGGAGTATCCTAGGAAAACACCTTCGTAAGACTTTGGGTCAAACTTGGTGAGGTAGTCTTTAGTGTTTAGTATGAAGCACTTGCTTCCAAACACTCTAAAATAATCAAGAGAAGGTTTTCTACCTTTCATGATTTGATATGGTGTTTTTCCTAACATAAGTCTAATTAGAATCCTATTAAGTATGTAAGTTGAGGAGTCCACCGCATTACACCAAAACTTTTGCGGAATTGATTGTTCATTCAACATCGTTCTACTCATCTCTTGTAGAGTAAGATTTTTCCGCTCAACTACCCCATTTGATTGTGGAGTGCGTGGAGCTGAAAAATTGTTTGTATTACCATTAGCATCACAATATGCTCCAAATTGCACTTCATTATCAAATTCCCGACCATGATCCGTCCTAATAGAAACTATTGTACATCCTAGTTGATTTTGGACTTTCTTACTAAAGATTTCAAATTCCTCAAAAGCTTGTGTCTTATTCTTAAGAAATCTAGTCCAAGTATACCTAGAGTAGTCATCAACTATCACTAAGGTGTAGTAGTTTCCTCCATAGCTCCGTACGGCGGATGGACCAAATAAGTCCATATGAAGGAGTTCTAGGCATCTAGAGGTCGAGACCATATTCTTAGCTTTGTGACTAGAATGAGCTTGTTTTCCAACTTTACAAGCGTCACAAAAGTGTTGATCAAACTTAATCTTAGGTAGGTTTCTAACTAGTTCCTTTGACGCCAATGATTGTATCAATCGCATATTGGCGTGACCTAATCTCCTATGCCATAGAGTGGAATTTTCATCTATGGTTGCTAAGCATATCCTATCCTGAGGCTTATTTCCTATTTTCATAACAAATAAGCCATTTCTCCTAACTCTTTTGCCTATGGTTTTACCATCCTTAATGATCTCACTACCCTCTTCGGAGAATATAACTTTACACTTATTATCTACCATTTGACTAATGCTAAGCAAGTTAAATCCTAAGTTATCTACATGCTCAACATTTCTAATAGTGAGGGAGTTTTGAGTGATCGTACCTGTGCCTATAATGTTGCCCTTAAGTTTGCTACCGAAAGTGACATTACCTCCGTTGTATGCTTTGTATGATGAGAAAAGACTTCGGTTACCCGTCATATGATTAGTGCATCCACTATCCTTGACCCATTCGTTAGGCTCCAAGTCGATTCCCAAGCATATCTATTGAATAAGACAAACATTCAAACATTTGGTCCCCAATATCTCATGGGTCCAAAGTTGTTAGCATTAAACATCCAATGCATTAATTGCATTTGGTTAGGATGTTGGAACGGAGGACAAATTTCCCATGGTAAGTAACTTTGTAGTTGACGGTCATTCCAAGTTACGGGATAGTTACTTGGATAACTTTATCTTCTAGAGTTACGTCTCGGTAGATGAGTTCTTGACCGAGGTTTAGGAATATTTGTTTTTCTAGGTGGAGGAGTCTTAGACCTAGTGTCGGGTTTTACAAAGCCAGGCCTGGGGGTTGACACAGGTTTGTAAAAGCTTTTGGCTTCCTTTATACTAGCAATAGATACTTTGGTACCATTTAAAACTATGTGACTTAGTTTAGGACTTGAATTATTTTTCAAATTCAACTCAGTTCTGTCTTCAGTAACACACAGTACCACGGTACCATTAACTTTAATGGTGTCGTATGTACATTTAGTGGTGCCGTCGGTTGTTTTGACAGAACTTGTGGGTTTGCCAGATTCTACTTGTTTCGTTTTACTTTTCGAAGCATTATCTGTTTCTTTTTCAAACCTAATGATCCTAAATAAATTTTCTTTGAGTTTATCGTTTTCTACTCGAAGACTTATGCATGACTTGCATCCTACGTCTACTCCTTTATTTTTATCAAGTCTTTTGACTTGACCCTTTAGTTCTAAAACTTGCATTTCGAGTACATGCAATTTTAATTTTAGTGATTTGTTTCTACCTAGAATTTTAGAACTAATCTCGCATAGTTTATTATATTCGTCATTTAGAGTGTTATCATCTATTGACAAATTATCATCACTATAATCAGGATAGTCGTAACGTACCTCATGAGAAGCTTGAGCCATTAGGCATGTTTCGTCCTTGGGCTTCTTCTCTTCATCTTCACCGCTATCACTCCAAGAGCCTCCTATGAAAGCTTGTTGGTTGTTGGATTTCGGTGGTTTGGGACACTCTCCTATGAAGTGATTAGGATCTCCACATCTAAAGCATTTCCTGTCACTTGTCCCTTTCTTTTCAACTCGGTTCTTTTATGATGTCTTCTTTTCATCACGAGGTTGCCTAACGAACCTACCTCTTCTCCTAAAGAACTTTTTAAAGTCCCTAACCGCTAACGCATATTCTTCATCTTCACTATCGGAACTCGAACATTCCTCATCACTAGACTCCTTCTTGGCTTTCAATGCTAGAGATCTAACTCTCTCGCTTTTGCTTTTAACTATATCGGAGTCTTTCTTGATTATCATCTCGTGAACCTTCAAGTTTCCTATTAGTTCATCGAGCGATAGCGTAGCCAAGTCTTTTGACTCTTCAATGGCGATGACTTTTGCTCTCCATTTAGGATGTAGAGCCCTAAGAAACTTCCTAACATAATTCTTGCTAGAGTAACCTTCATTAAGAGCTTTAAGACTAGTGATAATAGCATTAAATCTAGCAAAAGCATTATCTATTGACTCATCTTCCGAAATGGAAAATTGTTCATATTGTTGAACAAGAAGATCTATATTGTTCTTTTTGACTTGGTTATTACCTTGGTGAGTGACTAACAAAGTTTTCCAAATATCTTTTGCCGTATAACACATAAAAATTCTTTCAAATTCCTTTTTAGGCAAAGCATTGTAAATCATCATTTTAGCCTCATTATTTTTGGCTAGTTTTCTTTTAATTTCATCACTTTGTTTATCATAAGAAACTATTTCATCCTTTTTAGTTTCCGGATTCTTTTGAATTGGTTGAAAGTCACCCTCGGTAATAACATACAAAAGATAATTGTCTTTTGACTTCACATACGTTTCGAATCTTGTTTTCCAATATATAAAACAATCGGTTTCGAAAAGTGGTGGTCTTTGCATAGATTGCCTTTCTAGATATTTTTCGGAATCCATTGATTAATTGAAGTTTTAAAATACAATTTACTTTAAAATCTTGACTGATGTGGCTTCTGATACCAATTGTAGAAAACTAGAAGCGGGGGTTGAATAGTTTACCGGTTTTTAAGTTCTTTTAGTTTTTTTAAAACTTCTTAAAAACTTTACTATTGGAAACCTTTGATTCGATTCTTATGTGTAACCAATCAACTCCAATATGAACACTACACTAAACTAACTAATATAAGTAATAAAAGTAAAGAGAAGAGATGGAAAGATCAAACCGGGACAAAAGGATTTATAGTGGTTCGGCTACGAAGCTCTTCTTCGCCCTACTCCACTCCCCGACTACCACACTCGAGAGTTTCAAGCACTATGTCAACAACCTCCCTTTAGGCAGAGAAAACCGTACACTTCGCTTATCCTATTTTTGACACTAAGCTAGATGTCGAGTGCTAATCTTACCTAGCACCAATCTACCACGATCCACTTGATCCTTTACTACTTCACTCAAGACTCGATCTACCCGATCTACCTATGATCCACTTGATCAATCACACAAGCCCAATGGCTTCAAGAGATCTCCAAGATCTCGACACGATCACAATGATCAACTCTCACTTCACTCAACCTATCCTATCTATCTTTGCTCTTCTTGATCAATCACACTAGCCCAATGGCTTCAAGAGATAATCAATATATCTATAAGATCTCAATGATCTTCACTCACACTCTCACAAAAGAAAATTGATCTTGATGTATGCTATGATACAATCAAGTGTGTAACAAATGTTACAACTTCCCTAACTACAACTATAACTCTTGTATCTTCTTGGATACCTTGAGTTCTTCTCTTGCTATTGAAGAGGAATGACAACACTTGTATCTACTTGGATACCTTGTGTTCTTCTCTTGCTATTGAAGAGGAATGAAGAGGATCTCGAGGTTGGATTGGATCACTCTTGAACAAAAGAAAAACTAAACTAAATGATCAAGAAAAGAAAAGGTGAAGAGAGTATTAAACTCAGTAGGTTCTGTGTGAGAAAAGGTTACCAAAATCTGTGAAGTGGGCTGATATTTATCGGCAGAAAAAATCTGGCCGTTATAAAGGGACGGCTCCACTAAATTTAGTGGAACCGTGGAGCCGTGTCAGACAAAGACGCTCCACTTTTTGTCTTTTCTGGTGAAAACTTATTTGCGGATGTTTGGAGCTGATTTTGGGGGGGAAAATAGGTGTTATGTATTTTAAACTTATTTTTCCATTAAAACATTTCTTAATTATTCAAAAATAATTTGTAAAGTATATTTTTGAAATAAATGTTTTGTCACATAAAAATTTGATGTCTAAAACTCAAATTCACTTCTTTGATCATTAGTTAAGTTGTAAATTTGTTCTAGAGTGATTTGTGTAGAAACGGGATCTTCCGATTAAAAACTTGTTTACGTTAATTTTAACGTAACTTGTTTTCACATTTTGTCATCCTCAAAACGTGAAGTTATCGAAAGATAGAAATAACGTTTTTAGAACATTATTTGCATCAACAAACAATGTTAGAGGTTTCATGCAGATGCTTCATCTTCCTACCTTAGTTCTAACTTTTACTATGAACCATAACACATTTCTTTATTATGTTTTAATTTCTAAAGTCCAAGTAATTAATCTGATCAAATCGTTAGAACATGCATCTTTATATAATCATGTTTTAAAATAGATTATGCTTATATTATGTATTAAAATGATAGATAAAGATGTACCTCTACGATGAACAAGGAAAACTCGAATAGAAATAAACACCAAACTCGAAATCAAACTCAATCACGAACACAAGGTTCAACGAGATACAACCGAACCACAACCCAGACGTACACGATCAACTATTCGTACAGGTTACGAAACTAACACCGCAGCTATCGAACCAAAAACCTTATTCCCTTACCCGAACTGAAACCGAACGTCTGAATACCACCACAAACACGAACGAACACAATCAAAGCCAACATGAACCCAACTAATTGGGTTATGCTACTCTCCAACCCTCATATAATGAGTGATAGAATTTTAATTCGGATACTGTTTAGGTTTTGTCATTTTTTTTTGAAAATAGTGATGTATTTGTCGATGTATATAGGAGCGTGGGTTAACCACTATTCGATTAACTCGGAACTGCTTTGGAGAACTAATTAACCGAGTATTATGGTGACTTTTGAATTATATATACTTCCGTTCATTATTTTTATTTATGTATATATTTCTTCTTAAAGGTGCTTATATATTATATTGTATTAGTCTTAACGTAAGATTGTCACACTTATTTCAAACATATGATTTTCTTGCTATTATTGAATTATAATGTTTTTTTTAGGGTATTATATGTATGATATCAAGCTCCAAGGTCTTCGGAAGAAGTAATTTTGTCGACATTGGAGTTTTATGTTTTTATGAGTAGTGGGTTATTTTCTTGTTTAGAAAATAGAAAGTTCCTTGCTATGTAAGCTTTTCGCCTATGTAACGGGCTGAGATATGGGATTCACCCATATCCTTGGTACTTAAATATTTTTTTGGTTAATATATTTACCAGGGTGCAGGATTACTCCCATTTACCCAAAAATTCCTAGGAAACAGGTTGATATCATGGTAGTGTAAAAAGCAAACTATGGTGCCAAATTCTACAACTGAGGCTGAATATGTGGTTGCCGCTAATTGCTGTGGAAAAGTACTCTGCATTCAGAATCAAATACTGGACTATGGGTATAATTTTATGCACACCATGATTTTCATTGACAATAACAGTACCATATGTATTATTAAAAATCTTGTTTTTCATTCTAAAACAAAACACATACAGATTAGACATCATTTTATAAGAGACTGCAATGATAAAAAGTTAATTCAAGTTGTTAAAATTCACACAGATAACAATTGGGCCGATTTACTTACAAAAGGTCTTGATGTTGGAAGGTTTCAGTACTTGGTAGGAAGTATTGGAATGCTCAATCCATAAAGTTTTAATCTCTAAGTGTCTTTGTAAAGTTTTGAAAAGGATTAGTACTGTTATATGTTAATACTGTTAGACAGTTGAGTTAATACTGCTAGTGCAAATTAGTACTGCTAAGTTAAAACTGTTAGTCAAAATTGATACTTTTATATACAAAATGCTCTGCTTTGTGTTTTCTTGGTTTTAGACTAATGTTTGTAGGTTAAGCAAGCAGTATGATTGGTATTGATGTTGTGTGAGAAGCTAATGTGGTGGAATATTTGTAATGCTGTTATTCCAAGATGGATTCATGATTGAGGGGATTTGGGAATCACTTGACAAGGGTTTTATATCTGAATTGTAAGGTTCTTTAAAATATTTTTCTTGAAATCAACTTATGCCTATCAGGTGGTTTTGTTGAACATGAATTGATGGTCATAGTTAGTCAGATAGTAACTAAGCTGACTCACTCTTTACCATTCTATCATTTGATAGTGTGTTAGTCTAAGGACATCTGGTATTGAGAACAACGAGCAAAAGTGAATCTAATACATTTGTATTAGAGGTAACACCTGCCACGAGCTGGAAACCATGTCAAGAAGGCTCTTTTAATGAGTCTATCTGATCACAGGCAATATTTATACTGAAATTTATTGGTTCTCACACAACCAAAGGTTAAATGAAACCGAAATTGATTAAGTGTCTTCCTTTACACTTAATCCCTTCCAAATGTATGAGTGCAGTATTGTTTTGAAAGAAAATTTTAGTTAATACTGCTAAAAAAGTTTTTGCAAAAAGTTTGTACTGATAGAGTAAAACTTAGTACTGCTGGGTAGCCGTTTGTACTGTTTGGTCATAACCGGTTTTTAAATATAGTCGTTGAGATTTTTTGGGCACTTACTTCGCTTATAGGTTTCTGCAAAGTGGATAATACTTATCTTTTCTTTAATTAAAAGATTTCTTCATGATAAGAAAAAGATTTATTAAGTCGGTCAAATCGAAACCCTAAGCATTATCTTTTAAATCTCAATTGGCTTTACCAAACTCACTTTCACTCATTAACGAACATAACCCAGCATTCTAATCAACTTTTCTTGCTCATTATGGATACTT
This sequence comes from Artemisia tridentata subsp. tridentata, assembly GCA_021014915.2. NCBI lineage: Eukaryota > Viridiplantae > Streptophyta > Magnoliopsida > Asterales > Asteraceae > Artemisia > Artemisia tridentata. Next base: position 162,232,175 of record CP139503.1, read on the forward strand.
TGGAATTTTGCGACAAGCACAACATGGTTGCATTCTTGGAGAAAACAGAAGGAAGTGATGGCTTTTATCAGATAGTAGATTTTCTAAATTCTAGCCACATTAGGTATGCTCTTACTGTGAATTCTACTATCTTTGTCTCTCAAATCAAACAGTTTTGGCAGACTGCTACTGCCAATACACTTGATAATGGAGACAAAGAGTTAATTGCAATAGTGGATGGAAAAACCATAACTCTTACTGAGTCATCTGTTAGGAGACATCTCAAACTAACAGATGATGATGGTATTAGTTACCTGCCAAACACATAAATTTTTGAAACTCTATCCAGGATGGGGTATGTGTCCAATTCTGATAAACTAACTTTTCCAAAAGGACACTTTGCCCCTCAATGGAGATTTTTCATACATACCATCTTACACTGTTTGAGTTCTAAGAAAACCTCTTTGGAGCAATTCAGTAGCAATATTGCAACTGCTCTCATTTGCTTAGCCACAAACAGGACTTTTAATTTTTCTAAACTGATTTTTAATGGTATGGTCAAAAATGTGGATAGCAAATACAAGTTTTTAATCTATCCAAAGTTTCTTCAACTAGTTTTGAACAAGAACAAAAATCTACTTCTGTCCCACAAAACATTTTACAAAACTCCTAGCCATACTCCAAAACTTTTTAGTAACATGAGAATAGCTTCTAGGGGGTATAATGGGATAGAAGTACCACTATTTGATACTATGTTTGTTCAAAATCAAAATATTCAGGGTGAAGGATCAACAATCCCAGTTGAGTCCCAACATACACCCATAAGTGCTCCATCTTCTTCACAACCACCTATCACACAAACCTATAGGAGAAGGAACAGACAGGAATCTGTGGTACCTCAGCCCATATCTCCTCCTCAAATGAATGTAGCAGATGAGGTTGTCCTAGACAGAATGGTGCGGGCTACCACTACTGTTTCTGGCTTAGAAGCTGGGCAGGTCAGTGGTAACATCAGTAAGACCCAACCCATGGCAACATCTACTGTATCAGGTTCTCATGAACTTGGTTTAGGTGATGGACTCCCCAGCCACATGGATACTATGGGTGAATTGCCCCATGATTCACCTCTCCCTAGAGGTCACACACTTGGAAGTGATGAGGGCAGAGTGACACTTAATGAATTGATGGACATTTGAACTAATTTAACAAACAAGGTTGCTGGCTTGGAGGCAGAGTTGAAAGAGACAAAGAAACTCTATGGTGCTGCATACACAAAACTTATTCTGAAGGTGAAGAATTTGCAGCACAAAGTCAGGTCCCTTAAGGCTAAGAGAAAGGCAACTATTGTGGAGTCCTCAAGTTCAGATGAAGAAGATGATGATGATGATGGTGATTTGGATGATTCTTCCAAACAAGGGAAGAAGAATGCTGAGACTCAGGCGAGGCAGTTTAATCAAGATATGGGTAGTGACCAATAAGATGAAGTTGAAGAAGTTAGTACTGCTGCTGTAATAGTTAGTACTACCAGTGCTGCAAACAAAGGTAAAGGACATATGCAAGAGTCTGAGCCAATAAAGAAGATCAAGAAAAGAGTTCAAGTGCAGTTAAGTCTTGATGAGGAACTAGCCCAAAGAATGCATGAAGAAGAACAAGCTAAGTTAGATGAAGAACAAAGGATTGCTAGGTTTCTGGTTGAACAGAAGCTCGGAAGTGAAGAAGAAGAGAGGTTAGCTCAAGAACAAGCTGATGCACTCTTAGCCCAGCAATTGTATGAACAAGATAGTGCAGCTATTCCTGATGAAGAAAGAGAAAATGCTCTCAACGATTTGCTTGAGATGATAAAGAAGAATCAGAGTAAAAAGATGGCTGCTGCAAGAAAAACTCCAACTCAAGCACAGATGATGAGATACATGAAGGAGTACTTGAAGAACCAAGATCATTGGACTGTCAGTCAACTAAAAGGCAGGCCATTTGATAAAATTGAAGGATTGTACTTCAAGGCTTACAAGAAGGTACATGATTTCATCCCTATGGATACTGAAGAAGAAACCAAAAGTACAAAGAGGGTTGGAATTTCTTTGGATTCAGAGTCTTCTAAAAGACAACAGATTGATGAAGACTTACCTACAACAGAAGAGGAAGAAGAAGAGGAGTTAACTAATGAACAACTCCAACAGATGATGATTGTTGTCCCAGAAGAAGGCATGAATGTAGAAGCTCTACAGGCCAAGTGTCCAATCATTGACTGGGAAATTTATACTAATGACATAGGAAAGCTTTGGAAGATCATCAGAGTTGGAAATCATTCAGATGTCTACCAATACTTTGATGATATGCTCAAAGTATTTGATAGAGAGGATTTTGTGAAGCTATGGGATATAGTCAAAGAAAGATTCAGTTCAACAGATCCTACATATGATAAAGACAAGATGTTATGGGTAGAGCTGAAGAGGATCTTTGAGCTTGATGAAGATGATAAGATATGGAAGTTTCAGACTGGTAATCAAGGGCTAACATGGATTCTGTACAACTCATCTGCAGTTCACCATGTGTCAACAAAGGTTGGAACTGATATCCACATGTTGGTAGAAAAGGACTATCCATTATCAGTTGGAACACTCACTTTGATGCTAAGTGCAAAACTCTTGGTAGATGAAGATACTGAAATGGCAAAGGAACTACTGAGAAAGATATTTATGCAGCCTGAAGGTTTCAGAAGATTAAGTGTTTGGAAGAATCCTCTCAAAGACAAAGGTTTAATTCAGAAACTTGATGATTTGGAGGTAAATTACAAGTTTAGGAGAGGATTGTTGGGAATTAAATGATCAAGCACTTTGTACTGCCAAGACTAATCAGTTGGAACTACTAAAGAATATAACTAACAATACTAACTGTGTTAGTACTGCTAGTTATAATATTAGTACTGCTGATAGAGACTTAGGACTGCTGAAGACTACTGATGAAGAAGGTACTGCTAGAGATGAAGACGCGTAATGTGATATGCATAGAAGATATTTAGTGTATATCTTATATGTTTAGAAAGATACGAATATTATATATTGATAGTTATCTTGTAAATGACTCCTTGTGCCTATAAAAGGAGGTCCTAGGTTAACATCTCTAGGAGATCTCTAGAATACGTTTTTGTAAAGCTTCAAGGTTGTAAACCCTAGTACTAAACAATAGTACTCGTATTATTGAGCTAATAACATTGAAGTATTTTAGTGAATTGTTCTAGTTATTATAACACAATTTACTGTTTCATTGTTGTTTACTGTTATATTATAATCCTTTTAAGTATTGAAGAGTAGATTCCGCATACTCTTTGATATCATTCAAAGTTTCTAATACAAGCTTAAGTGTTTGGGATCAACAGTGGCCAAAAGTGTTAATAAGTGTGACTATATGTTGTTTAAAGTGAAGAAATGTATATTTTGTGTGACTATTGTTCATCCAATGGTCACATGAATTTTTAGTTTGTGTGGCATTTTGTAATATTTAGTCACACAAAACATGTTTTTTGGGTGTATTTAGTCACATACAATTAAGCATAAAGTGACCAAAAGTGTTAATAAGTGTGACCATATGCTTTTTAAAGTGAAGAAATGTTTATTTTGTGTGACTATTGATCATCCAATGGTCACATAAATTTTATGATTGTGTGGCCTTTTGTAATATTTAGTCACACAAAGCATATTTTTTTTGGTATTTAGTCACATACAATTAAGCAAAAAGTGGCTAAAAGTGTTAATAAGTGTGACTATATGCTGTTTAAAGTGAAAGAAATGTGTATTTTGTGTGACTATTGTTCATCCAATTGTCACATGAATTTTTAGTTTGTGTGGCATTTTGTAATTTTAGTCACACATCGAATTAAACAAAGACTGACCAATAATGTTGATAAGCGTGACCATTTTATGTGAGTGCATCTTTTAGTCATAGGGTTACTACTGCTAGTACTAAGTTAGTATTGTTGGAGTAGAGTTACTACTGCTAGTACTTAGTTACTACTGCTGGAGCAGAGTTACTATTGCTAGTACTAAGTTAGTACTGCTGGAGCAAGTTATTACTGCTAGTACTATGTTAGTGCTGCTGGAATGAGTATATATATATATATAAAACAGAATTAAAAACAAAAAGCAATTTCAAATTGAATAAAACTCGAATGTATACAACTGAACGAAATATACAATTGTAATGTCGTACATAATCAAATTCTCAACTACCATAACTGTTTGAATTAAATATGAATAATGCTCAAAAAGTCCCCTCCACTCAAGTCAATATCCACAAACTTGGTCCCAGCAATCTATAAGGAAGAAGAAAATGAAAGCGAAAAAGTAAATTATCTTGCAAAACATAAAAAGTTCAACAATTATGCCCGAAACAATATATACCATAGTCTGCAACTAAAATACCTGCTGCAAATGTTCCAAAAGAGTTTTGAAAATTTCAAATTGTTCTTTGCTCATATTAAACTTTGTTTCTCAAAAGACATAACATTGCTAAGAAGTCCATTTTTAAATTAAAAGAAAACTAAAAGGAGTATCAAATTTCAGTGAGGTTTATAACTTATAGATTCAGCTTCCTAGTCACTACTGAATGCGAAGTCCAATGGTTCAAAACCCCTGCAGTCAAATGCCTTCAAAGGAGCAAATTTTCCAGCGTCACTGTAGCGGCGAGTAAGAGCAAAGCCTCGGTTAGGAATCATAGTCACAGTTCCCTCCCTTTTGCAGAACTTACACTGATATATCACAAACACAATGGTATAAGAAGCAATTAATATAGTTTGATACTAAACTCGACTATTTAAAACCGTCACCAACTAAGCATCAGATATAATGTAATTGGAGGACAGCTAAGCAAGACAATTATCCATAGCAACTGATACAAGTTGTTGAGAATTTAGAACTGTCTTAACAAATAAAAAAATTAGATTTGTAAGTAGTGTACGCTTCCCTGTCCAATGATTTATTTAATTGTAGTGCAATGCACAGAAGAAGCATACATCTTTTAGCTCTAATTACAAAGTATGTTCTATAAACAACAAACATTTTAATTGAGCAACAAGACAAACCGAGAGAGCTAGAGCAACCTTTCTTGCTTTTAACCTCTAGAAACCTCTAACCAGCATATAATCTCAGGTCTTAATTTAGACGACTTGAACATATGACTAACTTTTTCTTTTATGTTTTAATGAGTGCAAGCCTAATGAGTTAGTTTCCATTGACTATTTATCAACTTTTACTGCCTTTCACCTGACTATAAAGAGAAACTTTTTGTATCTAGGCAAAAAGTATTAGGCCCCTGTAGTTATATCCTGTGCTAAATATGTTTAGTTTATTAGCTTGCAGATATCAAAATATTTAGTTAGTTCTGGTAACTACTAACTACTAACATGCATAGCCCTTTTGTTGATTTTATTTCTTTTTAACCCAATTATGATATTTATCTGTAGATCTTTACCGCTTATGTAGTATGCACCAACTTACATATTGATTCTGCAAGTGATTTTTTACACCAACTTGCATATTGATTCCGCAAGTGATTTTAAATTCCACACATCAGTATAATTATGTAAACATTTAAAGACACCCAAATGAACACATATGCATTCCTGTAGAGGGATTAAAAGATATTAACCTTCTGGACAAGGTTGGTGACGGCCCCTTTTGGCAGATCAATTTCCTCGTTCAGGCTCACACATGTCTCTTTGTCCGTCTCCTCACCACAGCTTTCACACTTAGGCAAACACAAGCCCTGAACCAAAATAAAGTATTTTATTTAATTGTCTATTCAGTCTTAACTTACCTATGTTTGCTTTCACCCAACCGTGCTAATAACCTGATAACCAATGGGTACACATAATTAGATAAGGTCAATGCGACATAATTCATTTGAAAGACTGTATGAGTATAGTCTCAAACCTGCATATGTATGCTTTACAACTTGAAAGTAGTAATTATTAATATGTTGAAGTAGTCGTTATGTAACTTTCCCGATTCCCATAATCATATGACACGTTCAACACACAATTAGATAAGATCAATGCGACATAATTCATTTGAAAGACTGTATGAGTATAGTCTCAAACCTGCATATGTATGCTTTACAACTTGAAAGTAGTATCCTTACCGGTTGCTCCAAGGCTCCAACAAGATAACAGAATTTAAATGGTAAAATACTTGGTGAAATTCAATAAGGAGATTATTACTAACAAGATATCTTTTTACTGATAGAGCAGCAATGCACCCTAATCCAGCTGCAGTTATGGCTTGTCTACATTCATGGTCCTACCCAGAATTGAACATGAAAAAAATTATGCTACAGGTTCGTGCAAAGTTTATAGCAAAATGGAACAAAATTTTAATCATGAAAATAAACTAAAGAAAAAAGTTATGACATATAAAATGAATAACGGAAAGTGGACTAATACATGAACATCTCTAACTGCAAACACCCCATCTACAGACGTCTTGGCAGATCCATCTTCGACCAAAATATATCCTGCACTATCCAAATCAACTTGACTTTCAAACAGTTGACTATTTGTTGTTTATACCGTGAACAAGCATACACTCTCTTTTTTGTTTATACCGTGAACCAAAAAAAAAAGAAAAAAAAAAGAATAAACAACAAACACTCTCTCGGCTTCTCTTGTAAACCGAAACCAAACACAATCCCAAAATCAGACTCAAATAAGCTTAGCTTATTAACAACCAAATGAGCCATATGCATAGACAGTAAGCAAATCCAATCCAAAACCGGGTCCAAACGGGCTTGACCCAAACCCATACGGGTTTCTTGACCTGACCCATTTGCAAAATAATTAAATCTAACAACATAAACGATTACCACCACACGAATTTATAACCAAAAACATGTTTTAGGCTAGTTTTAATCCACGAAAATCAATATAAATCATTGTATATTCGATTATACATTTAAGAAAATATAAATTAAATATGTGTTTGAGCATACCTATGATGAGAGTAGGATAGGTGAGATGAGGGTGATGGTGGCTCGACTGTGATGGTGGTGGATGTGGTAGTTATCTTGAACCAAACAACCAAGCAAACAAACTCACCCCTTGCCTCCCTTGTCTTGATGATGGTGATGACGTGGAGGAGCGATGGTTGGTGGAGCGACGGCGAGATAAGGCGGTGAAGTGTGGCGGTTGTGTGAGTCGGTTCTAGAGAGAAGGAGAAGAGATGAATAGAGAGAAGATAGATCTAACTAGTGTTAGGGTTTTGATTTTGCGGGGAAAAAGGGGGGGATCTTGAGCGGGAGATTGAAATTTTGGGGAAAAGATAGGGTTTTTTTTTTTAAAAGTAAAATAGGTAAGGATAAGGCGTAAATGGTTTGAGCTTTTGTCGAGTAACTAGAGTTCGTTCGAGCTGATTTTTATCGAGCTTTGAGCTCAAGCTCAAGCCTATCAAATGAATTCGAAATGTTTAATGAGTTGAGCTCTACCTTATATAAGTTTGACTCGAGTTATTGTTGAGTTTTTGAGCTTGTAAGTGATATAGCATATGTTTTTATATTTTTTGTATGTAAGTGTACTAAGTGTAAATACTTATTTATGAATGTATCGAGCTTTTCGAGCTGAAATCGAACCGAATTCGATTCTTATGTTATATTTCAATTTTAATTTGTGTAAGAAAACACATCTTTACAAATAAAACGAGCTTTTCGAGTCAAGCTCAAGCCGAGTTCAAGCTTTCTCGATCCCAGATAACATGATTGGGAGGTCCCTGGATACTTGCTTCTTAGTGTCTGTGACAAACGGTATACACCTACCAAGCTGGTGCAACCTATGCATGACCGCCTTTAATAACTTCAAATACAATTCATATAACCTTCACGCTATAACTATACACCTACCAAGCCGGTGCAACCCATGCATGACCGGTGATAACGGCTAATTCACATGGGTCATGGGTCATGTGCATTAGGTTATCACTGGTCACATTCATTAATGGGTATTTGACATCATATGGGTCATATGAATTGGGTTATATAGTTGCTTAGAGTGTCATGTTACGACACATCCATGACTGTTGACAGTGGATAATTAACATGGGTAATGGGTCATGTGCATTGGGTTGTAGTGGCTTATAGTGTCATGTTATCGACCAATACATGACTGGTGATCGACAATGGGTAATTAACATGGTTCGTGGGTCATGTGCATTGGGTTGTAATGGCTTATAGTGTAATGGAACCCATGCATGACTGGTGATAATGGCTAATTCACATGGGTCATGGGTCATGTGCATTAGGTTTTGTAAACTAAGACAAATACTATATAACATTTTTTAACGTTTTGTATTTTTTAACGTTTTCATCCGTTTGTAATGTTTTTCGTCCGTTTTTCACCGTTTTCAACCGATTTTGACCGATTTCGCTAGTTTTCGACCGATTTTGACAATTTTCGACAGATTTCAACGGATTTAGACCGTTTTAGACCGACTACGACCGATTTCGACCTTTTAGACAGATTTCATCCATTTTTGAACAATTTTGGCAATTTTCGCTGGTTTTCATAGTTTTCAAGTTTTTTTGAACGTTTTCCTCCGTATTAAAATGTTATGAAACGTTTATTACGTTTTCCTACATTTTTGTATGATTTTTTTTTTCATACATCCTTCTCCATTTTTATTTGTTTTGCTATGTTGTGTTCGCTTTTGTACATTTTGTACGCCTTCATATGTTTTTTTAAGAAAACGTTAGACAATGGACAAAAACGGTCCCAGACGTACAAAAATGGTCGAAATCAAGAAAAAAACGAACGAAAACGGTTTAAACCGTTATGATATTTTACCCTTTAACCCTATAACTTATACAATTTACAAAAACAACCCCTTTACACCCTTTAATTCACTACACGATTCGTAAACCCTAGCACTTTTTCATAAACCCCCTTTAATTCACTACCCTAATTTCATCACTTTTTCATCACATAAACTTCTTCAGCTATAGTAATCCGTAACACTATTTCATAAACCCTAATTTCATCATTTTATCAAACATGGCGAATCATAACGGTAACTTTATTCGTTGCTTTTTTTCCCTTATTCGTTACTTATTTGCTTATTTTTTAGCTTATCTGCTAATGTAAACAAGTAACAAAACTTTTATTCATGACTATTATCGTGGCTAAAGGTATTTTCCCGATTAATCCTGCCTAGAACGATTACAAGGTACAGGTAGGTCGACCGCCCGGCTATCGATTCGCGATTTTTTCAACCTTTGCTACTAGTTCGTTAAATTTTTTGTAAACAAGTAAAAAAACTTTTATTCACGACTATTATCGTGGCTAAAGGTATTTTCCCTCCAATATTTTCATGAAATAGTAGCTTAATTGTTATGTTTGAGTGTTTTTATTATGTTATTTAATTGAATGGCATGACTTTAACTTTGACATTTTCTTCCCTTTCTAAGAAGCCTAATTATTTTGCTAATAGATGTAAAAATATTGGGTTAGACCCATTTTTTGTTTAATGATTATACCTGTCATTACCAATACTTTATAATTGAATCTAAAATAGATGTTTTCAATAGTGTCGAGGGTATTTCGATGAAGTTATGGTTGTGCTAATCATATCATGGTTGTACTAATACATGTGGTATTTCAGCTTTAGTGTGGTTAAACCTTAAAAGATCCACTTCAATACCATTGGAAGCTAGTTAGACAGTTCTCTCCCGTTTTAGTACCGTTCTACCATGACCGGTACTGGAACCAATACCGGTTTAAGATACGGTTCCGGGAACGGACTTCGAATTTAAGTCGGGAAATAATATGGTCCACCAAAAACATAAAACAATTCCTAACCAATTAGCCACACTAACAAAATTTTCATTTATTTCTACTTTTTAGTTTCCCTCTAAAACAGATCTCACTTTGCCACCGTTCGCCACCACTTCACCACCATTCGCTGATTCTTCTGTTTCAATTGGGGTTTGTTTTGTTATTATTTATGTGTAATTTGAATGTAATTTGTTGTGATATTTTGCCCTAATTTTGAATGTATTATTTTGCCCTAATTTTGAAGGTGTTTAGTTGTGTTAAGTAGTGGTTTTGGAGTGTTTGGCTGAATTAAGAGTATAAAATAAGTGGAAGTAGTTTCGTTTACGCTATTGCTAGTTTTAAGTCGTAATGATTTGTTTCGTTGATTGTTATAAGAGCGCTCGGTACCATAACATGTTAACACGAAAAAAGTGCCACCACGTCAGCGCCACATCATTTCAACACTAAACCATTTAACACCAAAAAATCACCCGTTATCATAACACCAAATAACACCACCTTTTGGAACACATCTTTTTTAAAAATTATAATTTACAAATTAACCCCTCAACTATTTTCATTCATTAAATTACTATACAAATAACATTTTTTTATAAAAAAATACAAAACTAAGATAACAACAACAAACAACAAAAAAAAAAAAAAAAAAAAAAAAAAAAAAAAAAAAAAAAAAAAAAAAAAGGAGGAGATTAAAGAAAAAGCTGTGATACAAGACCGGTGTCTTTTGGGAGCCCGATTTTTATCCTCCAAATTTTAAGCGGGCACTCTTTCGCTCTTTTATCACTTTCACAAATTTTGAAACCATTATCATTCTTTTTTCCTAAACACACAAGTCCAAACCACCACTCAATAATTTACACAACTCACGATCACATCTACCATTTTCATGGTCAAACTTAAGTACTTCAATGTGTCTATCTTCGATTTAATCTGCAATTATAGTTATTTGAATCTGTGTTTTTTTTATGATGAAAATCGAAATTAGGGTTATTACCCCGAAACAAAAATTTAGATTTTTTTAATTAATGGAATTAGATTCTATATTGATAATTGTATATTATATCTATTAAGGAACTGTTGATGATTGATTTGTGATTGTGAGACATTGATGTGTTAATGGATAACTTTATATCACTTGTTACAAGAGCTTGTTAGGACACGTTGCTTATGATACTTTGACTCTCATTTTATAATTGTAGAAAGTCAAGATCTGCAATTATAGTTATTTTGACATCTGTGTTTGTTTTTATGATGAAAATCGAAATTAGGGTTATTACCCCGAAACAAAAATTAAGATTTTTTTAATTAATGGAATTAGATTCTATATTGATAATTGTATATTATATCTATTAAGGAACTGTTGATGATTGATTTGTGATTGTGAGACATTGATGTGTTAATGGAGAACTTTATATCACTTGTTACAAGAGCTTGTAAGGACACGTTGCTTATGATACTTTGACTCTCATTTTATAATTGTAGAAGGTCAAGATCATCATGTGTAGATAATTAGGTAAAGAGATTTGCTAAGATAATTTATTAAGATCATTTAAGTATTTTTAGCTTTCATCAACTGGTAACTATATATTGAAATTTCAATAATCACACTCGATGGGTTAGTCGCCAGAATTGTGTCACTTCAACAACAATGAGTGAACATGTTAATTGCAGTCAATGGGTTAGCCAGATTATGCCACTTTAGAGTATGAAATGTACTCCTACACAAACTCACCATCCGCTAGTGTGCTTTTCTTTATTTTTATAAAATTGAAAACATAGTCGCCGTGCAACTGTGCAAGCATTGTTTGTGGTTAGCTTTAGATTACGACATGTAGTATTGCATTTTTGTCCCCTTTTAACTTGTTTCTATTGATTTTTGGTGGTAAAAAAGTGCTCTATATTCAACAATGTGTTATAAAATTGAAAACCATATATAACCTTGTGTTAATGAAGCTTTAGAATACTATGGTATTATGGATACTGCCACTTGTTTATAAGCAAGTGCTCCCTTCAAAAACCATGCAATTCTTATTCTAGGTGATGTATAGATGTGAAACACCCAGTCGTGTGGATGTGATGGCCTGTTAACAGGTCATAAAGTAGAAAAGTCAGCCCGAGTCATTATAATAATATGGTACTATTCTTTAACGAATCAATGTGATCCCAAGTCATTATGGATAAGTTAATCTTGAAGTCAAAACGGGTCATAAATAGCAAAGTGATTCAGTTGTACAAGAATAACTTGATGACATTTCTGTACAACTTACTTAGTAGATCATATTTGAGTTAAGTTGGTCTTACTTTGATAGAGGTTATTTCCTATCATAACACTAGTTATCAGTAGTAGATAGAGTCAATTTCATACATTTAAAGCGTCAAAACGATCTTTTTACTTTTGAAAATGAATTGACATGAGCTGTTAGTTATTCTAAATATCCAGGCAATAGTGTATGGTTTACCAATGGTGGCAACTAAAATGGAGGTCCAGTGGATATTAAAAAGATATGTATCTTCATTCCCAAAAGAGGTGGAAAATTGGAGGTCAAAATGGGTCATTTTTGTTAGGGGTCGAAACACACCAGGTTGGGTTGGGTTGACTTGAAACATTTACTACAATAATATAACTTTATATATGAATATTGAGTAAACGAAGTTTGTAAGTTTCTAATATTGGAAATTACACCGTGACAGGCTTTAGATAATGGGTTAATAATTGATCCACATGATCAGCAAGGGTTGAGGGATCTATCGTTGAGAGGTATCGCGTAAATAAACTCTCTATGCATTGCTCCTTATATTTTGATCCATGAATAGAAACATGCTTGAATCGTGAGCCGCAAAATTTTGCTCCAGATATTCATTGCTCTTCTCGAATAGACTCTCGATTAAACTTATTCAAAGTTCCATCTCACAAATTATTTGATACGGGAACTAAAAGAAAATTGACAAATGCGGAGAAGCATGAAGCACATACATATATCTTGCTTAATTGTGAAGATTTTCACCCTTTTGTAAGGTATGTCAAGTATTATCTTTATTGATAGCTGTTAAATCTCATATTTTCACTATTTTGGTCGTTTAACAATATTCAAACTCTAAAACCCTGTATCAACATTTGTTTGACTATCTGATTGTGGACACAACTGATATAAAAAAGGACATGAAAGGTATCAAACCTGTTTAGAACAGTCTTGTCTTTGACTAGCATAGTAATCACTTAATATTGCATAATTTTAAGTTATAGCTTAAAAGTTTAGTTCTAAATATATGATTCTTGGATAGTGTTTACGGAACTATGACTCATGATTGATTATCGGATAAGTTGATGGTACCGTAAGCTGCTTTGGATAATTAGGTTGAGAGTTGGTTATTTGAATAGCTTGTTTGATTATAATCATAAGCATGAGCACCTTTATTTTTTCTATTTTAAATTAGCACAGTAACGTAAGCATCCTACCTAATGAACATGATTTGTCTATTGCATGCTATACTGTATTTTAATGCTCTGTATATACATAATATATATAGATAGATAGATAGTATGTTTTGTGCCATCAACATGCCAGAATGTTGCATTTCAAGGTGAAGACTTCTAGCAGTTTGAAAGAAGTTCCTTAAAGCTAAAATACTAGTATGCCTGGTCATGGTTTCAGGTTAGGTTGATATAAGTCTACATTTATCTGATCTGACTATGAATCTGGTGGCGAATCAGTTAGGTGTTGCTATAGAAGGGGGGTTGTGGTGCATCTAATTGAAATTGTTGAACTAAAAGCGCAGTTTTCTTGGAGAATTAATGGATTGTGTTTTAAGAGTGGGATACATTTAGCTTTTTGTGTTGGAATTGTTGCCACCATCATGAATCTGAATAGTTCGCGTAACAATTTTTTAGGCATTGTGCTTCAAAAGAGATATTGAACCCATTTGACCCAACTCGGTTTTGAGTTTGAAACTTTTGACCCAATTTAAAATTTGTAAACCATTTCTATTGCTATTTTGTGTATCAATTTTTTTCTTGTTTCATACATATTTCTAATGTTGGAATATTATATTATGCAGGGTTTATGATGAAAACGTGATCCGATGAGCATGAGTCGTTTCCGTTAGTATTAAATGGTCATAGTGATACATTGAGTTCTAGTTATGACTTTGTCATTCTAAAGACCCTGGTTCACATGGATGTTTGGATGTATTGGTTTTTAGTTTATGATATTCAAGTGACTATGTTGACTTGATTTTATTGATGATTAATAAAAATTGAGTTCAATTTATGTTTGGCTTCGATTGAATTATATTTGCGCATTTATGAGATTGCTGGTTGATACTATGGTGTACTAAAACATATTTGTAACAGAAAATGGTGCTAATACACGTTAGCAATGATTATGCAAACCGTGCCAAATGATTTTTATAACGAACCCAAAAGCGTGCTAAATGTTCTTTGGCAAGGCGGATAAAATGTGCCAAATATGTTTGGCACAAAAAACTGAAACTGTGCCAAATACGTTTGTCACGTTAGATAAAACCGTCCTAGTTAATTTTGGCACGGTAAATAAAAAATGTACCAAATACGCATTTTGCACGGGAGATGAATTGGTACCGTATACGCATTTGGCACGAGATATAAAAGTGTGACAAATGCCCATTTTGGAACGGAAGATTGTCAGCCGTGCCAAATACCTGACTCATGGCACCCTAAAGTTAAACCGTCCCATGGACCGTGCCAAATACTATTTAGCACAGTTTTAATCCGACCCAAATGTATTTGGCACCCTCATATTTAGGACGGAGCCAAAACCGTGCCAAATAGCATTTGGCAGGACTTTTTGATTATTTGGCACGGTTTTGCACCCTCCCAAATACCCGTTTTTCTTGTAGTGAGTGTTCAGGTGTGTCACATATATTTTTCATTGTTATATATATATCGTGACTAATGTTTCAACCTTACTTTTCATTTGTCACGCGTTCCAAATTCATATGTGGCTAAATAATTAGCAAAAGATAGCAGTCACCCTTAAATAATGTGTGACAAAACTTGACTGTATGATATAGACACATAAAAAATTACTTCATGTGACTAATGCTTCAAGCTTACTTGTACTTGTCACTCGTTCCAAATTCATATGTGGCTAAATAATCAGAAACAAAATTACCAGTTACCTTTAGCCACATATAATACCCTTATAATGTGGCCATGAACATAATTTAGATACAAATTTGTGATATTGTGTGACTATTATAAAGCCTGTCACATGATCATGCTACAATTAAATGTGACTATACACGTTAGGTTTTGGCAAGCAAACACACACTAAACTTTAGAAACACATATTAACTTACGTGACCATATGTATCGAATTTTGGTTACACTTAATCATGTATGTCTATGGTTTAGAGTGACCATATATAACATTTGGTCACACTGTTCAAGTGTGTGACATATATTTGTCACTTTTAATTGCATATCGTGACTAATACTTCAAACTTACTTTTTAGTTGTCACACATTTCAAATTCATATGTGGCTAAATATTCAGCAAAAAATAGAAGTCACTTTTAAATAATGTGTGACAAACTTGACTATATGATTTAGCCACATACACAATTACTTCATGTGACCATATATGGATTTTGGTCACACTGTTCAATTGTGTGACATATATTTGTCACATATGTATATATATAGTGTGACTAATATTTCAAACTTATTTGTATCTGTCACACGTCCCAAATTATAAGTGACTAAATAATCAAAAAAAAAAAAATTTACCAGTTACCTCTAGTCACATAAATATTCAAATGTGTGACAATGAAATTCCGAAATGGTCACACAAGTCGGATCAAGTGTGGCTGTTTATTTTATTATGGTACATTTAGTCACATAAATATCTGACTGTGTGGCAATTCAAAAAACAACATGTGTGACGAAATCCGAGATTTGTACTAGTGAAATATGGCTTTTCCACCATTAAATTTGTTTTAGGATCTTGCATCTTGAACACAAAGTTACCATTTTGGATGATCTCCCACAAGTCAATATCTTTAGACCTAACATAGGTCTTAAACCGGGTTTTCCAAAAGCAAAACCCATCAGATTCTAGAAAAGGTGATCTTTGCATAGAACACCCCTCAACATAGTTCTCTTGAGCCATGGATCTATACTCAACTTTTCCAAAAATTTCGTTAGGTATTTTAAATTTTTGAAAAAGAAGTTTTTGACTTAAAATGACTTCTCGGGAAGGTTTTAAGCTCAAAAACCTGAGTATACTGCTTTGATACCAATTGTAAAACAGTAGAGTGGGGTGAATACGCTCTCTTTGGTTTTTTAGATGTTTAAAAAACTTTAAGCCACAAAGAACACCAAGTGGTTTATACAAGAACGACCACTATCACAATTACAACAAAAGGTAAATAAATCAAGTAAATGATACCACAATATATACAGGTTCGGGGTGGGGGGTTTATACCATCCGTACGTCCAGTTACGAATCCACGACACTACACTATTCAATAAGTTTAATCCTTTCGGTGGACTATAAACCGTCACAATTTCACTCCATCGATATGCACAAAGATCGGTGCTCACTAAGAAGAGCTACTCTCCATCGGTATTTCGCCCTCGGAAACCACCCTCAAGGACTCATGATTCGACTTAACCACAAAGACCACTAAGACCACAAAGACTTTCCAATGATCTAGGCTTGGTCACCTCAACACAAGACTTCCCATACAATGAAATCGAATGAATAAATGTTTGATTATTCAATCAAGCCCCAACCTAACCTAAAGACTCGATTGTAATAGAAATGGTATATAGAATAAGACCCTCGACACAATCACAAGAGTGGATTAGGTTCTTGTGATTCTTCCCTTGCAAGGCTATGTGTTCTTTCAAAGAATGTTGTTAGGAACACGTTTCAAATATATTTCAAGTCTTGTTCATGTCGAATTAATGTTGCTTAATAGGGCTTTATGTTTTGTTTAATGGTGCGGTCCATTAGAAGCCCATGGACCGCCCATCTTATATTAATCCTTCTAGAAGATATCATGTAAATGTTGCCCTAACACAAAGCCTATAAATAGAAGGCATGGGGCATCATATTTCATGTTGGTTTTTCATGTAAGTGGTGAAAGCCTTGTTGCTTAATCATTCGAATAGTGAAAGCCTCCCATTCTCTCTTATTCTCATCTTATTCTCTTTAGCTTATTAGCTTATTTACTTATTTTCTTATCGTAGCTTATTAGATAGTAGTAGATCGTATTTTAGCTTTCATATTGTGTGTGTGTTTGAGATATTAGTGACCTATAAGTGGTATCATTCGCCTAGGGATAATTAGGATCGTGTTTTTGAGTCATTAGTATCGGTTACTACGTTGGTTTTATAGATTTCATAAGGTTTTTTTGTTCAAACGTTAAACTATTGTTCGTGTTGAAAAGTAGCTTTGATCTTGTTGAAATTTCACAAATCTTCATCGAATTTCATTTGTTATACGTTAACGAGCTTAATCTTCATCAAATCTAGTGATTACTAATCGTTTAAAGTCAAAAACAATCGAGTTTTATTGGTTATTTGGACGATTTGGTGTAATCCGTGTTATTAGCGAATTGGAAAAGTTGATGAAAAGTGAAAATTTTGCTTTCTGAGTGAACTTCGACAACTAAGGGTTTTATCGCAGTTCGAATCAAGATAAGTTAGGGTTTTATCGCAGTTCGAATCAAGAAAAGTTAGGGTTTCATCGCATTTGGCAGATCTTCAGTTATCGGCATTGGGACTCAGTATTGTACTTTCTTGTATAAGAAAGTGAAAATACTTCGACTTGGTTGCTTCTCTTCTCTTGTACAAGAGTTGAGAATTATCGAACTTGGAATTGAGATAAAACTATCGCAATTGCCATAAATTATCGCAGTTTGCTATCTTATCTTATCGCAGTTTGATATTTTATCGCATTTTGCTATAACTTATCGCACTTTAAGATAACATATCCAAATTGTCATTGTTTATTGCACTTTCTAGTTTTATCGCATTTTCTACTATCGATATCGCTATTGAAGCTTATCGCACTTGGTGAACTGTACTTATCGCACTTGGTGAACTATACTTATCGCACTTGGTGAACTATACTTATCGCATTTGGTGAACTGTACTTATCGCACTTCAGTGAACAGTACTTATCGCAGTGGACAAAATCTTCTGATTTCCAAACCAACTTAACATAACTCATCAACACATATCTTAATTATCTTTAAGATCCAGATATGTCTCAACCACCTCACTTCAATTACTACTATCAGCTACAGCAATATCCTCAACAACAGCAATTTCATCCTCAGTATCAACAACAACAAGCATTCGTGCAACATCATCAATTTCTCTCTCCACCACAAGTATCCCCACAACAAATCATGCAACAAAATCAAATGCTGAACAATCCATCCTACTCTAGAGAACCACATTGGTTTAACAAGATGTGTGAGGCAATCAGCAGTCAGCAATCCCAACATGAAGCTGGGAATCAGGACACTCCACCTATGCTGACACCTGGTAACTATGTGCAGTGGGCTAGTAGATTTCTCAGATTCATTGAACTCCGTAAACCCCATGGGAAATATCTTAAGCAAGCCATTGAAGAAGGACCCTTTCCACTTCCAATAAATGTTGTTCCAGGAACTACAGAAAGAGAAGAAACATCAACTCCCATTGCTGTCGCTAACTACACAACTGAACAAACACTGCAACAAGAGGCAAATCAGTTGGCAATGTCTTACATACTTCAGGGGATTCCCAATCCTATTTACCGAAGTATTGATGCTCAAAAGACTGCCAAAGACATGTGGGAACATGTGCATCTTCTAATGGAAGGGAATGAGTTAAATCAAGAAGACCTTGAGTCAAAGCTTTACATGGAATATAACAATTTCATCATGGAACCAGGGGAGACAATTGAATCATACTACCACCGTTTCACTAATGTTGTAAATGACCTCGATCGTCATGACATCAAGTTACCTAAGATTGCTATCAATTCAAAATTTCTGGGTTGCCTTGGACCAGAATGGCAGAAATATGCAACATTTGTCAGGCAAACTAAGAAGATTGGTGAAGTCAAGTATGGACTAATGTATGACTTTCTGAAACAACATCAATCTGAGGTAGATAAGGAAGTTGCAGCACGAGGCGGTTTCATACCAGCACCAACACCTAACTCACTTGCTCTCGTTGCTCAATCCAACTTTCCACTACCAAACCAGGAATTTGGTCAATCATCTTTCCAACCAAGTTTTCAACCACAACCTTCTAACCAAATCATCCCATATGAAGCACCATCACAATACTCTGACAACCAAATGGTTCCATATAACAACTCAGATCCCATGTTGTACTCAAACGCTGATTATGATGAAGAAGAGGATGCATTCAACTCTCTTAATGAAGCATTTGGATTAATTGCTAAGGAATTTGGCAAGTTCACCAAATCCAACAACCGTCTTCGTTCATCTTCCAACACCAGGAATCAAGCTGTTATTAATGATGGCAGAGTGGAAATTCAGAATCGGTCTTCAGGCAGATATGGTTCAGGAAACAGTGGAAACTATGGGTCTCAGAGGTTTCAGTCAGGAGGGAACAGGTTTAATTCTGCAGGGGGTAACAGGAACAGTGTGGGAAATACTCAGAGCAGAAATCAGATGGCTGGGAATGCACAGAAAGGCATTGCAAATACTTCAATCACATGCTACAACTGTGGTGGGAATGGCCACATGGCAAATGCGTGTCCAAAGCCTCGTACTATGGGCAGTGCATATCACAAGGAAGCTCTTCTAATGGCTCTTAAGGATGAGAAAGCAGCAGGAATGGTGACACAGAATGAGCAAAGCTTCATGGCAAATGCTGCATCTGATGATGAAATGGAAGATCTTGAGGCAAATGCTGCAGTAATGCTCATGGCAAACATGCAAGAGATGAACATGTCCGAGACAGGCCCGGTTTATGACACAGACGGTCTATCTCAGGTACCTGATCCACAATGTCTTATACATGAAATTGCTTCACCTTCTGCATCTTCATCTACAAATGACAATTCTGTTCAAAATGATTCATCATTCTCATCTCCATCATATGATCCAATAAACACTGTTGTATCATTTGATGATGATAAAACTGTCGTTTCATTTGATGATCCTATTGAAGATGAAAATTTGGATCATCTTGAACAAAATGATCCTTTGCCTGATCAAGATTCAGAGCTTCAGGCCTTATTAATGACCACCCAATCACAAATTGAAAAATGCAATGAAATCAATAAAAAATTGAAAGAGAAAATTGCATTGTTAACGAAGGACAATGAGTGCTATAAACTACAACTTTCAGGATATCAAAAACAAGAAAAACGTGAAAAAGGTTTTGAGATTGCTTTCCAAAAAGAGTATGTCAAAGTTCAAAATTTAGAACATCAAGTTCGTGAGCTAACCGTTTCTAAGGCTGAGCTTCTCTCTCAACAAGAAAAGGATCAATTTGAATTCAAATTACAAATTAATGCTTTAAATTCTGAGTTGTTAAAAACTCAATATGAGCTTTCAACATCTCAAAATAATCTTCTTGAAGAAAAGCAAGCCTCAAGTAAACGTGTTGACTCATATCTTGAAGAAATTGTCACTTTGGAATCCAAACTTAAATAGTTTCAAACTATTGTCTACAAAAATGGTGAATCCATAACTCAAATTCAAAGGCTATCGGTAAAACCAGTTCCGAAAGGAGTTGGATTTGCTATTGGCAGTGACCAACCACGTTTTCTTTCTAAAGTACTCAACAAAAATCCCAAGTTATACAATGCAGAATTATTACTTGATGATACCTTTCAAAGAGTTGTTGTGCTTGGTAACGATGAACAAGTTGAAATTCTTGAACGTCAAAAAGAACTTGAGAGTCGACCAAAAACTGACAAAGATTTTTCCAGAATTCCTCATGATTATAATGCAAGACGTCAAATCAAATTTGTCCCCTCAAAGGACAAAACAGAACAAACGTTTATTAACACAAACATACATGCTTCTTCTACAAAACTTCCTGTTTCCAAAAATGTTGCACATATCAAGGATTCTTTGACTGAGGACGATGATGTTGATCCAAAATTACCAGAAAGTAAATTATTTCGATATTTTGATACAATTATGGAAGACATATTTTTCTTGGAAAATGAAATTGAGTTTAATTCTCAAATCGAAGTCTCTACTTTTCTTTCCCCAGTCGCGAAAGAAAAGCGAGATATTCTTCAAAAGAAAATTCTGCCTCATGTCAAACATCTGAAGAAATATGCAACACAATGGGAACAAGAATTTTGCACGGAAGTTGAATCTATGAAAAGCATTTTCAAAGAACAGGATGACAAACTTCAAAAACAAAAACATCAAAAGAAAACTTTGAAAAACGAGAATGATCGACTCTTAGAAAAAGTTCTGTGTTATGACGTTGTTTCTGTGATTATGAATTCGCTTTATGAGTCATGCAATGAATTACTTGTGAAAGATCATGCTGTAAATGTTGAGATGTTGCAAATAGAGATAGAAAATTTGGTTAAAGAGAATGAGGATCTTCGACAAATCAACAATGATGTGGAAAACAAAGTTTTTACACTTCAAAAAAGGCTTGATTGGTGTCAAAATCAAAGTGCTGAATTTGAACTAAAATTTCAAAATCTCATAGGATCTTTATCATTTCAAAACAGTCATGTTCCTGAAAATCATAAGGAAACAAAGACTTTCTTAAGACTTAAACTGTTTGAAAATGAAAAGGAACTAGATGAAATTCTTCAAAACAGAAATGACACAGTCCGCCTCAACAGAAAATTAGATTCACAAAATCAAGAATTCCAACACATCATTGTTGATCTGAATAAGAAAATCAGAGTTTTAGACAAAGGCAAAGAAAATGTTCATAAGATTGCCCCAGGGATATATGTAGTAGACAAAGCAATTACCCAAGCATCAGACTCAACCACTAATGCAAACACTTCTACTTCCACAGGACTAGATACTATCTCTAAGGCTAGCAGTTCCAAGAATCCCAAGGAACAACAGAAGAGTAGAGTCAGGAAGTCTAGGAATGGATCATCTAAGTCTTCAGAAGTTAAAGAAAGTAGTTTGAATAACACAGATGTAATGTCAGGAATAGAATCGACCTTAGCTAAGTCTAATTCTAGGAATGATGTAACAAATGTTGAATCTATGAATGATAATGTTGGTGTTTTGGTTGATGCTAGTTGTACTGTTTGTCGTGCTAGTATATTATATGGTGATCATCAAAACTGCATTGCTAAAAATCTGTTGAAACGTAAAAAGAAACGAACTAGTGGCTCTTCCTCTAGGCTCAAAACTGTTGCCAAGTCCATTTTAGGGAAACCACCACTAGTTGTTTCTGAGCTAACCATTGAAACACCCATAGCCAAACCTAAGACAACTAAATCACCTAGTGCATTCATTAGGAAAAAGGCTGAGACTAGTTGGACATGGCAACGTTGGTTACAAAACACTGCAAGCTTTAAATGGGTTCCTAAAATAATTAAACCTTGTGTTTCTAACCCAACGGGTCCAACCGTTATCAATTCTCCACCTGTTTCCAATATTTGTGATGCAGGTGATTCAAATTGTTCTCTGGATTGTTGATAGCGGGTGCTCCCGACACATGACCGGCAACCTCAAGCTTCTCACAAACTTTCTCGCAAAGTTCATTGGAACGGTCACATTCGAGAATGATCACTTCGCAGCAATAATGGGCTATGGAGATTATGTTAATGGGAACATCGAGATCAGTCGTGTATACTATGTTGAAGGCCTTGGTCACAATTTATTCTCAGTGGGACAATTCTGTGACGGAGATTTAGAAGTAGCATTTAGGGAGAAGACTTGCTTCATTCGTGATCTTCAAGGAAATGATTTGAAGAAAGGAAGACGCGGAACCAGTCTATACACCATATCCTTTGAAGGCATGACAGCTTCATCCCCTATCTGTTTACTCTCCAAAGCTGACTGACCTTGCAAGACAAAGGCTTGGTTATGGCATAAAAGATTGTCTCATCTTAATTTCAAAACCATGACTGACCTTGCAAGACATAAATTGGTGGACGGATTACCCAAATTCAGATATGCCAAAGATCATTTGTGTTCTGCATGTGAACAAGGGAAAAGTCACCATGCTCACTTTCCTCCCAAAACAGAACACAGCACAGATCATGTCCTCCAGCTGCTACATATGGATTTGTGTGGTCCAATGCGGGTTCAAACTATAAATGGGAAAAGGTACATTTTGGTCATTGTAGATGACTACTCACGATGGACATGGGTCTACTTTCTTCAGACAAAAGATCAAGTTCCTTCAATGGTCATCACGTTTCTCACAAAGATTCAAGTTCAAGTCCGTAACACCGTCAGAATTATTCTAACAGACAATGGTACTGAATTTAAGAATCAAACCCTTCGGGAATACACTGAAAAGCATGGGATTGTTCATCAATATTCAATTGCTCGCACTCCCGAACAGAATGGTGTAGTTGAAAGACGAAACCGTACGCTTGTGGAAGCAGCTAGAACAATGTTGATCAATGCTCAATTACCAGATTACCTTTGGGCTGAAGCTGTTAATACTGCATGTTATACCCAGAACCGCGACATGATCAACAGACGACACAACAAAACTCCATGTGAGCTTATTCAAGGCAGAAAACCAAATATCAACTACTTTCATGTCTTTAAAGCATCGTGTTACCCGAAGAATGATAGAGATGATCTTGGTAAACTTAAGGCTAAAGCAGATATTGGGATATTCGTTGGCTACTGTGAGAATTCTAAGGGATACAGAATTTGGAATCGTCGGACCGGGGAAATTCAAGAGACTATACACGCCAATTTTGATGAACTCACGGAAATGGCTTCTAAGCAAGACCGCTTAGAACCCGAACATAACCGTCTAAACTTCCCTGAATCTTCGGCTGCACCTTTACCTTTTAACAGGAAAGATCTGGAAGATTTGTTTGCACCAATGTTTGATGAAGTTTGTGTTAATAGTGCATCAGATGCTTCCACCAGTTCCGCTGCTCAACAAGTCTCAAATCAAGCACCTGATCAGTCTGCAACTACTTCTACAGCAGTTGATAACGATGCACCTCAACCTGAACCCTCATCATCCATGGTTCAATCACCTCCACCTGCAGTTGAAGATCCTTCCCCCACTTCTAACCAAGTTCCCACACCTTCTGATTATGACGGGAATGCATTTTTCAATCCATTTGCTCCACCACCAACCATTCCAGAAATAGGAGAATCATCCTCGAGCAACATGGACCCGTCATCTCATCAAAACAACATTCAACATTTTCCTTCCACCCACAAATGGACAAGAGATCATCCTTTGGTTAATATAATTGGAAATCCTAACAATCCAGTCATCACAAGACAAAAACTTCACTCAGATAGTGAACACTGCATGTATGCACTCACTGTCTGTCAATCTGAATCTAAAAACATCAAAGAAGCCCTTACATATGACAACTGGATTGAATCCATGCAAGAAGAGCTGGAACAATTCAAACGTTTGGAAGTTTGGGAACTAGTTGAAAGACCAGATGGAGTTTATGTTGTTGGATTGAAATGGATTTGGAAGAACAAGCTGGATGCAGATGGTACAGTGATTCGTAACAAGTCCCGACTGGTAGCAAAAGGGTACAGCCAAGAAGAGGGTATTGACTTCGAGGAATCGTTTGCTCCAGTGGCTCGGATTGAGGCAGTTCAAATGTTTCTGGCATATGCAGCCCACAAGAACATCACAGTCTATCAGATGGATGTAAAAACGGCATTTCTCAATGGACAACTCCGCGAAGAAGTGTACGTGTCACAACCAGAAGGCTTCGTGGACCCAGATCATCCTAACCATGTATATCGGCTTAAGAAAGCCCTATACGGCCTTAAACAAGCCCCGAGGGCGTGGTACGATAAACTGTCTGCATTTCTCCTTGCTAATCATTTTACCATTGGAACTGTTGACCCGACTTTATTTATACAGACACACGGGGAAGACATTCTCATTGTTCAAATTTACGTAGATGATATTATTTTTTGTTCAACCAATAAAAAATATTCAAACGCTTTTTCTAAATTGATGAAACAAAACTTTGAGATGTCTATGATGGGTGAACTTAAATTCTTTCTAGGATTGCAAGTTCATCAGTCTCCCCGTGGTATATTTCTAAGTCAGTCAAAATATGCTCAGGAAATCCTGAAAAAGCATGGTATGACCAGCTGTGACACCTATAATACCCCAATGTCCTCCTTATCCCCAAAGCTAGATGCTGACATACATGGGACACCCATTGATCCTACGAAGTATCGTAGTATGATTGGCTCGATCATGTATCTCACGGCTAGCAGACCGGATGTTGTATTTGCCACATATCTTTGCTCCCGATATCAGTCTAGACCGACTGAATGGCATTTGTCAGCCGTTAAAAGAATCCTTAGATACATAAAGGGAACCATTAATTTGGGAATCTGGTATCCAAAGGATTCTGGGTTTGAACTTGTTGCATTTTCAGATGCTGACCATGCAGGATGCTTAGACACACGCAAGAGTACATCAGGGGGAGTTCAATTCTTGGGTGATAAGCTCGTCTCTTGGCAATCAAAGAAACAAGACTGCACCTCACTGTCTTCAACAGAATCCGAATATGTAGCCATGTCTGCCTGTTGTGCTCAAGTCATCTGGATGAGATCACAACTGATGGACTACGGATACATATTCAACAAGATTCCTATGTACTGTGATTCCAAGAGTGCCATTGCTATTTCATGCAACACCGTGCAGCATTCCAAATCAAAGCATATTGATCTCCGGTACCATTTCATCAAGGAACACGTGGAAAAGGGTACTGTTAAATTATATTTTGTGGGAACTGAACACCAACTGGCGGATCTGTTCACAAAAGCCTTGCCTCATGCAAGATTTGTGGATCTGGTTCCCCGGATTGGTATGAGATGTTTGACGCCAAATGATTTGGAAAAGTTTCTTAAAAACAATTAACAACGTCAATCATCTCCAAACTATCTTTGTAAATATATATAAAATAATAAAAAAAAAAAGCAAGTATAAACCCTTATCCAACACGTTGTTTATCTTACAATGTCTCAAATTATTTTTGAACACGTGTTGAGGGGGAGATAATTTTTACCACAATTTTCAAAATTGTACTTGCATACTTTCAGAAATTGTTGCTTCACAAAGTTTGGTGATAAGATTTAAAGATGGAAAAAGTTATGTGCCTTAAATGAAATATTTGAGACTTAGAGTTAGTCACATGATGGTGGTTTAGGACTTAGCATACAAAGAATCAAGGTTAGGGGACTAAAGTTGTCAAGATTGCAAAAGTGATTAAATAGATATAAAAAGTCAAAAAAATATCCAAACGCAGTTAATACTTCAACTGTTCTTTTCACCTAACGTAATTAATACTTCACCCACCATCATCAACGGACGACACTCATTCTGCATATCCGATCAAGATCTTTGAATTTTGTGAGTGTTTTTGTGCTTAATATGTCATTATTAAAGATGGTTTTTAACAGAATCATGATCCAACGGCTAGAACGATCAGAATTATGATGTTTAGTTCTAGGGTTTTGCGTAAAATTGGGGATTTATGATTAAGAGTGTTTGTGTTGTAAATAATTGTACGATAATGCTTATACATTGTTTATGAACCTATATTGCATGCTTAATTACTCCCAGTAACTACAAATTGTTCTAATTGGATTTTAGGGTTTAAGCGTCAATTTGGGGAAAACTTTGTTTATGTGTTATTGTGTAAATTGTTTCTTGGAATGTTGTTGTTTGATGTTTAATTGAACGTTGGCATGCTTGGATTGTACCCAGAAACACATTAAGTGAAATTATTAAGTTTAAGGGTTTATGAAGAACCGAACTCGAGCATTTGATTTTTGCGTTTTTGTGGTTCGTTTGTGTTATAACTTAGCCAGAATGCTCAAAATAGTCATAAAAATTGTTTGTGATAATCTTGTGGTTACAAATCATAAGTTATAATGAATCACGATAAGATCTAGTGACTGTTCATCGTCAATATTATCGTAAACTCTTGTACAAGAGTTTATCGAAGTTGCCCAAAATTATCGCAGTTGGATAATTATCTTGATTGACAAATTATCGCAGTTGGGATGATTATCGCAGTTGGATAATTATCGCAGTTGGGATGATTATCGCAGTTGGATAAATATCGCAGTTGGATACTTATCTTGATTGGGATACTTATCCTGATGGGATAATTATCGCAGTTGACATAATTATCGCAGTTGACATAATTACGCAGTTGTGATCTGATATAGAATTTGATCAATTTCCTTATTAATCTTTTTATACTTATGAAATTAATCAAATTTTATAGAATTGGCTAACTCTTGATAAATTCTTTGACAAGCATGAAACAACCATCAAATGCAATAGGAGCCATGTGTTGTTCTAAAGCAACAATTCTAACAAACATGCATTCTGTATATTTGTATATGATTGTTGATTCAGAAACACATCAATGGCAACTTCACAACAACAACCTTCCTGTCTCACCAAAAATGAAGTCTTTCCTCATGGGTATTCTCTGGAAATTGGAAAGACAATTCACGTGTAGAACTGACAAGATCAAGTGCTCTGACTCAAGTTGCAGATTGCAGTGGAGATTCCAAAGTTCATAAGTGCAGGGATCTTCTTGATAGCTCGGACACCTTCCAGAACTATACATTCATCAATTATGATACCTTCACAAGAAGCAATGATACAATATTTCACTTGTACACGGGATCGTAAAAAACTCAGAGTCACACCTGCCACACTCCGTAAGCCTTAAACTTCCAGATGCACCTAAAACTTCTAACCAATTCACCCGACACCTTCAGAATCTGAAATCATGCAATTCTGGTAAACATTGGTTATGATGTTCACCAGATACTCCATTAACCACAATCTCCAAAGTCAATGCTAGATACATTCCTCAACCTTGGAGAACTATCTTCTTCATTATAACCCATTCCATATCTGGAAGAGATAGTGGTTTGAGCATCCAAGACTTTCTCATCTCAAGTCTTATGGGATTTATGAACCAGGACCAATTGACTTTGCTGCTCTCATTTGGGAAGACATAATGTACCTAATGCGAAAAACCTTCAAGAAAGTTCCATTTGTACGATACACCAAGGTTCTCATTAGCTATCTACTTGATCAACATCAAGACCTTGATAAGCGTCCTACTGATCAAGAGGTTCATGAATACATAATGGATAAAACATTAAGCAAAGTCTACTTTCAAAAGAAAGCACGCGCAAACAAGGTGCACGATTGCCAGAATTTCTAATGACTAATGAGGTAAAAAACTAAAGCATATCTTGATTACGACAAGGCATTCGTGAACGTCGTGTGGGTCTTGCTAATTGGTTGAAGAATTCAGGATCTTCTAAGACTCGTTCTCGAAGTAAGACTAAGACGGTATGCATCAAGTGTCTCCGAACCAAAGAAACCACATCCTCGAACTACTGTCATCAGAGGAGAGTACCAAGCAAACCCAACCAAACCTGAACCGAGTAGATCATTGATGAAGATACTGAGTCTGCTTCTGAATCATCTGAATCTGAAGAGAACCTGTCTTTATGACTGTTGAAGAGGCAGAACTTCATAATAAGATCTCTCAGGAAATGCACAAAAGCAAGTCTCAAGTCATTAAAGGAAGATGAAGAGAAAGGGCAAGGAAAGTATTGGAGCAAAGATGGAGTATAGAGAACACATGAGTTGAGATCCGAAACTGTTCATGAAGTTGCTTCAACCCAAGTTAATCCGGTTAATCAACCGGATGATCTGGAGCTGCAACAACCAAGATTCAACCGATACGATTAATCAACTCGATAAGGCTGAATCGGTCTCTTCTCAGCAAACAAGCTCGGTTAATCAACCCGACTTGGGAGCACAGATCAGGAGGAGAGGAAAAGGATCGGAAAGCAACATTGTTTTATCTGACAAGAAATCTCTGATTCTATGTTTGACGACAATCAAGGAGGACAACCACGTAACGATGATTATACAGAATATTGAACATTGAAGAAGAAAGGGACTTCTGGAGATAAAACAACTAAAGCTGCATGGATCTTGAGGAACAGCAAGACAATGGAAGTAGAAAGAAAATGTAAGGAGGATGCTCAAGCTGACTTGGAAGCAGATAGCTACATACTTTCTCACACTCCAACACTCCTCCTTCCCCTTCCAAAGGACACAACTAAATCTAATGATACAATTCCCAACTGAACTTGCTATGGTCGTAGTAACCCTCAACAGCAACAGAACAACACAGTTCAGTCCTCACCTGTTTCATCACCTAAGACACCTCCTGGGTCACCTCCTGAATCCTACACCTCCACCTCACCTCAAAGGACTCAACAACTAAATCTGATGAACCAATTCTTCACTAACTCCATCATCTTCAAATCTTCATCACCCAAATCAAAAGCAGCTATTTCTGAGAAAATTCAAAGGCTTACAAAGGAAAAGTAAAAGAAGAATTGTCCATGTCACAAAAGTTGAAGTTGTGTCTCCTGCAGCAAAGAAACTTAAACAAGCAGTAAAGAGAGCACAAGCACAAAGAGACAAACAAGCAACAACAAAATTGGCTGAAATGGAAAGTTTAGTCAAGAACT
Source organism: Artemisia tridentata subsp. tridentata (assembly GCA_021014915.2). Lineage (NCBI taxonomy): Eukaryota > Viridiplantae > Streptophyta > Magnoliopsida > Asterales > Asteraceae > Artemisia > Artemisia tridentata. The sequence continues at coordinate 162,261,689 of CP139503.1, forward strand.
TGTCTCAGTAAGTGGAGGAGATGCAGGAAAGTAAGAAGAAGATAGATGAATTCCTTGGTTTTAATATCAAAGATCATATCACACGTAAGACAAGGCATTTTGTCAAGCAATATTTTCCTGACCTTCAGCAAAATATAAATGAGCACATTGATTCACAACTTGAAGACAAAATCAAAGAAGTCGTCTCATCTTCTTCCCAAACCAAACCGCTTCAAGATCTCACCACTGAAGAAATCGAGCTTGTGCTTCTCGACAGACTCTTTGATATCACCTCTCCTTCTCAAGAAGAAATCAACCTGATCGCGGCTCTTCAAGCACACATTGAGAAAAACCGTGCAAGGTAGCTGCTGAAAAGGGAAACGCATTCGAGAGGATGACGAGGAAGATCAAGACCCGAACCCCGAACATAAGAAACACAAAAGCGGGTCTGGGATTCCTATTCAGGAGCCAACTGGAAAAACAACATCATCTCTACCTCCAAAACATCAATCATCTGGTCCTACTGAAACCGAACATCAATATGAGCATTTCACGGCTGAAGATGTGGAATTTCAGCCGCAAGACGATCAACGTAATCACCACCGTCACCACCAAAACCAAAGCCCTCCAAATCCAAGTCAACACGCAGCAAGAAGTCATCTAATGAACCAGCTGTTATCACCTGGCTTGATAATGATAAGGATGAGCTAGGGAATGAATGGTTTGATCATCTGGCAAGTGCTCAGATTCCGACTGAAGAAGCTTCCCGAGTTGAAGACAGCACGTTTGCTGTTACTCAAGAGATCAAAAGAAGTCTTAACATAAAGAAGATGACCAAACGAGAACTTCGACGGATCAAGAACGATGCCTTCATTCTTCTGAAAGATAAATCCAACAGTGCAGCCGAACTTGAATATCATCTTGAAAACATTGCACGCGCAATGTCAAGTGACTTCGACTGGGCTAATCCAGACGTAGTCAGGGGAGTTGGCAAGAACCGTCCTTACATCACTGATTGGACTAAGCCGCTTCCCGTGATACGAAGATCTCACCACTCAGAAATTCCCTTCCAATTTTTCTTCAATAACGATCTGGAACTTCTCAAGAACGGAGCACAAGGGAAGACAAAGTATGCTACGTCAATTACTTTCACACCAGCTGCTCACTATACACAGTCAGCTATTGAAGAAGAAGCTATTAACAGACATCTGTTTGTTAAAGAGCTCGTGAAATATGATCGTGATGCAGAGTTGGGGATTCATCACTGGTATTCGAAACGACAAAGCTGGTACAAGTACAAACTTGCTCTCCAGAAATCACGGGAACCAGTTTACAGTGATCTCAAAATAGTGGCCGTTACCAGTGTGAGCGGATCCAGAAGGTGTGATTATATATTTCTCGAAGAGATCACAGTAAAAAGAATTGACAACAATCTCTACACATTCTCTGAGGCTGATCTTCCTGATTTGAACCTGAATGATATCGAAGACATGTATCTGATGAAAGTCCAAGGCAAACTGCAACATCTGACAAACGAGCTTCGATATGCACTCAGTACCTCTCTATGTACTACATCAGGAGAACAATCATCAAAGAACGAGTAGAGGATCTCCAGCTAGGTGTCGAAAGTTATCAGACGAAGCTAAACCTTGTTGAACCGCAATTCCTACTCAACAGCAAAAAGGACCCTCAATACACCATGCTACATAGTCCGGTCTTTGGGTTCGTTTACAGAAGTACAACGGATTTCCACCGTTTCATGGCGTTCAATGAAATTCATAAGTTCTGTGACGATACCTTAAAGAGTGTACGTGATGGGTTAGCTAATCGGGTTCAAGATTCAGCGTTAGGAAAATCAAGAAGATGGAATTCTAAGGAGGTGCGACAAGTTAAGGAGTTTGTTCGGAAGATTGAAGAAAGGTTATATCATCGTGATCAGATAAGGAGGTTAGAAAGTTATGTTGGGGGTCGTCCACCTTTCGCTATCAGACTATTTCAGCGGACAGACCCAGTATTCTCAACTTTTGGCAGAGGCGGTTGATGTAAGAATATATTCTCATATTACATAATTCTTATATATTATTCTTTCCATATTGGCCTGTGCATTACGGCTTGTGCACACATAACAGTGTACAACCCGGACCTCAAAGAAGGACCCTGAGGTACGCTTTCAGTGCCTCAATCCTAAAAAGGAGCGAAAGCTTCTTACTTATGAGCATAATTGAAACCAGAATGTTTTTTAAAGTTTTTCAACATTTCTGCTCATAAGGACAAGTATTCCCTTGTTAAGGGGAGTATTTGAAAATATAATCTTTGTTCAAAGTAATAAAATGTTCTTGAAATTCTTCCCTAAAACTCAAAAACAGCATATTTTAATCATAAACGTTTTCCAAAAACATCATGAGTATGCTATTTTTGAGGGGGAGAAGTAAAAGATGATTAAAATATGATGTCTCATTTGCTGGAATCTCGTGTGCTCAAACTCAGAATTGACCCTCGAATTGACGATAGGAAAAGTCAGTAGTCGAAAGGACATGTCCCGAACGGGTAATAATTTTAAGCCAGTTTAACTGGTGATGTAAGCGTGTCTCGCAAACGACGTGTATGAGTAGAATGTACCGATTTCGAGAGATAATCTTTGAATCTGATCTGGACGGGTAATAATTTCAAGCCAGTTTAACTGGTGATGTAAGCGTGTCTCGCAACGATCAGGTTCATTGAAAGTCAATCAATTCAAAAGTGCCTACTCTTTCCGGCATGTGCAAATTTCAAATTTATTACCTATGCGCACATGTTAAGGGGGAGTCTTTCTGAAAATCATCAAACTCTCAAGGTGTCAACAAAATGTCTTTACAAATTATCGACACTTTGAGAGATTTTCAATAGTTTTTGGTTTTATGGCATCATTAGGATAGTCATGGAGTTATAAGGTGACTAAGGTTAGGGAAAATCGTCCTATGATCCGCCAGAACCGGAGGATCTACCCAAGGACAATACCAATAGTTTAGAACTAGAAAGTCCTAGGTATGATATAAAAAGGAGAAAATGAATGAACGGAGAAAGAAGGGGTTGAAGAATTAAAAAGAAAAGCAAAGAAAAGGGTGAAAAGAAATAGCCCTCCATTTGTTCAACCTTAGGGCAGACATCGGGTTCAATTCATAATCTACTGGTTGATGAGCATCACCGGTATTAAAGACTAAAGACGTCATGGACCCAGTGACGCACTAATAAACCTTCTAAGCCACTCAAGTGTCTCTCAAAAGACATTTGTTTCATTCACACGGAGAACCCTTCATAATCTATTGACGTCTCATTACGAGAGTGTTGATATTGAAAAAGGAGGCAATCTGCTCCACGCCTCCGACGACCAAACAAATGTGCACTAATTGAGTCTAGAGCCATGAGATTCATAAAAGATCTCTTAGGTACACTTAGTATTACTCTGTTGTTCTACATCATGGGTAGCAGATGTAAAATTAAGAAAGTGTCCTTCACAGATCTTAGCAATCTACCGAGAACATTCATGAGAGAAGTCACAATTGTGATTATCAATGATTGAATGGAAATCCTGCCAGAGCAACATCAAACAACTCTGACAGCAGGTCACTTCGGTAACTCCTTGTGGGTTACGCTTAGTGTTTGCTCCAAACGGTCTACAGTCGTGGGGTGATCTCCAGCGACTCACTGAATCGTGGGTGCACTTCGGTGTGTCCGTGTTATCCCTTTCGGGGGAATCCGGTTCAGAACGGTCTGGGTTAGGATTTGAGAAAGTCTTCACACTATGCTGGTGACGATCTCAAGTCTGAGCCTGTAAGTACCGGTTGGTTCGTGCTGATGCTGCTGCTGCTGCTGAGGAGCTGGAGTTCGACCATCAAGACTCCATCATGTTCATATCTTGAAGAAATGTTCTCTCAAAGACTCAATAACATCAAAAGTTCAACATATGATACAGTAAAGTCAAAAGTTCAAGCACTTCAACCTTTCTCAAGTTTTTAAGATTGAAAAGTGAGAACATGTTGCAGAAAACAAGTCAAAGACATATGAACATGATGGAGAAGAAGACGTTGGAGATTGGCAGATCGAGACAACATCATATCATCTTAAGAACAAGAACAAAGAAACAAAGATTATAAAGACGTCAGAAGCCAAAGAAGCAAAGAAGACGTCAAGCAACATTGATGATCAAGACTTAGGGGGAGATTGTTAGGAACACGTTTCAAATATATTTCAAGTCTTGTTCATGTCGAATTAATGTTGCTTAATAGGGCTTTATGTTTGGTTTAATGGTGCGGTCCATTAGAAGCCCATGGACCACCCATCTTATATTAATCCTTCTAGAAGATATCATGTAAATGTTGCCCTAACACAAAGCCTATAAATAGAAGGCATGGGGCATCATATTTCATGTTGGTTTTTCATGTAAGTGGCGAAAGCCTTGTTGCTTAATCATTCGAATAGTGAAAGCCTCCCATTCTCTCTGATTCTCATCTTATTCTCTTTAGCTTATTTGCTTATTTACTTATCTTCTTATCGTAGCTTATTAGATAGTAGTAGATCGTATTTTAGCTTTCATATTGTGTGTGTGTTTGAGATATTAGTGACCTATAAATGTTATGTGAAAGATTAAGAACACAAGATAGAATTAGAGGATTGAGAGAAAAGAATTTAGAGAGAAAGAATAATGGCAAGGGGTGAGGAATACGAGAGCCAAGGTGGGGGTATTTATAGGCCAAAACCCAAAGGTGAGAAAAATTTACTGAGGCTGGCGTGCTACTGGCGTGTCGGAGCGCCAGCGATGCGCCAGGCTACCTGAAAGTTTTTCTCATTTGGGTCTTGGTCTTTTAAATACCCAACCTTGCTAAACCCCCAATTGTACTTCACATATTTAGACCTTTACATTATTCATCCTCAAGTTCTACCAACTCAAATAGCAATCTGGTAAAAATCATTTGTGAAGTGTTTAAGTGAAAACCAATTATCAAAGAGAGAATAGTAGAAGGGATAATTGGATAGGGGTAGTTTAAGTATTCCTCACATGGCATAGAAAATAGAGAAAGAACATGCCATGGAATATTCCTTTGCTTGGAAAGGAAGTGTGTATGTTAGAGATAGAGAGAAGGAAGAATTTGAATTTGAAATTCAAATTGTGTAAAAGGGAAGTGAGAGAGTGATGTTTGGTTGAGAAGGAACCATGGTTGAGTTAGATGAGAGAGCATGGTTGGGTTAGAAGAGAATATTCCAAGGATATGCTCAAATTAGAGAGGAGGGTGAGATGAAGGGTTCAGATGAGTTTGAGTGAGTTGGAATGATGTGATGGAAGGGAGCCTAAGGTTGCATTTCAAATTTGAATTTGAATGTGAGAGTGGGAGGAAGAGATAAGGTTGTGTATGAGTTAGATTGGATGTGAAAGTGATTTGATGGGGAACCTAAGAGGAGGATTCAAATTTGAAATGTGAGGAGAGGTAGAGAGTGAGGGAGGTTGTATGTGAGGGAGTGAGTTGTATGTGTGTAAGAGTGAGTTGGATAAGGATGTGATGTTGAGGTGATGGGGAGGCTTTGGCTTGGATTCAAAATTTGAATTTTCAATGTTGGAGTAGTAGGAAAGGGAGGTGGTTTGTGGTGAAGGTTTATTTGTGTTTTGAATAAAGGGTAGGATGACAAAGATGATGAGGTGGTGAAATCTAAGTGGTTGGATTGGAATGTGGTTAAGAGAATGTTTGGAAGATATGGTGTCAGAATGTAGGGGACAAGAAGTACATGCAAGTATAAGGAATATTAGGGAATGTTGGGGATAAGATTTGGGAGGAATTTGAAATGGTTGGAGGATTGGTTTGGTGTAGAGATTAATCAAAGGGGTGATTAAGGCTTAATTATTTTGTCATTAAGGAAGAAAAGAATTGACAAAGATGATTATAGGTTGTGTGTTTGATGAGAAATTCAAAGGTTACTTATACTTTCAAGTAACTCAACGTCGAGTATTCATAATCTCATAATACGTGAATTTCTATGACTAGACGTAATTAATAATCATCTTGATACAAACAATCTAAGTGCTTTGCATCATTGTAAAGCATATCCCATAACTGGAAAGGATGCGTTTACGCAAAGGGACATTTGACTTAGTTTGACCAATACGGGAGTAAACCCATTAAGTGATTAGAGAAGATGTAAACACAGATTAGGGTAATATGAATACTTTCACTTGATGTCACATGAAATATATAAGTCCCCTAGGTTTAGAAAAGCCTTGGCTAGAGGCGTTTATCAAAATACTTGAATTAGCGTTTTGCCAAAAATGGGAGGTTGTAAATTTGGATCCCTCTAATTCTAATACTCGTTTCAAGTGTTCCCAATGAAGCACATAACATATTCATACATGTATTGAAAGATCCACATTTGTCAGGTAAGAGGAAAGTCAACTTTCAAAATTCGTCCCGACCTTAACAGAAGGCTGGTGCGCTGATGGCGCGTCGGAGCGCTGGCAGCGCGCCAGGCCCAGTTATTGGGTCAGTAGAATTTTGGCTGTAGTTTGTAATTTTACGTGTTGCGAAAGTTTATTTGTCATCATTAAAACATGAGAAGACCTAATTAATGTTGCCCCAACAATAAGTTAACAATATATGATTCAATCATCTTGAATCTTAAGCATTCGATAACAAGTCAGTGCAGCTAAACCATACCAATTCATATATAGAAAACGCTTAACATGTCAACAACCAACATCAAGTTAGCATCAGCACGTCTCAAAGATAGTTTAACAACTAAGCTACTAACTTACCTAAGCTAGTTATGACTAAATCGCTAATCATAACCTTTGGTCCAAGCTTGCTTGGCCTTACTCCCTATTCCCTTAACATATTAATATCATGATTCACCAAATTCATAAAAGATATTCATTAACAAATTATAACCGAGTTACTGACCTCAAATGATGGCTAATCGACAAAGAATGTCAAACACCAACATCTTTTGATTCCTAAATAAGGATCACTAACCACATTAAGCATTTCTCCAATGCATAACAAAATAAAGAGTTTAGCACTACCTATTAACATACCTAAATCACCTCTTAATATGCATATGATCATTATGATGATCATATGTGAAAAAACCCAAAATTATGAATTTAAACATGGAACATAAAAAGGGATTTAACCGTTATTAACCTTACTTTATAATTATGGTTTAAAACCTTGTTTACCCAAAACTCCCAAATTTGTCTCATGAACCCTAACTTTTAGATTATGAAATCCAACAAGTATTGGGAATTAATGGTACCTATGGACTATGTTCTTGGATTGGAACACCAAATTATACCCAATTGCTCACTGGAGATAGTCTTCTTATTTCCCACTCTTTTAACCACCCGACACACACACACAACATTTCTGGAATGTTGCGGAAATGTAGGGAAATGTTTTATTTAATAAAATTTTGGTATATCTATCCCTAATGGAATATGAGACTTAGGGGCTGTTTGATAAAAAATATGATTTAGTGCTGAATGAATCAAAGCTGCTGAATGATTCTAAGATGCTGAGTGAACCTGATTCTGAGTGAAAATGATTGTTTGATGTTTGTTCTGAATGAGCAATCTGAGTTGCCTGAAATTACCAATTTAACCTTCTATGTGATTTTGTATTGAACAAAATAAACCTTTTGATAAAAAAGTTATTAACTCAATCACCCACAAGCTTTTTACTTATGCAGCATACTTTCAATATTTCTTTGAACCGTTCAACTACCATGAGACTTAAGTATAAAAGGTGACTATGGCCACTAATATTATAGTTTATGTGCCACATGTTCCATACTCTCAAAGGAAGCCACGTTTTGAAACATTAAACTCATTCTCAAGTCACAACTACTATTTACTTGACTTCCCCAAAACATATCTTTACCTCAAACCCCAAAATCTTCACTGCCCAACAACAACAACCTTAATTAACAGCCATGGCAGCTTCCAAGCTCCATACTTTCCTCTTCTTTTCAATCTTTCTTGGCCTTGTTTTCACTTTAGTTCAATCCGATGTTGGTGTTGTCGAAGATGAATCCTCTGTTGTTGTTGGATCCCTCTAAGACTGCTTTGGTGGACGATGGTGGTGGTGGTAATGACAGATCTCGTGGATGGTGGTGTTAACTGTGTATCTTGTGGGTGATTGTGGTGGTGACGACGGTGGTTGTTATGGTGTTCGAGTACCATAACAAGGAGAGGATAAAATAGGGACAAGTGGGAAACTGAATGATTTTGCATTCATTTGGCCCTGCACGATGCAGAAGGTTTCTAATTGGTTCAGCGCCATTTATAATTTTATCAAACACAAACTGCACTGACAGATTCAATTATTCTCCTCTTAATGGTCTAGTTCAAAGGCTATCAAACACACCCTAATGGAATATTTAGTTCCCTCAAGTCTCATTCCTAAGACTTTGGCCACTTTTAACTTTCTATACACATATAACTTAACACTTGACTTTTAACTTAAAACTTATTAACTAACTAATTATAAAAGGTTTTCAAACACATATATATCATAGTCAAACTTATACAAAATCATTTTAATAATAAAATACTTAACTGGTTTCGAGATGTAACAAAATACCTGGAGGAAGTTCGTTCTCTAAGGGAGTGACGAGGAGAAGGTGAAGGAAACTTCCTAATGCTCTATGGGATGGGGATATTTTTGTTATTTTATGATTTTTATGAAAGCTGTGAATTCTCAGGGATATAGGAAACTACTTAGGGACAATCTACCTAGACATCAAACAAACTAACAACAACTCAATCTAATGCAAACACGAGGAACAATCCTAAATATGGCATCCTTGACTTGTTTAATCAAAGTATACTACCTATGGATAGACAAAGGCAAGGGCCGGATCAACTTAACCTAACCTAAACTACATATGCAATTCACACAGTTCCCAATTCAAGTAAACCAAATCTCGGGGCATTCCAAAGTGGTTATCCTAGCACAAGAACTAGCCTAAGCATGCAATTGTTAGCACAAGTGTCACAACTAGCTTAGGTTCGCTAATTGGTCAATAGTCAAACCAAGTTTAAAGCAAATCTGGATTAATTGGATATATCTGGATTATTAAATTTATAAGACTTAAACCAAATTGTTTCCATAGATATGGGTTAGATCTAGGTACCAGGTAAATGATTTAATTGCAAAGAATAATGGCCATAAACTTTAAAGCAAGAAATCATGCATTCAACATCGATAACAAAACAAACAACTTGCATGCACCAAGGTATCAAAAGTTGTTAATTCATCCTAATTTAGGTTTCATGCATCTTAAGTAGTTACTAACAAGTTTAGCTGAGAATATTAAAGATGATCACACAAATAAACAAGGAAAACATGATAAAAGAAGACATAATCAATAAAACAAATGATTGAATTGAATAACAAGTTTTAATAGGATGATTACCTGATGTTCGGTTGATTAAAAAGCAATAAAATTTATGAAAACCTTCCACAATAACTTTAAAATTCGTCTCTAAACCCTAACTCTAGAATGTTATATGAAAATAAGGAAACCCTAGGCTCGTATATATAGATTTTGGGGGTTAGATGGCATTAGTGGGTACCTAGAAGACGTCATAGGTCGATTAGGATTTTATGTCGGTCCAATAACCATATGGCAATACAGCGCCAGGGTTAGTCTTGGACGACACAACACTTATATTTTCTAGGAGTGACGGTGCCTGAATAACTTGTGACTGCGTTAGGTCATTTATGCAAAATAACAAACTTCTCTATAATGGCCGTCTCTTTATGCCAGACTGTGCCTGTTGGCCATCTTTTGTAAATGGTCGTATGGTACATGCCAGACGGCGTCAGGCCTCACGTATAAAAGTGTAAAATCTTCATTTCTTTCATCTTTTAGCCGATTTTGAGTATATCTTTGATTTTAAATCCGAAATCACCGACAACATGCATTTACCAATATTTTAACAAGTAAACAAGGAAAACCAACTAAAAACCATGTAAAAGTTATAAAATGCCCCAAAAATTAGTGCATTTTGGGCCTTATCGTATATCTTGACAACATGTAATAAATCTTCGTCGTTTTCATCACTAAGCTGGTTTGCATGTTCGACAATAGCGTTAAACTTTCCTCACACAAGGTTTGAGGTTGCCCACTTCATGGTTAACATATGTGTGGTACGCGTGATGCATCTCTTACCCATTGCTTGCTTATTGTATTCCAGAATAATTTTGTACCAAAGCATTTATGAATGTTGGTCGGTGCCCACGTTCTGGTCCTCAGATATTTGTACCCAACTTTTTGCCTGAAATAGTTATTTGTGTTGAGTCCTAGGCGTATGCGTGTATCAATTTTCTTGAGGTGAGCCACGGGCTTTTGTTGGGTGAGGACGACCCGATTTCTTTAGTATTTTTTGTTTGGGTTTGTTGGAATTGTAATTGGTTTTGTTGGAATTATTGTTGAAGTTGCAATTGGTTCCAAAGTTGGTATGAGGTACATAATGGTGGAAGTTGGTTTGAGTTTGACATAATTGAGTTTGTGGATATTAGTGTGTTGGAATTTGACGAAGATGAAGAACTGGGTAGTGGATTTTGCGAGTTGTTGTGCATTTATCGAATCCACTCATTGTTGGTATTTACTAGCCCAACGGCTATATTTTGGACCAATAAATATTTTACCCATTTTTTTCCGTTGCATCCAAAAAAAAAAAAAAAAAGTCGTATAAACTCACGCCATAGCCATGGCGCAATCACCAATGGTGCTAGTGCCGATAACATGGTGCAGCGTCACAGGTTAAAGAATTGCCTATAATGCTGCTCTTGGTCATTTTGTCATAACTCTCATAAAGCTTTGTGGTTGACAATACAAAATTGACGTTGTTGAATTTGTCTTCTCCAAGCTCATCTCGACGTTCTGTCATTCAGGCTCAAGCCTTTCAAGCTTTTACCAGTTCTTTTAGTTTAATTGGTTAACTAGAATGCGTGTACGTGATGTTGATGTAAACATCAAATTTCAGTATGTCCAAAGTTACATTTGCTTAACACGCACTTTTTATGATATATTTGACGTATGCGTACTTTTTAGCAAGTAAAATATTTAGTACTTTTGTTTGACAACGTGAAAAAAAGCTTAAGAGTAAACGTAATAGAATCGAATGATTCGGTCTCCTTGGCCAATTCACACGCGTCCCCCACCCCCTTCCCCTACCCCTTAATTTGCAATGTTTTGGTCTATGAGTGGACCGAAATAATTGAAAGGTTTGTGTGTGAGTTTTTTTGTTTTAATTTAACATTGTGCGGTACGTTTTTATTTGTGAGTGCGGTCCTTTTACTACAAGCATTTGGTCTGTGTTTGATTCATGAAAATAAAAAGGGCAACCTGAGTTTGCATTGATATGATGAATCTATTTATGGTCTTCGTGTCGTCCTACAACTATTAGTATAAAAGAACTCACGTTGTACACCAATCATCTAACTATACTTAAAATTTAGGCTGCAAGTTGCTCCCATATTGAATGCGAGCATTAATGTCATAAGCCAAGAAACTCAAATATGAAGTATAAGCTCATAAATTTCGTGCAGCTCGAGCTTATTTTGAAGCTTCTACGCATTTAACCCAGATTTTAATAGCTTTTAAAAACGAAATGTCATGTAATTAAAATGAGTGACTTTAGTTAGTCTTTTCATATTCATAAGTTACATAAGCACATTCAAGTATAAATAAGTGCCCATAGATCAACGTTTGGACAGTCCATGTGGTTGCTCAAATGGCTCCGTGTTCGAATAGTCGACCAACTCTTGCTTTTGGCATCCCATTTCATAATTGGAGACACAAATAGCAGTACTAAGTTCATAGGTAGCAGTACAAAGTACCAACTAGCAGTACAAACTGCATGTTGACTTTGATTTATAACTTCCGACGTCAAATTGTGAATTAAGTCCTTTGAGTAGAAATAGAAAATTTGCCTTGAAATGTAAAAATATAGCCAAAAGGTGTGGTGTTTCCTGTCTTTCTAGAACTTTAAGATCTTACTTTAAGATCTTGAGATGGTTACATGCTTATGATAATATTGTAGTACTTATTAATTAGTGTAATTTTCTTAGACTACGTTAAAGCGTCCTGTGAAAAAGAAGGTTGGGAAGTTTGCTAAGAACATCACTAGAAAGAAGGTTAGGAAGTTTGCTAAGAACATCACTAGGCGTGGATATGTGCATGAAGCATCAATCAATAAGGGAAATAACTATCATGTTGGCCCTGTTATGTTTGGCTTTTTTGTTATTTTATAATGTATACAATCGTCATTAGTCAAGGGCCACACTTTACATTCCAGAACTCACAGATATTGTGATTATAGGTACTCTTTTCTTGATTATAAGTGGTATTCGCCAATATCTTTGTCTCTTTCTATTCGGAAATAGAGAGGTGGATCACTAGCCGAATCTTCTACTACGGTATCAGTTGGTTAGCGGAACCTTTTTAGGCGAAATGACGTGAGAGAAAGAACCTCTTAGTGGAGTCCAGTCCCTCGGCGGCTCTCGGTTCATGGCATGTTAAAACGACTCTATCGGCTTATAGTCATTCCTAGCACTGGGCGCATGTCTGTTCCGATTCTGATTGGTGCGCCTGACATGGCATTTCCACGATTAAATAATATTTCATTCTGGTTGTTGCCACCAAGTCTCTTGCTCCTATTAAGCAGTAATTTGACATTATCATGAGTAAAATAACATTTTACGTGAATATCCAATTTGATAATAATAATAATAATAATAATAATAATAATAATAATAAAAAAAATCTGTTTAAATGTCGGCTTGCATGTCCTTGCTAGCTACATGATTGCAGTCGTCTTCAATTTATAATTTCCTGATTACCCTAAAGTCATAACTGATAATTAGAATCAAGATGCACAAGTATTAGTGACGTATTATCTTTTTATTTTGATTTTAGCTTCCAAGAGTTTTTAAGAGTTTCATGCTTTAATGAGAGCATTTATGTCATAAGCTATACTCATTCATATCAAAGAGCTTTTACAAGAATTGCAACTGTATGTATTGTTGATGCCTTTCATAGTATGTCAAATTTAATGTGCCAAATATTAATTGCAATAATAAGTTATCAGATTCATTTCAAGCCTCATTTGCCTCCAAATAAATACACAAACCGTTCAACTACCATAATTGGATACTATAAATAACACCATTTGAAGAGCAAAACTCTTATTCGATCAAAACAAATGATCAACTTTTTAGTTGCAAGTATTGCCACAAGAAATGCTTGGTAGATCAACGTTTGGACAGTCCATGTGGTTGCTCAAATGGCTCCGTGTCCGAGTAGTCGACCAACTCTTGCTTTTGGCACCCCATTTCATAATTAGAGACACAAATAGTAGTACTAAGTTCATAGGTAGCAGTACAAAGTATCAACTAGCAGTACAAACTGCCTGTTGACTTTGATTTATAACTTCCGACGTCAAATTGTGAATTAAGTCCTTTGAGTAGAAATAGAAAATTTTACTTGAAATGTAAAAATATAGTCAAAAGGTGTGGTGTTTCCTGTCTTTCTAGAACTTTAAGATCTTGAGATGGTTACATACTTACGATAATATTGTAGTACTAATTAATTAGTGTAATTTTCGTAGACTACGTTAAAGCGTCTTGTGAAAAAGAAGGTTAGGAAGTTTGCTTAGAACTTCACTAGGCGTGGATATGTGCATGAAGCATCAATCAATAAGGGAAATAACTATCATGTTAGCCCAGTTATTCTTGGCTTTTTTGTTATTTTATAATGTATACAATAGACATTTGTCAAGGGCCACACTTTACATTCCAGAACTCACAGATATAGTAATTTGACATTATCATGAGTCAAATAACATTTTACGTGAATATCCAATTTGAAAAAAAAAAAAAAAAAAAAAAAAAAAAAAAAAAAAAAGCTTTTTAAATGTCGGCTTGCATGTCCTTGCTACATGACTGCAGTCGTCTTCAATTTGTAATTTCTTGATTACCCTAAAGTTATAAGTGATAATTAGAATCAAGATGCACAATTATTAGTAACGTATTATCTTTTTATTTTGATTTTAGCTTTTAAGAGTTTTTATGAGTTTCATGCTTTAATGAGAGCATTTATGTCATAAGCTATACTCATTCATATCAAAGAGCTTTTACAAGAATTGCAACCATATGTATTGTTGTTGCCTTTCATATTATGTCAAATTTAATGAGCCAAATATTAATTGCACTAATAAGTTATCAAATTCTTTTCAAGTCTCCTTCATTTAATCTTTTGCTCATTTCATTTTCCTCCAAATAAATACACAAACCCTTCAACTACCATAATTGGATTCTATAAATAACACCATTTGAAGAGCAAAACTCTTATTCGATCAAAACAAACCATAATAAGCAAAAGCATGCCAACGGACATGATGATACAATATGGGTGTGATTGTGAAAGAAAGTTGATGTGTTTTTGTGTGAACTGAAATGAAAATGGAGGCGTTTATGGAGTGACAAGGTTTGTGTGATTTCATTTAGGATGTTGACTGCGTTTGTTTGAGGTAAATTAGGGTTAGTGTAATTAGTTTTGGGTTTTGGTAAAGTTGGTGTTGGGTTGGGCTTTATTTGTTAAGTGATAAAAATGATTGTACACATGATGAGACAATGGATGATTCTATGCAAGTGTTTGCTTATTTTTCTAACAAACAGTTCAGGTAGCATATGAAACATGGAAAAAAAGAGTGATTGGGACCAAGCATCTAAAATAACCTGATATGTTTACGTAGCATGAAACACAACACTTGCTTATGTTTAATGAGTGGGACATGTCAAAAGTACTCATCATTTTCACCAGATGTTACCAGCTTACGATTAGGACAAAAAAAACCTGTCTAAAATACAATACAAATAATTAGTCACATGTTAATATGTTATTTTAGTGAGTAACCTGAATGTATGTTTTTTCCAAAGTCCAGTGACTCATATATTAACCATAATAAAACTCAACACAATATGCGCAAATGGCAGTACTAATCCTTATGAGAGCACTAACTTTGATAGCAGTATGAACTAACTTTGATAGCAGTACGAATCACAGATGAGAAGCAGTACAAACATGTTATGAACAGTACTAACCATGGATAGCAGTAGTGGCATGCCGATAATATATATGTACGATACGTCGATACATGAGCTACATCTTTGTTTCATCTAACGAGATGATAGAAATCTCTTTTAGCTATCTAAATCAAGGATCGATATAAACGCTCATAAAAGGTGATACTATGCAAGTGGCATGCCAATAATATGTATGTACGATATGTCGATACATGAGCCACATCTTCGTTTCATCTGACGAGATGATAGAAATCTCTTATAGCTATCTAAATCAAGGATCGATATATAAGATTGCAACAAATTGTGGTAATAAGATAAAAATGTTACACAATATGCACATTATTTCATTAATACGTTACAAGAATTTTGCATTTATATTACGAAGTAGTGAAGAATGAGAATGTGGAAAACTAAGCTTGGTAAGTCTTTATTACTATCGATAAATACACTTTTTTCACAACTACCAAAGTTTCTTAGCACATGTTCTTTTTCAACATAATGCCATCCTCAATATTTTATAGGAAATTAAATTGTGTAGAAAAATAAGGGTATTTACTAAGTGGGTTTAGTAGTAAAATTATAAGGCCAATTTGATGCGTGGCCAGGTTTAACTAAAGCGCATTTGGCATGGTCCATTAACAGTTTAACACTTAAGATCATGTTCTGAGTTGAATATGCGATTATTTGATACTAACCCGATATATATCTGTAACAAGCTTTAGTTAGTCTTCAGTTAAGCTTTAGTTAGTCTTTTACAAACGAAAGGTCATGTAATTAAAATGAGTGACTTTAGTTAGTCTTTTCATATTCATAAGTTACATAAGCACATTCAAGTATAAATAAGTGTCCATCCAACAACATCAGACCAACAAATTTTTGATTCTCTATTTGACGACCCTAACTATACATATGTGTTCAGTTTTTCTTTCAATTTTCTTTTTGTACTTTGATTGCATGCTTATTTCAATTGACTTTGATAACCTTTTTGATTGTGGAAGTAATTACCAATAATTGGATGATCAACTTTTTAGTTGCAGGTATTGCCACAAGAAATGCTTGGTAGATCAACGTTTGGACATTCCATGTGGTTGCTCAAATGGCTCCGTGTTCGAGTAGTCGACCAACTCTTGCTTTTGGCATGCCATTTCATAATTGGAGGCACAAATAGACTCGGTCTCAATAGACCAAAGCTCGGCCCCCTTTAGCTAAAGAAAATATCCGGGAAAACACATGTGTTAGATCTAGGCACTGATTGCGTGGTTTTGTAACCTTACAACAGGTTTTACCTCTCGAGGGATCTCAAGAGGCTTACAACCCCACCAGGCAGTGTACCTGACCGATGTAGTATAGTGTAGTGGTAAGTACGGGGGATTGATCGTTCTCCACAGGGAATAGTGTTCGTTAGGTATGAAAGGCTACTCTAATTAGGTCTAAGGGTTGAGGAAGATTCTTTTTTATGTTTTTATATTTTTTATGAAAGCATGTAAAATCTCGGTTTTGATAGAGTGGGCGGAATTAGTTGCTAGTCAACTAACCCAAATTACTACGAATGCAATAAAATAAAATAACAAAAATGAAAAGTTTGGTGAGAAACTTATGTGTAGAGAAATGTGTTTACTTAGATTTCCTTACTCCCTAACTATCTTTTACCGGTTAATTAGTGTGTATTAGTCGCGTGGATGACGGGTGTATTCCTTAATACCATTCGTGGGGTGGCGTACTTACTTCCCCAACTCTACAAGCTCCTACTTCACTCCTATGTCGAGCCGGCTAGGAAGCTCCTAACATGGGATCACTAGAATTCGCTTGTGCATTAAATACAACCATAAAAACCTTTAGTACGCGTTTGGTTCATGTTTCTTAAGACGTTCAAGCAAGTTACCGAATAGGAAGTTAGCCAGTTTTCTTAAGCCTAACATAGATAAACAATCATCCAATACAACTAATAACACACTAACAACCAATAATCAATAGCTAGGTTTCATTAGATCTAAGCAAACACAAGATAAATTTAGCCTAACATGTTAAACAAAAGACAAGAATAAGATAGAATCAAACAACACATAGACATATTGAATGATTAATTGATAACTTATCTTTCAATGAAACATGAAAGATCTCAAGGCAAAAAGCCCTGAAAAAGTAGCTAAAATCGTCTTAGGGTTTTATCCCAAAATTCCACACACTAAGCTCTCCTCTTAATGACAAAAATTAGAAAACTATATATAGATTTTTGGATCTGACGGCGTCACCTTATGCATTGTGACGCCGTCACCTCGCCGCTTTTAGGGTTCCCGGATGACCTTCTTGACGCCGTCCCTCTTTAATTCTCCAAAATCCGTTCTGGCCTATCAAGGCTTGACGCCCTCAGACATTGAACGTGACGCCGTCCCCTTGTGATTTAAGCCGTGACGCCCTTGATCAAGTTAAAGCGTGACGCTGTCAGAATTCACATGCTATCTCACTGGCCCGTCATGAGTAAATTTCACATCCAACTTTTCTTGCCAAAGCATGACGCCGTCCCATGTTAATTGTGACGCCGTCAAGAGTAACTTTTAGCCGATTCTTGAGACTTTTCCGTTTTCTTCACTTTTATGCTCCAAAAACGTCCAAAATGCCTTCTTTTCCAGATTTCTCCTCAAAAGTACCTAAAATGACAAAAGGAACGATTTAGGGCAATATTTGATCAAATAAATACGATTTCGGGCTTAAATGACCCCTTAAAAGCGGTACACTTTTCGCCTCATCAAATACCCTTACACTTGAGATTTGCTTGTCCTCAAGCAAATGCGCTTTTATTCTAATCAAAATACAAGTTAGGGGTCATTTAATGCAAACATAAAAGTAATTAAAACAAATAATCGTTCCACTTCAATCATAATAAGCACGGAGATTACATACTAGCACCTCACAAGTATGTGTTTAGATACTCACATCTCTCAAGTGTCATCAAAATAAATCTCATAAATGAAAACGGATAATATCTCTCACTACCTGTCATAGCAAATAGATTACCATAGGCTTGGGAAAGGATCGAAAACCTCCTCCACTAGGCGTAAGTACCAAAGATAAACTATCAAAGAGGGCTTTTAAATGGGTTATAACGTTAGGTGTAGGGAAAAGGAAAACACGGTTTTGTTGGATAAAGGATATTTTACTGGTGGCTAGTTAAAGATCTTGATTAATTACATGTACTATACAATGTTGCTAAGCCAAGACTAAACTCGATCTTAAGCTAGAAACGAAATAACAAAAACATAAAATAAACATAAAATGAAACAGGATGGTAGTCCGTATGTTTTTTCTATTTTTCTTTTTCCATTTTTTTGTGTTTTTCTTGAATTTTTTTTTTTTTTTTTTTTTTTTTTTTTTTTTTTTTTTTTTTTTTCATACACTTTTACCCTACCATCCAAAATAATACATCATAGGGGCATTGCATTCCCCTTACACTTGAATTTTTACATAACTTTACAAATAACTATTCTAATGACTCGAATTAAGATAATTGAAAAACTTGGAGTACTTTTAAAATATTTAGCACATATGGGGGTAATAAATGATGTTCTTCCCCATTACTCCATTACACTAGTACCTTACCCATGAGTCCCAATCGTCCCAAAACAATATGTACAAGGATATGACTCGACTTAGCAACCATGTAATCAACTAGATAATTAACTTGGGTTTAAA
This sequence comes from Artemisia tridentata subsp. tridentata, assembly GCA_021014915.2. Classification (NCBI taxonomy): domain Eukaryota; kingdom Viridiplantae; phylum Streptophyta; class Magnoliopsida; order Asterales; family Asteraceae; genus Artemisia; species Artemisia tridentata. Next base: position 162,280,474 of record CP139503.1, read on the forward strand.
CAAATGTTGTAACAATAATGCACTAAAAATGAGTGCATACAAGGTAGGCTAAGGCGATTTGGGTGTACATTTTAGTGGGGTGTAACAAATTCTTCCTTTAAGTAAAATGCTTAAAGGTCGAAACGAAAAGATAGGCTCTGAGGGGTGTACTAGGGGTATCGTGTACTAAAAATGAGTACAACGCAAAGGGTGTGGGAGAATTACTTGACCAATGTAGCCAATGTAATTATAACAAAAACACAGGTGTAAAACAATGGGTTAATCCTAATGCCTCTTATCATGTAGTAAATCTAACTACACGAATGTAGTCTCACTTGTGGCCTTGGAATGGTCCTAACGCAAGTTCTAGAATCTAAGTGCTACCGGTACACACATCATAGCATAAATGCTTTTCCTACCAATTCTAGGGGCGAACCTCACATATTTGGGGGTGGAAAATTTTTTAGTGGTACGGCTTTTTGTGCTAGTCATATAACTCCTATCCGTGAGACGCTCATTAAGATCAAAGTTTCACTCCTATATGTTGTAAAAAATTTTAAATTTGGCACTAAAATTACCCTAACAGGTATTTCTCTCAGTTTTATTACACATCTACTATTAAACAAACAAAAATCAAGCGCAATTGTATTCTCTAAAATCGAACTTTTACCCTCCCCTTACACTTAAGATGAACATTGTCCCCAATGTTCAAATAACAAGATGTAAAAGAATAAAGTAAAAGAATGAAATCAAATACTCCCCTGATTCGCTCGGTGGATAATGAAATTACACGGTTAAATCTTCCTCCAAAGAGAATGTTGAAGCTCCATGACTAATACATCGCCATAAGCTTGATTCCATAAACATCTCCTTGTCCAAAATAACCTGTTAAACCTGAGAAAACAAACACGAAAACCTGCATAACATTGGCGGGAAAAATCTATATATAAGGATATAATGCTTGTGGACTGATAATTTTGCAGATTCCTGGAGATTATAAGTTGGAGATTTGATAAAAACTTTTTATGAAAACAAAACTTTCAAAAATTTCTGGAAATTAAATCTGACGCCGTCAGGTTATAACTCCTGACGCCGTCAGAAATGACCTGACAAAAATTTTCATTTTAAGTTTCCGGGAAATTCCTAGAAAAACCTTTACCTTACTTCCTGGAAATCCTGCAAAACATCATTATGACTCGATACAAGCATTTGACTCAAACAAATACGAATATGTATGCTAATTTATTATTATTACGATTCATGTTAATTTGTGTTCTAATAAACCGATTTAGATTTCCCTTACACTTATCTTTTGCAAAATACCTTTATATGTAGTTAAGACGAAGTTAAAAACAAAATAAAGCATTTTCACAAATTACTTTTGAACATGAATCAATAATAATAAAAATTAAACATACATACGGAAACAAATAAAATCAAACAAACAAATAAATAAACACACAAAGCAAATAAAACAAATAAAGCAAATAAAGCTTGGGTTGCCTCCCAAGAAGCGCTTTTCTTTATTAACGAGTCTTGTAGCTAGACTCAAAGTCACGCTACCCTATGTAAGTAAGCTCGTCATCGAGGACGTCTTTAGGGTTAAGCTTGGATTGAAGTTTCCTATTGGTCCGCTTAGTACGATATGTCTTTTCAAACTTCTCTCCATCCGGGTCATACAATGTCATCTTGATATGCCATGACCCATCTCCATCTTTGGGTTGTTTATCCCAATTCCACTTATGATCATCTTCCTCACAAATCCACTTATTCATTCCTAGGTTAATCGGCAAAACTCCTAGGAAATCAATCATCTTTCTAAAAACTAGAGAGTCTTCAAATGGATCCAATTCGGTGTCCCTAGCCAAGAGTTGTTCTACCGTATGTGTTCGGTTAACAAAGTCCTCTTCTAGGTAAAATGGGCGTTGGGGTCCTATGAAGTCTCTATCAATCCAAGGTCCATATCTAGATGGTCTCCTATTTAATTCTAACCAATGGGGTGTCGGTTCCTCACTAGTATCATAGGCGTGTTTCTTAACATCATAGATTGACCAAGTATCTCCTTCTCCTACCGCTATCTTGGATTCCTTACAATCAATCATAGCACTAGCGGTCGCCAAAAATCCTCTACCTATCAACAAGGGGCATGTAGGGTCGCTAACCATATCAAGGACGTGGAAATCGGCTAAAATGGTTAGTTTTCCAATGTGCACTAACACGTCCTTAACTACTCCAACCGGGTAAGCAACACTTCCATCCGCTAAGCCTATTATCACCTCGGTTTCTTCAAGTTTTCCTAGTTTTAGAGAGGTGTAGAGAGGTAACGGAAGTAGGTTAAGGCTTGATCCAAGATCGGCTAATGTGTCATGAGCCTCCGAATTACCGATCTTGCAAGGTAGAACAAATAGGCCCGGATCATCTAATTTCTTAGGTAGCTTGTTTTGAACAAAGGCGGTCCCTTTTTCGCCTAACTTGAGCTTCTTCTCATCCAACTCATCAACAACCGGACTTTCAAGGTGGAGCTCCTTGAATTCTTCGTCAAGGTTTTGAGTGGAAGGTGTTTCAACTATGTTGTTGACCAATTTGGATGTAATAACTTCTTGGTCACTTGGAACGACTTGGGTTTGTTTGAAACACGTGCTCATGGAATTGACCGAATAATATTGTGGACAAGAACTAGGGGACGAAACCGATGAAATAGCGTTGACGTTTAGTTTCGGGTTCTTGACCGTGTTGCTAGGGAGTGCTCCCATTTCTCGGTCATTGAGGGCTTTCAACAAGGTGTCAATCTTATTGGTCATCTCGCTTTGTTTTTGTTTGAAATCGGCTTCAAACTTGGCTAAACGAGCTTCTTGAGATGCCATAAATTGGGACATCAATCCTTCAAAGTTATTGGTACTACCATTGCCGGAAGGACTGTTGTTGAAAGTACGGTTCGAGTTGGAACCGCTTGATTGGAAACGATTAGGTGGGTTGGAAGAATTGGTTTGTTGAGTGTTTTGGTTTTGTTTCCACCTAAGGTTCGGGTGATTTTTCCATGAGGGGTTGTATGAATCACCATAATGGTTTGGCTCGGGTTTGAAAGTGTACCACTTGTCTCCCGCTCCGTCGGTACGCGAGGATGCGTAGTCCACAAAAGCTTGTTCGGGGAGTTCCATGCAATCACGAGTGTCGTGGGGACCACTACATAATTCACATGAAGAAGTGATTTTGTTCACTTGGCTTGAAGGTTTAGGAGCCTCGTAGGATTTCATGAGAAACTTGACTTGGTCTTCAAGTTCTATGATCCTACGGTCGGAAGTGCTTGAATTGTTAGAAGGCAAAGATATTGCCTTGACCGTTTTATTCAAATCACGGGGGTCACTCCAACTCTCGTTGTCATAAAGAGCAAGATCCTCTAGGAGAGCCCATGATTGTTCCGCACTTAGATCACGTAGCTTACCACCGGCTGACTGGTCAATGGTTTGCCTCGTGTAGAGATTGATATGGTCATAGAAGATTTGGACTTGGAGCCAAAGTTCTATGCCATGGTGAGGGACTTTTTGGAGTAAGTCCTTGAATCGAGTCCATGCCTCGTAGAGAGTTTCGCCTTGACGTTGTTGGAACATCAAGATATCATTCCTTAGCTTGGTAGTTCTTCCCGGTGGGAAAAACTGAGCAAGGAAACGAGTAGTGAGATCATCCCAAGAGGTGATGGATCCTGCGGGTTGACGTTCTAGCCACTGACTAGCTTGGTCCCGCAAAGAGAATTGGAAGAGACGCAATCGGGTCGTCTCTCGAGTGGCAACATCAAGGTCTATAGAATCAACGATTTTAAGAAAGTCCTTGAGATGTTGATTAGGATCTTCAGAACGAAGTCCATGGAATGCGCATCCGCTTTGCACCAACCGGATGGTGTCGGATCGCAAGGGTGTGATATTGGCTCCTTGAGTGAGCTCAATGGTGTTTCGATAGCCATGGTGGCTAGGACGGGAATACTCTCCTAAAGTACGGGCTCTAGGAGGTGGTGGTGGTTGTTGTGGTGGTGGGTTGTGGGGGTTAAGGATATTACCATCTTCCATGATGTCGGATGGTATGGTTACGAACAAAGACACGAAGAAAATAGATAGACTAAAGAAAACCTAGAAAAATAAAACAAAAATCTCACTAGAAAGGAATCTAGTGAGTAGACCTAATAGAAATAAAAAATTCAACCTAAACAATAACTATTCCCCGGCAACGGCGCCAAAAACTTGATTGCGTGGTTTTGTAACCTTACAACAGGTTTTACCTCTCGAGGGATCTCAAGAGGCTTACAACCCCACCAGGCAGTGTACCTGACCGATGTAGTATAGTGTAGTGGTAAGTACGGGGGATTGATCGTTCTCCACAGGGAATAGTGTTCGTTAGGTATGAAAGGCTACTCTAATTAGGTCTAAGGGTTGAGGAAGATTCTTTTTTATGTTTTTATATTTTTTATGAAAGCATGTAAAATCTCGGTTTTGATAGAGTGGGCGGAATTAGTTGCTAGTCAACTAACCCAAATTACTACGAATGCAATAAAATAAAATAACAAAAATGAAAAGTTTGGTGAGAAACTTATGTGTAGAGAAATGTGTTTACTTAGATTTCCTTACTCCCTAACTATCTTTTACCGGTTAATTAGTGTGTATTAGTCGCGTGGATGACGGGTGTATTCCTTAATACCATTCGTGGGGTGGCGTACTTACTTCCCCAACTCTACAAGCTCCTACTTCACTCCTATGTCGAGCCGGCTAGGAAGCTCCTAACATGGGATCACTAGAATTCGCTTGTGCATTAAATACAACCATAAAAACCTTTAGTACGCGTTTGGTTCATGTTTCTTAAGACGTTCAAGCAAGTTACCGAATAGGAAGTTAGCCAGTTTTCTTAAGCCTAACATAGATAAACAATCATCCAATACAACTAATAACACACTAACAACCAATAATCAATAGCTAGGTTTCATTAGATCTAAGCAAACACAAGATAAATTTAGCCTAACATGTTAAACAAAAGACAAGAATAAGATAGAATCAAACAACACATAGACATATTGAATGATTAATTGATAACTTATCTTTCAATGAAACATGGAAGATCTCAAGGCAAAAAGCCCTGAAAAAGTAGCTAAAATCGTCTTAGGGTTTTATCCCAAAATTCCACACACTAAGCTCTCCTCTTAATGACAAAAATTAGAAAACTATATATAGATTTTTGGATCTGACGGCGTCACCTTATGCATTGTGACGCCGTCACCTCGCCGCTTTTAGGGTTCCCGGATGACCTTCTTGACGCCGTCCCTCTTTAATTCTCCAAAATCCGTTCTGGCCTATCAAGGCTTGACGCCCTCAGACATTGAACGTGACGCCGTCCCCTTGTGATTTAAGCCGTGACGCCCTTGATCAAGTTAAAGCGTGACGCCGTCAGAATTCACATGCTATCTCACTGGCCCGTCATGAGTAAATTTCACATCCAACTTTTCTTGCCAAAGCATGACGCCGTCCCATGTTAATTGTGACGCCGTCAAGAGTAACTTTTAGCCGATTCTTGAGACTTTGCCGTTTTCTTCACTTTTATGCTCCAAAAACGTCCAAAATGCCTTCTTTTCCAGATTTCTCCTCAAAAGTACCTAAAATGACAAAAGGAACGATTTAGGGCAATATTTGATCAAATAAATACGATTTCGGGCTTAAATGACCCCTTAAAAGCGGTACACTTTTCGCCTCATCAGGCACACTCGCAAAGATTAGAAATGGGGACTTCAAGGTTCTTATCCACTTATTATTTCTATTTTCTTCTTATCAGTCGTTAAAAAAATATTACTGCCAATAATAAATGTTTATGAGTTTTATTGATTGAGCAAATGATTATGAACAGTCATTTATGAGTTTTATTGGAAGTATACAATTATAATTATAATAATAAATGTTTATGAGTTTTATTGATTGAACAATTATAATTATAAAAATAAATGTTATAGTAACTAAATACACATAACCCTTGCAAATCTCATGATTCTTTATAGTGAACAAATTCCGTGGATCGCAATTTGAAATCCAATAGTACAAAAGAAACTATCATGGTAAAGTGGTAACCTGTAGTATCCTTTAGTAGAGTATCAGCATGGAAAGATGATCAAATCGAGGAACCTCAAATCTGAGAACCGCTAAGTAAGAAAATCAAACGTGCATTTACTACTTACAACCACGTGTACTAATGGTCAAACACGTCTTTGAGTATCTTTCATATGAAACATTTCTATTTGTAAAAGCTTAATAAAACGAATTTTTTAGTTTAACACTTTAAGTTTCACGACTAATATTAACACGCCTAATTAACCGTTACCAAGAATTACGCTGACATAAAAAAAAAAGCAGTGGTCGTTCATTGTGAAAAGAAGACAGCTCCCTATTAAACCATGTTATGCAATGACTATCAACAAGAGTCAAGGGAAATCACTTGATTTTGTAGGCCTGTATCTACCAGCACCAGTATTTAGCTACAGCCAACTCTATGTGGCGATATCTAGAGTTACCAGCCCGGAAGGACTGAAAATTCTAATGATGGAAGACACCGACAAGAACTTAAAACATCACACGTGCAACATTGTCTATAAAGAGGTTTTTAACAACCTATACTAGCACCACACGGTATGCCTTATAAGTCTATAATCAAACCATATTACTTTCGCTCTCAAGAAAATCATGCCAAAAAAAAAAAAAAGGCAACTTAATTAGTTTAAGCTACTAAAATATTAACATGTGTGTATAATAAGTAATTAAAATTATAATATTTATACAATAAACCAATATACTCAAATAAAAATTATACAATTTTAAAACGTGCGTTTTGATTTAAACATATTAGATTTCTAATCCTGTATTTAAACTTCTTTTTACAGAGTATCAGTATGGAAGGACACTCAAATATAGATACATCAAAGCTGAGAACCGCTAAGAAAGAAAATCAAACGTGCACTTACTACTTACAAGAACGTGTACTAATGGTCAAACGGATCTTTAAGCATCTTTCATACGAAACATTCCTGTTTGTAAAAGCTTAATAAAGCGAATTCCTTAGTTTAACACTTTAATCTTCTCGACTAATTTTAGCACACCTAAATAACCGTTGTGAAGCTGATGCTACTTCATGGTAATCGAAGGCCGTGTATCGCACGGGCCATTAACAACCTATTGAGATGCTTTGGTTAATCTTAACTTGAGATGCCCTATTCATGATCGAGAATGACCTGAATCTTAATTTTCAATGATCCTCAAATGCCTGCACTAAAAGCTCTTAAATCTGATTTGAGGTAATCAGCTTTTATATGTATTTTAAACCTGAGTTGCTCCATACATGCATTGTGCTAACATCATGTATGGTTATGTCCCACAGTCATATGGAAATGAATAAGGTTGCTATAACAGTACTAAAATCCAGCTTCAATAACTAAAGAACATGCCAGCATTACTAACGATATATACCAGTTCCAACAAGCAGTACTAACTGCTATAACAAGCAGTACAAAAACATGAAATCCATGAACTAACACTCTTTGCCAGCAGTACTAACGATATATACCAGTTCCAACAAGCAGTACTAACTGCTATAACAAGCAGTACAAATATGAAATCCATGAATTAACACTCTTTGCCAGCAGTACTAACGATATATACCAGTTCCAACAAGCAGTACAAACTGCTATAACAAGCAGTACAAACATGAAATCCATGAACCAACACTCTTTAAACATCTATAAGCAGACAATAAGAATCAAACAACCCGCAATAATCCATCCGAACCACAATAACATCATCAGGTAATCAACTTAAAACAAATCCACAAATTTTTAAACACACCCATTAAATGTTTTATTCCTGTGTGTGACAGATAAAATAAGCCATCTACTTATAAATGAATTATATTATAAATAAAATAAAATAAAATAAAACCAACAACAACAACAACAACAAGATTGTGACCTTAAAACATAAATCTTATTCATTATATAAGTAGATGAGTACGTCTTAAATATCCATCATAAGATCAAACATCAACCAAGCAAAATACATCCAAACCCAACCAAACTACCTACACGATTCACCAACCCAAAAAACCCTAAACAACCATTCGACTGTAGCCCTAATCGTACTTCTCCATGACAGCAATATCATGCTGCTTCTTGGTTACAACAACACGCACTTCAACCAAAATGGCTGTAACCTCACGCAGGCACTCATAAGTATCATCATCAGATTCTTCTTCATCAAAATTAAGAGTAAAAACCTCACTCATTCTCTCAGTGCACTTATTAATCTTTCTACGCAGCTCATTGCATTGATCCCCCAGCCACATGAGCATCCCTTCATCTTCTGTCACTTCTTGACTGAATAGGAACTTGAAACAGTTGTGTAGCTTATCAGACCCACACATATCTTGCAGTTCATTGATTAGAGGAGTTTGAGACATTTTTTTGTCGATGAGTTGATTGTGGTTATGTAAGAGATGGTGTTTTGTTGATAAAACTTAAATGGGACTAATGAAACTAAACCAATCACTAACTCAATATATTGTAACTGAATAGAGTTAATCATTCCAAAAATTAAATCGAGTATTAATTCACACAGTTCGTTCGTCTTCCCATGCAGAAACATCAAATCTGTAATTAACATAAAATCTACCAATACAACATAAACCCCTCCAACTTTAAAATGCCTCAAAATTACAATTAAATTTTGCAATATAACAAAAGTAACCCTCAAAGTTTGCCTATTATGATAAAACATACTACTTCTTTAAATCTTCTTCATTAACAAACGTATTTTTAAATTATCGGCTCTATCTATGTATCATTATAATTTAGTAGTTACAATAACGTGCGAATCAAATGGATCTTTAAGCATCTTTCATACGAAACATTCCTATTTTTAAAAGCTTAATAAAGCGAATTCCTTAGTTTAACACTTTAATCATCTTGACTAATGTTAGCACACCTAAATAACCGTTGCGAAGCTGATGCTACTTCATGGTAATCGAAGCCCGTGCATCGCACGGGCCATGTTGTCTCGTTGTTCAAAATAATGGAACCTTAGACATTTCAACCATTTACTACCTCATTTATAGCTACAATAAAACATGAATGGTCGGTCAATTCAGTATTCTATTATTGCCCTTGGTCTTTCAATCGAACATTAATCAAAATCAGTAAACTTTGAAAAGTCATAAATTTTATTTGGACATGATGATGATGTAATGTTTTTGTTAGTAGAATATGAAATGATAGGATAATTATATACTGACTAAAAGGAAAAATTTAGGATTATCTAACTTTTTATCATACCCTTTTTTCGTCCCACCCTTATCAGTACAATTTATAAAACACATTTGTCTATTTATGAAACTTAAAAATACTTAAAGAAAAAATTAAAGTGATTTACCTAATCTACCTCTTAATACTTCTTAAACTTTTATCTTAAATACCAACTTTAAGATTTTCAACTAATAAAACAATGTCAACTAAAATATGAAAACTTATGAAAACATGGTTTAACAACGACAGAGAAATAAAAATGGAAACTAATAATGAAAACTTATAAAAACACAGTTTTAAAAATATGTGTTAGATGCTTCTTCTAATTTACAAATATGCATACATGGTTCTATTTTTTTTATTATTAAAAAAATTATAATAAATAGTTTCAAAATAATCATCGTAATCTATTATATAAACACCATAACATTTTTCTTACTTTTATGGTAATTCATAGTTAAGTAACCACTATGAAAAATCCCTCATTTAAAATAAACTATCTCTCAGAATACTTATCATTTTTCCACGTAGAATTTTTTTTTTCTCTCTTGATTATAACCATTATCTTATGTGACGAGGATCACATCCCGAATAACCATGCTTGCAACCCAACCTTAACTGATTTAGTATTCAACTGTATAAACATCTTTGACCTGAAATGTTATGAGGTCCCACTTATCACTTTACGTTATTTCGCTAACGTACGTTTAAAACTGAACGTTCCTTAACTGATGATAGTTTTATGAAACCCTAAACTACCATAACAACATTTATGAACAGCAAAACCCTAGAAATACTAAAGTACAAATTATATGATTAATGTACAAGTGTCTGAAGCGTAGAAACCCTAATTCCATAATAAACTCCCGGTGAAACCCTAATTTCAGGTAATTATAATTTTATGTACAAAACTTACAAAACCTAATTTATTTATATAATATTTTTATAAAATATAAATGTACAAGTCATTTAAAGTCAATGTACAAGTCTTTTATGCATGAAATCATTTAATTACAAAAACCTTATTAAAATCCTATTTATATTTATTTTTTCTAAACTCACTAAATATTTATACAAGTCTTTTATCACAAAGTACAAGTTCCTAATGCACAAGGATCAAAAATCCCATTTAATTTCTTTTAAACATAATAAAAGTTAACAAATAAATTTTATAAATTAGTAAACTATTAAAACTATATTTTCCTCATATTCTAAATTATTTTACATGTTTTACAACCTACTTAAGCTTAACCCATTTTCCTTTTCATTTTTTTATATACAATTCGAAATATACATATATATGTAAAAACTTTAAACTATTTTCCTAACTCTTGAACCAAGTCATTAAACTAAATAAGTTCTATCCCTAAACCCTAAGGTACTACTTCCTAAACCATAAGTACTATAATACAAAGCCTATTCGGTTCATATCAAATCCCTAGTCAAATTCTAACCTAAACCCTAACTAAATTTGCTAATAAATAAAACCTACACTAGATACATTTTCCCCCTCCTCCACATCACCAATGACATCATCACTTGGTGACATGTAAGGTGAAGGAAAGCTCCACATCATTTCCCCCTCCATAACTTACTTGGCCAAACCTCCTCCTTACACATGTCTCACACTTGGCACCAATAGGAAGTTAACACATCAACATTAGAAAACCCTAGTTCCTTCTTCCCTTCTATAAGTAGCAGCCAAATATCACTCTCTCATTCCACAACATTCGACACATAACTCAACACAACCCTATACTCTTTCTGATCTACAGCCTTAAACACAAACCAAACACTAACAAGCATAGAGCAGGAGTTGAGCAAGAAGTGATCAAGAAACCTAGTCATTCCAAAAACCCTAGTCGAACCCAACAATATAAGTAAGTCTTCAACTCTACTTTTATTCAGTTTTATTTACTTTATAGCATCTAAAAACATCACTAAATGACATGTAAAATAAACCACAAAACCAAATACTATGTTTTCTTTCTTTTCTTTCTTCCTGATTCGAAAAGAAACCTCAAATACATCAACTATTCGAAATTTTGATAAAACTAATCAAAGATATGTAAAACATGTCTTAATATATCAAATACACTTATATCATACGTAAAAAAATATAGCTAAAAACGTTTAGAAACCCTAAAACCCAATCGGGTTTATTTTCTGTGTTTAACAAGTAGAAAACCCAGCCCAGATGCCCATGTTTTGACCTGAAAAACAACCACCGAACGATCACTATAAAATCTAATTTTTGGGTATTTAGAAAGTTCAGCCAGCTACCTTTGTTTAGGAAAAAGAATCATGTAAAATGATTAAGTTTTCATGAAGTTATCGTGTCCTAAAAGTTGCCCAAAATCGCTACAAATAGAAACCAATATTTCCAGTTATGATTTTTCTTTTATACTCGACCAATAGCCCAACTTTCGACCTATTTTTAGAACCTTAGATTAACTCTAAAACTTCTGTATTTTTGGCACATCAAATACCACCCAGCTAACTTGTTTTAGAAGAAAGAATCACGTAAAAAGATTAAACGAGTCAAAAGATATAGTGAATTGAAGTTATGTAAAAATCTGAAAATACACACTGTTACAGAAACATAAATCACGCAAAACGAGGCGTTTCTGGTCCGTTTCGTCAAAAAGTTAAAACACAAAAGTTGTCCGGAACGACTTTTTCTTCAAAAGTCTTTAGACCTCGAGTCGTGAAAACGCAAAACGAATGGTCTTTTATTTAATTACAGAACAGATTTTTTTTTAAGAAGACAGCTTCAGTCATCCAACTTTAGACCTTCGTTACACCCCTTATACGACTTCAATAAAATCTGATTTTAGGTTTTGTTATAGACCACCTAGCTTTCTAATTGAAGAAATAAGAATCTCGTAAAAAGGTTAAGTGAGTCAAAAGTTATCGATCTCCAAATTTTGCCTCATGTCGCTAAAACTATAACTAAGTTTTCCAGTTATTTTCATATTTGTCGCCCCAACTCCCTAACTTTTGACCCATAAATCGACTACCTAGAAACCTTGATAAAATCTTATTTTTGGCATGTTTAAAGACCATCTAGCTAACTAATATTAGGAGAAAGTATCTTGTAAAATGATCAAGTAATTTAAAAGTTATTAAGTTCCAAAAACCTCCCTATCGCTAGACTAAAAATTCATTTTACAGATTTTACTTAAAACTTGTTCTAACCAGTCGACTTTGGACCTATTTTTCGAGTATCAAATGAATCTCAAAATTTATGAAACTTGGTATGTTTTAAGTCGACCTAGCAAACTTATTTTAGAAGAAGGAATTTTGTAAAAAGATCGAGTCGTTAGAAAGTTATGGTGTCTCAAATATCCCCCTATCGCTAGTTTTTAAAAACCAGTTTCCAGATTTCTAAACCATGTTCGATAGTTCTACTTTTGAAGTACTTTTCGACCACCAAATGAATTTCATAAATTACGAAAAGTGGTATTTTATTAGACGACCTAGCTAACTATACATAGGAATTGAGAATACGTAAAATGATCTATTATACGCGAAGATATTTGAGTCTAAAACTCTAGCCTCGCCACTTATTTGAAGTATAGTATTTTTTAAAATAAATAGAGTTCTATGGGCTGATTTTGTAAGTATTATATATCAAGAGTTATTTCTGTCAATAACAAATAAAAAGGGGTAAAAGTGTTATATTTGAAACTTAAGGGTAGAAACTGTCATTTTCCAAAAGTTCAGGGTATAAACTGTCATTTGGCCAAACTTTAGGGATTAAAGTGTAACTTTTCATAACCATTGTTTTTATCATTTTTATTTTTATTTTCTGATTTGATAACAACGTAAAACGTTTATTTCAATGAAGAATTAACTAACGAACGAAGGCTATATTTAACGATCAAACAAACGCAAGATATCTTTAACGAACAAACGAAAGAACGGAAACATAAGGACGAATAATAAGATAAAATCTTATTTTGAAGAGACTTCATGTTATCTCATATTTAAACAACCACCAAACAACGAAACGAACATTGGAAACTTATACATTCAGAAACGATTACTGAAAGCTTGACATATCAACCCAGGTTGCAAGCCGGAGACGTTTATCAACTTTGTATAACTTTGTTTTCCATCCAGACTGCTCAGGTGAGTTTATAGTCCCACCTTTCTTACTTACGTGTTTTCCAAATATGTGGGGAGATACATGCTATTAAACCGAACACAAGTATTTTCCTGATTGTTATTGCACTAGGCTAACTTACTTTATTATTGAGATTGAATTATTTATTTAAAAGACCCTCATATCATGCACCATTAGTCACCTGCTGGGTGAGCGCGAATATGTGAATAGATCTATTGGCCTGACGACCCATTTGTACTAACCGGATGGATATCTACGTGGTAGCCGGTTAGACAGATGCATTATATTTGATATCTTTAACTCGGGGGCAAGACCACTCTCATTTCAATCGTGATTGTGGAACTTGGAAACTGTCAACGCATTGCGTGTCATGAGGTTTAGTGCAATATTCCCGAACTACGATATAACTGATTTCTCTTACTTTGGCTTGTGTTCAAACTGATTATAACTCTAAACACTATAGATTCACTCAACCTTTGTGTTGACTTTTTAAGCATGTTTATCTCAGGTATTTAGAAGTATGATTATTGGCACGGAGCGGCGGTGGACTTTCTTCTTAAAATAAAAGGGTGTCCACTTTGTTATCATTCAAAAGGATAATGTAACTTTTATAATGTAATTTCCGAACCTCCCTCTTGGACCTATCTTATGTACTCTGATATTGAATAAATGAATGATAACAATTTTTATTTAAAAACGTCTCTTTTCGAGTCGTTTTCTATTCCCATGACTGTGAACCATGAAGTAACACCCCAAGCTTATATTCCGCTGCGTATCTCGAAAATGGGGGTGTTACAGATTGGTATCAGAGCTTGTGGTTATAGAGAACCAAATGTTTTCAAACATTGGACTATAACCGTTTTTCACAAAAACTTAACCAGAGTCCTCCGTGCCACGCCGTTACTGAAACGTTATTTGTATATCATCTATTGTTACTCGTTTAAGCTGCATAAATGGAATAATTATAACTATAAAGTGGTTACAGAATCCTGATTCCCCTATCCAATCTATTCCACTCATGTCCAGGCTAGGACATCAAGATAATACCATACCTAGAACCTTATCCATTTAGGATCCTTTATACTAAACTTCGTACTCTTGATATTTTTACATTTCACCTTTAGTTTCCTTCCCAAATGTTATTAATTTCTTATAATAATTTCTTATAATTATTATTTGCAAATTATTACAGTACCATGTCTCCCGAAACCCCTAAAGTTAACCAAACCACCCCAAACCTCACTCTAGATAACAGTTCCTTCCCACAAACTCCAACCATAGACAACCACCCAACTGGTAACATAATAAGTGACGGAAACTAGGACCACTATTAAAAACAAGGAACCCAAGTATCCATATTAGAGACACAAAATTCTTAACCTACCACATGCTGTGTTAATAAGAGACGTTGCATTAATTGTTTTGGTAAAACAATTAATCAAGTTATTAATATCATGCTATAACCCAACATACCAAGACTTACCTAGACTAGGCTATGACTGTAGAAATTCCCTCTAGGATAAATTTCGGAAGAGAACTTGATGAATGAAGAGAAAGTCGCTGAACCTTAGCTTTTATTAGTTTGTTCCTTACCCAGAGTAAATATACATCCTCATCAGCATGATTGTCAAACTGAAAAGTTAACTCAGAAGAGTTTCTGGTACCCACTAAATCAGATTTATTCCTATCAACTTCTGTACAATATCTTGGCCACGAGATATGTAGCATGAATATGACGCTTATACTAGTCTGTTATGTATATAACAAATTAGTACAAGTTATTTATGACTATATGTGGTCTTGATTTTGTTGTATTTTGCTGTATATGGTATCGGTTGATGTGGACCAGTGATGATCATCTTGCATACACGTATGATATTTGGACATGTTGTGACCTTATGATTATCATGAGTTGTACCTTGATAATCTAACATGGACAAAATATAAACGCATGTCTTATTGTGGTAATAATAAAACCTATGAAGAATAACCAAACCTACCATTACCCGTACCCTAGGATAACCAAAAGCGAAAACTCAATGATAGAAAGACCATTATCTTAATTTAAGGATCCCCCACCTAGAAATTAAACAAGGTATAGGACTTTAAAAGAAAACTTGATGATAGGAAAACCCCAAAACCAATAGGAAAACCAAGGCTGGTGTAAAAGAAACTAGAACTCATTAGGAATCCTAACCATTTCCTAGGATGACTTTAGAATTTAAGCAGAGAATGAATCTCTGTAAGAGATAAATAAATTGAGGTTTAAAAACACTCTAAGTTGTAATCCTTTCAAATCTTACTTGGGTTACGATGGATGTGACCTAAGTAAAACAACTACTTTTCTGCTATATAAACCCTCATTTTGTAATAAAACTCCATAATAAATTCAGCTTCTATTTCATCTATTCTGCCCATAGGTATTTCGTAGCCATCCACTATTATACCATTAGGAATTAGGTTTACTCCTGACCAAACAATAAACAGATCTACCTTGTAGGATCCTTAGACAAACATTAAGATTTATTTCGAGGATTACCTTAGTATCACCCTAGAAATTCCTGACCTACCACCGTAGTACGAACAAAAATTTTCTTAATCTTTTGAAAAATAATTATGAAGTCATTTTATAAAAACAAAACGTTGAACACCATCTAAAACAATTTGAAAAATATAAACTATCACAACAACTGGACCAAATATCACATCATTCAGTCCTCAGTTATACATAGCCTGGCCAACTATGTCTAAACTAGGAAGAATCATGTCATAATTGGCACAGTTATCTTTTAAAATTTTCTAATAACAATTATCATTCCAAAGTAAAATATTGAAAAATCTTTCATAACATATCATTTTTGATTTAATACAATAAAAGCCTACCACTACTACCCATTACCTCTAGGATAGGAAATTAACAAGAATTGAGGATAGAAAACTCTTAGAAATTATGATAAACTCAAAACGATACAAATTTCATTAGGAATCTTGGAAGATAGTACATAGAAACATAGTTAACAACGAAAATGCTAAAATTACAAGGATTACATAATTTCATTAAGGGTTACCTAGGAAACATACAAAGACCTTATAGAATACCTAGATATTACAATTTAAACTAGGAATCATGAAAATTCATACATAGGGAAATAATTAGGAACGGAAGTACTAAGGTTACAATAATTACAAGATAAGGAATAGATTCACTAATAGGTTGACCCACCATGAAAATAAGGATCGCCACCAACAACACTATAGCTAGAGCCACAACGGGATGAAGAATCTTGACTATCCTGCGTAGTAAGTACCACGAGACTAAATATTAGGCATAAGAATAAATAAGCTTTATTTGAGGATTACATAGAAAAACAACCCTTACCCCCATATCTTGTCAACCCCGATAGCAAAGACCACAATAGGCATAAGGACCGCAAGGACACAAACTAGGAACGCATGATCTTCATTCGGTACATAAGCCAAATAGGAAATCGCAAGGACCACGTAGACGATTGCTAGGAATGTAACGAGGTGCGGCATTTTGAGGTTTTTAAAAGAGAATTTAGTAGTGAAAGAATGAGGATGAAAATGAGGTATTTATAGAAGAAAACTAGCCGCTATATAGCCGTTAATTCGACCATTATTTTGACCGTTAGAACACTGTTCATCGAACTTAGGAAATTCGACCGTTGCACAGTAACTTATTAGGTGGCAAAACATTCAAATTTATTTCATCCAGTAGGAAAAAGACTGACCAAACTACATTCCCTTAGGTATCGAATGGAAATTCCTAGACAACTCTTTTAGGCCAAAACTATAATTAAGGAATTAGCAGCGAAATAATATTTTTGGAAACATAGGACATAAGAATAAAATAATATTATATTATTTTATTTTTAATTTGAGGCATTTTAAGCATATCAAACTTCTATCGCAACCTATTCCCAAATTCCTTATGTTAGAAATCTAGGCCTGACTATTTCTACACCTCACTTTTCCCAATTTCCTCAACCAACATAGACTGAATCTCGGGACGAGATTCCCTTGACGGTGGGTGACTGTAACCACTATGAAAAATCCCTCATTTAAAATAAACTATCTCTCAGAATACTTATCATTTTTCCACGTAGATTTTTTTTTTCCTCTCTTGATTATAACCATTATCTTATGTGACGAGGATCACATCCCGAATAACCATGCTTGCAACCCAACCTTAACTGATTTAGTATTCAACTGTATAAATATCTTTGACCTGAAATGTTATGAGGTCCCACTTATCACTTTACGTTATTTCGCTAACGTACGTTTAAAACTGAACGTTCCTTAACTGATGATAGTTTTATGAAACCCTAAGCTACCATAACAACATTTATGAACAGCAAAACCCTAGAAATACTAAAGTACAAATTATATGATTAATGTACAAGTGTCTGAAGCGTAGAAACCCTAATTCCATAATAAACTCCCGGTGAAACCCTAATTTCAGGTAATTATAATTTTATGTACAAAACTTACAAAACCTAATTTATTTATATAATATTTTTATAAAATATAAATGTACAAGTCATTTAAAGTCAATGTACAAGTCTTTTATGCATGAAATCATTTAATTACAAAAACCTTATTAAAATCCTATTTATATTTATTTTAAAGTATAAATTTCAAACCATTCATGCATAACTCTTATAAATTATATTTTCTAAACCCACTAAATATTTATACAAGTCTTTTATCACAAAGTACAAGTTCCTAATGCACAAGGATCAAAAATCGCATTTAATTTCTTTTAAACATAATAAAAGTTAACAAATAAATTTTATAAATTAGTAAACTATTAAAATTATATTTTCCTCATATTCTAAATTATTTTACAGGTTTTACAACCTACTTAAGCTTAACCCATTTTCCTTTTCATTTTTTTTATACAATTCGAAATATACATATATATGTAAAAACTTTAAACTATTTTCCTAACTCTTGAACCAAGTCATTAAACTAAATAAGTTCTATCCCTAAACCCTAAAGTACTACTTCCTAAACCATAAGCACTATAATACAAAGCCTATTCGGTTCATATCAAATCCCTAGTCGAATTCTAACCTAAACCCTAACTAAATTTGCTACTAAATAAAACCTACACTAGATACATTTTCCCCCTCCTCCACATCACCAATGACATCATCACCTGGTGACATGTAAGGTGAAGGAAAGCTCCACATCATTTTCCCATCCATAACTTACTTGGCCAAACCTCCTCCTTACACATGTCTCACACTTGGCACCAATAGGAAGTTAACACATCAACATTAGAAAACCCTAGTTCCTTCTTCCCTTCTATAAGTAGCAGCCAAATATCACTCTCTCATTCCACAACATTCGACACATAACTCAACACAGCCCTATACTCTTTCTGATCTACAGCCTTAAACACAAACCAAACACTAACAAGCATAGAGGAGGAGTTGAGCAAGAAGTGATCAAGAAACCTAGTCATTCCAAAAACCCTAGTCGAACCCAACAATATAAGTAAGTCTTCAACTCTACTTTTATTCAGTTTTATTTACTTTATAGCATCTAAAAACATCACTAAATGACATGTAAAATAAACCACAAAACCAAATACTGTGTTTTCTTTCTTTTCTTTCTCCCTGATTCGAAAAGAAACCTCAAATACATCAACTATTCGAAATTTTGATAAAACTAATCAAAGATATGTAAAACATGTCTTAATATATCAAATATACTTATATCATACGTAAAAAAATATAGCTAAAAACGTTTAGAAACCCTAAAACCCAATCGGGTTTATTTTCTGTGTTTAACAAGTAGAAAACCCAGCCCAGATGCCCATGTTTTGACCTGAAAAACAACCACCGAACGATCACTATAAAATCTAATTTTTGGGTATTTAGAAAGTTCAGCCAGCTACCTTTGTTTAGGAAAAAGAATCATGTAAAATGATTAAGTTTTCATAAAGTTATCGTGTCCTAAAAGTTGCCCAAAATCGCTACAAATAGAAACCAATATTTCCGGTTATGATTTTTCTTTTATACTCGACCAATAGCCCAACTTTCGACCTATTATTAGAACCTTAGATTAACTCTATAACTTCTGTATTTTTGGCACATCAAATAACACCCAGCTAACTTGTTTTAGAAGAAAGAATCACGTAAAAAGATTAAACGAGTCAAACGATATAGTGAATTGAAGTTATGTAAAAATCTGAAAATACACACTGTTACAGAAACATAAATCACGCAAAACGAGGCATTTCTGGTCCGTTTCGTCAAAAAGTTAAAACACAAAAGTTGTCCGGAACGACTTTTTCTTCAAAAAGTCTTAAGACCTCGAGTCGTGAAAAAGCAAAACGAATGGTCTTTTATTTAATTACAGAACAGATTTTTTTTTAAGAAGACAGCTTCAGTCATCCAACTTTGGACCTTCGTTACACCCCTTATACGACTTCAATAAAATATGATTTTAGGTTTTGTTATAGACCACCTAGCTTTCTAATTGAAGAAATAAGAATCTCGTAAAAAGGTTAAGTGAGTCAAAAGTTATCGATCTCCTAATTTTGCCTCATGTCGCTAAAACTAGAACTAAGTTTTCCAGTTATTTTCATATTTGTCGCCCCAACTACCTAACTTTTGACCCATAAATCGACTACCTAGAAACCTTGATAAAATCTTATTTTTGGCATGTTTAAAGACCATCTAGCTAACTAATATTAGGAGAAAGTATCTTGTAAAATGATGAAGTAATTTAAAAGTTATTAAGTTCCAAAAACCTCCCTATCGCTAGACTAAAAATTCATTTTACAGATTTTACTTAAAACTTGTTCTCACCACTCGACTTTGGACCTATTTTTCGAGTATCAAATGAATCTCAAAATTTATGAAACTTGGTATGTTTTAAGTCGACCTAGCAAACTTATTTTAGAAGAAGGAATTTTGTAAAAAGATCGAGTCGTTAGAAAGTTATGGTGTCTCAAATATCCCCCTATCGCTAGTTTTTAAAAACCAGTTTCCAGATTTCTAAACCATGTTCGATAGTTCTACTTTTGAAGTACTTTTCGACCACCAAATGAATTTCATAAATTACGAAAAGTGGTATTTTATTAGACGACCTAGCTAACTATACATAGGAATTGAGAATACGTAAAATGATCTATTATACGCGAAGATATTTGAGTCTAAAACTCTAGCCTCGCCACTTATTTGAAGTATAGTATTTTTTAAAATAAATAGAGTTCTATGGGCTGATTTTGTAAGTATTATATATCAAGAGTTATTTCTGTCAATAACAAATAAAAAGGGGTAAAAGTGTTATATTTGAAACTTAAGGGTAGAAACTGTCATTTTCCAAAAGTTCAGGGTATAAACTGTCATTTGGCCAAACTTTAGGGATTAAAGTGTAACTTTTCATAACCATTGTTTTTATCATTTTTATTTTTATTTTCTGATTTGATACCAACGTAAAACGTTTATTTCAATGAAGAATTAACTAACGAACGAAGGCAATATTTAACGATCAAACAAACGCAAGATATCTTTAACGAACAAACGAAAGAACGGAAACATAAGGACGAATAATAAGATAAAATCTTATTTTGAAGAGACTTCATGTTATCTCATATTTAAACAACCACCAAACAACGAAACGAACATTGGAAACTTATACATTCAGAAACGATTACTGAAAGCTTGACATATCAACCCAGGTTGCAAGCCGGAGACGTTTATCAACTTTGTATAACTTTGTTTTCCATCCAGACTGCTCAGGTGAGTTTATAGTCCCACCTTTCTTACTTACGTGTTTTCCAAATATGTGGGGAGATACATGCTATTAAACCGAACACAAGTATTTTCCTGATTGTTATTGCACTAGGCTAACTTACTTTATTATTGAGATTGAATTATTTATTTAAAAGACCCTCATATCATGCACCATTAGTCACCTGCTGGGTGAGCGCGAATATGTGAATAGATCTATTGGCCTGACGACCCATTTGTACTAACCGGATGGATATCTACGTGGTAGCCGGTTAGACAGATGCATTATATTTGATATCTTTAACTCGGGGGCAAGACCACTCTCATTTCAATCGTGATTGTGGAACCTGGAAACTGTCAACGCATTGCGTGTCATGAGGTTTAGTGCAATATTCCCGAACTACGATATAACTGATTTCTCTTACTTTGGCTTGTGTTCAAACTGATTATAACTTTAAACACTATAGATTCACTCAACCTTTGTGTTGACTTTTTAAGCATGTTTATCTCAGGTATTTAGAAGTATGATTATTGGCACGGAGCGGCGGTGGACTTTCTTCTTAAAATAAAAGGGTGTCCACTTTGTTATCATTCAAAAGGATAATGTAACTTTTATAATGTAATTTCCGAACCTCCCTCTGGGACCTATCTTATGTACTCTGATATTGAATAAATGAATGATAACAATTTTTATTTAAAAACGTCTCTTTTCGAGTCTTTTTCTATTCCCATGACTGTGAACCATGAAGTAACACCCCAAGCTTATATTCCGCTGCGTATCTCGAAAATGGGGGTGTTACACATAGTTAAGTTTTTTTTTTTGTAAAGGGTTTCCCCGGTAAAATATATTACACCAAAAAAACATTTAGGTACAGTGGATTGTGTCTGAAATACCAAATTAACCTCAAGCAACCGCTTGAACAACCACTAGATCATTTGTGACATGCCACAGAACGACCACACTAACTACATACACAAACTAGAACACCAAAACTATCCAACTGCTTTTTGATCATAGGTATCCTCCTTCCATTGCTGATATAAACTCTTCTTACCAACCATCATTTGCCATGTAAGTAGAGGTTTTATTGTGAACCTCCCAAACTTCATCATCGTCACTTCAAATGTTGAGCTTACAGTAACATCATTATTTGTCTTTACCAAGGTTTTCAAGATCGGGATCCTACCTAGGATAATTTTCGTCTTTGCAAGATCGTGATCGCAAGATCGTGACACTACTACAAAAAGTACTTTAGAGACGTGTTCACAACCAAATCGAGACCGGTTTATCCTTCGGTCTATATGAGGGGGGCTCTCCATGTGAAATCTAATCAAGACCGGTTCATAAATGGGTCTACATTTGGTTTTGAGACCGGTTTGATGATTAAAAACACGTCTTGGAAACATAATCTGGACCGGTTATTTCTATAAAAACCTGTCTCTATCTTATTTTTGAAAAAAAAATAAATTGGGGCTGTTTGGGATTGCTTATCATCAGTAAGCAATCCCAAACAGCCCCCATTAGTGTATTCAATAAGCAATCCAGTAGCTTCAATATAAGCAATCCGAAACAATCATTCATTTCAATGATATCAAGTTCTAGACAACCAAACTATATCATTCATATGTATACATATTTAATTAATCCGCACCTCTAAATGAAATGTATCGTACATATGTGTAAGCTTTTAGCTAAAACAACTACGAAGTTTACATGTGACTAATGACTTGATGAACTCCTGTATCGTTCACTGCCACATATGCTTTAGCCAACTTCCAGATTCTGGCTTCCACTCCATCTGTTGAAGGAGTGCATACTTTGCTGATGGAACCTAGCTTATCATTGTCGGGATGAGGCAAGCTTAACTCAATAGCTATTAGCTTTAGAGTTCCATCTTTTTGTAACAAAAGCAAAGTTCGTGTAGCATAAATCTTGTTGGATGTCTCGTTTATTTGCCTCACGTATGGCATTAATGAGTCATGATAAATTGATAATCCAATGTAAATAATGATATAGCTGTGCTTTCTCCTCGCATCATTGGCAGTCAACACTTTCTCAAACAATAGAACCAAAACAGGTTCCAAGCTAAATAAATTACGGTTAAGAAAAACCGGTATGCTAAAAAAGATTTTAATAGAAGATTAAGCCAATATAAAAGACTTAACAAGATAGAGGATACACTCGCTACACCAAATCTTCAGGTCGGATATCACAATACTTGACAAGATCAGTTATATCTATTGGATCTGATTATAACATCCATGATCAAATATATAGAGATAGTTTTATTCTTGTGGTAGTAGAATACCCAAGATAAATTATGATCCAAGATCTCAAAATATTAGACGACTTTTATATAAAAATCAAGGCACATTTCCATATTTAAAATCAGCTCATATACATTTCAATAGTTGTCGAATCCCAAACACAATAACTAATAAACCACATGAATCATTTTTACATGTTCTTCCACTTATATATCTATAACACCAATATTAATAGCATTTGTTAAGAGAACTGTATTCAATTCATTATCTGATTCAGTTTCTTAGATATGTTACCCAAGCTACCACCTCTAACACATGATAGACAAGCATATGTACGTCTCTTTAAAGCAAGACTTTCTTTCCTATTGACATTACAAACAGTCAACTACCAAAATTTGAGGAGTGGTTACAAAATTCTAGTACATGCTAAATTCTAGTACAGGCAGAAAAATAACTTGGGGTTTAATACTTTTGAAGCATGTGATTAAAGATAAGAAACATAAGCTACCACTATTAAATTCCTTTTTAACCAACCTTTCATATTAGTTATATAAACAAAAAACAGATGCAATGGATTGTAAAGATGTACAATATCAAAGAATGTAAGACTATAAAAGGTACATAACCAAACTACTCAAACCAGCTCAAACAAAGCATGACAAACTACTAGCTCACTGATTTTCCATTTTATATGACCACATTGAGACAACCACTGCTGCAAGCTTGGGAGATGGGACCAGGTCAATTGAAGATAATTAAATCACCCATGAGCTTGGACCAACCAAAACTCACAGACAGCCAACGACCACACTAAATTAAAATTGCAACCTTAGTGATGCGTGCGATGTGTCGTTGCGGTTTAGCAGTATTAATGCCTACTCAAGTTTTAAATTTATATTTAGCCGACTTATCAATAACACACACACTTAACGAGCAGTGTACCCGGTCAGTATGAATATAATGGTAAGTAGAGTGTCGATCACTAAGAGTGGAACGTATTATCTAGTTATTCTAATCAGTATTTTAATATATTAAGTTAGCTATACAACCTAATCTAACGCAAGGGGTTTCAGCCTGAGAGACTGGCACGATTGGTTGCAATTAAATAATAAACTAAACTAAGAGGCAAAAATCAGCAAGTAGCACACACGTACACAGATAAATACTCGAGACAATAAGAAGACCTGTCCTGATAGATAAGTAGTTTGTCACTTGTTTTATTGCTAGTTTTATATGAAGTGTATAGTTCGATGCAACACACCGAGATTAAGTCCTTTCTCGTTGGTTCTAATCTTATCGGCGAGTAAACCCTTAATGATTACTTATGACTATCCTATTTATCTTTCTTCCTACTTTTCTACAGACGATAGAATGCATAGGCGATCTAATAAATAGGCGAGGGCAGAGGCATGGCGACCCGATCAACGCTCAGCTAGACACAGAGGTTATCAATGCACTAATAAAAGTCACCAAAGACATCAACATATAAACTTTAATTAATGGGAAAGCAGTTTTAAGGGAGTGCAATCTTTCCGTTGTCACATTACACAAGCCACCAATCCTGATGAATTAAAGTTTACTAACACAATAAAACAAAACTACTTAATGAATTAAACACATGCAGGACCTTCTTACAGCTCTTGTATCTTCGTTCAAGGTGTGTCTTGTGCTGCTGCCTTGACTGAATTCGTCCTAGGGTTTTCTGTACTTCGGTCTCGTATATAATATATGTTTTTAAATTCGTCTGGTCTTGGGGTATTTATAGTTTCTGTCTGAGGGTAAGATGCGGCGCATCTAGTAAGTAGATGCGGCGCATTGACTTAACTTCGCGTGGGGTCCAAGATTAAAATATTCAGGAATATTCGTACACCGCCAGAAGATGCGGCGTATCTTCATTCTTGGATCGTATCTGGTGAAATCTTGATAGTGATGCGCCGTATGTAATAAGTGAGATGCGGCGCATCTGGAGCAGATTTGTCTTGATCTTGTACATTTCAGTAGACTCTTAACTTCTTGCATGTTTTGCTCCATAATTAGTCCAAAATCGCCAAGTTTCACCAAATGCTTGTTTTTACCTGAGAATTACAAAAGTAAACGATTAAGTATCAATCCTCATACATAATATAATAAAACAAGTCAAATTAATAGGATAAATGATAGTAATAAAATGTACTTATTTGAGTTCATCAAATATCCCCCCACTTGAACTTTACTTGTCCCCAAGTAAACCTTAGAATTAATCTTATGAAAATGTATCCTAAAAGATATTAGGATTTATTTTTATATTTAAGCACGTATTCATTTTTGTCATAATCACACAACTAAACACTTAACGAATTAGAAGTAAAATAAAATAATTTGATAAAAGCAAATCTAATCGTTTAACTGTCCAGTCGTGACGAATATTCTATCATAAGCTTGGCAAGTATACACATCTCCCCCACTAAAGCCAAGGAATAACAAGTCTAAAGCGGTAAAAAGGGTTTTGAGGTTTAAGGGTTAATCATTCTCATCTCTATCGATCTCAAATTCCAGAAAAGGCGACAAAATCACAAATACATGATCGAATCCACGAACACGATACTTGCAATTGCTCAAATCCTTAACTCGAATAGGCTAAAGATAGGTCCAAACTTTACCAATAATATTATATCAAAAAGGGCGACAAAATCATAAATACATAGCCGAATCCACGACTACGATACTTAAGATTGCTCAAATCCCTAATCTCAATAAATCAAAGGTTTGGTTGGATAAAGAATAATAAAGGGTATGGATAATATTTGGGATATAAATTGGTGTAAAAATGAAAAATAAACAAAATAAATAAATTAAAATCCTAAGTGTGGTTAATCACTATCCCAACCATTCCATGAATAAGACTCATATCATAGAATAACTCACGCTTTAACACTTGAAACACACGCTTTAGGTAGACACGAATTATACTCAACAAGATCTTAATCAAAGAATAAACCTTAGTTGGCGTTCCCATAACTGCCAACTCCCATTCAATCCATAGATATAGTATACAACAATTAGTGGTGATATCGACCACTTAATACAAAACTTTACATAAGTTGGTTAAAACAAACATCCAACTTTTCCTTTTTCTTTTTCTTTTCTATTTTTTCTTCGATTTTTTTTTTTTTTTTTTTTTTTTTTTTTTTTTTTTTTTTTTTTTAACATATAAACTTTGATGTGTAGAATTTCACCACATCACTATAATGATAATTCTGGATAATTTTTCCATATTTTTCATAACTTCAGAAATAACGGTAATAGTGAAAGTAGTAAACACACGAAAAATAAACTCAAAGATATACAATATTTACTTTCACTCCAATTGCATTGTGCAATTTCCCGACCTAACCATAGATAATGAATTACACACGCGAACACAGGTAATGTAAGGAAACACACTTTGCCTAAAGCAATTAACCAACCACGGATTTTAATCTACAGGGTAGGCTAAGGTGTAAGGGTGTAACGAAACATTTTAACAAAGGTGTAAGAAACGAAAGGAATGGCTCTGAGGGTTTTTCTAGGGGTATCTTACTCTAAAAATGAGAGTAACAAAAGGGTTTATACTGGGGTTAACTAACCAGTGTAGTTAGCTAATAACACATAACATATAAAGGCTATTTGGGTGTAATCCTAGAAATTTTACCAATTTAGACAAGTCATTCCAATTATATAAAATAATACTTATTATGGTGGTCTCGAATAGTATACAAGCCAAGTTCTAAAGTTTACAAGTCACCGGCACACTCATAGATTTGTGAGTTTTGAAAAATCACAATTTTTGAAAATAACGTCATGTGTGCAGCTATGCAACTTAGACTTTAAACAAAAACATGCTAAAAAATTTTAAATTTTTATATATTAAGCACATTTTAAGCATATTTTGAAAAAGTTTAGGACAAGTAAGTGTTAAGTGTTCTAATTCTCCAATCCCCCCACTTAAGTTAAACAACGTCCTCGTTGTTTGTATCAAAGGTTAAAAACTGGAAAATAAAAGAATTAGAACAGAATAACTCCCCTGAGATTTGCTCGGTATGATCCTCCATTTGTATAAGAGCAAAAATCATCTTCTTGTGGATTAGAACGTTTAAGCTTCATAATCAATGTATCCACAGGAAATGCAGGAATCTAAAATACCACTAAGGCTTTAAAACACACCTAAATTAAGAAAGGTTCAAACTTGCATAATACATTAGTAGTTAGATAAAATAAAACATAAAAATTAAAACTGAAAATCATCAGGTCAGTCGATGCGCCGTATCTTATGGAAGAAGATACGCCGTATCGAGCCTGGAATAATTACGGATCAGAATAGAAGATGCGCCGCATCCTTAACCAGGGATGCGCCGCATTGAAATAAACTGATAAAAAGTTTTAAAGTCGAAAATAAAAAATAAATGCAGAAAAATAAAGTAAGATATGACCAGTGCAGGAGATGCGTCGCATCTCAGGATTGAGATGCGCCATATCCT
Organism: Artemisia tridentata subsp. tridentata; assembly: GCA_021014915.2. Classification (NCBI taxonomy): domain Eukaryota; kingdom Viridiplantae; phylum Streptophyta; class Magnoliopsida; order Asterales; family Asteraceae; genus Artemisia; species Artemisia tridentata. The sequence continues at coordinate 162,308,428 of CP139503.1, forward strand.
CTGCGGCCTGACTGACTCGATACAAAATCAGAAAATAAAAATAAAAGATAAGCATGGGTTGCCTCCCACGAAGCGCTTGTTTTTGTTCGAGTCACGAGCCTGACTCCACCCTTATTTACTGTGTAATAGGGTGTGTTTCCCCCCACTTGGGATCAAGTGCGGGTGATAATAGCAATAAACACGAAAAGAGTGTAAATTTGCTAGTAAAGATGGAAGAAATGAATAAAGATCATACCTTGGCAATACATGTACATCTTTCCTATTCATACCCGGTTTGGTTGATAAATTGGATGACTTGACCACTTCATCTGAAAGAGTAGTATGTTGAGGAAAAATGAGTCTCCTTTCTTCTTGGATAGTCCCTTTGGTAGTAAGGCGTCCCTTGACTTCCGCAGAAGATGAGAAAGGGTCTTTAGCAAGTAAAAGTTCGAGTTCCTCAATAACCTTCATAGGGTCGAAATCATCATCTTCATCAATCATAGCAATGTTTAAGAGCTCATCACCAAATTCTTCCTCGAGCCTCACCAAATACGGGTTGATCACAGGTGCTTCAATAGGTAGTGTAATAAATTTCACCTCATCATCTTTTTGTTTTGCAACCTGTTTTGGAAAACTAGCAAGATTATTAGTAACGGGATTAATACTATTAAATAAATTTGTACCACTTTGTGTTGTAAGTGACTCCAATTCATCTTGTGAATCTCCATCTTCAACTAGTGGTCTTGCAATATCAGCATCGTCCCGAATTTCATCCTTAAATAAGTAATCCCAGATTTCTTCAAAATCCCTCGTTGGGTCAAAATCTGGTTGAGGTATGTCATCATAAACTATGGCGTCAAATGGTTCGAAATCAAAATTAGAATACTTTTCATCTTCATCCGTTGGATTGACTAATGGTGGTAATACGATTGCAGAATATTCTTCAACGTAAGGTTCCGTATACACATCATCTTGTGCGATCTCCGGAGAAAAAGCACCATCGAGAACAATTGCAGGAATTTGTTTCATATTAAATACATGGGACACTTCCTCATCATTATCATCCGATATAGTCCAAGTATGCCGAAACGGCAACCCATTTCTTTCTTTCTTTGACTTAACCTTTTCCAGCAACAAGTATTCTTCCATAGTGATTTCTTTCGTCTCAATGACTTGTGCCCCATTTCTTGCTCTTTTCCAGTTATACATCTGATTATTGCTCAAGGCTCTTTCCTCTTCAAGTCTGATATATTCTTCCATTGTAATGTCCGGATCGTCCATCTTCCTGAAATAAAACTTACTCGTGCAAAAGAAGGGTGAAACGATCAAAGTAAAATAAAAGCTTCTGATATCTGCTGTTGATGCGCCTTATCCAATAAGTGGGATACGCCGTATCTTAATACGTTAAAAATAAGTCAAACTTTTATTCAGAAAAGCAATACGCCGCGCTCGATAAATCAAATGCGCCGTATGTTTAAATAATCAAAAATTAGTTATACTTATAAAAATTAAATGCGTCGTATTAACAAAAGTTAATGCGCCGTATTTTCGTTACGTTTCAAAATATAAGATTTTTGATTCAGAAGATACGCCGTATCGACAGAGATCGATGCGTCGTATCTGTTTAATAATTCGAAAACTGTTTTTTTTTTTAATTAAAATAATAGATACGCCGTATCTGCTAAAGCAGATGCGTCGTATGGCGTTAACGTTTAGAAATTTTTTTTTATCAAAAACAGATACGCCGTATCTTGGGCAAAGATGCGTCGTATCGAATTAATTAAACGCGTTGTATTTTATAAAAATTAAACGCAATACGCCGTATCTGAGAAATCAGATGCGCCGTATCGTTCGATTTAGCTCAGTACAACGATAGCAGAACACAGAAAATACGAAAAATAAAAACAAACGAAAACAGACAAAAATTAAACACACAAAAACAAGAAAAATATGCAAAATAATACAATGAATGCAAATTAACCTAATATACAACACAATTAGCGGTTAGATTAAAAATTAAAAAGAAAAACCTAATTAAAATACTAATCAAATTAACAGATAATAACAATTCACTCCTCGGCAGCGGCGCCAAAAACTTGATGCGTGCGATGTGTCGTTGCGGTTTAGCAGTATTAATGCCTACTCAAGTTTTAAATTTATATTTAGCCGACTTATCAATAACACACACACTTAACGAGCAGTGTACCCGGTCAGTATGAATATAATGGTAAGTAGAGTGTCGATCACTAAGAGTGGAACGTATTATCTAGTTATTCTAATCAGTATTTTAATATATTAAGTTAGCTATACAACCTAATCTAACGCAAGGGGTTTCAGCCTGAGAGACTGGCACGATTGGTTGCAATTAAATAATAAACTAAACTAATAGGCACGAATCAGCAAGTAGCACACACGTACACAGATAAATACTCGAGACAATAAGAAGACCTGTCCTGATAGATAAGTAGTTTGTCACTTGTTTTATTGCTAGTTTTATATGAAGTGTATAGTTCGATGCAACGCACCGAGATTAAGTCCTTTCTCGTTGGTTCTAATCTTATCGGCGAGTAAACCCTTAATGATTACTTATGACTATCCTATTTATCTTTCTTCCTACTTTTCTACAGACGATAGAATGCATAGGCGATCTAATAAATAGGCGAGGGCAGAGGCATGGCGACCCGATCAACGCTCAGCTAGACACAGAGGTTATCAATGCACTAATAAAAGTCACCAAAGACATCAACATATAAACTTTAATTAATGGGAAAGCAGTTTTAAGGGAGTGCAATCTTTCCGTTGTCACATTACACAAGCCACCAATCCTGATGAATTAAAGTTTACTAATACAATAAAACAAAACTACTTAATGAATTAAACACATGCAGGACCTTCTTACAGCTCTTGTATCTTCGTTCAAGGTGTGTCTTGTGCTGCTGCCTTGACTGAATTCGTCCTAGGGTTTTCTGTACTTCGGTCTCGTATATAATATATGTTTCTAAATTCGTCTGGTCTTGGGGTATTTATAGTTTCCGTCTGAGGGTAAGATGCGGCGCATCTAGTAAGTAGATGCGGCGCATTGACTTAACTTCGCGTGGGGTCCAAGATTAATATATTCAGGAATATTCGTACACCGCCAGAAGATGCGGCGTAACTCCATTCTTGGATCGTATCTGGTGAAATCTTGATAGTGATGCGCCGTATGTAATAAGTGAGATGCGGCGCATCTGGAGCAGATTTGTCTTGATCTTGTACATTTCAGTAGACTCTTAACTTCTTGCATGTTTTGCTCCATAATTAGTCCAAAATCGCCAAGTTTCACCAAATGCTTGTTTTTACCTGAGAATTACAAAAGTAAACGATTAAGTATCAATCCTCATACATAATATAATAAAACAAGTCAAATTAATAGGATAAATGATAGTAATAAAATGTACTTATTTGAGTTCATCACCTTAGAAACGAAACAACCCTTAAATAATTATAAGCCCTAAAAAATAATCCCAGCAGCCCTAATTAGCTTTTATATAAAATCCTAAACAACACCTTTAACTCATCCTATACATCTACATAGAAACATATATAAACATATGTCATCAAACTATTACAGCCTACACATACATAATTAGCACAACTTGACATAAACCCAAACAAAAAAATGAATAATCCGAAACTTACCATTTGTGTATGAGGTTTTAGTTGGAGAATCTGTTAATTAGGTATAGTGATATGGTGGGTATGGTAGTGGTTAGGGTTTTGAGGGTGAAAATGGAGGTCGGCTGTGTGGTTAGAGTTTTTAATTAGGGGATTTGTGTGTTTGAGATTGAGAAAATGGAAGGGATAATGGGTATAGTTGTGTTGTGAGTTTGGGATTAGTGCCCAATTTTTTTTCTTCCCGCTTTTGAAGTCTCCAAAATTTTTGTGTTTCCCGCTTTTGAAGTCTCCAAAATTTTTGAGTTTGGGATTAGTGCCTAATTTTTGTTGTGAGTTTGGTATAGCAGCCTGCTGTCACAAGGGTTATATTGCAAAAGTATACGGAGACCGGTTTTTATGTAATAACCGGTCTCCATTCAATAAATCATCCAGACGCGTTTTTAAATGAAAAACCAGTCTCATTTGACTTTTAATAGACCGGTTTTCATAAGATTAACCGCTCTAGGTTTGTTTCCTGAATCAAGACCAGTTTTCTTGGTAAGAACCGGTTCAGATTATTTTTGGAGGGATGGATTCCGGGTTTTAGACCCGTTTCTTTAGTATCGGGTCACCATGTGGGGGTCTTGATGCTTCTTTTTGTAGTAGTGTGATCGTAAGATCGGATCGGGATCCTAAGATCCTAATATAATGTCGTTTTCTAATTATCACTGTAATATTATTCAAATCTACAAATTATTATATATCATAAACACGAAATTATATGAATGTTTCATGGAAATGTTATCGTAAATTATGAATATGAAATGTTTAAGAAGAATTACATGTTGTTTTTTTAATTATATAGAAACATAACTCATAAATTTGTAGTTTTTAAGTTTGCGATTCGAAAAAAGTAGGATCTGATCGGAGTAGATCTTAAGATCCTATGGTCAAGATCGGGATCCTATAAGATCTTAAGCTTGTTAAGATCCTACGTAAGATCCGGATCGTTTTTACTTTGTAAAATCGTAAAATCGTAAGATCATAAGATCAGGATCGGGATCTTAACAACAAGGGTCTTTACCTTAGTAATAGTATCAAACATATTTTCTTCATTCATAAGTGCATCAAATGAGTTATTTAAAGAGACATTATTAATATCATCCTTAAATGTGTTATTATTAGTTACAAGAGGTTTGCTAGATGTCACCTTGTTACCTATTTGTTGTAACGTCGAAGCCTCGTTAGGTTGTGTATCATTAGGAATAGACTTAGCATTGTCCGTATTACCTTTAGGTTGCGATGTTGATGCCTCGCCACTACTAGAAGGCTTACAAGCTTGACGATAATAATAAGTCATTTTACACTTGTTTAAACGAATACCATCTATATGTCGAGCATGATTAGAAGGGCGCTTACCTTTTCCATTTTTTCGAGTGACTTCCACAAAACCATCCTCGTTACTCGGTGTCACGCTTGTAGGCTTGGGCTTCTTTGGGAATTGCTCATCATTATGACCAAAAACTTTACATAATTCACATCGAGATGGTTGCCATTCATATTTTATATCTATAGTTTCCATAGGATGAACCAACCCATTAAGGAATGGTATTGCCACGACTAACTTTTCCATGAGAACCTTATCGGATGACACCTCAATAAGAGCTCTAGCAAATTCGTTGCGCCCCCATGAATTGAGAAACATATTGCTTGTGTACGCATCAAGCATAATGTGGGATCCTATCAAAGTAGTAATCAAACTAAGACCCGTATCCATGTATGCTGCCATGGGAACGTTATTAAGTTTCACCGAAACAGGTGCACTAGTTATTTCATCCTTCTTTAGCTTAGTGTTGGGAGTCCAACCGTTCAGTATTATAGGGACCATATGGATAAGCCATGGGCCATTTTCAAGTACGAGTTCCGTCTCTCTCCTAGTTGAGAATTTAAAGAAGAAAAAACCCTTGTTCAACATAGCGCGCTCAATCCAATATTTAGCCCACATATTTTTAACATAGCTTTTGACTATAGGAAATGCTAGTCTCTTACCAATGAAGTACCCATAAAGGGTGTTTGCAAACTGATTACTAACTTCCTAAACTGAAGCCAATGGGACAGCCAAGTCAGCGTTAATAACAGTCTTGATGAGTGTCTAAATACTCATCATTTTTACCTAATCTGAACTGCCAAAACATCCAAAAACACTCAGAAATGCATCAAAATAATGAAATTATCCTAGAAATGTGTTTTATATGTTTCAGATGCAAAATGTTTAAAAACAGACAAAGTTTGCATAATTGGCAGTTTCAGTCCCTCAACTTTCCAAAATTGTCAAAACTAGTCCCTGGTTATTCTAAAAACATGAGAAAATCAATTTTGGTCCTTGTGTTACTCATATATGGCAGGATTGGTCCTTGGTGGAAAAGTTTGGTGAAATTACACATTTGGTCCCTGGAGTTTGAAAGTTTGGCAGAAATAGTCCTTGGGAAAATTAAAATGGAAAAATCATATTAAGTCCTTGAACTATTCATCATTGGCAGGATTTACCCTTGTGACAAACTTTGGAAAAGTGCCAAAACACACCCCCAAACTTTCGGCTAAATTACACATTTGGTCCTTGTGTTATACAAAACCAAACCGGATCACTAATAAATAACAAAAGCCCAAACACAACAAAAATCCAATCCATTCCTTATCCTAATCCACCAGCCCACTCCTTCACACCCCTGGCCCAAGCAATAAGCCCACCTAGCCAATAACCGTTCTAAATAATGAAAAGTCAAACAATCCCTTTGACCCGTATCCCATCTCCACCGCCCCAACTTGAAACTTCATCATTACCATCCTCCCACTACCCTCACCCCATACCACAGCATTTAATGCTACCTCTCCCCTCAACTCAGAAGCTAGTTGATACCCGTTTTGGCGCCAGAACACGTGGCGACTCAATATTGGACCAAAATGCAAATTGCGAGGTGGGATTTGACCACAGAGGTGCAAGGAACCATATTTTGAAGCTATAAATAGAGAAGGAGCACAATGGAGCAAGCAAGTAGTTAGATAATTTAGCATAGCTTATGTCGTTTTTATGCAATTTCAAATTCTAGTTTAAGTTTTAGCTATCAAGCAGTGTAGTAATTCTCTTTTATGTATTGTAATACTTTTTCAGCAATAAATCTCAAGTTTACTCAACATTTTCATCATTTGCCATTTTACTTAAGAGTTTCAATATTCTGTTAAGTGTAATGGTTATTATTGTGTAATAACTTGGACTTTTAGGCCACATAAGCTCCCATATAGCTAATTTGAAGCTATTAGTAATACTTAAAATCAGTTCAGAAATCAAAAACTCAAAAGTACCAAAAAGTCAATAAAAGTCAAACTGAAGGTTCAAGAGTGATCACAGCTGGAGCAGGGTTTATTTGGATTGCCCTGGGTTAGAATCCCTTGGGGGATGCTAGGTTTGGAATTGTGGTTCTTTGTTCATGAATTTGGCAGGCTTGGAAGGCAATTGTAAGTTTTCATTTAAGTTTCATTCTCCTTTGTTATCTGTTGGTCACTAGTACTAGTAATTGTTCTAATTAGTCTCCTGTAGCACTAAAATAAGTAGTTAGATAATTAAGTTTGAATTTGGAAGTAGATTGCATAGTTTCTATCACATTCTGTCACATAAGGGAATGTTTGGTTTAACACAGTTTCACTAGCCAAACACTAGTTTACTGTTGATTGACCACAAGCCCAAGTTTGTAAAAGCTTATCTCAGTCCTTAGAAGCCATTTCCAACCTCTGATTAACTTTCTAGATAGAAAATCCAAGTTTGACTGCCCTGTGTGAATTTTGGACTGCCAAGAGCTCAAACAAGCTACAACAAGCTACAAGCTTATTTGGCCCTTCTTTTTGACATCTTTGGTGTCCCTTAGGTCTATATTTAGTATTCACAAAGTCCCCTATAGCCTTGTTCAATAGTTTGCAAAAATCAGCCTCTTCTGCGCAAGTTTCTGCATTTTTGCGTATTTGATGATTTTCAGCAGTTTTTTCGTCGATTTTTCATTTCTTCGTCTTAAGGAGTTAGAACCCGAAATTTGGCATGCATATAGCTCCCCAGCTTGTGTACGTCTCCATATTTTTAGTTTATTTTTTAGATTTTTTTAAGCAGTCATTTCGTAGCTTGAAAAGCTGCGTTTTCTGCCAGTGCAACAGAAAATTCAGCAACTTTTTGGCTTATTTTGAGCTTTCCAGCTTATTCTATTAGCTTTTCTTGAATTCCTAAGCTTATTCACATGTGTCTCAGTCCATTTTACCTTGTTCCTATAACTTATAACTTATTTTAAAGCCTCTAGCTTAAATTGAAAATCCTAGTTTCTTAAAAACTTATATAAGCCAACTGTTGAGTTTTTAAGCTTATTTCTAGCTTATCCAGTAAGTTGTAAAAAGTCTTCCTTCACAAAAGTTGTCTTAAAATAGCTTATTAGTAATTGTGTAAAAGAAAAAATTAAAAAAAAAATAGTTTAAAAAATTTGGGCAAACCAGGGTTCGAACCCTGGTCTCTTAGGCCAACACACAACGCCCCTTCCATCTGCTCTGGAGCACCAGTTCCGTTGTATTTTACATGCCATAGATATTTAACTAGTTTCTCTTATAAGCTTATACGAGCTTATTAGCTTATTTCTGCTTATCAGAATAAGCTGTGACCTCCACCATATTTTTTATAGCTCAGTAATATCCTTAAGTATTTAATAAAAAAGTTTCGTAATTTTTAGAAAATTTTTACTATTTTTAATCTATTTATCTAGTTAAATTAGTAATTAAATTATAATAAAAAAATATAAAAATCAGAAAAATATAAATCTTTTTTTTTAGATAATTTTCTTTTGTCATTCTTAAGTTATAAAAAATATTAGAACACTTGTAGGGTTAATTTTACATATATCTCAGTATTAATCGCGTTTTAATTAGTTCCCGACTAGCGTTTTTAGCATAATTTAGATTAAACGAAGCAGAAAAATAGTGATAGCTTCTATTTAATAGAATTTATCTTTTTAGAATAATCAAGCAATATCACAATCATCAATCACTCTAATCCTAGCTTTTCACAGTTGCCCATTCACATCTCGTTGGGAAACGATCCGGGTGATCACTTGCCTGGTTTCACACTACACACGAGCATTCGTTCCGAGACTGTTTGCCTTTTATCATTTATTACGGTTGACCATTCACAAGTGGTTGACTTGTGTGATAGAGAAATAAAAGATAGCCGGTTTGGAACGGATCAAATTTTGGCGCCGCTGCCGGGGAGGTTGTGCTGCGACAGTTGTGTAAGTTTTAGCGATTAGTGATTCGAGATCCTTCTATCAGAAGTTCCTATTTCCCAAAAACCATATAAAATACAAAAATATTTTTCATTTCTTTTCTATATATATATATTATTATTATTATCATATAAAAAAATAAAAACACCAAAAATAATTTCCGTTTTCTTTGTTAATAATAAATAACAATAAAAAAATTACCATCGAAAATCAAGACTGAGTACTACCTAACTGGGGGTACGACCATAATAAGTTCCCAAACCAAAGATTTAAAACTTTACCTTTGTATCACTTGCGAATATCGGCTCACCTTTAATTGATAAACAAACTCTAACGGAGGTTCTAGGATAGTCTGACATTAAATTGTCGGACTGAAAGAAGCGGGTTTTTAAGGAGCGTAATTGCCCACCTTTGCTTCTCCGCCACTCTGTGCGTTTATCATTTAGAGAGCTACCGTACGCTTGCTGATTGTTGGTATAAGTTAACTTGTGTTTTGCTTCTGTCTTGTTTTAATTGGAATATTTTACTTAGTGCATGCGCACTCGTTCTTCCACGTCATCAAGCCCTTTACGTGAACTCGTAGAAATTCCGAGAAGACGTAATCGTAGACGTGCTGCCCAAATAGTCGAACCCGAGATTCGTACTGTTCTCACTGAAAATATGGCAGACGAACGCACAATGGCTGAAATGCTCCAGGCACCCACCGAGGGTTATGGAGATGCCATCGTTTTACCAGCCATCGATTCTGATCATTTTGAACTGAAAACACATTTGATTCAGCTCGTGTCCACAAACCAATTCCACGGGTTTGAACGAGAGGATCCTTATGCACACATTCGTTGGTTCAACAAACTGACCTCCACAATCAATTACAAGAATGTGCCGCAAACAGTGATCAAATTGATGCTATTTCCATTCTCACTTGAGGGGGCAGCCCGGATTTGGCTGGATAAAGAACCCCCTCGATCCATTGAAACCTGGGAAGATCTCGTTAAGAAATTTGTAAATTATTTCTTCCCTCCATCAAAGACGACTAACCTAAAAAATGAAATTGCTGGTTTTCGTCAAGGTTTTGATGAAAATTTCGGAGAGGCATGGGACAGATTTAAAGATCTCCTAAGAAAATGCCCACATCACGATTTCAATGTGTTACAACAGATAAATACGTTTTATAATGGGTTGACCCAAAACGATCAAGATGCACTTAATGCAGCCTCCGGTGGCAATATCTTGAATCGTAAACCCAGAGAGGTGGTTGAAATTTGTGAAAATAAATCAAAAGTTCCTATTTCTCGAAACAAAGTGAATGTTCCTGTCACTCCTGCTTCTTCTTCATCCGGTAACTCCTCAGAGTTAGCCTTTTTAACGGATTCAATGCGTTGTATGATGAAAGAAATGAAAGAATTAAAAAGTGAAATTCATAAACCGGAACAAATCAAAGCAATAAACAAAGTGTGTGAAACTTGTGGTGGCCCACATGCGTATTATGATTGTCAAGCAACCGATGCTTCTGTTTACCCAGCTCCCGTAGCTGTAGTAAATCAAAATCAATACCGTCCGCATGCTGAGACTCAGTACCGAGCACAGAATGCTATGGTCCCACCTGGTTTTCCACCCGTGCCAAATCAGAATAATCAAAATCGCTTTGTTCAAAATCAGGGACAAAATTTTAACAATTCTCAAAATTTCAACCAATACCGAGGTCAGAATCAGGGTAATTTTAACCAAAACCGTGGTCTAAATTTTAATCAAAACCAAGGTTCAAACCGAAATCAGACTTCCTCAGATGAGTTGCTTATGCAATTCATGAAAACCCAAGAGGAAACAAATAAGACACAATGTGAGACAAACCAGTTATTGGTTGCCCAATTAAACCAGATCAAAAAGTCTTTGACTGATCTACCTTCTACCTCGGGAGGTCTCCCAAGTAACACTGTTGTCAACCCAAGGGGTGAACTCAAAGCTGTCACTACACGTAGTGGTAAAGCTCATAAGGGACCCTCTGGTCCTATTCCTCCTCCGTTGTTTGAAATGGAAAAAGAGACGGAGAATACCACGGACAAAGTGCAAATTCCAAGCTCACAAAGTACAGCACAAGTCCATCCTCCGGTTTCCAAATCAGGAGTTGTCTTTGAATCTAATGAGACTCCTGAAGTCAGTATCCCTAAATCCAAACCTTATATTCCGGAACCCGATGTTCCGAAGTCAAATACTAAGCCTTACCTCCCATATCCTCAAAGGCTTAATGATCAAAGGCTCCAAGAGAAAACTAACAACCAAATGATGAAATTTTTGGAAATTTTCCAGAAATTACACTTCGATATTAGTTTTGTTGATGCCTTGCTGTATATGCCGAAATTCGCTTCTCAATTCAAAAGTCTTTTAAGCAACAAAGAGAAGTTAGTTGAATTGGCAAAAACTCCGTTAAATGAGACTTGCTCAGCTGTGCTCCTTAAAAAACTTCCAGAAAAGTTAGGAGACTGTAGGTTCCCGTTTAGATCTCAAACACACACTCGTCTAGAACAAGATACGCACACTACTATCTATATTAATAAGCTACGTATGAAAATAACCAATAAGCTAATAAGCTAAACTAGAGAAGAGAACTAAGAAGAGAAGAATAAGAATGGTAGGCTTTTCAATTGATCAAACTTTACACGAGCATAGCTTCCGCATAATACATGAAAAACCAACAATAAGAGTGTACCCCATGCCTTGTATTTATAGGCAATGGGAGGGAATCATTCTAGGAATATTCCCATGCATGTTACTAACATGAACTATCTATTGTGACCGGTCCATGGATTACTAATGGACCGGTCCATAATTACAAACAATATAATCCTATTAAACTTGCAACATTATAAATGAACAAGACTTGTAAATAATTAAAACGTGTTCCTAACAATCTCCCCCTAAGTCTTGATCATCAATGTTGCCCGACGTCTTCTTTGCTTCTTAGGCTTCCGACGTCTTTATAATCTTTGGTTCTTTGTTCTTGTGTAGTGATGATATGATGTTGTCTCTATCTGCCAATCTCCAACGTCTTCTCGTCTTCTCCATCATGCTCATATATCTTTGACTTGTTATCTGCAATATGTTCTCACTTTTCAATCTTTAAACTTGTGAAAGGTTGAGATGCTTGAACTTTTGACTTTACTATAGCTTGTGTTGAACTTCTGTAATAACTGAGTCATTAAGAGAACATTTCTTCAAAATATAAGCATGATGGAGTCTTGATGGTTGAACTCCAGCTCCTCAGCAGCAGCAGCAGCAGCAACAGCACGAACCAACCGGTACTTACAGGCTCAGACTTGAGATCATCAACAGCATAGTGTGAAGACTTTCTCAAATCCTAACCCAGACCGTTCTGAACCGGATTCCCCCGAAAGGGATTACACGGACACACCGAAGTGCACCCACGATTCAGTGAGTCGCTGGAGATCACCCCACGACTGTAGATCGTTTTGGAGCAAACACTAAGCGTAACCCACAAGGAGTTACCGAAGTGACCTGCTGACAGAGTTGTTTGATGTTGCTCTGGCAGGATTTCCATTCAATCATTGATCATCACAATTGTGATTTTTCTCATGAATGTTCTTGGCAGATTGCTAAGATCTGCGAAGGACACTTTTCCTAATTTACACCTGATGCCCATGATGTAGAACACCAGAGTAATTCTAAGTGTACCTAAGAGATCTTTTGATGAATCTCATGGCTCTAGACTCAATAAGTGCACATTTGTTTGGTCATCGGAGGCGTGGAGCAGATTGCCTCCTTTTCAATATCAACAATCTCGTAATGAGATGTCGATAGATTATGAAGGGTTCTCCGTGTGAATGAAACAAATGTCTTTTGAGAGACACTTGAGTGGCTTAGAAGGTTTTTTAGTGCGTCACTGGGTCCATGACGTCTTTGGTCTTCAATACCGGTGATGCTCATCAACCAGTAGATTATGAATTGAACCCGGTGTCTGCCCTAAGGTTGAACAAATGGAGGGCTATTTTTTTCACCCTTTTCTTTGCTTTTCTTTTTAATTCTTCAACCCCTTCTTTCTCCGTACATTCATTTTCTCCTTTTTTATATCATACCTAGGACTTTCTAGTCTAAGCTATTGGTATTGTCCTTAGGTAGATCCCTCCGGCTCTGGCGGATCATAGGACGGTTTTCCCTAACCTTAGTCACCTTGTAACTCCATGACTATCCTAATGATGCCATAAGACCAAAACCATTGAAAAATCTCTCAAAGAGTCGATAATTGTAAAGACATTTTGTTGACACCTTGAGAGTTTGATGATTTTCAGAAATACTCCCCCTTAACATGTGCGCATAAGTCATAAATTTGAAATTTGCACATGCCGGAAAGAGTTGGCACTTTTGAATTGATTGACTTTCAATGAACCTGATCGTCGCGAGACACGCTTACATCACCAGTTAGACTGGCTTGAAATTATTACCCGTCCAGATCAGATTCAAAGATTATCGCTCGAAATCGGTACATTCTACTCAGACACGTCCTTTGCGAGACACGCTTACATCACCAGATAAACTGGCTTGAAATTATTACCCGTCCGGGACATGTCCTTTCGACTACTGACTTTCCTATTCGTCAATTCGAGGGTCAATTCTGAGTATTAGCACACAAGATTCCAGCAAATGAGACATCATATTTTAATCATCTGTTTCTTCTCCCCCTCAAAAATAGCATACTCATGATGTTTTTGGAAAAACGTTTATGATTAAAATATGCTGTTTTTGAGTTTGAGGGAAGAAGTTTCAAGAACTTTGATACTTCTTTTTGAACAAAGATTATATTTTTCAAATACTCCCCCTGGACGAGGGAATACTTGTCCTTATGAGCAGAATGTTTGAAAAACGTTGGAAAACATTCTGATTTTAATTCTGCTCATAAGTAAGAAGCTTTCGCTCCTTTTTCAGGATTGAGGCACTGAAGCGTACCTCAGGGTCCTTTCTTTGGGGTCCGGGTTGTACACTGTTATGTGTGCACAAGCCGTAATATACAGGCCAATAATGGAAAGAAGTATGATATGATGAACTTTGAAAATTGATTCTTACATCATCCACCTTTACCAAAAGTTGTGAACACTGGGTCAGTTCGCTGGAACAATCTGATGGCGAATGGCGGACGACCCCCAACATAGCTCTCGAGCCTCCTTATCTGATCCCGATGGTATAACCGTTCTTCCATCTTCCGAATAAATTCCTTTACTTGTCGCAGCTCTTTTGAACTCCATCTTCTGGATTTTCCCAACATCGAATCTCGAACTCTATTTGCTAACCCATCACGTACACTCTTGAGGGTATCATCACAGAACTTGTGAATTTCAGTGAATGCCATGAATCGGTGAAAGTCAGTTGTGCTTCTGTAGACGAACCCAAAATTTGGACGATGTAGCATGGTGTACTGAGGATCCTTTTTGCTGTGTAGAAGGAACTGTGGCTCAACAAGGTTAAGCTGAGTCTGATAACTTTCAACACCAAGCTGGAGATCTTCGACACGTTCTTTGATGATAGTTCTCCTGATGTAATGACAAAGGGAAGTACTAAGTGCATATCGAAGCTCATTGGTAAGATGCTGCAGTTTGCCTTGAATCTTCATTAGATACATGTCTTCGATATCACTTAGACTCAAATCAGGAAAATCCGCCTCTGAGAATGTGTAGAGGTTGTTTTCGATTCTCTTTACTGTGATCTCGTCTAGAAATATATAATCGCATTTTCTGGATCCGCTTACGTTGATGACGGCCATGATTCTGAGATCACTGTAAACTGGTGCTTTTGATTTCTGGAGGGCAAGCTTGTACTTGTACCAGGTTTGTCTTTTAGAGTACCAGTGATGAATCCCCAGCTCTGCATCACGATCATATTTGACGAGCTGTTTAACAAACAGTTTGCTGTTGATAGCTGCTTCTTCAATGGCTGATTGTGTGTAGTGAGCAGCTGGTGTGAAAGTGATAGATGTAGCGTACTTTGTCGTCCCTTGAGCTCCATTCTTTAGAAGTTCCAGATCTTTGTTGAAGAACATTAGAAAGGGAATTTCTGAGTGATGATGTCTTCGAATCACGGTCAGTGGCTTGGTCCAATCAGTGGTGAATGGTTGATTATTGCCCACTTTCCTGACAATGTCTGGACTAGCCCAGTCAAAATCACTTGACATTGCCCGTGCAATGTTTTCAAGGTGATATTCGAGTTCTGCTGCGCTATTGGATTTGTTCTTCAGAAGAAGGAAAGCATCATTCTTGATCCGACGAAGTTCCTTTTTGGTCATTTTCTTAATATTGAGAGTTCTTTTAATTTCTTGAGTAACAGCAAAGGTGCTGTCTTCAACTCGTGAAGCTTCGTCAGTCTGAACTTGAGCGCTTGCAAGATGATCGAACCATTCATTTCCTAGCACATCCGTATCATTATCCAGCCATGAGACAACCGTTGGTCCAGTAGATGACTTTCTGCTGTGTGAAGGCTTGGACTTGGATGGCTTTGACTTTGGTGACGGTGATGGTGATGGTGAATGAGGTTGATCATCGTGTGGCTGAAAGTCCATATCTTCATTAGTGAATTGGTCATTGTGATGCTCGGTTTCAGTTGGACCAGAGGATTGATGTTTGGGAGGTTGAGGTGCTGGTTTATGTTCAGTTGGCTCCTGTATGTGAATCCCTGACCCGCCTTTGTGTTTCTTTTGTGTGGGTTTAGGGTCCTGATCATCCTCATCATCTTCTCGAATTCGTTTTCCTTTATCAGCAGTTTCTTTGCATGATTTCTTGTCAATGTGTGCACGAAGAGCTGTGATCAGATTGATTTCTTCTGGAGAGGGAGAGAGGATAGCAAAGAGTTTGTCGAGAAGTACAAGCTCAATATCTTCAATGGAAAGATCTTGAAGTGGTTTGGTTTGAGAAGAAGAAGAGACGGCTTCTTTGATCTTTTCATCAAGTTGTGAATCAATATGATCATTGATGTTTTGTTGAAGATCAGGAAGAAATTGCTTAACAAATTTCTTTGCCTTGCGTGTCATATGATCTTTGACGTTGAAACCAAGGAATTCATCGATCTGCTTCTTACTTTTCTGCATTTCTTCCATTTGTTGAGACAACTTCTTGACTAAGTCTTCCATTTCAGCCAATTTAGTTGTAGCTTGGTTGTCTCGTTGAGCTTGTGCTCTCTTTACAGCCTTTTTGAGTCTCTTTGCTGCAGGAGATACAACTTCAACTTTTGTAACTTGGACGATCCTTCTCTTGCTCTTTCCTTTGTAAGCCTTACGAATATCTTCAGAAACCGTTGCTTTTGGTTTAGATTTTGGTGATGAAGATCGTGAAGATGATGGAGTGAGAGAAGGAATTGGTTCATCAGATTTAGTAGTTGATTCCTTTTGAGGTGATGGTGGAGGTGTTGGATTCTTCGGTGGTGATCCAGGAGGAGTCTTAGGTGAAGAAGCAGACGAGGGTTGAAATGGTGGTTGTTCTTGCTCCTGTTGTGGGTTATAAACCACCATTGTCAGTGCAGATTTGGCTGTGTCCTTTGGAGGAGAACGAGGAGGTGTTGGAGTGTGAGAACGAATGTAGCTTTCGGCTTCCCGGTTAGCTTGCTCATCCTCCTTTCGTTTCCTTTCTTCCTCTTGTCTTTTATGTTCCTCAAGATCTTTGGCTGCTTTAATTGTTTGATCTCCCAGAATATCTTCTTCGTCTTCTAAGTTCCAATCTTCAATATCATCATTGCGTGGTTGTTCCTCGGGATTGTCATTAAACATAGAATCAGAAATATCCTTGTCAGAGAAAACAATGTTGCTATCCTGATCTTTTTCCTTATCCTCCTGAGATGGTGCTCCCAAGTCGGGTTGATTAACCGAACTTGTTTGCTGTGAAGAACCCTTTGTTGATTCAGCTCCAGACCCTCTGGGTTGATTAACCGGATCGTCTTGGATCGAAGCTGGTTTAGGAACATTTTGTGATCCTCCAACCCCATGTGTTCTTTCATACTCCCTCTGTTGTTCCAATACCTTCTTTGCTCTACGCTCTTCATCTGCTTTTAATGATTTGAGACTTTGTTTTTGTGCACTCTCCTTAGAGATCTGATTGTGAAGTTCAGCTTCTTCTTCAGTCATAAAAACATGTTCTTCTTCAGATTCAGTTGATTCAGAGTTAGATTCTGTATCTTCATCAATGATTCTGTATGGTTCTGGTTTTGGCTGTGGTTTGCTGGGTACTCTCCTCTTGATGAATGTTGATCTTGGATGTTTACCTTTTGGTTTAGAGATACTTGAGGCACTTCCTGTCTTAGTCTTACCTTTTGAACGAGTCTTAGAAGACTTAGGTTCTTCAACCATCTTGGCAAGACCTACACGACGTTCACGGTATGCTAGATCATAATCATGATAAGCTTTTGTTTCTCTAACCTCATCTGGCATCAAAAATTCTGGCAACCTTGAACCTTGCTTTCGTGTACTCTCCTTCGGAAAATAAACTTTGCCCAATGTTTTATCCATGCTATATTCATGAACTTCTTGATCTATAGGACGTTTATCAATGTCTTCATGTTGATCAAGTAAATAGCTGATAAGAACTTTGGTGAATCGAACAAATGGGATTTTCTTGAAAATTTTACGCTGTAAGTACATTATATCATCCCAAATAAGAGCAGCAAAGTCAATAGGTTCTTCATTTAGAAATCCCCATAAGACTTGAAGATGAGCCAGTCTTGGATGCTCGAACCCACTATCTCTTCCAGATATTGAATGTGTTACGATGAAGAAGATAGTCCTCCAGGGTTGAGGAATGTATCTGGCATTAACCTTGGAGATTGTGGTTAATGGTGTGTCAGGCTGAACATCATAACCAATATCCTCCAGGAATTGCATGACCTCTGACTCTGAAGGTGTTGGGTGGAATCGGGCAGCAACTTCAGGCGCCTCTGGAAGTTTCAAAGCTTTTCTGAGAGTAGCGGGTGTAACTCTGATTTGCTTCCGATCCAGTGTGCAAGTGAAGTACTTGTCATCATTGCTCTTAGTGAAGGTATCCCAGAATTGATGAATATATAGCTCTGGGATGGTGTCTGAGCTGTCAAGAATATCCCTGCATTTGTGAGCTTTGAGAATCTCTATAGCAATCTGACAACTCGGATCAGAACATTTGATCTTGTCCAATTCTACCCTTGAATTGTTCTTCCCTATTTCCAGAGTATACCCACGAGGAAAGACTTCTTCTTTGGTAAGAGCAGGAAGTGGTTGTTGTTGGGAAGATGCCATTGATGTGTATCTGAATCAACAATCATATACAAGTATACAGAATGCATGTTTGTTAGAAAATTGTTAGTTTAAAGAACAACACATGGCACCCTATTGTATTTATGATTAGTTGATACATGCTTGATCAAAGAATTTATCAAGAATTAGCCAAATTCAATAAAATTTGATAAATTTCAATAAGTATATAAAAATATACCTAAGGAAATTGATTAAATTCTATATCAGATCACAACTGCGATAATCAAAGACAACTGCGATAATTAAAACAAATGCTATAACTATGACAACTGCGATAAATATCCAATCAAGATAACAAATCCAACTGCGATATTTATCCAACTGCGATAATCATCCCATCTGCGATAATCATCCCAACTGCGATAATCATCCCAACTGCGATAATCATCCAACTGCGATAATTATCCAACTGCGATAATTATATCAATCAAGATAATTAAACCAATCAAGATAAAAATCTCAACTGCGATAATTATCTCAACTGCGATAACTATCACAACTGCGATAATTTTGGCCAACTTCGATAAACTCTAATACAAGAGTTTACGAACACTTTTCTCAACTGCGATAGATTTATTACGATGAACAAACACTCAAATTCTTTATCGTGATTCATTTAAGACTTATGTTATATGTCCACAGATATTCACAATCAACTTAGATGACTATTTTGAGCATTTGGACTAAGTTATAACATTAACGAACCACAAATATTCAAGAATTAAATCTGCTAGTGTTCATGTTCTTCTTAAACCCTAAAACCTAATTAAATCACTTGAAGTGTTTCTGGGTATGATCCAAGCATGGAAACTTTCAATTAAACATCAAACAACAACTTTTCAGTAAACACATTACACAATAACACATTTACTAAGTTTTCCCCAAATCGTAGCTAAAACCCTAAAAAATCAATTCGACTAATTTGTGGTTTCTGGGTTTGATTAAGCATGCAATATGGGTTCACTATCATTGTAGAAGTGTTATCGAGCAATCATATTCAACTAAAAACCTCTTGATCAAAAATCCCTAATCTTAACGCAAACCCTAGAACTAAATTGTTCAATTTTGTATGTTCTAGCCGTTAGATCATGAAACCGTTCAAAACCATGTTTTATAATAACAATATAAGCATAATAGCACTCACAAAAATCAAAAATCTTGTTCGGATTGGCAGAATCAATGTGGTCCGTTGATGATGGTGGGTGGGTTGTATTAACTTTGGTTGGTGAAGATTGGCAGAGCAGTAAATGCGATGAGTTTAATTTACCAACTTAAATATCTACCATCCATTTTTGCAATTTTTACGCATATAGTCCCTAAACCTTAGAAACTTAGAAATTCTAGTCCTAAACCACCATCAACCTAATCACAAAGTCTCATTTATGACATTTAAGGCACACAATTTACTATTTTAACATCTTATCACCAAAAACTTGTGAAACAACTATTTTTGAAAATATGCAAGTACAATTTTAAGATTTTGGAAAAAAAAAAAAAAAAAAAATTATGTCTCCCCCTCAACACGTGTTCAAAAAAAAATTGAAAAATGAACAAAGTGTTGGAGAAGGAATTGTACTTGCAATCTTTTTTTTTTTTTTTTTTTTTTTTTTTTTTTTTTTTTTTAATATTTATTTACAAAGATAGTTTCGATATTTGACTCATTTATTTGTTGTTTAGAAAGTTTGTTAATTCTTGAGGAGTCAAACATCGCATGCCAATTTGGTGAACCAATTTCACAAAACGTTCATGAGGTAAAGCCTTCGTGAAAAGATCTGCCAATTGGTGTTCCGTTCCCACAAAATACAGCTCAACGGTACCCTGCTCCACATGCTCCTTGATGAAGTGATATCTGAGAGCGATGTATTTGGACTTGGAATGTTGGACTGTGTTGCATGAGATAGCTATGGCACTCTTGGAGTCGCAGTACATCGGGATTTTGTTGAATATGTAACCATAGTCCATCAGTTGTGATCGCATCCAAATGATTTGAGCACAACAGGCAGACATGGCTACATATTCTGATTCCGTTGATGATAGAGACGTACAATCTTGCTTCTTTGACTGCCAGGACACCAGCTTGTCACCAAGGAATTGAACACCACCAGATGTACTCTTTCTTGTATCAATACATCCCGCATGATCCGCATCTGAAAAAGCAGTTAGGGCAAAACCAGAATCCTTTGGATACCAGATCCCCAAATTAATGGTTCCCTTGATGTATCTAAGGATTCTTTTAACAGCAGATAAATGTCTTTCTGTTGGGTTAGACTGATAGCGGGAACACAGGTATGTGGCAAATACAACATCCGGTCTGCTAGATGTGAGATACATAAGAGACCCAATTATACTACGATAATTTGTAGGATCAGTGGGTTTCCCATGTAAATCAGCATCTAGCTTCGGGGATGAGGAGGCCATTGGGGTGTTATAGGTGTCACTAGTTGTCATGCCATGTTTCTTTAATATCTCTTGTGCATATTTAGACTGACTCAAGAATATACCACGAGGTGACTGGTGAACTTGTAATCCTAGAAAAAAGTTTAATTCACCGATCATGGACATCTCAAAGTTTTGTTTCATTAGTTTTGCAAAAGCGTTTGAGTACTTTTTATGGGTAGACCCAAAAATGATGTCATCCACATAAATTTGTACGATGAGAATGTCCTCCCCGTGTTTTTGTATAAACAGAGTCGGGTCCACAGATCCTTTAGTAAAATGATTAGCAAGCAAGAATGCAGCAAGTTTATCGTACCATGCCCTCGGGGCTTGTTTAAGGCCGTAGAGAGCTTTCTTAAGCCTGTAAACGTGTTGTGGATGTTCTGGATCAACGAAGCCCTCTGGTTGTGAAACATACACCTCTTCACGAAGTTGTCCGTTCAAAAATGCAGTTTTCACGTCCATTTGATAAACTGTGATGTTCTTATGAGCCGCGTATGCCAGAAACATTCTCACTGCCTCTAGCCTAGCCACTGGTGCAAAGGATTCCTCGAAGTCAATTCCCTCTTCTTGGCTATACCCTTTAGCAACCAACCGAGACTTGTTCCGAATAACCGTTCCTTCTGCATCCAGCTTATTTTTCCAAATCCATTTTAATCCCACAACATAAACTCCATCTGGTCTTTCAACGAGTTCCCAAACTTCTAATCTCTTGAACTGATCCAACTCTTCTTGCATTGATTCAATCCAATTGTCGTAAGTCAAGGCCTCTTTGATATTTTTCGGTTCAGATTGACAAACAGTGAGAGCATAAATGCATGTTTCACCATCTGTGTGGAGTTTCTGTCGGGTCATTACGGGTTTATCTGGATTGCCAATCACATTTACTAATGGATGATCCCTTGTCCATTTATGAGTTGATGGGTAGTGTTGAACGTTGTGATGATGATATGACGGGTCCATGTTGCTCGAGGATGATTCTCCGGAATCTGGAACAGTTGGTGGTGGAGCAAATGGATTAAAGAAGGCGTTCCCGTCATATCCTGATGGTGTTGGAACATTGTTAGAAATGGGGGATGAATCTTCAACTGTAGGTTGAGGTGTTTTCTCCATTGATGATGATGATTCAGGTTGTGGTGCATTATCAACAACTACTGTAGATGTAGATGCTGATGGATCAGGTGCTTGATATGAAAGTTGTTGAGCAGCGGAACTGGTGGAGGCATCTGATGCACTAGTAACATGAACGTCATCAAACATTGGTGCAAACAAATCTTCCAGATCCTTCCTGTTGAAAGGTAGGGGTGCAGATGAAGATTCAGGAAAGTTCAGACGGTTGTGTGCGGGTTCTAAGCGGTCTTGCTCAGAAGCCATTTCGGTGAGTTCATCAAAAATTAGCGTGTATGGTTTCTTGAATATCTCCAGTCCGACGATTCCAAATACGATATCCCTTGGAGTTCTCACAGTATCCAACAAAGATCCCAATATCTGCTTTAGCCTTAAGTTTACCAAGATCATCCTTATCATTCTTCGGATAACACAAAGCTCCAAAGACGTGAAAATGGTTGATGTTTGGTTTTCTCCCTTGTATAATCTCATATGGTGTTTTGGTGTGTCTTTTGGTGATCATTGCACGGTTCTGAGTATAACAGGCAGTGTTGACAGCTTCAGCCCAAAGATAATCCGGTAATTGGGCATTGATCAACATAGTTCGAGCTGCTTCCACGAGCGTCCGGTTTCGTCTTTCAACTACACCATTTTGTTCCGGAGTGCGAGCTATGGAAGTCTGATGAACAATCCCATGTTTCTCTGTGAAATCCCGAATGATTTGATTCTTAAATTCAGTCCCGTTGTCTGTTCTGATGATTCGGACGGTGTTACGGACTTGAACTTGAATCTTGGTGAGAAACGTGATGAGGATAGAAGGAACTTGATCTTTAGTCCGAAGAAAATAGACCCAAGTCCATCTGGAGTAATCATCTACTATTACCAGAATATACTTCTTCCCATTAATACTCTGAACGCGCATCGGACCACACAAATCCATATGAAGCAGTTGTAGGACATGGTCTGTACTGTGTTCTGTTTTGGGAGGAAAATGGGCACGATGACTTTTCCCTTGTTCACAAGCAGAACACAAGTGATCCTTGGCATATCTGAATTTTGGTAGACCGTCAACTAATTTCTTCTTGGCAAGATCAGTCATGGTTTTAAAATTGAGATGAGACAATCTTTTGTGCCATAACCAAGCTTTTGTGGGATGAGCCTTGGAGAGTAAACAAATAGGAGAAGAAGCTGTCATGCCGTCAAAGGAGATAGAATACAGACTTGTTCCGCATTTCCCTTTCATAAGGTCGTTCCCTTGAAGATCACGAATAAAGCATGTTTTCTCCCTGAATGCTACTTCCAAGTCTCCATCGCAGAATTGTCCCACGGAGAACAAATTATGACCGAGACCTTCAACATAATACACACGGCTGATTTCGATGTTCCCATTAATATAATCCCCGTAGCCCATAATTGCAGCGAAGTGATCATTCCCGAATCTGACCGTTCCGATAAACTTTGCAATAAAGTTCTGAAGAAGTTTGAGATTGCCGGTCATATGTCGGGAGCACCCGCTATCAACAATCCAAAGGACGATTTGAATCACCTGCATCACAAACATCGGAAACAGGTAGAGAATTGATAACGGTTGGATCCGCTGGGTTAGTGACACTAGATGTTAGTATTTTAGGTAACCATTTAAAATCAAAAGTGTTCTGTAACCAGCGTTGCCAGGTCCAACTAGTCTCTGCCTTTTTCCTAAGGTATGCACTAGGTGATTTTTTGGTCTTGGATTGGGGCTTTTCTATTTTCTCCTCAGAAACATCTAGTGGAGGCATCCCTAAAATGGATTTCGCAATGGTTTTAAGCCTAGAGGAAGCACCACTAGTTCGTTTCTTTCTCTTAGTCAGCAAAGTTTTAGCAACACATTTTTGATGATCACCAGAGAGTATGCTATAACGACAAAAAACACAAGTAGCATCAACCAAAACATCTTCATTAACATTTAAAGAGTTATCATCTGTTACATCATTCTTAGAACTAGACTCAGATAAGTGCAATTCTATTCCTGATGTTACATTTGTCTTATTCAAACTACTTTCTTGGACTTCTGCAGACTTAGATATTCCCTTCCTAGATTTCTTGACTCTATTCTTCCTCTGTTTCTTGTGAGTCTTGGAATGGTTGATCTTAGAGGTGGTTTCTAGTCCTGTGGAAGTACAAGTAGCTGAATCAGTGGTTGTGTCAGATGCTTGGGTATGTTCTTTGTCCACGACATACATTCCTGGAGCAATCTTATGAATGTTTGCTTTGCTCTTATCTAAAACTCTGATCTTCTTCTTTAAATCAATAATGATGTGTTGGAACTCTTGATTTTGTGAATCTAATTTCCTGTTTAGGTAGACTGTGTCATTTCTGTTTTGAATAACTTCATCCAGGTCTTTGTCATTTTGAAACAGTTTAACTTTTAAGAAAGTCTTTGTTTCTTTGTTTTGTTCATGACTGTTTTGAAATGATAGAGATCCCATGAGATTTTGAAATTTGAGTTCAAATTCAAGACTTCGTTTTTGACACCAGTCCAACCTTTTTTGAAGATTAAAAACTTTGTTTTCCACATCACCATTGATTTGTCGAAGAGTCTCATTCTCATGTATCAGATTATCAATCTCCATATGCAACATCTTAATATCCACAGCATGATCATTCACAATTAAAGCATTACCAGATTCATAGAGCGAATTCATAATCACAGAGACTACGTCATAACACAAGACTTTTTCCAAGAGTCGATCATTTTCGTTTGCTAAAAATTTCTTTTGAAGTTTTTGACGTTGAACCTTGTCATCTTTAGCTTTGAAAATGGATTTCATAGATGCCAATTCCGTGTATAACTCCTCTTCCCATCTTGTTGCACCCTTTTTCAGATTTCTGACATGAGGAAGAATTTTCTTTTGAAGAATCTCCTTCTTTTCTTTCTGAACAGGAGAAAGAAAAGACGAGATAGGAATTTGAGAACTGAACTCAATTTCACTCTCCAAACGAGAAATGTCATCCATAAATGTCTGAAAATATCGAAGAACCCGACATTCTTTAGGCATTTGTGGATCAACAAGATCCTCTGTCAAACAATCTTTGAATTGTACACCAGTCTTAGGGACAGAAGTTATAGACGAGGGAGCACTTATGTTTGTGTATGTTAACGTTTGTTCTGGATGATCCTTAGGAGGAACAAATGTTTTGCTCAAATGAGGTCGGGCATTATAATCATAATGTACTTTTGAAAACTCTGTTTGTGAATTGGATCGACCCTCAATCTTGTTTTCAAGAAAATCAGTTTCTTCATCAACAGAATACATAACAACACGTTGAAAGGAATCATCTAACAGAAATGTTGCATTGTACAACTTAGGATTTTCTTTGAGTGCTTTGTGTAAATTGCGGGGTGTGTCACTGCCAAGTGCAAAACTTACTCCTTTAGGACTTGGTTTTACAACATTCTTTTGAATTTGTGTTACAGAATTACCCGTTTTATACACAACATTTTGAAAGTCTTTGAGTTTGGTTTCCAAATCCAGAATTTGATCAAGATAGGAGTCAACACATTTCCTATTGGCTTTCTTTTCTTCAAGAAGATCCTTCTGAGATGCAGAAAGCTCAGATTGAGTTTTCAGCAACTCAGAATTTAAAGCATCAAGTTGAATTTTAAACTCAAGGTGATCCTTTTCTTTCTGAGAGAAAAGTTCAGCTTTGGCAATGGTTAGCTCACGAACTTGACTTTCTAAATTTTGAACTTTTACATACTCTTGTTGGAAAGCCTTTTCAAAACCTTTTTCACGTTTATCTTGTTTTAGATATCCGGAAAGTTGTATTTTATAGCACTCATTATCCTTTGTTAACACTGCAATTTTCTCTTTGAGTGTCTGATTGATATCATTGCATTTCTCTATTTGTGACTGGGTGGTCAATAACAAGGCCTGTAATTCCGAATCTTGATCATTCAAATGATCTTTTTGTTCAATATGATCACAATTAGCATCATCGATGAGATCATCAAAGGAAACAACTGTTTTATCATCATCAAATGATACAACCGTGTTAACTTGATCATCGGATGATGATGATAATAACTCATTTTGAACAAAAGTTTCGTTTGTAGATGAAGATGCAGACGGTGAAGCAATTTCATGAATAAGACATATCGGATCAGGTACCTGAGAAAGACCATCGGTGTCATATACCGGGCCTGACTCGGACATATTCATCTCTTGCATATTAGCCATAAGCATGACTGCAGCGTTTGCCTCAAGGTCTTCCATCTCATCATCTGATTCCACAGTTGCCATAAAACTTTGATCATTCTGAGTCATCATCCCAGCAGCTCTTTCATCTTTGAGTGCCATCATAAGAGCCTCTTTGTGATACTGACTGCCCATTGTTCTCGGCTTCGGACAAGCATTAGCCATATGACCGTTCCCTCCACAATTGTAGCATGTGATAGATGTATTAGCAATGCCTTTCTGACCATTCCCAACATTCGAATTTCCTCTCTGAACATTCCCCATACTGTTTCTGTTTGCCCCTGCAGTATTGTACCTATTTCCTCCTGATTGAACCCTTTGATTACCATATCCACGATTTCCCGAACCATATCTGCCTGAAGACCTATTCTGAACTTCAACTCTGCCATCATGAACAACTGCCTGATTCCTGGTATTTGAAGATGACCGAAGACGATTGTTGGATTTAGTGAATCTGCCAAATGCGTTAGCAATCAATCCAAATGCTTCATTAAGTGAATTGAAAGCATCCTCTTCTTCATCATGATTTGCATTTGAGTACAGCATTGAATCGGTGTTGTTGTATGGAACCAGCTGGTTATCAGAGTATTGTTGTGGTGCTTCATAAGGAATGATTTGATGATGAGGTTGGGGTGGAATGTTTGGTTGAAAAGATGAGTTGCCAAATTCCTGAGGTGGTAAAGAGAAGTTAGATTGAGCAACGAGAGCAAGTGAGTTTGATGTTGGTGCTGGTGTGAATCCTCCTCGTGCTGCAATTTCTTTATCCACTTCGGATTGATGTTGTCTGAGATAATCATACATGAGTCCGTATTTGACATCACCAATTTTCTTTGTCTGCCTCACAAAGGTTGCATATTTTTGCCATTCAGGACCAAGGCATCCAAGGAATTTGGAGTTGACAGCAATCTTTGGTAACTTTATATCATGACGATCAAGATCATTGATAATGTTGGTGAAACGGTGGTAGTAAGATTCAATGGTCTCCCCTGGTTCCATGATGAAGTGTGTGTACTCCATATATAACTTGGACTCAAGATCTTCTTGGTTCAACTCTGTTCCTTCCATGAGGAGATGAACATGTTCCCACATATCTTTGGCTGTCTTTTGAGCATCAATACTTCGGTAGATAGGATTGGGAATTCCTTGAAGTATGAAAGACATAGCCAATTGGTTTGCTTCTTGTTGTAATGTTTGCTCAGTTGTGTAATTAGCAACCGGAATGGGTGTGGATGTTTCTTCTCTCTCTGGAGTTGCTGAAACCACAGTAGCTGGAATAGGATAGGGTCCTTCTTCAATGACCTTCTTGAGATATTGACCATGGGGTTTTTTGAGTTCAACGAATCTGAGGAATCTACTAGCCCACTGCACGTAGTTACCCGGAGTTAGCATTGGTGGAGTTTCTTGACTTCCAGCTTCATGACGTGATTGCTGACTACTAATTGCTTCACACATCTTGTTAAACCAATGAGGTTCTCTGGAGTAGGATGAGTAATTCTGCACTTGTTGATTCTGTTGCATGATTTGTTGTGGGGATACTTGTGGTGGAGAGAGAAATTGATGCTGTTGTACGAATGCTTGTTGTTGTTGATACTGAGGATGGAATTGTTGTTGTTGAGGATGTTGCTGTAGCTGATAGTAGTAATTGAAGTGAGGTGGTTGAGACATATCTGGATCTTGAAGATAATTAAGATATGTGTTGATGAGTTATGGAAAGTTGATTTTGAAAAAATCCAAAAGTTTTTGTTCAAATGCGATAGGTACTGTTCACCAAATGCGATAAGTCAATTCACCAAATGCGATAAACTAGTACACCAAATGCGATGAGTTGAGTTCACCAAGTGCGATAATATCAGTTGACCAAATGCGATAAGGACAATTGACCAAGTGCGATAAGGACAATTCACCAAGTGCGATAATCTTCAATATCGATAACGAAAGTAGAAACTACGATAAAAACTATGAAGTGCGATAAACAAGTACAATTTGAAAAATTATCTTAAAGAGCGATAAAATATCAACTGCGATAAGATAAGAAATCAAACTGCGATAATTTATAGCAACTGCGATAATTTTATCACAAGTCCAATTTCGATAAATTCTCAATCTCTAATACAAGAGAAGAGAAGCAACCAAGTCGAAGTATGTAATCTTTCTAATACAAGAAAGTACAATACTGAGTCTCAAATGCGATAATCGAAGATCTCCCAAATGCGATGAAACCCTAATCTATCTTGATTGCCAACTGCGATAGAACCCTTAGTTAACTAGCAACTGCGATGAAACCCTAATCTTTCTTGATTGCCAACTGCGATAAAACCCCTTTTTGTCGAAGTTCACTCAGAAACCAAAGTAGCACTTTTCATCAACTTATACCAATCGCTAATAATACGGATTACACTAAATCGTCCTAATAACCAAAAATCACTATTGTTTTTGACGTTAAACGATTAGTAACCAATAGATTTAACGAAGATTAAGCTTGTTAACGATTAGATAATGAAAGTGGACGAAGATTTGAGAAAGTTTAACGACTCAAAGTGATTTATCAACACAAATTAGAGTTTTAACGTAAAGATTTGAACTAAAACCTTACTAGATCTTAAAAAACCAACGTAATCACTAATACTAACGACTCAAACACACTATCCTAATAATCCCTTGGCGTATGATACCACTTGTAGGTTCCCGTTTAGATCTCAAACACACACTCGTCTAGAACAAGATACGCACACTACTATCTATATTAATAAGCTACGTATGAAAATAACCAATAAGCTAATAAGCTAAACTAGAGAAGAGAACTAAGAAGAGAAGAATAAGAATGGTAGGCTTTTCAATTGATCAAACTTTACACGAGCATAGCTTCCGCATAATACATGAAAAACCAACAATAAGAGTGTACCCCATGCCTTGTATTTATAGGCAATGGGAGGGAATCATTCTAGGAATATTCCCATGCATGTTACTAACATGAACTATCTATTGTGACCGGTCCATGGATTACTAATGGACCGGTCCATAATTACAAACAATATAATCCTATTAAACTTGCAACATTATAAATGAACAAGACTTGTAAATAATTAAAAAGTGTTCCTAACAGAAAAGTTAGGAGACCCTGGTAAATTTCTCATTCCTTGTGAATTCCCGGGAATGGTTAAATGCTATGCCTTGGCCGATCTCGGTGCAAGCATTAACCTGATGCCACTTTCCGTGTGGAAAAAACTTTCACTCCCGGCTCTGACTCCCACAAGGATGACTCTTGAATTAGCAGATCGCACTGAAACTATTCCTAAGGGCGTTGCTGAAGACGTTTTTGTCAAAGTAGGAAATTTCATTTCCCGGCCGATTTCGTGGTTGTGGATTTCGAATGCGATTCCCGTGTACCTCTCATTCTCGGGAGATCCTTTTTAAGGACCGGGCGAGCTTTAATTGATGTCTATGGCGAAGAAATAACCCTTCGGGTAGACAATGACCAAGTCACGTTTGACATTAATGCAAATTCTAAACCTCTAACCGCTGAATGCAATATTGCTATGGTTGAAAAATCTGAAAGATTTGATCCAAAACTTTCTAGGTTCACGGTTAAGAGTGTTTATGATAAACGTGCTGAACTTCAAGCAAAGAAAATTGCTCCTAGTTCAAACAAGTTGTTTGAGAGTTGTACCACAGAAGTTAAGAGCGTCTTTGACTACGATGAACTAGACTCGGAGACTGAATCGGAAGTGGAAAACATTGCTAGCTCTAAGAGCACGCCACTTATCCCATCTCTGGAAACAGTTTATCGAATTGAAATAGTTAATTCTGTGGATGATCCAAACATTGCTATCTCTTCCTCCCCTTCTCTCAATGCGGTTGAGGAAAGTGATCCCTTTTGGGATGAGGTCGATGATTTTCTTGCTCTAGATAGTTCACCTCCGCATGAGGTTGATGATGACTATCTTGATCCTGAGGGGGACATTCTTTTTCTAGAAAATTTGTTAAACGAAGATTCATTTTCCCCTCTTCCACCAAAACAACTTCATAATAAGGAAACCAAGTCAGTTGAAAAAACTGATAAATTTCCTGAGATCAAGTTTAAGGACTTGCCTCCTCCACTTACAATTCTTGAGGAGGAAGTTCTTGTCTTAATGGCTATTCAGATCTCTCTTCTTCCCTTCACCTACCCGGTGATTTCCCCTATCTTTCACTCATTCGGGAGTGAGGATATTACCTTTGACCCCGGCATTGTCCATATAACATTGGTTTAATGCCAGATATATCTCTCTTGGTGTGGAACTTTCATGTACTTCAATGTGTATACAAACATCTTGAATGAAAATCCAATGGAGATGGTCTCTTCCACTTACTTCCCCATAGACTTTTAAATCGCTTTTTCTCCCGGGCTGTTCAGGAGCCCTTTGTTACGGTTGACCGTTCACAAGCGGTTAGCTTGCGTGATAAACCTGACTGTTCGGGAGGAATCAACTCAATTCGGGGTCGAGTCAAGCTAGCGACTCGGTGATCAAAAACATTAGCAAAATATGGGTATTCACCCATGTTTCACCTAAGTGTGGGGGAGATGCCCCACATGTTGTAAATATGTACAGTTCAAGTTTTAAAAAAAAAAAAAAAAAAAAAAAAATTCCCAAAGAGGGAATTTGCATGCCTTAACGGCTTAAATGCAAATTAAATAAAAATAAAATAAATAACTATATGAAATAAAAGGCTATTAGTATTTCCCTTTCACGTTCTAAGTGTTGGTTAACAACCGGTTCTTTGAATATTGAGGGCAATATTCAGTTCTAAGTGTGGGGGGAATTCTTGCGAATTTGATCAAATGTACCATCAAGTACCCCCATTTTTGGCCAAAATTTTAAAAATTTTTCTCACTTAGAACTCAAAAAATGGTTATCAGTCCGCCATGTCTAACCCACTTAAGGATTGGCTAATCCGAGAGCAAACGGCTCTTGGTAAAGATGTCTCAAATCCGTTGATGGCTTACAATTTGCCCAAAATTGTATGGTTTTTGACTCACCATATCTTCATAAGTGAAGAGTTGGCTAGCCCGCAAGATTATGGCTTGTGGTTAAGGCAGTGAAAATCCATGATTGGTAATCAGCTCACCAAAGATAATAGTGATAATTTATCTAAGAGTTGGCTAGTCCAGAAGCAAACGGCTTTTGGTAAAGACAAATCAAAACCGTTGACAGCTTGTGGTTTGCTCAAAATCACTTGGTTATCATTGTACCAAAGTTCTTATTTGAACTGAAACAATTGGCTACTCCAGAAGTAATGGCTTTTGGTAAAGAGTCTTTCAAATCCATTAAATCTTCATAAAATATTGCTAGGGACTAGCAATAGTTTAGTGTGGGGGATTGATGAGTGTCTAAATACTCATCATTTTTACCTAATCTGAACTGCCAAAACATCCAAAAACACTCAGAAATGCATCAAAATAATGAAATTATCCCAGAAATGTGTTTTATATGTTTCAGATGCAAAATGTTTAAAAACAGATGAAAAACAGACAAAGTTTGCATAATTGGCAGTTTCAGTCCCTCAACGTTCCATGGGAACGTTATGAAGTTTCACCCAAACAGGTGCACTAGTTATTTCATCCTTCTTTAGCTTAGTGTTGGGAGTCCAACCTTTCAGTATTATAGGGACCATATGGATAAGCCATGGGCCATTTTCAAGTACGTGTTCCATCCGATTCCTAGTTGAGAATTTAAAGAAGAAAAACCCCTTGTTCAACATAACGCGCTCAATCCAATATTTAGCCCACATATTTTTAACATAATTTTCGACTATAGGAAACGCTAGTCTCTTACCAATGAAGTACCCATAAAGGGTTTTTGCAAACCGATTACTAACTTCCTAAACCGAAGCCAATGGGATAGCCAAGTCAGCGTTAATAACTGTCTTGATGAGTGTCTAAATACTCATCATTTTTACCTAATCTGAACTGCCAAAACATCCAAAAACACTCAGAAATGCATCAAAATAATGAAATTATCCTAGAAATGTGTTTTATATGTTTCAGATGCAAAATGTTTAAAAACAGACAAAGTTTGCATAATTGGCAGTTTCAGTCCCTCAACTTTCCAAAATTGTCAAAACTAGTCCCTGGTTATTCTAAAAACATGAGAAAATCAATTTTGGTCCTTGTGTTACTCATATATGGCAGGATTGGTCCTTGGTGGAAAAGTTTGGTGAAATTACACATTTGGTCCCTGGAGTTTGAAAGTTTGGCAGAAATAGTCCTTGGGAAAATTAAAATGGAAAAATCATATTAAGTCCTTGAACTATTCATCATTGGCAGGATTTACCCTTGTGACAAACTTTGGAAAAGTGCCAAAACACACCCCCAAACTTTCGGCTAAATTACACATTTGGTCCTTGTGTTATACAAAACCAAGCCGGATCACTAATAAATAACAAAAACCCAAACACAACAAAAATCCAATCCATTCCTTATCCTAATCCACCAGCCCACTCCTTCACACCCCTGGCCCAAGCAATAAGCCCACCTAGCCAATAACCGTTCTAAATAATGAAAAGTCAAACAATCCCTTTGACCCGTATCCCATCTCCACCGCCCCAACTTGAAACTTCATCATTACCATCCTCCCACTACCCTCACCCCATACCACAGCATTTAATGCTACCTCTCCCCTCAACTCAGAAGCTAGTTGATACCCGTTTTGGCGCCAGAACACGTGGCGACTCAATATTGGACCAAAATGCAAATTGCGAGGTGGGATTTGACCACAGAGGTGCAAGGAACCATATTTTGAAGCTATAAATAGAGAAGGAGCACAATGGAGCAAGCAAGTAGTTAGATAATTTAGCATAGCTTATGTCGTTTTTATGCAATTTCAAATTCTAGTTTAAGTTTTAGCTATCAAGCAGTGTAGTAATTCTCTTTTATGTATTGTAATACTTTTTCAGCAATAAATCTCAAGTTTACTCAACATTTTCATCATTTGCCATTTTACTTAAGAGTTTCAATATTCTGTTAAGTGTAATGGTTATTATTGTGTAATAACTTGGACTTTTAGGCCACATAAGCTCCCATATAGCTAATTTGAAGCTATTAGTAATACTTAAAATCAGTTCAGAAATCAAAAACTCAAAAGTACCAAAAAGTCAATAAAAGTCAAACTGAAGGTTCAAGAGTGATCACAGCTGGAGCAGGGTTTATTTTGGATTTCCCTGGGTTAGAATCCCTTGGGGGATGCTAGGTTTGGAATTGTGGTTCTTTGTTCATGAATTTGGCAGGCTTGGAAGGCAATTGTAAGTTTTCATTTAAGTTTCATTCTCCTTTGTTATCTGTTGGTCACTAGTACTAGTAATTGTTCTAATTAGTCTCCTGTAGCACTAAAATAAGTAGTTAGATAATTAAGTTTGAATTTGGAAGTAGATTGCATAGTTTCTATCACATTCTGTCACATAAGGGAATGTTTGGTTTAACACAGTTTCACTAGCCAAACACTAGTTTACTGTTGATTGACCACAAGCCCAAGTTTGTAAAAGCTTATCTCAGTCCTTAGAAGCCATTTCCAACCTCTGATTAACTTTCTAGATAGAAAATCCAAGTTTGACTGCCCTGTGTGAATTTTGGACTGCCAAGAGCTCAAACAAGCTACAACAAGCTACAAGCTTATTTGGCCCTTCTTTTTGACATATTTGGTGTCCCTTAGGTCTATATTTAGTATTCACAAAGTCCCCTATAGCCTTGTTCAATAGTTTGCAAAAATCAGCCTCTTCTGCGCAAGTTTCTGCATTTTTGCGTATTTGATGATTTTCAGCAGTTTTTCGTCGATTTTTCATTTCTTCGTCTTAAGGAGTTAGAACCCGAAATTTGGCATGCATATAGCTCCCCAGCTTTTGTACGTCTCCATATTTTTAGTTTATTTTTAAAATTTTTTAAGCAGTCGTTTCGTAGCTTGAAAAGCTGCGTTTTCTGCCAGTGCAACAGAAAATTCAGCAACTTTTTGGCTTATTTTGAGCTTTCCAGCTTATTCTATTAGCTTTTCTTGAATTCCTAAGCTTATTCACATGTGTCTCAGTCCATTTTACCTTGTTCCTATAGCTTATAACTTATTTTAAAGCCTCTAGCTTAAATTGAAAATCCTAGTTTCTTAAAAACTTATATAAGCCAACTGTTGAGTTTTTAAGCTTATTTCTAGCTTATCCAGTAAGTTGTAAAAAGTCTTCCTTCACAAAAGTTGTCTTAAAATAGCTTATTAGTAATTGTGTAAAAGAAAAAATTAAAAAAAAAAAATAGTTTAAAAAATTTGGGCAAACCAGGGTTCGAACCCTGGTCTCTTAGGCCAACACACAACGCCCCTTCCATCTGCTCTGGAGCACCAGTTCCGTTGGATTTTACATGCCATAGATATTTAACTAGTTTCTCTTATAAGCTTATACGAGCTTATTAGCTTATTTCTGCTTATCAGAATAAGCTGTGACCTCCACCATATTTTTTATAGCTCAGTAATATCCTTAAGTATTTAATAAAAAAATTTCGTAATTTTTAGAAAAGTTTTACTATTTTTAATCTATTTATCTAGTTAAATTAGTAATTAAATTATAATAAAAAAATATAAAAATCAGAAAAATATAAATCTTTTTTTTTAGATAATTTTCTTTTGTCATTCTTAAGTTATAAAAAATATTAGAACACTTGTAGGGTTAATTTTACATATATCTCAGTATTAATCGCGTTTTAATTAGTTCCCGACTCGCGTTTTTAGCATAATTTAGATTAAACGAAGCAGAAAAATAGTGATAGCTTCTATTTAATAGAATTTATCTTTTTAGAATAATCAAGCAATATCACAATCATCAATCACTCTAATCCTAGCTTTTCACAGTTGCCCATTCACATCTCGTTGGGAAACGATCCGGGTGATCACTTGCCTGGTTTCACACTACACACGAGCATTCGTTCCGAGACTGTTTGCCTTTTATCATTTATTACGGTTGACCATTCACAAGTGGTTGACTTGTGTGATAGAGAAATAAAAGATAGCCGGTTTGGAACGGATCATGTCTCATTTGTAGTTAACAATCTAAGGTTTACCTTTTTCTTGTTAGGTTCCCCGTTTAGAACTGAAGCATATGAAACCGGCTTCGTGCCTCCTTCATCATTATTCACATTCGAGCTCGCCATATGGGACTTTAGACCAGTTACATCAATGCCACATCAGGTTGTGGTTTTGTCTTTATAGCACTAGAGCTGGAAACAGCGATATCAAAATGCACCATATCTTGATGTTGAGGTTAGTACATTCGAGCTCGCCATATGTTGATGTGATATTTTATTTATCGTTTGATCTTTCACTGCTTTAGTTCATGGTCGTTTTTATAACACCTATTTACATACTGCTTTTGGTTGTTTACGTAAAACTTCATCCCGCTCCGTTTTTCAATCTCAATTTGTTAAATTGGAAATGTGATGATGTTATTGTCATCTCGATGATGATGAAGAATTGTAAAACCCTAAATTCCCTGTTTCACATTTTGACGACTAATTTGAACTTAACCTAAGATTAGTATTATTAGATAAAAGCCTAAAACTATATTAATACATATAACCTAAGTGGTAAATGAATAAAAGTTTGTTACAAAAAAATAAAAAAAAAAAAAAAAAATTGTCTCAATCCCTATCCTAAACACCAAAACCATTTTTTTTAAAAAAAATTTTTTCCCCTCCTAATACCTTCACACGTTTTCTTTAACACAAGGATAAGACCAAATAGAAGATTGGACCAATTTGATAGCTGTCAATTCTTTAAACTCGTTTAACAATTTCCTCAAATATAGCGATTCCTCCGCTCCAAGTTTCACTAATTTCGAAACGGTGGTCCATTTACATCGATATCCTTCACAATTTTCAATCACACATCCTATTACTCACATTGCATAACTCAAATTCATAAAACAAGTTTCTTTGTACTTCTTTGGCCATGCGAAGTTAGTGTATAAACAGTTTGGGTTGTTCGCATTTTGGTTATTGTTCATCATTAGAGGAGGGATCACTTGGCTAGAATTTGATTTTCTCATTATCGATTGGTTGTACACGTGAAATGCATTTGGTTCGTTCGTTGGAGTTTCGAGATAGTTGATGCGCGTGATGTGTCGTTGCGGTTTAGCAGTTTTAATGCCTACTCAAGTTTTAAATTTATATTTAGCCGACTTATCAATAACACACACACTTAACGAGCAGTGTACCCGGTCAGTATGAAGATAATGGTAAGTAGAGTGTCGATCACTAAGAGTGGAACGTATTATCTAGTTATTCTAATCAGTATTTTAATATCCTAACGCAAGGGGGTTTCAGCCTGAGAGACTGGCACGGTTTTGTTTGCAATTAAATGATAAAATAAACCAATAGGCACGAATCAGCAAG
Source organism: Artemisia tridentata subsp. tridentata (assembly GCA_021014915.2). Taxonomy (NCBI): domain Eukaryota; kingdom Viridiplantae; phylum Streptophyta; class Magnoliopsida; order Asterales; family Asteraceae; genus Artemisia; species Artemisia tridentata. Next base: position 162,344,803 of record CP139503.1, read on the forward strand.
TAGCACACACGTACACAGATAAATACTCGAGACAATAAGAGGGCTGTCCTTATAATTAAGTAGTTTGTCACTTGTTTTATTGATAGCTTTATATGAAGTGTATGTAGTTAATCCTTTCTCGTTGGTCCTATTCTTATCGGCGAGTAAACCCTTAATGATTACTTATGTCTAAAAGTTATTCCTAAGTGATCAATTTAGAAACAACCATGGGAGCCACATTATGTCCCGCAGTCAAATGCCCGCAAGCCACTAATAAACACAGAGGTTATCAATGCACTAATAAGTAGTAACCAAAGACATCAACATATAAACTTTAATTGATGGGAAAGCAAGTATTAAAGGGAGTGCAATCTTTCGTTGTCACATTACACAAGCCACCAATCCTGATGAATTAAAGTTTGCTAACACAATAAAACAAAACTACTTAATGAATTAAACACATGCAGCACCTTCTTACAGCTCTTGTATCTTTGATTTGGGTGTGTCTTGTGCTGCCTCCTTGACTGAATTCGTCCTTTGTTCCTCCTGTTTGGTCTTCGGTTTTAGGGTTTCGGAACTTGTAATTCGTCTGGTCTACGGGGTATTTATAGTTTCTGTCTGAGGGAAGATGCGGCGTATCTAAGGAGTAGATGCGGCGCATGTACTTAACTTCGCGTGGGGTCCAAGATTATAATATTCAGGAATATTCGTACACCGCCAGAAGATGCGGCGTAACTCCATGATTAGATGCGGCGCATGTCCTCTTGTATCTTGGATCGTATCTGGTGATATCTTGATATAGATGCGGCGCATGTCCTCTTGTATCTTGGATCGTATCTGGTGATATCTTGATAGAGATGCGGCGCATGTCGAGAGTGAGATGCGGCGCATCTGGAGCAGAATTGACTTGATCTTGTCCATGTCAGTAGACTTTCACTTTATGCACGTTTTGCTCCATAATTAGTCCAAAATCGCCAAGTTTCACCAAATGCTTGTTTTTACCTGAGAATTACAAAAGTAAACGATTAAGTATCAATCCTCATACATAATATAGTAAAACAAGTCAAATTGATAGGATAAATGATAGTAATAAAATGTACTTATTTGAGTTCATCAAATATCCCCCCACTTGAACTTTACTTGTCCCCAAGTAAACCTTAGAATTTCTTTTATGAAAATGTATCCTAAAAGATGTTAGGATTTATTTTTATATTTAAGCATGTATTCGTTTATTTCATAATCACACAACTAAACACTTAACGAATTAGAAGTAAAATAAAATAAGTCGATAAAATCAAATCTAATCGTTTAACTGTCCAGTCGTGACGAATATTCTATCATAAGCTTGGCAAGTATACACATCTCCACCACTAAAGCTAAGGAATAACAAGTCTAAAGCGGTAAAAAGGGTTTTTAGGCTTAAGGGTTAATTATTCTTAATCACTATCGATCTCAAATTCCAGAAAAGGCGACAAAATCACAAATACATGATCGAATCCACGAACACGATACTTGCAATTGCTCAAATCCTTAACTCGAATAGGCTAAAGATAGGTCCAAACTTCACCAATAATAATATATCAAAAAGGGCGACAAAATCATAAATACATAGCCGAATCCACGACTACGATACTTAAGATTGCTCAAATCCCTAATCTCAATAAATCAAAGGTTTGGTTGGATAAAGAATAATAAAGGTATGGATAACATTTGGGATATAAATTGGTGTAAAGATAAAAAATAAACAAAACAAAACAAATAAATTAAAATCCTAAGTGTGGTTAATCACTATCCCAACCATCCCATGAATAAGACTCATATCATCGAATAACTCACGCTTTAACACTTGAAACACACGCTTTAGGTAGACACGAATTATACTCAACAAGATCTTAATCAAAGAATAAACCTTAATTGGCGTTCCCATAACTGCCAATTCCCATTCAATCCATAGATATAGTACAACAAATAGTGGTGATATCGACCACTTACATAACTTTACATAAGTTGGCTTAAAACTAGCTTCCAACTTTTCTTTCTTTTTCTTTTCTCATTTTTTCGATTTTTTTTTTTTTTTTTTTTTTTTTTTTTTTTTTTTTTATAGATGTGTAAAATTTCACCACATCACTACAACTTTCTTTCCGGATAATTTTTTTTCATACTTTTCATACTTTCAGAAATAACGGTAATAGTGAAAGTAGTAAACACACGAAAAATAAACTCCAAAATATACAATATTTACTTTCACTCTGATGAGGCGAAAAGTGTACCGCTTTTAAGGGGTCATTTAAGCCCGAAATCGTATTTATTTGATCAAATATCGCCCTAAATCGTTCCTTTTGTCATTTTAGGTACTTTTGAGGAGAAATCTGGAAAAGGAGGCATTTTGGACGTTTTTGGAGCATCAAAGTGAAGAAAACGGCAAAGTCTCAAGAATCGGCTAAAAGTTACCTTTGACGGCGTCAGAATCAACTCTGGACGGCGTCATGTCTTGGCAAGAAAAGTGGGATGTGAAATTTACTCATGACGGGCCAGTGAGTTAGCATGTGAATTCTGACGGCGTCATGCTTTAACTAAATCAAGGGCGTCACGGCTTAATTCATAAGGGGACGGCGTCACGTTCAAGAGGTGAGGGCGTCAAGCCTTGATAGGCCAGAACGGATTTTGGAGAATTAAAGAGGGACGGCGTCAAGATGGTCATCCGAGAACCCTAAAAGCGGCGAGGTGACGGCGTCACAATCCATAAGGTGACGCCGTCAGATGCAAAAGTCTATATATAGTTTTCTAATTTTTTGTCATTAAGAGAGAGCTTAGTGTGTGGAATTTTGGGATAAAACCCTAAGACGATTTTAGCTACTTTTTCAGGGCTTTTAGCCTTGAGATCTTCCATGTTTCATTGAAAGATAAGTAATCAATTAATCATTCAATATGTCTATGTGTTGTTTGATCCTATCTTATGCTTGTCTTTTGTTTAACATGTTAGGCTAATTTTATCTTGTGTTTGCTTAGATCTAATGAAACCTAGCTATTGATTATTGGTTGTTAGTGTGTTGTTAGTTGTATTGGATGATTGTTTATCTATGTTAGGCTTAAGAAAACTGGCTAACTTCCTATTCGGTAACTTGCTTGAACGTCTTAAGAAACATGAACCAAACGCGTACTAAAGGTTTTTATGGTTGTATTTAATGCACAAGCGAATTCTAGTGATCCCATGTTAGGAGCTTCCTAGCCGGCTCGACATAGGAGTGAAGTAGGAGCTTGTAGAGTTTGGGGAAGTAAGTACGCAACCCCACGAATGGTATTAAGGAATACACCCGTCATCCACGCAACTAATACACACTAATTAACCGGTAAAAGATAGTTAGGGAGTAAGGAAATCTAAGTAAACACATTTCTCTACACATAAGTTTCTCACCACTTTTCATTTTTGTTATTTTATTTTATTTGCATTTGTAGTAATTTGGGTTAGTTGACTAGCAACTAATTCCGCCCACTCCTTCAAAACCGAGATTTTACTTGCTTTCATAAAAATATAAAAACATAAAAAAAGAATCTTCCTCGACCCTTAGACCTAATTAGAGTAGCCTTTCACACCTAACGAACACTATTCCCTGTGGAGAACGATCAATCCCCCGTACTTACCACTACACTATACTACATCGGTCAGGTACACTGCCTGGTGGGGTTGTAAGCCTCTTGAGATCCCTCGAGAGGTAAAACCTGTTGTAAGGTTACAAAACCACGCATCAAGTTTTTGGCGCCGCTGCCGGGGAATAGTTATTGTTTAGGTTGAATTTTTATTTCTATTAGGTCTACTCACTAGATTCCTTTCTAGTGAGATTTTTATTTTATTTTTCTAGGTTTTCTTTAGTCTATCTATTTTCTTCGTGTCTTTGTTCGTAACCATACCATCCGACATCATGGAAGATGGTAATATCCTTAACCCACACAACCCACCACCACAACAACCACAACCACCTCCTAGAGCCCGTACTTTAGGAGGATATTCCCTAATCTTGGATGATGACCCCCCTAATCTTAGAATCACTAGGAGCCGAAGCTCGATAAAGACTCTTGCCACACCCTATGCTGAACCCGAAAGGGAAATGCATAAATTAAGGCGACTCCACCAAGCGGCTGAACCATCCACGATCAATTTTGATGATGCCCTCTCCGAGGAAGAATCCAATCATCATTCTACACCTCCTAGCCCTCAACCCAATCACGATATGGAAGTTCCCGAAATCCCAATCCCCAAATGTCTCAAGGACTATTCTTCTCCTACCCCTCGTGGTTTTTCCAATGCTATCGTTTTTCCAAATGAACACACGGATGGGGTCTTGCGTGCAACTGATATTTGGCTGGTCCAAAGTGTATGCAAGTTTCACGGATTGAAAACTGAAGATCCAATCCAACACATCAAGGACTTCCTGAAAATAGTGGATACCCTCCACACGGATGGAGCCACTAGAGATACCTCCCGGTTGCGATTCTTTCCCCTTACCCTTCATGAAAGAGCCGGAGACTGGTATAACCAACTTCCTTCCGAATCTATCTTCACATGGGAACAGCTTATCTCAAAATTCTATGAGAAATTCTTTCCCATAGGAAGAACTTCAAAGTTGAGAGACGAAATCCTCCGCTTCCATGTTGAACCCGCAGAACCTATTCACAAATCTTGGGTTAGATTCAAGGATCTAATTAGACAGGTCCCTCATCATGGCATTGAACTCTGGCTTCTTGTCCAAATCTTTTATGACAATGTCTCCAAAAACGACCAATTGGGCATTAATAATTCATCAAAAGGAAAAATAGCCAAACTAAGCGTTGAGGAAGGATGGAATAGAATTGAGGAATACGCGAATGATCAAGACGATACCTGGGATGAACCCGATTCGATCATGAGCGTTTCCAAGATCATGAAAGAGCCTCCTTTTGCTAGCCGGGTGAGTAGATTGAATGATCAGGTATCTTATCTAGACAAGTCGCAACCAACTAAGCGGTTATCAAACCCATACTTGATCTGTGATCAATGTGGTGGCCCGCATGAAGTAGAGGAATGCGAAGATGATACCACCACCGAACAAGCATGCTTGTCAAGCCACGACATCTTCGATGATCCTTCGCTCTTAACTTTCTACCAAAACAATGATTTCACCCCTTGGGGAAATCTTGTGAGAGAAGAGGGAGGAGGAGAATGTCCTGACTATCAGGTTAGGAGCACTTTTGAGGATGATCTCGGGCATTTCACGTTTGAAAAGAATCTGCAACTAAATGGTCTTGACGACTTTATCAATAGCCAACAAACCAACGTAAAGGCCAAATTCGCAGAACTCAACGCCACTCTCGACAGCCTTGGCGAACCACAAAGAGATCCTTTACTCGCCATCACCACTCGTGCTGGAACAACTACTAAGGATCCACCCTACCCAGCTCAACTATCTAACGCCATGGAACCCAACACCCCTCATGAGGAGAACGATAATGTGAACGACGAAAATCCCGAGCAAACCCCTCCGGTAACTCCATCCCCACCTACTCCTGCCAAACAGCCCCTTAAAGTCCCATACCCATCTCGCCTCAAGAATCAAAAGGTCGAAAGTGATAATAAAATATTCCTGTCATATTTGAAGAATTCGGTCGTCACCATACTCCTTCTTGATGCGTGTTATCATATGCCCAAATATAGTGCATACTTCAAGAGGCTGCTCACCAACAGGAAAGGGCTCGAGGGTCTTGTAACCTTAGGAGAAGAATGTTCTGTGGTGACCCAACGAGGGCTACCAAAGAAGGTGGACGACCCAGGTAGTTTCACCTTGCCCTGTTCAATTGGATCTCTTTCTGTCAAAAATGCTTTAGCCGACTTAGGAGCAAGCATCAATCTTATGCCGCATTCCCTGTTCCTCAAGCTAGGGTATTCTGGGTTGAAACCAACCCGTATGAGCATCCAACTGGCCGATAGATCAGTCAAATACCCCTTAGGAATATGCGAGAATGTGCTGGTTAAGGTAGGGAAGTTTAAATTTCCAGTTGACTTCGTCATCCTAGAAATGGAAGAAGATGATCTTGTGCCCATCATTCTAGGAAGACCCTTCCTTGCAACCTCTCGTGCTGTTATTGATGTTCATGACGGCAAACTAACCTTACGAGTAGGGGCCGATAGCTTAACCTTCGACATCAAGGACACAATGAATCTTTCTCTCGAAGCAGATAATCAACTGTATTTCATCGAAGAAATCGATGAATTATCCGACGAGATTGATAATTGTGTAGATGAACAGGTGGAAGCTGGTTGGTTGCGAGATGAAGCTTTCTTACCCATCTTAGAGGAGGAGAAAGCTATGGATGTGAATGCAGTCTCCTTCTATCCCAGACAAGAAATCGAACAGCTTGAGCTTCGTAAGCCCGAGAACAAACTTAAACCTTCCATCATCGAGCCACCTGCGGTAGAACTCAAGGAACTCCCAACCAACCTTGAATATGCTTTCCTCCAAGGGAAAGATCAACTTCCGGTAATCATAAGCTCTTCTTTGAAAAGTGAAACAAAGGATAAACTCTTAGGAGTTTTAAAAATATATAAAGGAGTTATAGCATGGAGTGTAGCCGATATCAAGGGTATTGACTCTACCTTTTGTACGCATAAAATCCTCATGGAGGAGGATTATAAACCCAGCGTGCAACCTCAAAGGCGAGTAAATCCCAACATAAAGGAAGTCGTAAAGAAGGAAGTCATTAAGCTCCTAGATGCAGGACTAATTTACCCGATTTCGGACAGTCCATGGGTAAGTCCTGTACAGGTTGTACCAAAGAAGGGAGGAATGACGGTGGTGAAAAACGATAAGGATGAGTTAGTACCTCAACGAACAGTAACTGGATGGCGTGTATGCATCGATTATAGGAAGTTGAATGATGCAACCCGAAAAGATCATTTCCCTCTCCCATTTATCGACCAAATGTTGGAAAGGTTAGCAGGGCATGAGTACTACTGCTTCCTAGATGGGTTCTCAGGGTATTTCCAAATCCCTATCGCTCCTGAGGACCAAGAAAAGACCACGTTTACATGCCCGTATGGCACCTTCGCCTACAAGCGAATGCCCTTTGGACTATGTAACGCCCCCGCCACTTTCCAGCGCTGCATGACGGCAATCTTCCATGAGTTAATGGAAGACAGCATGGAGGTCTTTATGGATGATTTTTCAGTCTTTGGGAACTCTTTTGATCGCTGTCTTACTAACCTTGAGAAAATGCTCAAACGTTGTGAGGAGACCAACTTGGTACTAAACTGGGAAAAGTGCCACTTTATGGTAAAAGAAGGGATTGTGCTGGGGCACAAAATTTCAGGAAATGGAATCGAAGTAGACCGGGCAAAAATTGAAGCTATATCCAAACTTCCCTATCCAACAACTGTCAAGGCAATCCGTAGTTTTTTGGGTCATGCTGGCTTCTATAGGAGATTCATTAAGGATTTCTCAAAGGTAGCTAAACCAATGACTCAGTTACTCATGAAGGATGCCCCGTTCGACTTCTCTCAAGAGTGCAAGGACGCATTCAATCTATTGAAGCAGGAACTTACCCAAGCTCCAATTATGGTTACCCCTAACTGGGAGTTACCCTTTGAAATCATGTGCGATGCTAGTGATTATGCTGTTGGAGCAGTATTAGGCCAAAGGCTTAACAAACACTTTCAGCCAATATACTACGCTAGCAAAACCATGAATCCTGCTCAAGAAAACTACACCACCACTGAAAAGGAATTACTAGCCGTGGTATTCGCTTTTGATAAATTTCGCCAGTATCTTGTCCTTTCTAAAACAGTTGTTTTTACGGATCATTCAGCTATTCGATATCTTTTCGCTAAACAGGATGCTAAACCACGGTTACTTCGTTGGATCCTACTATTGCAAGAGTTCGATGTTGAAATTCGTGATAAGAAAGGAGCAGAGAATCTTGCGGCTGATCATCTCTCTCGTCTCGGAAACCCCAGCCTCGCTGAATCTGACAAGAGTGAGATTCGGGAAACATTTCCTGAAGAGCAGCTCATGTTAATAAATGATTCTGAACCTTGGTATGCAGATTATGCTAACTACCTGGCAAGTAGAGTCATCCCTGAGCATATGAGCAGGCATGAAAAAAAGAGGTTCTTTAATCAATTAAAGTACTACTTTTGGGATGAACCCTTCTTATTTCGAAGATGTCCAGATCAGGTAATCAGGCGTTGTGTTTCGGAAAGAGAGGCTGTCAGAATTATGAAAGAGTGTCACGCAGGTCCATCTGGAGGACATCACGGAATAAGCACTACTGCACGAAAGGTCTTCGACGCGGGATTCTATTGGCCTACAATATTTCGTGATGTGAAGGGAATGATACAAACTTGTGACGCATGTCAAAGAGCTGGGAATATCTCTAGGAGGGATGAAGCCCCACAGAATTATATACAAGTTTGTGAGGTTTTTGATGTCTGGGGAATTGATTTCATGGGACCATTCCCATCTTCTGGAGGGAATGAATACATCTTGGTGGCCATTGATTATGTTTCAAAATGGGTGGAAGCACAAGCCCTTAGGACTAACGACGCTAGGGTAGTCATTCATTTCTTAAAAAAATTGTTCGCTAGGTTCGGAATTCCGAAGGCTCTTATTAGTGACAGGGGAACCCATTTTTGCAATTCACAAATGGAGAAAGTCATGAAAAGATATGGAGTCTCTCACCGATTCTCCACCGCTTACCATCCTCAAACAAACGGTCAAGTCGAGAACACTAATAGAGCCATAAAGAGAATTTTAGAGAAAACGGTTAATCAAAACAGAAAAGATTGGTCTTTTAAGCTCGACGAGGCTTTGTGGGCATTTCGAACCGCCTATAAGACACCAATCGGGACAACCCCGTTCCGTATGGTATATGGCAAGGCATGCCACCTTCCAGTAGAACTGGAACATAAAGCATATTGGGCACTTAAGGCTTGTAATTTGGATTATACAGTTGCGGGAACAAATAGATTCTTACAGCTCCAAGAGCTTGATGAGTTGAGATTAGAGGCTTATGAATCTTCCATCACATACAAAGAGAGGGCGAAAAGATGGCATGACCAACGGATTAAGAGACCCAAGGAGTTTTCAGAAGGAGACAAGGTCTTATTATATAATTCTCGCTTAAGGCTATTTCCTGGGAAACTTAAATCTAGATGGTATGGACCTTTTACCGTAAGGAGCTCCTCTAAAACCGGAGCCGTTGTATTAATTGACGACGAGGATAGAGAATTCACTGTGAATATTCAACGAGTCAAGCATTATCAAGAGAATGGTAATGAAATGATCAATGAGGAAGACATAACTTTCGATGAAGAAGTCACGTAATGTACGTGACTTTGAGTCTAGCTACAAGACTCGTTAATAAAGAAAAGCGCTTCTTGGGAGGCAACCCAAGCTTTATTTGTTTTATTTGCTTTGTGTGTTTGCTTATTTGTTTGTTTGATTTTATTTGTTTCCGTATGTATGTTTAATTTTTATTCTTATTGATTCATGTTCAAAAGTAATTTGTGAAAATGCTTTATTTTGTTTTTAACTTCGTCTTAACTACATATAAAGGTATTTTGCAAAAGATAAGTGTAAGGGAAATCTAAATCGGTTTATTAGAACACAAATTAACATGAATCGTAATAATAATAAATTAGCATACATATTCGTAATTGTTTGAGTCAAATGCTTGTATCGAGTCATAATGATGTTTTGCAGGATTTCCAGGAAGTAAGGTAAAGGTTTTTCCAGAAATTTTCCGGAAACTTAAAATGAAAATTTTTGTCAGGTCATTTCTGACGGCGTCAGGGGTTATAACCTGACGGCGTCAGATTTAATTTCCAGAAATTTTTGAAGGTTTTGTTTTCATAAAAAGTTTTTATTAAAATCTCCAACTTATAATCTCCAGGAATCTGCAAAATTATCATTCCACAAGCATTATATCCTTATATATAGATTTTATCCCGCCGATGTTATGCAGGTTTTCGTGTTTGTTTTCTCAGGTTCAACAGGTTATTTTGGACAAGGAGATGTTTATGGAATCAAGCTTATGGCGATGCATTAGTCATGGAGCTTCTACATTACCTTGGAAGAAGATTTAACCGTGTAATTTCACTATCCACCGAGCGAATCAGGGAGTATTTGATTTCATTCTTTTACTTTTTTCTTTTACATCTTTTTATTTTGAACATTGGGGACAATGTTCATCTTAAGTGTAAGGGGGGGTAAAAGTACGATTTTAGAGAATGCCATTACGCTTGATTTTTGTTTGTTTAATAGTAGATGTGTAATAAAACTGAGATAAATACTTGTTAAGGTAATTTTAGTGCCAAATTTAAAATTTTTTACAACATATAGGAGTGAAACTTTGATCTTAATGAGCGTCTCACGGATAGGAGTTATATGACTAGCACAAAAACCGTACCACTAAAAAATTTTCCACCCCCAAATATGTGAGGTTCGCCCCTAGAATTGGTAGGAAAAGCATTTATGCTATGATGTGTGTACCGGTAGCACTTAGATTCTAGAACTTGCGTTAGGACCATTCCAAGGCCACAAGTGAGACTACATTCGTGTAGTTAGATTTACTACATGATAAGAGGCATTAGGATTAACCTATTGTTTTACACCTGTGTTTTTGTTATAATTACTTTGGCTACATTGGTCAAGTAATTCTCCCACACCCTTTGCGTTGTACTCATTTTTAGTACACGATACCCCTAGTACACCCCTCAGAGCCTATCTTTTCGTTTCGACCTTTAAGCATTTTACTTAAAGGAAGAATTTGTTACACCCCACTTAAATGTACACCCAAATCGCCTTAGCCTACCTTGTATGCACTCATTTTTAGTGCATTATTGTGACAACATTTGTTTAAACCCAAGTTAATTATCTAGTTGATTACATGGTTGCTAAGTCGAGTCATATCCTTGTACATATTGTTTTGGGACGATTGGGACTCATGGGTAAAGTACTAGTGTAATGGAGTAATGGGGAAGAACATCATTTATTACCCCCATATGTGCTAAATATTTTAAAAGTACTCCAAGTTTTTCAATTATCTTAATTCGAGTCATTAGATTAGTAATTGTAAAGTTATGTAAAAATTCAAGTGTAAGGGGAATGCAACGCCCCTATGATGTATTATTTTGGATGGTAGGGCAAGAGTGTATGCAAAAAAAAAAAAAAAAAAAAAAAAAAATCGAAAAATCAAGAAAAATACAAAAAAAATGAGAAAATGAAAAATAGAAAAAACATACGGACTACCATCCCGTTTCATTTTATGTTTGTTTTATGTTTTTGTTATTTTGTTATTTCGTTTCTAGCTTAAGATCGAGTCTAGTCTTGGCTTAGCAACATTGTATAGTACATGTAATTGACCAAGATTTTTAACTCGCCACCAGTAAAATATCCTTTATCCAACCAAACCGTGTTTTCCTTTTCCCTACACCTAACGTTATAACCCATTTAAAAGCCCTCTTTGATAGTTTATCTTAGGTGCTTACGCCTAGTGGAGGAGGTTTTCGATCCTTTCCCAAGCCTATGGTAATCTATTTGCTATGACAGGTAGTGAGAGATATTTTCCGTTTTCATTTATGAGATTTATTTTGATGACACTTGAGAGATGTGAGTATCTAAACACTACTTGTGAGGTGCTAGTATGTAATCTCCGTGCTTATTATGATTGAAGTGGAACGATTATTTGTTGTAATTACTTTTATGTTAGCATTAAATGACCCCTAACTTGTATTTTGATTAGAATAAAAGCGCATTTGCTTGAGGACAAGCAAATCTCAAGTGTAAGGGTATTTGATGAGGCGAAAAGTGTACCGCTTTTAAGGGGTCATTTAAGCCCGAAATCGTATTTATTTGATCAAATATCGCCCTAAATCGTTCCTTTTGTCATTTTAGGTACTTTTGAGGAGAAATCTGGAAAAGGAGGCATTTTGGACGTTTTTGGAGCATCAAAGTGAAGAAAACGGCAAAGTCTCAAGAATCGGCTAAAAGTTACCTTTGACGGCGTCAGAATCAACTCTGGACGGCGTCATGCCTTGGCAAGAAAAGTGGGATGTGAAATTTACTCATGACGGGCCAGTGAGTTAGCATGTGAATTCTGACGGCGTCACGCTTTAACTAAATCAAGGGCGTCACGGCTTAATTCATAAGGGGACGGCGTCACGTTCAAGAGGTGAGGGCGTCAAGCCTTGATAGGCCAGAACGGATTTTGGAGAATTAAAGAGGGACGGCGTCAAGATGGTCATCCGAGAACCCTAAAAGCGGCGAGGTGACGGCGTCACAATCCATAAGGTGACGCCGTCAGATGCAAAAGTCTATATATAGTTTTCTAATTTTTTGTCATTAAGAGAGAGCTTAGTGTGTGGAATTTTGGGATAAAACCCTAAGACGATTTTAGCTACTTTTTCAGGGCTTTTAGCCTTGAGATCTTCCATGTTTCATTGAAAGATAAGTAATCAATTAATCATTCAATATGTCTATGTGTTGTTTGATCCTATCTTATGCTTGTCTTTTGTTTAACATGTTAGGCTAATTTTATCTTGTGTTTGCTTAGATCTAATGAAACCTAGCTATTGATTATTGGTTGTTAGTGTGTTGTTAGTTGTATTGGATGATTGTTTATCTATGTTAGGCTTAAGAAAACTGGCTAACTTCCTATTCGGTAACTTGCTTGAACGTCTTAAGAAACATGAACCAAACGCGTACTAAAGGTTTTTATGGTTGTATTTAATGCACAAGCGAATTCTAGTGATCGAATGTTAGGAGCTTCCTAGCCGGCTCGACATAGGAGTGAAGTAGGAGCTTGTAGAGTTTGGGGAAGTAAGTACGCCACCCCACGAATGGTATTAAGGAATACACCCGTCATCCACGCAACTAATACACACTAATTAACCGGTAAAAGATAGTTAGGGAGTAAGGAAATCTAAGTAAACACATTTCTCTACACATAAGTTTCTCACCACTTTTCATTTTTGTTATTTTATTTTATTTGCATTTGTAGTAATTTGGGTTAGTTGACTAGCAACTAATTCCGCCCACTCCTTCAAAACCGAGATTTTACTTGCTTTCATAAAAATATAAAAACATAAAAAAAGAATCTTCCTCGACCCTTAGACCTAATTAGAGTAGCCTTTCACACCTAACGAACACTATTCCCTGTGGAGAACGATCAATCCCCCGTACTTACCACTACACTATACTACATCGGTCAGGTACACTGCCTGGTGGGGTTGTAAGCCTCTTGAGATCCCTCGAGAGGTAAAACCTGTTGTAAGGTTACAAAACCACGCATCACACTCCAATTGCATTGTGCAATTTCCCGACCTAACCATAGATAATGAATTACGCACGCGAACACAGGTAATGTAAGGAAACACACTTTGCCTATAGCAATTAACCAACCACGGATTCTAATCTACAGGGTAGGCTAAGGTGTAAGGTGTAACGAAACATTTTAAACATAGGTGTAAGAAACGAAAGGAATGGCTCTGAGTGTTTTTCTAGGGGTATCTTACTCTAAAAATGAGAGTAACAAAAGGGTTTATACGGGGGTTAACTAACCAATGTAGTTAGCTAATAACACATAACATATAAAGGCTATTTGGGTGTAATCCTAGAATTTTACCAAGTTAGACAAGTCATTCCAATTATATAAATAATACTCATTATGGTGGTCTCGAATAGTATACAAGCCAAGTTCTAAAGTTTACAAGTCACCGGCACACTCATAGATTTGTGAATTTTGAAAAATCACAATTTTTGAAAATAACGTCGTGTGTGCAGCTATGCAACTTAGATCTTAAACAAAAACATGCTAAAATTTTTTTAAGTTTGATATATTAAGCACATTTTAAGCATAATTTTTGAAAAAGTTTAGGACAAGTAATTGTTAAGTGTTCTAATTCTCCAATCCCCCCACTTAAGTTAAACAACGTCCTCGTTGTTTGTATAAAAGGTTAAAAACTGGAAAATAAAAGAATTAGAACAGAAAAACTCCCCTGAGATTTGCTCGGTATGATCCTCCATTAGTATAAGAGCAAAAATCATCTTTCTTGTAGATTAGAACGTTAAAGCTTCATACTTGATGTATCCACAGGAAATTCAGGAAACTATAATACCACCAACACTTTAAAACACACCTAAGATAAGAAAGGTTCAAGCTTGCATAATACATTAGTAGTTAGGAAAAATAAAACTTAAAAATTAAAACTGAAAATCATCAGGTCAGTCGATGCGCCGTATCTTATTGAAGAAGATACGCCGTATCGAGCCTGGAATTAATACGGATCAGAATAAAGATGCGCCGCATCCTTAACCAGGGATGCGCCGCATTAAAATAAACTGATAAATAGTTTTAAAGTCGAAAATAAAAATGCAGAAAAATAAAATAATATATGACCATTGCAGGAGATGCGTCGCATCTCAGAATTGAGATGCGCCGTATCCTCATGCGGCTTGGACTGACTCGACACAGAAAACAGAATAATAAAAGATAAATCCGGGTTGTCTCCCGGTAAGCACTTGTCTTTATTCCAGAGTCTTCAAGTTAGACTCACGTTCAGCTCTTTACTCCAATACTTCAGGTTCAAACTCCACCACCTCGCTCTCATTATCCTCGATTTTATTATCAAAGTATTTCTTCACACGTTGCCCGTTCACTTTGAATACATAACCATTTTTATCGCATATTTCAATAGTTCCATATGGATAAACCTTTTTGACAACGAACGGTCCCGTCCATCTTGATTTAAGTTTACCTGGATACATCTTTAATCTGGAATTAAATAGTAGCACTTTCTCTCCAATAGTAAACGTTTTATCCCCACGTAACCTCGAGTCATGCCATCTTTTAGTTCTTTCTTTGTAGATCTTAGTATTTTTGTAGGCCTCATCTCTTAGTTCATAGAGTTCATTAAGTTCCATGAAACAGTTCTTCGTTGCAGCTTCCATATCCATATTACAGTTCGTCAAAGCCCAATATGCACTTTGTTCAACTTCGACCGGTAGGTGGCATGCTTTTCCGTATACAAGACGAAATGGAGTGCATCCCGTTGGTGTCTTATAGGCTGTACGGAATGCCCATAAAGCATCATTTAACTTGTCAGACCACCCTTTAGGATTATACCCAGTCGTTTTTTCAAGAATTCGTTTTATAGCTCTATTGGTTACTTCAGTTTGACCATTTGATTGAGGATGGTATGCGGTGGAAACCCTATGATATACTCCATATTTTTGCAAGGCTTTTCCCAGATGGTGATTACAAAAGTGCGTTCCCCTATCACTAATCAATGCTTTAGGAATTCCAAATCTAGAGAACAAATTTTGCAAAAATTTAAGTACTACCTTGCTGTCGTTTGTTGGAGATGCTTGCGCTTCGACCCATTTTGATACGTAATCAACAGCAACTAAAATATATTTATTACCTTTAGATTCAGGAAACGGTCCCATGAAGTCTAATCCCCATATGTCGAAAACTTCACATACATGGATATAGTTTTGCGGCATTTCGTTCCTTGATGTAATATTTCCGGATCGTTGACACGCATCACATCCTTTTATATAATCTTTCGCATCCTCCAACATAGTGGGCCAATAAAATCCCGCATCCAGGATTTTTCTTCTTGTGACGACTGGACCGTGATGTCCCCCTGTTGGCCCTGAATGGCAATGTGCTAATATTGCTGCGATGTCATCACCGTCTACGCATCTTCGTATTATATTGTCAGGACATAATTTAAAGGCATAAGGTTCATCCCAAATATACTCGTTAGCGCGAGTTATAAACCTTCTTTTCTCGTCGGATGTTAGCCCTTTTGGAATTTCATTTGCAACAATAAAGTTTATAAAGTCGGCATACCATGGTCCATTATTATTGCTCTTAATTCCAACCATCATAAGGTGTTCATCAGGAAAGTCATCAGCTATTTCCCTCTCGTCAAGTACCTCCATATCAGGGTTTTCAAGTCTAGATAAGTGGTCAGCAGCTAGATTCTCGGCACCCTATTTATCTTTAATTTCAATATCGAATCCTTGGAGCAATAAAACCCACCTAATAAGCCTTGGATTGGCATCCTGTTTATTGAACAAATACTTCAAAGCAGAATGGTCAGTGTAAACCATAGTTTTTGACAATATAAGATATGATCTAAATTTATCGAATGCAAAAACTACTGCTAAAAGTTCTTTTTCTGTGGTGGTGTAGTGTTCTTGGGCATTATTCAATGTTTTGCTAGCATAATAAATTGGCTTAAATTTCTTATCTATCTTTTGTCCAAGTACGGCTCCAACAGCATAATCACTAGCATCACACATTAGTTCAAAAGGCAGATTCCAATCAGGCGAAATTATAATGGGTGCAGAAGTTAGTTTTTCTTTAAGTATATTAAATGCCTTTTTGCAATCTTCAGAAAAATCAAACTTTGCATCCTTTAGCAATAATTGGGTCATAGGCCTAGATATTTTTGAAAAATCCTTTATGAATCTACGATAAAATCCAGCGTGCCCTAAAAAACTTCTAACGCCTTTTACGTTAGTGGGGTAAGGTAGTTTAGCAATTACATCAATTTTAGCTTTATCGACTTCTATACCTTTCCCAGAAATCTTATGTCCTAACACAATTCCCTCTCTAACCATAAAGTGACATTTTTCCCAATTAAGAACAAGGTTAGTTTCTTCACACCTAGCAAGCATTTTATCAAGTTTAAAGAGACAATCACTAAATGAGTTACCGAACACCGAGAAGTCGTCCATGAAAACTTCCATAAAGTCTTCTACCATATCATGGAAGATAGCCGTCATACAACGTTGGAAAGTAGCAGGGGCGTTGCATAATCCGAACGGCATTCTTCTATAGGCGAAGGTTCCATAAGGGCAGGTGAAAGTCGTCTTCTCTTGATCCTCGGGGGCAATGGGTATTTGGAAGAAACCTGAAAAACCATCCAAAAAACAATAATAATCATATCCTGATAGTCTTTCTAACATTTGATCAATAAATGGAAGAGGGAAGTGATCTTTTCGCGTAGCATCATTGAGTTTGCGGTAGTCGATGCAAACTCTCCATCCGGTAACAGTTCTTGAAGGGATTAGCTCATTGTCGTCATTGAGTACTACCGTCATTCCTCCTTTTTTCGGTACAACGTGGATAGGGCTCACCCACGAGCTATCGGAAATTGGGTAGATAAGTCCGGAGTCAAGTAACTTTACGATTTCATTTTTCATCACATCTTGGACTTTTGGATTCAAACGCCTTTGAGGTTGGATAGTTGGTTTGAATTCATCCTCCATAAGGATTTTATGTGTACAAAATGACGGGCTAATTCCCTTAATATCAGACATACTCCATGCTAATGCTCCTCTTCGTTTATATAGTACCTGCAAAAGAGACTCTTTTTCTTTTGGCGTTAAGTCAGATGCAATAATAACGGGTGAATTAGTATTTCCGTTTAAATAAGCATATTCCAAAGTAGAAGGAAGATCCTTAAGCACAGGTTTAACATTATCAATTTCAGTAGCACTAGCGGAATAAACCTGTTCTCTAATCATATCGCTGCTGTCATCAGATAGATGCGCCGCATCGAGGTTTTCGATGCGCCGTATCTCGTTACATACAGCAGAATCAGCAGCTAAATTATAATCAATAGTATTCTCATCAACTTGATCTTCTATAGCAATTGTGTTTTCCAAATTTTTAAGCAGAAAAGAATCTAGCAAATTACTTTTTAACAATTTCTGAGTAAATTGATTAATCGTGTCATCAGAAACATCGATATTATAACATTCATCATCATCGGAATTATCTTTACTCATAGATTGTTCCATGTTAAACTCAACCTCATCTTTTCCTATGGTGAGAGTTATCTTTTTATTAAAAACATCAATCATGGCCCTAGCAGTGGCTAAAAATGGTCTTCCTAATATTATAGGAGTTCTAGAATTTTCAGGCATATCAAGGATAACGAAGTCGATAGGTAATTCAAATTTATCAACTTTTATTAATATATTTTCCGCTATTCCTAATGGGTATTGTATGGACCTATCAGCTAGTTCTAAGCACATCCTAGTAGGTTTTGGTTCACCAAGACCTAATTTATCATACATAGAAGAGGGCATAAGACTTATACTAGCTCCTAGGTCGGCTAAGGCATTTTCAATATGCAAATTTTTAATTTGACAAGGAATAGTGAAACTCCCTGGATCTTTTTCTTTAGACGGAAGTTTGTTGAGCAATGCTGCTGAGCTTCTTTTCCCCATCGTTATGGTGCAAGCCTCTTCGAGTTTAGACTTGTTTGTAAGCAAGCTTTTCAGATATTTAGCATATTTCGGCATTTGCACTAGGGCTTCCATAAATGGTATGCTTAGCTGCAGCTGCTTTAGATTCTCCAGGAATTTCTTTTGATAGGCATCTTCTTTCTCTTTCCTTACCCTATGTGGGAAAGGTAATGTTGATCGTTTAGGTTCGATAGAAGGTTCTTCTCTAATCACAGGTTCTGGATCAGTCTCTTTTGGTTGCTCTTGCTCGGGTGGTAAAGATTCAGGGGAAATTTTGCTTGTACTGTCATCCTCGGGTGTTTCTCCGATTTGAAAGGTTGACTTTCCGCCTCTAGTTGTAATTCCTTTCAGATCGTGCCTTACCAAAAGAACCTTGTTAAGCACTGTCGACAATTGGTGCACTTCAATTGCCAAACCATTGATCATATTGTTTTGTTCCTTTAGCAACAGCTCATGACTGCCTTTGAATTCAGCGATAAAGTTCCTTGCTTCATGATGTTCTTGTTCATTGGCTTGAGCGATTAGTAGTGCAAACTCTTCCATAGTAAGGTTTCTTTGGGGCCTTCCGAACCAGTTTGGGAAAATATCGAACATTGTTCCTGAAAATTAAGAACAAGAAGATTTCAAAGTAAAAGTTTCCTAGTATAAGGGTAAGTAAGAATATTTTCCGTTCGGAAATTAGAAAAGAATAAAAGTTGCTGATATCTGCAGACGATGCGCCGTATCCAAAAAGTTGGATACGCCGTATCTTAATACGTTAAAATTAAATCAGACTTTATTCAGAAAATAGATACGCCGCTTTAAAATTTAAGAATGCGCCGTATCGAATTAATTAATCAAAAATCGGCTTATCTAATTAAAATTAAATGCGTCGTATTAACGAAAGTTAACGCGCCGTATTTTCGTTACGTTTAAAAATAAAAGATTTTTGATTCAGTAAGATGCGCCGTATCGACAGAGATCGATACGCCGTATCTGGTTAATAATTCGCAAACTGTTTTTAATTAAAATAATAGATACGCCGTATCTACGAAAGCAGATGCGTCGTATGGCGTTAACGTTTAGAAAATTTTTATCAAAAACAGATACGCCGTATCTGCTAAAGCAGATGCGTCGTATTACTTTATCGCTTAGAAAAATTTTCTTGTTAAAAGCAGATACGCCGTATCTTGGGGAAAAGATGCGTCGTATCGAATTAATTAAACGCGTCGTATTTTAAAAAAGTTAAACGCAATACGCCGTATCTGAGAAATCAGATGCGCCGTATCGTTTGATTTAGCACAGTACAACGATAGCAGAACAGAAAATACGAAAAAATTAAAACAAATAAAAACACACAACGAAAATAAACACACAAACAAAAAATAAAAGCAAACAAATAACACACAAAACAACAAATATGCAAAATAATACAATGATGCAATTAATCTAATAAAAAAGAAAAACCTAATTAAAATACTAATCAAATTAACAGATAATAACAATTCACTCCCCGGCAGCGGCGCCAAAAACTTGATGCGCGTGATGTGTCGTTGCGGTTTAGCAGTTTTAATGCCTACTCAAGTTTTAAATTTATATTTAGCCGACTTATCAATAACACACACACTTAACGAGCAGTGTACCCGGTCAGTATGAAGATAATGGTAAGTAGAGTGTCGATCACTAAGAGTGGAACGTATTATCTAGTTATTCTAATCAGTATTTTAATATCCTAACGCAAGGGGGTTTCAGCCTGAGAGACTGGCACGGTTTTGTTTGCAATTAAATGATAAAATAAACCAATAGGCACGAATCAGCAAGTAGCACACACGTACACAGATAAATACTCGAGACAATAAGAGGGCTGTCCTTATAATTAAGTAGTTTGTCACTTGTTTTATTGATAGCTTTATATGAAGTGTATGTAGTTAATCCTTTCTCGTTGGTCCTATTCTTATCGGCGAGTAAACCCTTAATGATTACTTATGTCTAAAAGTTATTCCTAAGTGATCAATTTAGAAACAACCGTGGGAGCCACATTATGTCCCGCAGTCAAATGCCCGCAAGCCACTAATAAACACAGAGGTTATCAATGCACTAATAAGTAGTAACCAAAGACATCAACATATAAACTTTAATTGATGGGAAAGCAAGTATTAAAGGGAGTGCAATCTTTCGTTGTCACATTACACAAGCCACCAATCCTGATGAATTAAAGTTTGCTAACACAATAAAACAAAACTACTTAATGAATTAAACACATGCAGCACCTTCTTACAGCTCTTGTATCTTTGATTTGGGTGTGTCTTGTGCTGCCTCCTTGACTGAATTCGTCCTTTGTTCCTCCTGTTTGGTCTTCGGTTTTAGGGTTTCGGAACTTGTAATTCGTCTGGTCTACGGGGTATTTATAGTTTCTGTCTGAGGGAAGATGCGGCGTATCTAAGGAGTAGATGCGGCGCATGTACTTAACTTCGCGTGGGGTCCAAGATTATAATATTCAGGAATATTCGTACACCGCCAGAAGATGCGGCGTAACTCCATGATTAGATGCGGCGCATGTCCTCTTGTATCTTGGATCGTATCTGGTGATATCTTGATATAGATGCGGCGCATGTCCTCTTGTATCTTGGATCGTATCTGGTGATATCTTGATAGAGATGCGGCGCATGTCGAGAGTGAGATGCGGCACATCTGGAGCAGAATTGACTTGATCTTGTCCATGTCAGTAGACTTTCACTTTATGCACGTTTTGCTCCATAATTAGTCCAAAATCGCCAAGTTTCACCAAATGCTTGTTTTTACCTGAGAATTACAAAAGTAAACGATTAAGTATCAATCCTCATACATAATATAGTAAAACAAGTCAAATTGATAGGATAAATGATAGTAATAAAATGTACTTATTTGAGTTCATCAATAGTATTGTGTGTTTGAGGTTCGATCGGGTTTCGTTGATCATAGTGTTTGCATTGGGTCATTCGTGTTCATTTTCGATCTCAGAGTCTAAACTTGTTTGGGTAAGAGGTAAATCTTGAATCACATTTACGTTTTGGTTTCCATCCATCGTTTACAGTTTGAATACATAATCATGTGTTACCTAAAAACATTACTTCATGAAATTTTGTTACTACGTACATCATCATTTATAATAAAACCTTAAACTAAACCACCATCGATGCTGAAGCGGATGTAACTTTAAAACATATAAATGGAATGAGACGTAAAATATGTAGACCTGTGTATGCATGAAATTTACATGCATGAAACATATTAATATGGTAACTATACATGTGATAATCACCACCTAATCACCCATGATAATTTATCAATCATTTTCCAATCAACCACCCAATAATTTCGACCCTTCCTAATTGGTAAAAAAAAAAAAAAAAAAAAAAAAAAAAAAAAAAAAAAAAAAAAAAAAAAAAAAACCTTGCTACTCATTTATTTAGTAAATGAGATTCACTTTCTCTACCATTTTATCCCATTCGAAACTATTGAGAACAAAAGAACACACACAACATCATAACAAATATACAATCGATCCTTTATTCTTGATATCAGAAGATTCGAAAAGGAGGAAGGCTGATCATGGGACATTTAGTTTGAAGGTTTTGTGATACCCATGGCTTGGCTATCGTGGCTATATCTTTTATCTTTGTTCCATTTCCTATATACGATCAAGGTATTTCCCAAATCTGTTATGTAATATGTCTACCATGTTCTTCAACCGATCACCTAATAAGTTTTGTTTCGTTTAATAAAGGTTATACGAGGTTGATACAATTGTCACGTAAGAGAATAAACGAACTCGCGTATAAACCTAGATTATTTCTGTTTCGTTAAAGAGCTAAACAAGGGAGGATATGTTATGTTTTTCACGTATAAAATGATGACAACTTGTATATATGCGATCACTAATATGTTTGTTTCGTTTAATAACAGGGTATGCGAGGATTAAATATACTTTTGTCACATAAAGTAATAGAACACAACTAGTATGCATGGAAACCTAATTGTTTTGTTTCGTTAAATGAAAAGATATCACGTAGAGAATCATTATCGATTTGTAACCTGCCTTTGTGTCGCATTTATGTTTTTGTGTCGACCTAGGAAGCAACACTTATGTCGTGTATATGTTGAGTCGTGTAAAGGTTTTGGATAATTGACACATTTAACCCTAAACTTTGCTAAAATGACGTATTAAACCCTAAACTATGATATTGATAATATTAAGTCTTTAAGTTTACTTATTTGTCATTTTAAACCCTAAACTTACTAAATATGGAAACTTACTAATTCGGGAAACTTACTAAGTATGGAAAGTTACTAAATTTGAAAAGTCACTAAAAATGAAAAGTTTCTAAAAATAGAAAGAAAACCCAAATGTGTAATCTAATTAACTATGAGCTTATAAGTAATACGTGATCATTAATTCATGTAGATTCTGTGAAGAAGGAGTAGCTCCTGTTTCCGTGTGTTTCCTGATTTGTTTTGCTTGCTTTGCATAAGGTACAGATATTCTATCCTTTATCAGTAAGGATTTCCTCATGACTCGTTTCGTTATGATATGGGTCGATTCATTCGTGACTTCAATATTCACATTTGAACCCTTTGATACTTTATAATGCATTAGATATTATGACTTGTATGAAAAACCTTTTTGAATATATATCTTGATGATGGTTTTGGGAAATACTATTTTTTTTAAATGATTTCTATGACTACGAGGTAACACCACTATTTATATGAAGGCTTAATGACTATTATGAAAACGGTTTTTAAAAGAATACTTTCATGAAAACAACATTTAAATGATTTTCACAATTACATAATCTGATTGTACTCTATCCTTAAGGATTCTCATGACTCATTGATTTCATGATATTTCTTATTTGTTATGCTTTGATACATATTTGTTTAGTTATTCGTTTGATTATCTGTTTTATGCTATATTCATTTCATATAGCTATTATCTTAGTTGGACAATTTATAATTGTCCCTCATCATTATATTGTATGTTCATTGCCTATTATGTTGCCCATATTTGTAGCCAGTCATGGGGAGTCCATGACCTTGCCATTGATGCACCAATGGTATTGACACTATCTGTGGAGGTGGGGTTTTGTCCACAGTGTTCTCATTTGTTTATATAGCTGTATATATAGCGCACCTGACCCGTGTTTATTATATGTATGTTTATTCTAGAAGTGGCATATGCATATCTGTTTTGAAGGGAGCGTATGGATGCATCCTAGGTACTTAGTTCAGTTTAAATATATATATACTTGAGTGTGTGCAATACACCCCATTTCACTATTTGGTACATTGAGCTAGCTACTCCATGTACAATTTGTTGTATGATTTGTTGGGCATCTCCTTTGATATTGATATCCACTTTATGTTCATTATTATGCTTTGATCTCTTTCATATGTTCCATATTCTGTTTGACATCTTGTTTAGCAGGTTCTCTTGGATTTATCCGCTTATTCGTTTCATATACGCTCATTCCCCTTTCATTTGTTTATATCTGTTCAATGAGCGTTAGCTCAGCTGCATTTTCTTTTCTCTACGGCAGGTTATAAGCGGGATGCTGGGCATGAGTGTTGAGAGTAGGAGCTAGAGGACCTACCCATGATTAGTTTCCCTATTGTTGGATTATAATTATGCTTTGGAAATGTATTTCTTTTTAGACTATTATTTAGATTATATTTTGGAAGTCTTTGTAATTCTTTACTTAGTATTTAAATAAGAAGTCTTCCGCTTGCGTTTATATATTCTGATTGACACCATAATGTTACACTTTGGCACCTTTTCGGGTTGGGGTGTTACAATTATGGTATGAGAGCTTAGGCTTCGACCTGTAGTACTTTAAGTTATGACCTGTGAAAGATTTGGCCCTTAGGTTTGCACTATAGGAGTTTATGAAACAACCTTTGAGAAATTGCCTTAGGATTTCCACTCTGAAGAAACTTAGGTTATGACCGGTGAGGATTGGGTAGACTATAAGACATTTGTTTAAGTATCATTGCTTTTGCATCACTCTGATTCGTGCCTTACTTTTAGTTAAGCCCTTTTAAGATCACTTTTTCCGGAGATTAGAAACTTATTATTTTGCACAACCTAAGATTTGTGACCGAGTAAGTTTAGAATGCGTTGAGAATTCTGTAGTAATGCATGACACTATATAAGCCTTATTTTCTGATTCCGACCTTAACATCTGATTCGTTTATTAACCAATTAAATGCCTCTTAAATCATTCTGAGAATTCTTGTGACCATGATGTGTTTGACACATTCCGTGATTTCTCTTGCTTTTGCTAAGCATATTTAAGTCTCCCTACACTATTAGATTCATCTTACCAATTCCTATTCATATGAGAAATCTTGTGTGATTAACCACGAGAATGGGAATGTTTCCCTTACTTCTAAATGATAAGTTCCACTCTGCTAATCTGTCTTTCTCTGGAGTATTAAATTCGATGTTATTCTGGTATGGATTAGTTGACTGAGCATCAAGATGATAACTAGTGTCATACTGTACACCTTTGACAATTCGAACATCCTGAATTCTTTTTACCATGATTTTTGATTGGTTAACCCGTTGTTATCATTACTACCCTGGAAACTCGTACGTTATTTTCGCGGTTGTGAAGGTTTCCTAGCACCTATTTTGTACACCGTTGGCTGGATCTCACCTTGAGAGTCATTTTGCAATCTGAACTATTTCGATGTAGTCCCTAAACGAACTACCAAGATTTCCACCAGAGTGTGAAGTTGATTTGACCTGGTACTGAGAGATTGTTTAGTCACGACTCGAGATAGAATATGATATCAATAAAGGCATGTTTATATGATGCAAGTATTATGACGCCTGGCCAACGTGATAATAGTTACATCATATAACCTGAACTTATTGGGATCATAGGATGTCTTTGAGAAGTGCCTGAGAACAGTAAGTGAAATGAGTCTGAATTCTATCTGAATAGAGCGACGTTTTGCCTGACTCTGAAAACTCCGTATCGTATAGCACTGGTTGAATTGAGAGAATTAAAGGGGCAACAACAAGAACTTGGAAGTAGTTTTATTCGTCTGAGCGTATCTCCGTGTGGTGCTCTAGTTTTATTCGCAATGAAGAAGAATGGTAGCATGAGGTGGTATATTGATTACTGGAAGTAGGGCCGTATTACAGTTAGAAACCGTTATCCATTACCTTGAATGGATAACTTATCTGATCAACTTTAAGATGAGAAGTCTTCTCTAAGACTGATTTAAGTTCTGGATATCATCAGTTACTTGTGAAGAGAAAGATATTCCTAGAACTACCTTTCGCACTCGTTATGATCACTATGAGTTAGTGACGCCAATTGTATTGGCTAATGCTTCGACTGTTTTATGGACTTGGTGAATCGTGCCTTTCGAGAGTACTTGGACAAATTTGTCATAGTATGACATTTTAGTACATTCAGAGATGAAGGAGAATCATGAGGATCATTTTTGTATTATGTTGGACATTTGTGTTAGAAGAAACTTTATATATTCTGGAAGTGTGATATTGTTTGGGACAAGTGGCGTTCTTAGTTGATGGTATTATTAAGATGCTGCGAAGGTGGAAACTATCACCAAATGGTCAAGACCGACGACAGTTACGGAAGTTAGAAACTTTTGAGTCTTGCAGAAGAATTGTGAAAGATGTTCATGATTGGCGTTACCGTTGACGAAGTTTATGAGAAGAGAGGAGAGAAGTTTAGTTGGGATGAGAACTGAGTTTTGGAGAAACTGAAACAGAAATTAGCTCCTACTTCCATACTTACAGGTGATACCAATT
Organism: Artemisia tridentata subsp. tridentata; assembly: GCA_021014915.2. NCBI lineage: Eukaryota > Viridiplantae > Streptophyta > Magnoliopsida > Asterales > Asteraceae > Artemisia > Artemisia tridentata. Next base: position 162,370,885 of record CP139503.1, read on the forward strand.
TTTGGACGTTTCAAGAAAGGACTTGGTTATGCCTTTATAGAGTACGAGAAGGTTATTGCTTATGCATCAAGACAACTAGAACAATATGAGGCGAATTATTCAACGCATAATTGGAGTTGGTGGAAATAGTGGTTGTTATTATGATTTGGAGGCAATTCTTGTATGGCGGATTATGATCTATGTTAGAAGACTTGAGGAAACTATTTGACTGAGGCACACAGCTTCTACTTCTCTACTCATCTTAGTTGTACTAAGATAAATAAAGATATGGAGCAAACATTTTGGTAGCAAGGCAGTTAACACGTTGGCAGAAACCTTTAAGCTAGAGATTATTTGGTTAGTTAGCACACCTGCAGTGATCGTGTCTGAGATCCGTGTCTTACTTCATAATTCTGGGAAGATCTGCAGAAGGCTTGAGGAATCAGACTCAAAGATGGCAAGCTGATGGCAAGTGAATCCTTTCAGACTTATGTATGAACGGAAGTGTAGAGCACCTTTTAGTGGAATAAGGTCGGAGGATTGTTTATTAAAAGTCCAGAGTTGATTTTAGTGATGAATAAAACAATTACTGTTGTGGGAGAAGAACTTTGGAATTTCAGACCAGAGATTGTGTTTTCTTGGGGTGTCTCTGAACATAAGTGTTAGATGATGTGGCATATGATAGAGAATTATTCAGTGATTCGTTAGTCCTTAGGTTCATCCTTATCACTACGTATATTCTACTATTTTCGTCAGGTATTTGGTACGTTCGAAAAATCGATATAAGCTTCATTTGATCGTTTGTATGCTTCCTTGATTCGTTCAGAACCTTAGATGGAAATGATGAGAATTCCTACCGTTTAGCATTTTCTTCGTATCTGTCTCATGTTCATATCATGTTTCAACTCATGTATCTTTTTGAGAAATTACAACTATCATCCGTTACATATATGTTACGTATTCTTTGGATCAGATTCGTTATGATTTGTTTTGCTGGAGAGCCCGAGGCTATCCTAGATTGACCGGATCGAGTCATGAGAAATAAAACAAAACCTTTTCGTTCATTAAAATCTTTCAGAAGAATCATTCCGAGTGAGTTAATCATTTTCATTTCTTTTCGTGATTTGGTACGTTTTCGTTTGACCTATTTGCTTCAATTTCGATGACGAAATTTTCTTTTTAGAAGGGAAGAGTTGTAAAACCCTAAATTCCCTATTTCACATTTTGACGACTAATTTGAATTTAACCTAAGATTAGTATTATTAGATAAAAGCCTAAAACTATATTAATACATATAACCTAAGTGGTAAATGAATAAAAGTTTGTTAAAAAAATAAAATAAAATAAAAATAAAATAAAAATAAAAAATTGTCTCAATCCCTATCCTAAACACCAAAACCGTTTTTTTTTTAAATTTTTTCCCCCTCCTAATCCCTTTCACACGTTTTCTTTAACACAAGGATAAGACCAAATAGAAGATTGGACCAATTTGATAGCTGTCAATTCTTTAAACTCATTTAATCATTTCCTCAAATATAATGATTCCTCCTTTCCAAGTTTCACTAATTTCGAAACGGTGGTCCATATATACGATATCTTCACAATTTTAAATCACCACACACATTACTCACATTCATAACTCACATTCATAAAACAAGGTTCTTTGTACTTCTTTGGCCATACAAAGTTAAGTGTATAAACAGTTTCGGGTTGTTCGCGTTTTGGTTATTGTTCATCATTAGAGGAGGGATCACTTGGCTAGAATTTAGGTTTTCTCGGTTTCATCGATTGGGTCATACACGCGAAATGCATTTGGTTCGTTCGTTGGAGGTTCGAGATAGTATTGTCTGTTTGAGGTTAGATCGGGTTTCGTTGGTCATAGTGTTTGCGTTGGGTCATTCGTGTTCTTTTTTGATCTCACAGTCTAAACTCGTTTGGGTAAGAGGTAAATCTTGAATCACATTTATGTTTTGGTTTCCATCCATCGTTTATAGTTTGAATACATAATCATGTGTTACCTAAAAACATTACTTCATGAAATTTTGTTACTACGTATATCATCATTTATAGTAAAACCTTAAACTAAACCACCATCGATGCTGAAGCGGATGTAACTTTAAAACATATAAATGGAATGAGACGTACAGATATGTAGACCTGTGTATGTATGAAATTTACATGCATGAAACATATTAATATGGTAACTACACATGTGATAATCACCACCTCATAAATTCGGATCAATTCCCCCCAATCATTCCATGAAATTCGGCCATCACTACCTAATCACCCATGATAATTTAGCAATCATTTTCCAATCAACCACCCAATAATTTCGACCCTTACTAATTGGTAAAAAAAAAAAAAAAAAAAACCTCGCTACTCGTTTATTTAGTAAATGAGATTCACTTTCTCTACCATTTTATCCCATTCGAAACTATTGAGAACAAAAGAACACACACAACATCATAACAAATATACAACCGATCCTTTATTCTTGATATCAGAAGATTCGACAAGGAGGAAGGCTGATCATGGGACGTTTAGTTTGAAGGTTTTGTGATACACATGGCTTGGCGATCGTGAATATATCTTTTGTCTTTGTTCTATTTCCTATATACGATCAAGGTATTTCCCAAATCCGTTATGTAATACGTCTACCATGTTCTTCAACCGATCACCTAATAAGTTTTGTTTCGTTTAATAAAGGTTATACGAGGTTGATACAATTGTCACGTAAGAGAATAAACGAACTCGCGTATAAACCTAGATTATTTCTGTTTCGTTAAAGAGCTAAACAAGGGAGGATATGATATGTTTATCACGTATAGAATGATGACAACTTGTATATATGCGATCACTAATATGTTTGTTTCGTTTAATAACAAGGTATACGAGGATTAAATATACTTTTGTCTCGTAAAATAATAGAACACAACTAGTATGCATGGAAACCTAATTGTTTTGTTTCGTTAAATGAAAAGATATCACATAGAGAATCATTATCGATTTGTAACCTGCCTTTGTGTCGCATTTATGTTTTTGTGTCGACCTAGGAAGCAGCACTTATGTCGTGTATATGTTGAGTCGTGTAAAGGATTTGGATAATTGACACATTTAACCCTAAACTTTGCTAAAATGACATATTAAACCCTAAACTATGATATTGATAATATTAAGTCTTTAAGTTTACTTATTTGTCATTTGAAACCCTAAACTAACTAAATATGGAAACTTATTAATTCGGGAAACATACTTAATATGAAAAGTTACTAAATCGGGAAACTTACTACATATAGAAAGTTACTAAATTTGGAAAGTCACTAAAAATGAAAAGTTTCTAAAAATAGAAAGAAAACCCAAATGTGTAATCTGGTTAACTATGAGCTTATAAGTAATACGTGATCTTTAATTCGTGTAGATTCTGTGAAGAAGGAGTAGCTCCTGTTTCCGTGTGTTTCCTGATTTGTTTTGCTTGCTTTGCATAAGGTACAGATATTCTATCCTTTATCAGTAAGGATTTCCTCATGACTCGTTTCGTTATGATATGGGTCGATTCGTTCGTGACTTTAATATTCGCATTTCAACCCTTTGATAATTTATAATGCATTAGATATTATGACTTGTATAAAAAACCTTTTTGAATATATATCTTGATGATGGTTTTGGGAAATACTATTTTTTTTAAATGATTTCTATGACTACAAGGTAACACCACTATTTATATGAAGGCTTAATGACTTTTATGAAAACGATTTTTAAAAGAATACTTTCATGAAAACAATATTTAAATGATTTTCACAATTACATAATCTGGTTGTACTCTATCCTTAAGGATTCTCATGACTCATTGATTTCCTGATATTTTTTATTTGTTATGCTTTGATACATATTTGTTTTGTTATTGTTTTGATTATCCGTTTCATGCTATATTCATTTCATATAGCTATTATATTAGTTGGACAATTTATAATTGTCCCTCATCATTATATTGTGTGTTCATTCCCTATTATGTTGCCCATATTTGTAGCCAGTCATGGGGAGTCCATGGCCTTGCCATTGATGCACCAATGGTATTGACACTATCTGTGGAGGTGGGTTTTTGTTCGCAGCGTTCCCATTTGTTTATATAGCTGTATATATAGCGCACATGGCTCGTGTTTATTATATGTATGTTTAGTCTAGAACTGGCATATGTATATCTGTTTTGATGGGAGCGTATGGATGCATCCTAGGTACTTAGCTCAGTTTAGATATATATACTTGTGAATGGACTTGAGTGTGTGCAATACACCCCATTTCACTATTTGGTACATTTAGCTAGCTACTCCATGTACAATTTGTTATATGATTTGTTAGGCATTTCCTTTGATATTGATATCCACTTTATGTTCATTATTATGCTTTGATCCCTTTCATATGTTCCATATTCTGTATGACATCTTGTTTAGCAGGTTCTCTTGGTTTTATTCGCTTATTCATTTCGTATACGCTCATTACCTTTCATTTCTTTATATTTGTTCAATGAGCGTTAGCTCAGCCGCATTTTCTTTTCTCTACGGCAGGTTATAAGCAGGATGCTGGGCATGAGTGTTGAGAGTAGGACCTAGAGGACCTACCCATGATTAGTTTCCCCGTTGTTGGATTATAATTATGCTTTGGATATGTATTTCTTTTTAGACTATTGTTTGGATTATATTTTGGAATTCTTTGTAATTCTTTACTTAGTATTTTAATAAGTCTTCCACTTGCGTTTATATATTATGATTCACACCATAATGTTACACTTTGGCCCCTTTTCGGTTTGGGGTGTTACAAGATTAATAGTGGAGCATCTTGATATTTATGTTTTTTCTCAAAGTTCACGTTACACGAAACACTTAACCATAATATAGCAACTATAGTTGTTTTCCGTTAGAAAATCTCATTGCTATACACAGGTGTAATTAATGCAATGTTTAAGTATCAGAAATAGAGAAATGATACACTCACAAAAAGATTTCCACAAACAATTTACAAAATGAGATGACAGAAAAATACACCAATCTCTCCATGCCGCCTCATTTAGGGTATGTTTAGTATACTATCCGGAATCACAATCGGTATGACATTGATTGGAGGGTAGTATGGGATTGAGAATACCGATTCCATTTATATTGTTTGGTGTGAAATTTAGGGTATGGTTATCACATGTTTTTTTAGAAAGATATATGGTTTTCATTTGTTAGTGGTAGGTCTTACGGGAATGAGTTAGAAAAGGTGCCTACTCCCCCTCTTATGAGTCTATGGGTATCAAATGATAGTTTCATTCCCTAACTTAGTAACCAAATATTTGCAATGATAATCATTGTGATTGATGCATTCTGATAGTGGTGTACCAAACGCACCCTTAACCTCGTAAAGTAATTAAGTTGCCTTTTAAAACTAAACATCTCAAATGCCGTAATAAATAATCAAAGGTAGAACAGGGAGACCATAAGTTTTTAAATGTTATTTAAATAAAGAAGACAGTTGTTTTGGATAAATAAAAGGGAGAATTTCAAATATATCCCTCTTTTCCATTAAAATTTCATATATATCCAACCTAACATAAAAATTACATATATATCCAATATAAAACTTAAAATTACATATATATATCCGACCTAACTTAAAATTTTCATATATATCCAATCTAAAACATAAAATTATCATATATGTCCAAATACCCAATTTATATATAATTAAAACCATAAAATACATATTAAATATCATTTGTTTTTTAAAATGACCATTATACTTTTGTTTATCTTTTCATTATAATCACACATAGAGGTGTTAGTCGGGTTCGGGTCAATTCGGGTCGAGGCTAAAAAAAATACCCGAACCTGACTCTATTTTGAACCGACCCGAATAGAACCAAACACGACTAAGCAAGGTTCTAAATAGAGTTGGGTTCGGGTATGTTTTATTAGCCTCAACCGGAATTGATCCAAACCCGACCAACCGACTCGACTAATACCCCTATGTGTGACTATAATGAAAAGGAAAACAAGGGTATAATGGTCAGTTTAAAATCAAATGTTATTTAATATGTATTTTAAGGTTTTAATTATTGGGCTTATATGATAATTTTAAGTTTTAGATTGTATATATATGAAATCTTTAAGTTTTAGATTGGGTATATATGAAAATTTTTAAGTTATGTTGGATACATATGTAATTTTAAGTTTTAGATAGGATATATGCTCGGAATTAAATGATCCAAGACTTTGTACTGCTGGAAGATTACACTAACAGTACAAACTGTTAGTGTATAATTGAAGACTGCTGAAGAATAACTAACAGTACAAATTATCAAGTTAGTACTACTAGTATATAAGTGAAGGTACTGTTGCATGAAAGGTTTTAGGAAACGTGTAAATGATAAGTATGATAAAGATTGTATGTATATCATAATTAGTTAGAATTATACGGGTAGATAATTATCTAGTAAAGGACTCCTTATGTCTATAAAAGGAGGTCCTAGGTTAGATCAGATATATACTTTTGATACTTTTGATAGACATTTTTGTTAAGATTCAAGGTCTTTGTAACCCTAGTGATATTGAGATCACTCGTATTATTCCTGGATAATATTGAATCGTTTGAAGTCAATCTCTGTGTTCATTACTCATTGTCTAGTTACTGTTACATCAAACAAATTCTTCTAAGTGTTGTTAAGTAGATTCCGCATACTTAATAATATAACCTCAAAGTATCCTCAACACATTACAAAGGTGTTTAGATCCTCTCAAGTGGTATCAGAGACAGGTTGATACTATTGATTTAGAAGAAAAGATAATGGACATGGAAACCACACAGATCAACATGGCTGCTAAGTTGCCTATGCTGAAGCAAAACGACTTTGAGATGTGGAGGCTTCGAATCGAACAGTACTTCCAAGTGAAGGACTATGCACTCTGGGAGATCATTGAAGAAGGCAACTCTTTTAAGCCTTCAACATCTGTAACAACAGTCAATGGTGAAGAAAAGACTGTTGTGAATACCTCTCCAGTGACTGCAGAAGAGAAGCTGCAAAAGAAGAATGATGTCAAGGCTAGGAGCTTGCTGATGATGACTATTCCCAATGATCAGCTCCTAAACTTTAGCAAATACAAGGATGCAAAGTCCTTGTTTGAAGCAATCACAACTCGGTATGGTGGTAATGAAGCCACTAAGAAGACCCAAAAGACTCTGTTGAAGCAGAACTTTGAAAATTTCAGTGCAACCAGTAATGAGTCTTTGGATCATATGTTTAATAGATTGCAGAAGATTGTCAACCAACTGGTTGTGCTTGGTGTTGAAATCCCTCAGGAAGATCTGAACTCCATGTTCTTGAGGAGTATACCTGCTGAATGGGCTATGCATGTGGTGGTCGGGAAGAATAAGCCAGATATTGATACTATGAGCCTCAATGATTTATACAACAATTTCAAGATTGTTGAACAGGATGTGAAGAAAGCTTGAGGTTCTAGTTCAAGCTCAAGCTCTGGGAATATGGATTTTGTATCATCTCCCAGTAATTCAAGTCCAGATGAGGTGAAAGTGACTGTAGGAGTTAGTACTGCTAACCCTAGTGTTAGTACTGCTAGCTCATCAACAAATACTACTGGTATCCTGAATGATACTACCTATTTTGCATTCCTGACCAGCCAGAATGATGGGTCAATGCTGACACATGATGATCTACAGGAGATTAATGATGATGACTTGGAATAGATGGATCTCAAGTGGCATATTTCACTTCTTAGCATGAGGGCTAAGAAATTCTATCAAAGAACTGGCAAGAAGATCAACATCAGTAGTAATGATACTACTGGTTTTGACAAGTCTAAGGTAGAATGCTTTAACTGTCACAAGTTGGGGTATTTTTCAAGAGAGTGTAGAAGACCCAGGCAACAGGATAGCAAGAATAGGGGGTATGGAAGCAAACCAAAGGCAGTGGAAGAGCCAGAGACATCTTCAAAGGCTATGGTGGCTATTGATGATCTAGGCCATGACTGGAGCTTCATGGCAGATGAAGAGAAAGCACCTACTGAGATGGCACTTATGGCCTTCTCTGACTCAGAGGTATACTCAGCTAAAAGTTGTTCTAAAAATTGTACTGCTCTTAAGGAATATGAAACTTTAAAGAAACACTATGATGAGCAGAGGATTGAATTAAACCAAACAAATTATAATTTGTCTAATCATAAAAGAGGTTTAGCAGTCCTAGAAGAACAAATTGTGCATTATAAGAACAACGAGTCTGTTTTTACTGAGGATATAGCTGTTCTTAAGAGAGACTGGACTTTTAAAAATGCTGGGATAAGTTTTCTTAAAGCTGAGTTAGATAAAATCATAAAGGCAAAAGAAAACATTCAATTAACTGTAGACACTTTGGAGTATGCATCAAAGGGTGTTAATAAAATTATAGAGTGTCAAATGGTTAATAAGGCTAAGTCTGGGTTGGGATATAAAACATGTCCACCTCCTCATAGAGGAGTGCAGGAATTGACCTAGAGCATACAGGTTTGACTGAGTTTCAACAGCCTAAGTTAGAGTATGGTTGTAAGACAAAAGAAAATATTAAAGTAGATAAACCTGATGTGTTGAATGAGCCTTTTGAGAGTGATAGTGACACCTCTCTTACTGAGGACAAGGTATCAACTGATAGCAACTCAGATGCTCCCATCATTGAGGACTGGGAATCTGATGATGAAGATCAGGTTGTTGCTAAACCTAATGTAGTAAAACTAGAAGGAACCAATGTTCCTAAGGTGGTTAGTAATAAAACTGTTAAGCCTACAACTAATGTAACAGTTAGGAAAATAGTTAGATATTTTGAGATGTACAGGTCCACAAGCAAGCCCAGAGGTAACCAGAGGAACTGGAATAACCTCAAGTCTCAACAACTAGGTGGTGACTTTTTCATGTATAAAAATGCTTGTTTTACTTGTGGTAGCTTTGACCACCTAGAGGCTTTTTGTCATAACCATCATGGGAGAAATTGATTACTGGAAACAATAGGGTACTTAGTATAACAATTGAGGCATTTCAGGTCACTAATTTTACTAATTTTAATTACTTAATTTTTCTATTTTAAGTAACTTGGCTTTTACCGGGAAAGTTGCCCGCGTACGTCGTGACACGTAGACTTAATTCCGTAATTCGACTCAGAATATGCCCAGTCCACTCGTTAATATGATTTATTTTCCCCCACGTACTTGTTTTCTCATGGAATAATGTAATTTTCCATTACTACGCGAAGTGTGGTCATTTTACGTTTTACGCGTTTTTGGCTCGCTGTTTGAGCTTTAAAGACATTATAACACTTTGGAAGGCTCAGGAAATTTATGAAACATCAAATTAGGTCATTTTAAGTTAAATTTAACATTTTTATGAAAATAGTATCTTCATGACATTTATTTCCATAGACTAGGCATAAAACGTTACCGGTTTAGCTCTGTTGGCCTTTAAATCACTCAGTGACTCATAATACTTAAGCATAATGTACCATAATCTTAAAAAAAAGAGATATCTTGAGCCCATTGAACCCCCTAGGCTGGCCCCTTTACTACTACACACTCATTATATATTTTTCATTATCAAGATACTCATCATTTCTTACATGCAAACACCCAACTCTCTCACTAAAATCACCCATCTTCAAAAATCCTTCCCCTCCATTGCCTTGCTGCCGTGAATCTCCCCCCCCCCTCAAGACCATCATCATCAAGTTTTCAAGCATCCAAAACCTTGCATTATTTGTCCCTTTTAAGCCCTAGTAAGTTTCTCTAATTTGTTTCATCTCATTTCCTTTTGTTTTCTTATATTTATTAGAGATTTTTCTAGGCTAAGCAAATTACTTTTGCATGTGTCATTTTAGATTATTTGATTCAAGATTTCATAGGAAATAGGGTGTTTGATAATTGGTTAGGGTTGATTGGTAAATGTTATGCAAGAGTTTAATGGATTTACATGAGTTTTGAACTAGTTATTGATGATTATCTTGGATGTTTTGTTTATAAAACTGAAGTTAAACCCTAGAATAATCTTTTATCTTCTGGTCTTATTGAGTTATTGGGTGAATAAAAGAGTAGGGATGATTAATCTTAGACATACATGGGTATTAGTCACAATAATTATGCATAAAGTAGCCATTTTAATTAGTCCATAGTCTGTCTCAGATTTTATGCAACAAGATCAGTTCACCATTTTGTACTTAAAAGGTTTTAAGCAAAAATAAAAATATTTAGAGTTATCCCCAGGTCTTAGGATCATTTCATGGAAAACCTTACATCTTAGTTCATCCTGGTGATTTTTAGAGAAAATCCACACTAAAACTGGTCCAGGATTGCATGTCAGATTTGATAGGCTATTTACTCTAAAATGTTGCAAAGAAACCTAGGTTGGTTAAAACATGAAAGTTGGAGCTAAGACCTGTAGAAAACTTTTCCCATAGGCCATGTGTCCATTAGACCTGTAGATAAAAAGATATGCTCATTTTGCTAAACATAATTTGACACAGGGGTAAATTGGTAATTTCACCCATGTTCTGAAGTTCGCAGTTAAGTGAGGCCTTGATTTTCATATAGTACAGAGTCATACCTTTTTAAGCATATAAAGTTCATAATTCTAACCTTCACGGTTTAGAAATGGCGACCCGATTAGTGCGGTAATTTCATAAATTTTCCATCAGCTTTTTGAACTAAGCCATATGAGTTATTTCAAACATCTTTTCGACCCATGAATTACTATATAACTTTCAACTAAATTACCTTATGGTATTATAAGTGAAAGTACTGAGTTAAATTATAAATATAAGTATTATACGTTAATCCCCGAGCCTAAGTCGTGTTGTATTTTTATTTAGGTCACTTGTGATCTTTACGGGTTTTTCTTGACGTGCACACTTCTCCGATTTCCGTTGCTACTTCTTCGTTGGTGAGTTCATAGCCCCAAGTTTTTACTTAAATTGTTTTACAAAATCCGTGGGGGAGATACATGCTATAAATATTTATGATCACAATGCTTTGAAAATTGTATGCTATCATGTTATTGTTATTGCCTAAGTTTCCCATAGCCGAAAGTCCCTTTTATCGTGAACCGTTAGTCAGTTGCGAGTGAGCGCGAATACCGTGAATAGATCTATTAGGATTAACAATCCCCATGCCGGAATGTGCCTATATGGCAGTTGTGTGTATTGTATTCGTACCAATGATAGGTGTGGCTATTACCTATGTTTGAAGGGTAAATTTATGCTATTGACAGCAATGATGTCAGTGTCATGGTCACGAGCTTAGGGCAATTATAAATTTTCTAGACTTTGCATTTGTTGCTTAGTTGCTTTTGTACATTATTTATTGTGATCCACTGCTTATGATTAAACTCTATGGATTCACTCAACCTTTGTGTTGACCTTTTTAGCATGTTTTTGTGTCAGGTCCTTAAGGCGATAGCAGGTGGGAAGCATTTTTGAGTCTTTTGCATAAATGAAGGCTTATTTTATAATTATTCCATTCGATAAACTTTTGAACAATTTATGTTATGTACTAATGTATTAGGACCATGTTATGCTGTAAAACTTTGAATTTTCTTTAATATTATCGAATGGTGTTGTTTTTCAAAAACGTCTCATTTTAGAGTTCGTTTTCTATGACTCGGACTGTGTAACTAATAAGTAACTTCCCAAATTTCTATTCTGCAGTATGGTAAATTTGGGGGTGTTACAGATTGGTACCAGTGCCTAAGTTATAGAGAATTAGGTTGCATTTATTACCTAAACTATAACTAAAATTATTTTTTTTAGTGTTATTGAAACTTCCCCTATCGCCTTAGAGGTTTTACATGCGTTTATGAATTATTTACTGGGCATAGTTATTTATATAAAGGATTATTTATATACTATATATAATTACTGACTGCATATTCCTACTTCTACAGGCATTATGTCGTTACCTGCCTCACCTGACCATGCACCACCATTACCTGACCATGCAGCAGATGCACCAGTCGTACCAGAGGTTGCACCATTATCACCAGAGCATGCACCAGTTATACTGGAGGTTGTACCACCTCCACCTGATCATGGATTGGCACAACTCAGAGAGGTAAAAGGCATCGTTCTCCGGATGGTAGATTTGGGATTTGAGTTTTCTGAGAATGGATGGTTAAGTAATATTGAGTGGATTTGAGGAGGATCCTGAGGAGGAACCTCAGGAGGACTTAGAGGAGGATTTAGATGAGGATCCTGAGGAGGAACCTCAGGAGGATTTAGAGGAGGATGTGGATGATGACTTGGATAGATGCCGGGTTTAGATTGGGGTTTACACTTTGATGACGAGGAGGATCTTCAGGAGGATCCTGATAGGAGGAGTTGAGGAGTTTTTGATGGCTCCCTTACACCACCATAGGACTATTGCACCAGCTAGATCGCCTACACACCACTCACCAGCCTCACCTGCTGATCACCTACTCCTGATACTTCGATTCACTTACTAGATCACCCACTCATATCTCCACACCAGCACCCGAGCATCTACACTACTTTACCCTTATCTACATCCCCCGCTCATATCATCTGACACCATTTGCTTCCCCAACCAAGTGGCACTATTCCTCGTCTTACAGCCCGAATCAGTGCTAGGAGGCCTAGAGCCCTATCCCTAGACTTACAACTTCTATAGTCAGAGATAGATTGATGCCACCTCGTAAGAGGTCACGTTTTGTTTATGCATCTTTGACTACAGATTCTGATATGGACGATTCTGATTTAGATTCCATGACTAGGGCTTCAACCCCTACTACTACTCCGATGAGTGACTCACCATGTATTGTCATTAGCACCTCCGACGAGGGACTTAGTTCAGAGCACGTATGAATTGGAGGTCCATCTTCAGTTATTCCTGATATACCGCTTCTGTAGTACGCCCCTTCACAAGAGTAACCAACCTTTACAGATACATAATCAGGAGATTGGACATTTATGGAGATGAGCTGATAGTCATGATGCTTTTAGGGATGAGGAGTTGAGAGCTAGAGAGACGATTACGAGAGACATGGGATCCTTGAGACAGCAGTACGACGAGCTTAGTCTTTTGGTGCAGGATATGCGTAAGGATATAGGTATGATAGTTCAGCGTTGGAGTACAGACAGGGAAGATAAGTCACGCTTACTGGAGAAGAAGGCTGCCATTAATGGCAGGTTTGATGATATCAAAAGAGAGTTTAGAGGAGTTTAGAGGGCAGTTAGGCTAATATGCGGGGTATGTTGGATAGTTACCCGCGTGACCAGGTCGAGGCGCTGAGGGCCGAGTTATTGAGTTGCGTACAGGTGAAGAGACAATTCAGCAGGAGTTACACGCACCCTTAGGATGTTAAGGAGCATTAGCAATAGTCATTAGGTTGCACGATGGATAATTAGGGATAGGAATGGAGGATCCAGTTTTATTGACCTTGTTCCACCAGATGGAGGATCGCTTCACTGCCTTGGAGCGAGAGTGGACAGGGCAGTCAGCTAGAGCCACAGCACCAGACCACCACCAGCGGATCGGCCAGGACCCTCAGGCGGTCCACATAGATTATCATTTATTTCTTTTAGCTTTATGATATTGTATTACTAAACTGAGAGTCTCAGTTAGTAGAAATACTTTTGAATTTTGTACTGTAATTCATATTTTTGAAAACAATGCAGAAAGTATTTAATCTACTCGTATTATGATGATTTTTGCACTCTAGAAAAATGTTATTCTATGTTGTATTGGGTTTTTTTTTTTTTGTGTTATTTTTTTTATTACGCATATCGTAACTTTTAATTATCTTTGGATACTTATTATGTGTACCTTATGTTGTTGATAGAATCATGCGCCAAAGAAAATGAGCAATGCTGCTATTGAAAGAATGATCGAAGAAAGAGTGGTTGCTGCTCTTGTTGCAGCCGCTGAAGCAGGAGGTAATGGACCTGCTGCTGCAGCTAGAGGCGTTGGGCCTGCCGGTGCAGAGGAGGAGCAGGACCTCAGGAGCAACCGGTGATGCTGTAGTGCGCAAATGTACTTTCAAGGAGTTCCTAAGTTGCCGACCTACTAATTTCAAGGGGACCGAAGGAGCTGTGCATTGGTCAGATGGTTTAAAAGATCGAAATAGTTTTCAAGATTAGAAATGTGCTGAAGAAGACAAGGTCCCATATGCTGTTCATACCTTTGCTGGATGGGGCAGCTTCTTGGTGGAACTCGTATGCTCAATCTATGGGCATCGAGGCTGCGTGTGCTATATATTGGACGGAATTGAAACATATGATGACTAGAAACTATTGCCCTCGTAATGAGGTGAAAAAGATGGAAGTTAAGTTTTGAAATCATGTGGTAAAGGGGAATGATATAGATTCTTATATCATTCGATTTCAAGAATTAACAACATTGTGCCCATCCAAGGTGTCAATAACTCAGGATTTAATCGATAGGTTTATCTGGGGACTTCCGCATAACATACAAGGGAATGTGACATCATCGAAACCTAGTGTCCTAGAGGATGCTATACAGATATCTCGCAACTTAATGGATCAAGTTGTACGATTTGGAGCTGTTCAGAGTACCAACACCCGCAACAACAACTATCCAAACAAAAGAGTGGATGACAACAGAAGGAGGAACAACAACAACAACATAACAACAAACCCCAAGGCCATAATAATGACTACCAAAATCAAGCAAACCGAAGACAGGAAGCAGCTAGGGCTTATGTGGCTGCCCAGTAGAAGGACGAGAATACAGGAGACCACACCCTTATTGCCGTCGCTGCAAGTTTCACCATGACGGTGACTGCGCTATCAAGTGTCATGGGTGTGGAAAGACAGGTCATCTGGTTAAATTCTGCAACAATAAGGGTCCTGCTACTGAAAACAACACTCGACCACCTGTCTCTTGCTTTGAGTGCGAAGAAAAAGGTCATTTCCGAAATGAATGCCCTAAGAAAGACAAGGACCAAAATAGGGGAGCTCGTGGGAGAGCGTATGTGATGGAAGACAAGGATGCTCAGGCAAACCCGAAGGTGGTTACGGATACGTTTTTACTCAACGGCCATTATGCTTCTGTTTTATTTGACTTGGGTGCCGATAGAAGCTTTGTATCTACTGCCTTTAGTTCTAAAATTGACATTATTCCTTCGACCTTAGATACTAGGTATGATGTTGAAATGGCCGATGGGAGAATTTTTAGTACTGACACTATCTTGCATGGTTGTACGCTTAACCTACTAGGCCACCTGTTTAATATAGATCTCTTACCTGAAGAACTTGGTAGTTTTGATGTTGTTATTGGCATGGATTGGCTTCCAGAACCATGCCCAAATTATTTGTAAATGAAAGAGTATACGTCTTCCTTACAATGGTGAAACCTTAGTTGTCAATGGAAATTGTAGTAATCCTTGATTAAATATTATTTCGTTCATGAAAATTGTGAAGTATATGGAGAAGGGATGTCAAGTGTTTCTAGTTCAAGTAATGGAAGGTAAACTAGAGGAGAAACAATTGGCAGACGTGCCTATTGTTCGGGATTTTCCAGAAGTATTCCAGAGGACTTACCAGGAATCCTGCCAGTCAAACAGCTAGAATTTGGAATCGATCTAATGCCAGGCGCAACACCAGTGGCATGTGCACCTTACCGCTTAGCTCCATCGGAGATGAAGGAATTATCTGATCAACTACAAGAATTATCGGATAAAGGGTTTATTCGACCGAGCTCATCACCTTGGAGAGCTCCTGTGCTATTTGTGAAGAAGAAAGATGGGTCGTTTCATATGTGCATCGACTATCGTGAACTTAACAAGTTAACCATTGAAAACCGATACCCTCTTCCCAGAATCGATGACTTATTCGACCAACTCCAAGGTTCTAGTGTATACTCTAAGATTGATCTACGATCAGGATACCACCAGCTTCGTGTACGAGAAGAAGACATCCCCAAGACGGCATTCAGAACGAGATATGGACACTATGAGTTTCAAGTATGCCTTTTGGCTTGACCAACGCACTAGCGGTATTCATGGATTTGATGAATCGGGTGTGTAAACCATATCTTGACAAGTTTGTTATTGTATTCATCGATGATATACTCATCTACTCCAGGAGCGAGGAAAGCACGGGGAACATTTGAGACCATCTTGGAACTACTAAAGAATGAACAGTTGTATGCTAAATTTTCCAAGTGTGAGTTTTGGATGGATTGGTAAAATTCCTTGGACATGTAGTCAACAGTCAAGGTATTCATGTCGACCCTGCCAAGATTCGAAGCGATTAAGGATTGGGCGACACCAACAACTCCAATGGAAATTCGGCAATTTTTGGGTCTTGCTGGTTATTATAGGAGATTTATTGAGGGCTTTCTTCAATTGCCAAACTTTAACCAAGTTGACAAAAAAAATAAGAAGTATGAGTAGGGCGAAGAAGAAGAACGCATTTCAGATATATTGAAACAAAAACTCTGTAGTGCTCCAATTCTAGCATTACCAGAAGGAACTAAAGATTTTGTGGTATATTGTGACGCTTCACTAAAAGGTTTAGGAGCAGTACTTATGCAAAGGGAGAAGGTTATAGCCTATCCACTAGGCAATTAAAGGTGCATGAAGAGAAGTATACAACCCATGACCTAGATTGGTGCCGTACTATTCGCACTTAGGATTTGGAGACACTATTTGTATGGCACAAAATGTGTAGTTTACACCGATCACAAGAGTCTTCAGTACATCCTAGATCAGAAAGAATTGAATATGAGACAACGAAGATGGTTGGAGTTACTGAGTGATTACGACTGCGAGATTCGTTATCACCCGGGTAAAGCAAATATTGTAGCAGATGCACTAAGCCGAAAAGAAAGAACAAAGCCATTGCATGTCAGGTCATTAGTAATGACGGTACACACCAAGTTACCTGAGCAAATTCTCAGTGCTCAAGCAGAAGCAATAAAAGGAGAAAATGTGGAAGCTGAAAACCTGGGGAAAGGAATCAAACCAATATTTGAGATTCGCTATGACGGAACCCGGTGTTTTGATAAACGAGTTTGGTTGCCAAAATTCGTTGGGTTGAGGGACTTAATCATGCACGAGTCTCATAAATCCAAATACTCCATTCATCCGGGATCCGACAAGATGTACCACGACCTGAAACAATTGTATTGGTGGCCGAACATGAAGGCTGAAATCGCCACCTATGTTAGCAAATGTCTAACATGTGCTAAGGTAAAGGCTGAGCATCAAAAGCCAATCGGATTACTGCAACAACCTGACATTCCTGTTTGGAAATGGGAAAGAATCACCATGGATTTCATCACCAAGCTTCCTAAAACTCCCAGTGGATATGATTCAATTTGGGTCATTGTAGATTGTTTGACCAAATCTGCTTATTTCCTACCGATGAATGAAACAGACAGTCTGGAGAAGCTTACACGGTTATACTTAAAAGAAATTATCTGTAGACATGGTGTGCCAATATCGATTATATCCGACAGAGATAGCCGATTTACCTCTCGATTCTGGAGGTCACTCTAGAAAACCTTAGATACGGATCTAGATATGAGTACAACTTACCACCCACAGACGGATGGTCAAAGCGAGAGAACGATACAAACCCTGGAAGACATGTTGTGAGCATGTGTGATTGATTTTGGAAAAAGTTGGGATCGACATTTGGCATTAGTCGAATTCTCCTACAACAATAGCTATCATGCAAGCTTCAAGGCTGCACCTTTTGAAGCTTTTTATGGGCAGAAATGTAGATCACCGGTCTGCTGGAGTGAAGTTGGGGATAGCCAACTCACAGGTCCAGAGATAATCCGAGAAACAACAGAAAAGATAGTACAGATCAAAAACCGCTTGTTAGCCGCTCGTAGTTTCTAGAAAAGTTATGTTGATGTGAGGCGCAGACCTTTAGAGTTTAATGTGGGTGATAAGGTTATGCTCAAAATTTCGCCATGGAAGGGCGTGATTCATTTCGGGAAGGGTGGGAAGTTAAGTTTTCGTTACATCGGACCATTCAGGATCCTAGCTAGGGTTGGTCCAGTAGCGTATAAGTTAGAACTACCAGCAGAACTGCAAGGAATTCATAATACTTTTCACGTTTCAAACCTGAAGAAGTGTTTGTCTGATGAGAGTCTCGTCATTCCACTAGACGAGATTCGAATCGATGATAAGCTGCATTTCATCGAAGAACCTGTTGAGGTCATGGACCGCGAAGTAAAACAACTAAAGCATAGCCGCATTCGTATTGTTAAGGTTCGTTGGAATTCTCGACGTGAACCGGAGTACACATGGGAGTGGGAAGACCAAATGCAACGAAAGTACCCTCACCTTTTTTCCTACACGTCGACAACCGATAAGACAAGCAGAATCACAAGGACGTGATTCCCCTTCAACGGTGGAGTGATGTAACAACCGAGGCATTTTAGGTCACTAATTTTACCAATTTTAATTACTTAATTTTTCTATTTTAAGTAACTTGGCTTTTACCGGGAAAGTTGCCCGCGTACGTCGTGACACGTATACTTCAATCCGTAATTCGACTCAGACTATGCCCATTCCACCCATTAATATGATTTATTTTCCCCCACGTACTTGTTTTCTCATGGAATAATGTAATTTACCATTTCTACGCAAAGTGTGCACATTTTACGTTTTACGCTCGCGGTTTGAGCTTTAAAGACATTATAACACTCCGGAAGGCTCGGGAAATTTATGAAACATCAAATTAGGCCATTTTAAGTGAAATTTAACATTTTTATGAAAATAGTATCTTCATGACATTTATTTCCATAGACTAGGCATAAAACGTTACCGGTTTAGCTCCGTTGGCCTTTAAATCACTCCGTGACTCATAATACTTAAGCATAATGTAGCATACTCTAAAAAAAAAAAGTAGATATCTTGAGCCCACTCAACCCCCTAGGCCGGCCACTTTACCACTACACACTCATTATATATTTTTCATTACCAAGGTACTCATCATTTCTTACATGCAAACTCCCAACTCTCTCACTAAAATCACCCAACTTCAAAAATCCTTCCCCTCTATTGCGTTGCTGCCATGACTCTCCCCCCCCCTCAAGACCATCATCATCAAGTTTTTAAGCATCCAAAACCTTGCATTATTTGTCCCTTTTAAGCCCTAGTAAGTTTCTCTAATTTGTTTCATCTCATTTCCTTTTGTTTTCTTATATTTATTAGAGATTTTTCTAGGCTAAGCAAACTACTCTTGCATGTCTCATTTTAGATGTTTGATTCAAGATTTCATAGGAAATAGGGTGTTTGATAATTGGTTAGGGTTGATTGGTAAATGTTATGCAAGAGTTTAATGGATTTACATGAGTTTTGAACTAGTTATTGATGATTATCTTGGATGTTTTGTTTATAAAACTGAAGTTAAACCTCAAAATAATCTTTCATCTTCTGGAATTATTGATTTATTGAGTGAATAAAAGATTAGGGATGATTAATCTTAGACACGCATGGGTATTAAACACAATAATTATGCATAAAGTAGCCATTTTGATTGGTCCATAGTCTATCTCAGATTTTATGCAACAAGATCAGTTCACCATTTTGTACTCAGAAGGTTTTAGGAAAAACTAAAATATTGAGAGTTAGCCCCAGGTATTAGGATCATTTCACCGAAAACCTTACATCTTAATTCGTCCTGGTGATATTTAGACAAAATTCACACTAAAACTGGTCCAGCATTGCATGTCAAATTTGATAGGCTATTTACTCTAAAATTTTACAAATAACCCTAGGTTGGTAAAAACATGAAAGTTGGAGCTAAGACCTGTAGAAAACTTTTCCAATAGGCCATGTGTCCATTAGACCTATAGATAAAAAGATATGCTCATTTTTCTAAACATAATTTGTGCTGGAAGTAACTTCATAGAGACACAGGGGTAAATTGGTAATTCTACCCATGTTATGTAGTTCTTAGTTAAGTGAGGCCTTGATTTAGATATAGTAAAAAGTCAAACCTTTCTAATCATTTAAATTTCATAATTTTAGCCTTCACGCTTTAGAAATGGCGACCCGATTAGTGCGGTAATTTCATAAATTTTCCATCAGCTTTTTGAACTAAGCCATATGAGTTATTTCAAACATCTTTTCGACCCATGAATTACTATATAACTTTCAACTAAATTACCTTATGGTATTATAAGTGCAAGTACTGAGTTAAATCATAAATATAAGTATTATACCTTAATCCCCGAGCTTAAGTCGTGTTGTATTTTTATTTAGGTCACTTGTGATCTTTACGGGTTTTTCTTGACGTGCACACTTCTCCGATTTCCGTTGCTACTTCATCATTGGTGAGTTCATAGCCCCAAGTTTTTACTTAAATTGTTTTACAAACTACGTGGGGGAGATACATGCTATAAATATTTATGATCACAATGCTTTGAAAATTGTATGCTATCATGTTATTGTTATTGCCTAAGTTTCCCATAGCCGAAATTCCCTTTTATCGTGAACCATTAGTCCCTTGTGAGTGAGCGCGAATACCATGAATAGATCTATTGGGATTAACAATCCCAATGCCGGAATGTGCCTATATGGTAGTTGTGTGTACTGTATTCGTACCAATGATAGGTGTGGCTATTATCTATGTTTGAAGGGCAAATTTATGTTATTGACAGCAATGACGTCAGTGTCGGGGTCACAAGCTTAGGGCAATAATAACTTTTCTAGACTTTGCATTTGTTGCTTAGTTGCTTTTATAAATTATTTATTCTGATCGAATGCTTATGATTAAACTTTACGGATTCACTCAACCTTCGTGTTGACCTTTTTAGCATGTTTTTATCTCAGGTCCTTAAGGCGATAGCAGGTGGGAAGCATTTTTGAGTCTTTTGCAAAAATGAAGACTTATTTTACTATAATTCCATTCGATAAACTTTTGAACAATTTATGTTATGTACTAATGTATTGGGACCATGTTATGCTGTAAAACTCTGAATTTTTTTTAATATTATCGAATGGTGTTGTTTTTCGAAAACGTCTCATTTTAGAGTTCGTTTTCTATGACTTGGACTGTGTAACTAATAAGTAACTTCCCAAATTTCTATTCTGCAGTATGGTAAATTTGGGGGTGTTGCACTTAGGAATACAAGTCATAGGGTGAACTTAAACAGGTTTTTAACTTACCCAAATGCTAATAGAATGACTCCCAGAGCACTTTTATTGAAGTCTGGCCCCAAACCAATTAGTACCACTCGACCAGCAGTTTGTACTGCCCGACCATTTAAAACTGTTAACCCTACACCAGCAGTTTCAAGTGCTAGACCAATCACATGTTTTGTAAAATCAGCACAAGACACTGGAAAAAGGTGTTTTTACAAGAAGGCAATGTTTAAAAATAAAGTTTGGAAACCAAAAGTTAAAACTACAAGGCCAACTGTTAGTACTGCTAAACTAGCATTTAGTACTGGTGTGCCTAAAAACACTGCTGGGGATAAAAGGGCTAATGCTGTTAAGGCCTTAGTATGTTGGGTATGGAGACCAATCAAACCCAATGGTGCATCAATTGCATTAAAGAGATTTGACTATATTGATGCACGAGGTAAACCCAAGTCAGTGATGGCTTGGGTACCCCAAGGAAACTAATTTCCTTCTTTTACGTGCAGGGACATTCACAGGATGATGAGGAAGATCAAGGTTATGCAGACAGTAGATGTTCCAGGCACATGACAGGAAACATGTCCTATCTTTCAGACTTTCAACCAATGGATGGAGGATATGTTACCTTTGGGGGAGGAATAGGCGGAAGGATTACTGGTAAAGGCACATTGAAAACCGGTAAATTAGACTTTGAAGATGTGTATTTTGTGCAAGAGCTAAAGTATAACCTGTTTAGTGTCTCACAAATGTGTGACAAAAAGAACAAGGTTCTTTTTACTGACACTGAATGTCTTGTGCTTTCCCTAGACTTTAAGCTGCCTGATGAAAGTCAGGTGCTACTTAAAGTTCCAAGAAAGGGCAACATGTACAGTTTTGATATGAAGAAGATTGTTCCTAAAGAGGCTCTTACTTGTCTTGTTGCAAAAGCCACATTGGATGAGTCCATGTTATGGCATAGAAGACTTGATCAAATAAATTTAAAAACCATAAATAAAATTGTTAAAGATGGTTTGGTGAGAGGCTTGCCTCAAAAATGTTTTGAAAATGACCAGACTTGTGTTGCCTGTCTCAAAGGCAAACAACACAAGGATTCTTGTAAGCCCAAGACCCATAACTCTATTAATCAACCTTTGTTTATGCTGCATATGGATTTGTTTGGTCCAACATCTATGAGTAGTATTATGCATAAAAGGTACTGTCTTGTAGTTACTGATGACTATAGTAGATTCACATGGGTTTTCTTTTTAGGCTCTAAGGATGAGACACCTAGCATTCTTAAGACATTTATAACTGAGATAGAAAACTTAGTGGATAAGAAAGTAAAAGTCATCAGGTGTGACAATTGGACAGAGTTCAAAAATAGAGTTATGGATGAGTTCTATAAGGAAAAAGTTATTAGAAGAGAGTTTAGTGTAGCTGTAACTCCTCAGCAGAATGGGGTTGCTGAAAGGAGAAATAGGACACTAATAGAAGCTGCTAAAACCATGTTAGCTGACTCTAAGCTGCCCATCACTTTTTGGGCTGAAGCAGTTAATACTGCTTGTTATGTGTAGAACAAGGTTTTGATAGTTAAACCTCACAACAAGACACCATATGAACTGTTTAGGGGTAGAACTCCTGCATTAGGTTTTCTAAGACCATTTGGGTGTCATGTAACTATTCTAAATACCTTAGACAATCTAGGCAAATTTGATGGCAAATCTGATGAAGGTTTCTTGGTTGGGTACTCTCTAAATAGCAAAGCCTTTAGGGTATACAACACAAGAACAAGGAAAGTTGAGGAAAACCTGCATGTTCAGTTTCTAGAAAATAAATCTAATGTTGAAGGTGAAGGTCCAAAATGGCTATTTGACCTTGATACTCTAACCCAATCAATGAATTATGTGCCAGTTGTTGCAGGAACCTTTTCTAATGATTTTTCAGGTTCAGAAGATGATGTTGCAACAAATGAAGCAAGCTTGGGAAAGGAGAAAGATCAAGATCATATACTGATGCCAATATGGAACAGTGTGGATTCATCTTCAAAGAATGGTCAGTCTCATACTGATGAAGCCAAAGAAGGTATTGAAGATGATAACAATGAAAATGGAGCTGAAGACCAAGAGAATCAAGAAAACAGTACAAATGGAGATTGTACTATTGAGCCCCAAGTTAGTACTACTGGGAAAAATGTTCATACTGTTGGCCCATTAGATACTTATATTGTTTATTTCTCTAAAGATGAGGTGGATATCAACAATCTACTACCCACCTATCCAGTTCCCACAACTCCACACACAAGGGTACACATACATCACTCCTTAGACAATGTGATTGGAGACATATAGTCTGGTGTGAAGACAAGAAGACAGATCATGACTTCAGATCAACAAGGCTTTCTTAGTGCTGTTTATGAAGAAAATAAGCATGAAGATTCCAACACATGTCTATTTGTATGCTTCCTTTCTCAATCTGAGCCCAAAAATGCTCTTAAAGCCTTAGAAGACTCAAGCTGGGTAGAAGCAATGCAAGAGGAGCTTCTCCAATTCAAGATTCAGAAGGTTTGGGTACTAGTGGATTTACCCAAGGGTATGAGGGTCATTGGTACCAAATGGGTATTCAGAAACAAAAAGGATGAAAGGGAAATAGTGATTAGAAATAAGGCTAGGCTTGTAGTCCAGGGGTATACACAAGAAGAAGGAATAGACTATGAAGAAGTTTTTGCACCTATAGCTAGGATTGAAGCCATAAGATTGTTCCTAGCTTATGCTTCTTTCATGGGCTTTACTCTTTACCAAATGGATGTCAAGAGTGCCTTTCTCTATGGTACTATTGAAGAGGAGGTATATGTCTCTCAACCTCCAGGTTTTGTAGATCTAGAACATCCTGATAAGGTGTACAAGGTGGTGAAAGCTCTTTATGGATTACATCAAGCTCCAAGGGCCTGGTATGAAACATTGGCTTCATATTTGTTAGAGAATGGATTTCAAAGAGGCAAGATTGATCAGACTCTCTTTATCAAGAAGAAAAAGAGGGATATCTTGCTAGTACAGGTCTATGTGGATGATAATATATTTGGATCCACAAGGAAGGAGATTTGCTTGGAATTTGAGAAACTTATGCATGATAAGTTTCAGATGAGTTCCATAGGGGAACTTACCTTCTTTTTGGGGTTGCAAGTGAAGCAATCATTTGAAGGCATATTTATTGGTCAGGATAAATTTGTGACAGAGATACTAAGGAAGTTTCAATTTACTGATGCTAAAGTGGCAAGCACACCAGTTGATCCAGAGAAACCCTTGATTAAAGATGCTGATGGAGAAAGTGTTGATGTATACACCTACAAGTCAATGATAGGGTCCTTGATGTATCTTACCTCATCAAGACCAGATATCATGTTTGCTGTGTGTGCCTGTGCAACGTTTCAAGTTAATCCCAAGGTTTCTCCTTAACTGCTGTAAAAAGGATCTTTAGGTACCTTAAGGGTCAACCTAAGTTGGGTCTGTGGTATCCTAGGGAATCACCTTTTGATTTGGTGGCATACTCAGACTGTGATTATGCTGGTGCAAGTCTTGATAGAAAATCAACAACTGGTGGTTGTCAGTTCCTTGGTTATAGACTTATATCATGGCAATGTAAGAAGCAGACAATTGTAGCAACTTCTACAACTGAAGTTGAGTATGTAGTTGCTGCAAGCTGCTGTGGTCAAGTGCTTTGGATTCAAAATCTACTGCTTGACTATGGGTATAATTTTATGAATACCATGATATGCATTGACAATATGCATTATTAAAAATCCAGTGGAACATTCTAAAACAAAACACATAGAAATTAGGCATCATTTTATAAGAGACTGCAATGAGAAAAAGTTGATTCAAGTTGTTAAAATTGATACTGCTCAAAACCTTGCAGATCTTCTCACTAAAGCCTTTGATGTTGGAAGGTTTCAATACTTGGTAGCAAGTATTGGAATGCTTAACCCTTAAAGTTTTTAATTTGTGTGCTTTTGTATATTACATTGGATTTGTACTGCTAGGCTTGTCAATAGGTACTGCTATGTATCATTTGTACTGTTAGTACAAATTTGGAATGTTTTTTAGAACTGTTAGTCATTTGTTTATACTGCTATGAAGCAAATGCTTTGCCATTTGTTTTTCTTGGTTTTGGACTAACATTTGCAAGTCATGGAATTGATAATGAACAACTTCGTGGATCGTTTGGGCACAAAGGAATTACTAGTGCATTGTGTGAGCAGAAAATGGTGAAATGGTTGCTGACATAATAGATTGATGATGGACAGAGTTTGGGGATCTATTAACAAAGGTTTCAAACCTAAGTTAACTGATTCTTTAAAATTTCTTTCTTGAAATCTTATTATGATGTTTTATATTGGAATTGATGGCATAGTTAGTCAGATAGTAACTGACCTAACTCACTCTCTAGCATTTTATACTTTTTGTATAATGTGTTATTCCAAGGACATCTGGTAGCGAGAATTGCGAGCAAAAGTGAATCTAGCATATTTGTGTTAGAAGCAACACCTGCCATGAGCTGGAAACCCTGTCAAGAAAGCTCTTTTAATGAGTTTATCTGATAACATGCAGTTATTTATAACTGAAATCATTGGTTCTCACACAACCAGAGGTTGCATTAAACCGAAATTATGATTAAGTGTCTGTCTTTACACTTAATCCCTTCAAAATGGTTGTAAGCAATATTGTTTTTAATCAAAATTGAGTTCATACTGCTAAGTCAAAATTTTTCCAAAAAGTTTGTACTGCTAGGTCAAAAGATAGTATTGGTAGGCTTAAGTTTGTACTGCTGGATATCCGTTAGTACTGGTGCGAAATAACAGCTTTTTGAAAATAGTCGTTGAGAGTTAGTTGAGATTTTTACTGATCAATATCTTATCATAAGGGTTTCCTTTTTGGATATTTTTACTTTTAATCTATTATATTCACCTTTCTTCAATCAAAAGTTATTCTTTAATTGAAATCGGTCCAATAGAAACCCTCATAAGTCTTTCATAATATCTCAATTTACTTTCTTCATCTACTTTCTAACTTAAAATTACTCTAATCCCAGCAGTCAAATCTCACTTTTACTGACAAATAATGGCATCTCTATCTTTTGTTGATAAGCACAATATGGTCGCATTTTTGGAAAAAGCAGAGGATGATACACAATTCCATCAGATAGTGGACTTTTTAAATGCTTCCCACATAAGGTATTCTTTAACATTAAATCCCACTATCTATGTCTCCTAAATCAAAGAGTTTTGGCAGACTGCTACTGTCAGAACATTT
This sequence comes from Artemisia tridentata subsp. tridentata, assembly GCA_021014915.2. NCBI lineage: Eukaryota > Viridiplantae > Streptophyta > Magnoliopsida > Asterales > Asteraceae > Artemisia > Artemisia tridentata. The sequence continues at coordinate 162,397,293 of CP139503.1, forward strand.
GACAAGGGAGGCAAAGAGTTAAATGCCACAGTGGATGGCCAATCTATCACTCTTACTAAATCATCACTCAGGAGGCATCTCCATCTGAATGATGACAATGGTATTAGTGCAATGCCAAACACTGAAATTTTTGAAACTTTAGCCAGAATGGGGTACAACATCTAATCACAATCTTTAACTTTTCAAAAAGGTTGTTTTACCCCACAATGGAGGTTTTTGATACACACCATCCTTCATTGTCTCAGTCCTAAGAAAACCTCATGGGAACAGTTCAGTAGCAATATTGCAACTGCTCTCATCTGCTTAGCTACTGATAGGACTTTTAACTTTTCAAAACTTATCTTTGAAGGAATGGTGAAAAATGTTGATGGCAAATCAAAGTTTTTGATGTATCCCAGGTTCATTCAAACTGTTTTGAACATGAGGAAACATCAGCTTCTTTCTCACATAAATGTTTATCCAACACCCAAACTTACCCAAAAACTTTTTAGTAATATGAGGATGGCCTCAAAAGGGTATAGTGGGGAAGAAGTTCCATTATTTGATTCAATGCTACAGGTACAGGGTGAAGGGTCAACAACCCCAGTTGACTCCCAACACACACCCACAAGCTCAGAACAATCAGCCTCACAACCCACCTCATCACCTGATAGGTATTCATCCCGAGAGGGCTCTGTTGTTCCTCAACATAGAGACTCTACTCCTCCCCATGTAGCAGATGAGGCTGACTTTGTCAGTTTAGGAAGGGCTGCTTCTACTGTCTCAGGCTTCGAAGCTGGGCAGGACAGAAGTAACATCAATAAGACCCAACCTATGGCAACACCAACAGTACCAAGTTCCTTTAAACCCAGTACTATTGGTGGAATCCCAAGCCAACCGGAAATATTGGGTGGCTCAGAGGCTCACCATGTGGTGGAATCTGTGTCAATGCCCCATGATGCACCTCTCCTTGAAGGTTACACATCAGGAAGTGCTGAGGGTAGTAAGACACTAAAAGAATTGATGGATTTGTGTACAAAATTGTCTGAAAAGGTTACAACTTTGGAAGCTGAGCTCACCACCCACAAGTAGGTGTTTGGAAAAGTTTATTCTAAGCTTGTGTTGAAGGTCAAGAAGCTAGAGCGGAAGGTTAAGACACTTCAAAGAAAAAGGTCAGCACATATGGTGAGTTCAACTTCTACATCCAGTTCATCAGATGGCCAAAGTGATGGTCAAGGTGAAGAAACTTCCAAACAGGGGAGGAAGATAACTGAATTAGATGAAGATCCTCATGTTTCTTTGGTCCAAGAGGAGTTTGAAACTCAGGGGAGGCAAGATGATCAAATGGATCAAGGTACTGGTGGAATGACAGAAGGTATTGGTAGTGCTATACATGGTACTGCTAGTATTCTAGAAGAAGGTACTGGTGGTTCTCAAGGTGCTGCTGGTGCAGTATATACAAGAAGGCCAAAGAGATCAAGATCAAACAAAGGTAAACGTATAATGACATAAGAAGAACCATCTTCTCAGAAGACAACCATGAGGAAACAAGCTCAGATTGCTCTTGATGAGGAGTTAGCTCAAAGATTTCATGAAGAAGAGTTAGCAAGGGCAGCTGAATAAGAAAGATTAGCAAAATTTATGGTTGAGCACAAGTTTCAGACTGAAGAAGAAGAAAGAGCTGCTCAAGTTCTTGCTGATAGGGAGCTAGCTGCTAAGCTACAAGAAGAAGAAAGATCACAATTCACAAGAGAGGAACAAGACCAAGCCATTGATGATATTTTGGAGTAGATTAGAAGAAAGAAGAAAACTTATCATAAGAAACCCCCTACCAGAAAAGAACAATTAAGCTATAAGAAGACTTATCTGAAGCACCAAGATACCTAGAAAGAACATCACTTGAAGGGAAGATCTTTTGAAGAAATTGAAAGGATTTACATTGATACTCATAGAAGAATGCAGATGTTCCTGAAAGGTGATCTAGAAACAAGTGAAGGCAGAGAAGAGAAAAGAGCAGCAGAGCAATTGGAATCTAAAGAATCCAAGAAACAGATAACTGAAGAAGAAACAGTTCAGGATGAACCACTTGAAGAAGAATCAACTGAGGAAGAGGAAGAGATATTGACTGATGAACAGATCCATGGAATGATAGTGGTAGTTCCAGAAGCTCTGAATGTAGATCCCATTCAAGCCAAACATCCCATCATTGATTGGGAAATTTATTCAAATGGAATGATCAAGGGATGGAAAATCATCAGAGTAGGAGGAAAATTTGAAGTCTACAAGTTCTTTGAAGACATGATAAAAGCCTTTGACAGAGAAGACTTGGATAAGCTTTGGAGCTTAGTTCCAGAAAGGTTCAAGTCTGCTGATCCTACAGATGATAAGGATAAAGAGCTATGGGTTGAGTTGAAGAGGATTTATGAGCATGATGCAAATGATTCACTATGGAGATTTCAAGCTCATAACCTAGATACCACATGGAGATTATTTGACAACTGTGGAGTTCACAGAGTTTCTACTAAAGTAGGAGTGGAAATCTACATGTTAGTAGAGAAGAATTACCCACTCAGAGCAGGAGTACTACTGGTTATGTTATCATCAAAGCTTAAAGTAGATAAAGAATCTGAAATGGCAAGAGCATTAGTGATAAAGATATTCCAGCAGGCAGAAGACACAAAGTCCAGAAGATAGTGTATGGAAGAGTCATCACAATCCTCACAAGGTATGCATTTAATTCAGAAAACTTGATGATTTAGGGTAAATAACAAGTTTAGGGGAGGATTGTTGGGAATTAAATGATCCAAGACTTTGTACTGCTGGAAGATTACACTAACAGTACAAACTGTTAGTGTATAACTGAAGACTGCTGAAGAATAACTAACAGTACAAACTATCAAGTTAGTACTGCTAGTATATAAGTGAAGGTACTGCTACATGTTAAGGTTTTAGGAAACGTGTAAAAGATAAGTATGGTAAAGATTGTATGTATATCACAATTAGTTAGAATTATACGGGTAGATACTTACCTTGTAAAGGACTCCTTATGTCTATAAAAGGATGTCCTAGGTTAGATCAGATATATACTTTTGATACTATTGATAGACGTTTTTGTTAAGATTCAAGGTCTTTGTAACCCTAGTGATATTGAGATCACTCGTATTATTCCTGAATAATATTGAATCATTTGAAGTTAATCTCTGTGTTCATTACTCATTGTCTAGTTACTGTTACATCAAACAAATTCTTCTAAGTGTTGTTAAGTAGATTCCGCATACTTAACAATATAACCTCAAAGTATCCTCAACACATTACAAAGGTGTTTAGATCCTCTCAATATATATGTAATTTTTAAGTTAGGTTGGATATAGATATAACTTTGATGCAAAAGAGGGTGGATTATAAGATTAAGATGAAAAAATTTCAATACGCTTATTTCTAGCTATTTTTAAATTTTATTTGTAACCGATGCGTATCCAATCTCTTTTTTTCTTACAACATATTGTGTTAAAAACTATATAAATTCATAACTTCCAATGCGTGCGAGCACAGGTTTTGGCGTTGATTTTTGTTAGATTATGTTGGGTTTTAGAGATACTGCTACTCATATGATTACAACTGCTCAGGTGAATAAAAGGAAAAATGCTCTAAGTATGTTTCTACTATTGGTATATTAGTTACTACTGCTGGTTTATTTTACTACTGCTAGTGATGATGAAGATATTCAAGAAAATACACTAAGTAGTTAATGCTCTGCTGCAAAACAAAGAGTTAATGTTGCTGATTCATTATTAGTGTTGCTGGAGTATTAGAGTCGGTTATTATGTATAGTATGTCCTGATAAGTATAGAAAATATTCTATAATGATTTATCTTGTATAGCAAGTCATTGTAAGCTGACTAGGTGTAACAACCAAGAAATTTTCAAGTCATTATTTTTTTTACTAATTTTATTTGCTTATTATGCTATTTTAAGTAAATTGGCTTTCGCCGGGAAAGTTGCCCGCGTACGTCGTGACACGTACACTTAAATTCGTAAATTGACTTAGGCTATGCTCAGTTTACCCGTTAATATGATTTATCTTCCCCCACGTACTTGTTTTCATATGGAATAATGTAATTTTCCATTTCTACGCGAAGTGTGCACATTTTTCGTTTTACGCATTTTCGGCTCGCGGTTTGAGCTTTAAAAACATTATAACACTCCGAAAGGCTTGGGTCATTTTAAGTTAAATATGATATTTTTATGAAAAAATTATCCTTGTGACATTTATTTTTACAACCAATGCTTAAAAAGTACCCGATTTAGCGATTTTTGCATTTCTAGCTATTCATGAGCCGTGTTTAGGATTTCTATCCGTTTTCTTGTCTTTAGTGGTTTAATATTTCATCATATGCTCCTAGTATTAAAAAATTTCTATATTTCACATTTTCTATCTTGTTTCACGATTTCGTCAAATTTTGGTAACAACTCGCGTTTTGAGCACGCGTTTTTTATTTTTAGTTTCGTTTCAACACTCCGAAAAACACAAGGCTCCCATGAAATATTAAAATTATCCATTTTAACACTTCATAACAATTTCATAATGTTTTTATAGCACTTTTCTAAAACTCACGTTTTCAGGTCACCTGGTACTGCGTAATTCGTGTTTTTAAGACCATGCGCTTGATTTAAACGCCACAAACACACTAATACTTCAAATATTGATCAAATATGAATAAAATCAGATATTGGGATTGCCTTGGGCCCCCAAAACCGGCCACCCACTTTCTAGCCTATGAAAGTGCATGCTTACATTTTTATAAAATCCATATTTCACACTCACACTTCATTTCCAACTTAGTTATTATCACCAAAGTTATTCCTCTCAAAAATCTTCATTTTCTATCCAAAATTTCGTGGCATATCAGCCCCAACACTCCTATTATCATTGATTTTCCTCCTTCAAAATCTTATGTTACTTGCATACCTCCTAATCCTAGTAAGTTTCCCTAAGTTATTCCATCTCATTTCCTATCTTTTCTTATGTTTATTAAAGATTTTTCTAGGATAAGCAAAAAACTCTTGCATGTGTTATTTTAGATGATTAGATTCAAGATCTTATAGGAAATAAGGTGTTTGATAATTTCTTAGGTTGGATTGGTAAGTATATTGCAAGAGTTTAATGGATTTTATGAGTTTTTGAACTAGTTATTGATGATTATCTTGGATGTTTGTAATTAAAAACTGAAGTTAAAACTAAAAATAATCTTTCATCTCCTGGAAAGATTGAGTTATTGGTTGAATAAAAGAGTAGGAATCATTGATCTTGGGCATGCATGTGTAATAGATGTAATAAATGCACAAAAGAAACAATTGGGATTGGTTATTGGACTGTCTCAGATTTTATGCACAAAGATCTGATCACCATTTTGTCCTCACAAAGATTTAAGAAAAACTAAAAATATTGGGAGATAGCTACAGGTCATCGAATCATTTCCCCGAAAACCTTGCCTCTTAATTGTCCAGAAGTTGTATGTCAGTGTTCTAAGGCCAAAAACTCCTAGATTTATGCATTTACACTACCTGGTCCTTTTTAATGAATTGTAGACAAGACTTAAAAAAAACTTCTCCAATTGGATTCATGCTCATAGGACCTGTAGATAAAAAGATACACTCTTTTTACTAAATATATTTGGATGCTGAGTAAAACTATTTAGAGATATAGGGGTAAATTGGTAATTTCACTCATGTTCTAAAGTTCTCAGTTATGTGAGGCCTTGATTTTCATATATTACAGAGTCATACCTTTATAAACATATAAAGTACATAATTTTATCCTTCACTATTTAGAAATGGCGACCCGATTAGTGCGGCAGTTCTATAAAAATTTCTATCAGCTTTGCATTTTAAACCATATAAGCTTTTGTAAACGTCTTTTCGACCCATGACTTGCTATAATACTTTTAAATAAATTACCATATGATGTTATGAGTACAAGTACTGAGTTAAATCATAAATATAAGTATTATACTTTAATCCCCGAGCCTAAGTCGTGTTATATTTCATTTAGGTCACTTGTGATCTTTGCGGTTTTTCTCGACGTGCACACTTCTCTGATTTCCGTTGCTACTTCATTATTGGTGAGTTCATAGCCCCAAGTTTTACTTCAAATTGTTTTATAAACTCCGTGGGGGAGATACATGCTATAAATATTTATGATCACAATGTTTTGGAAATTGTATGCTATCGTGTTATTATTATTGCCTAAGTTTCCCATAGCCGAAAGTCCCTTTATCGTGAACCGTTAATCACTTGCGAGTGAGCGCGAATACAGTAAATAGAGCTATTGGTAACAGCACTCCCCATGCAGGTACGTGCCTATAAGGCAGTCGTGTGTATTGTATTCGTTACCAAATGATAGGTGTGGCTATTACCTATGTATGAAGGGCTGATTCAAAAACAGAAATGCTAGTGTCGGGGTCACGAGCTTAGGGCAATAATAAATGAAACAGACTCTGCATTTGTTGCTTAGTCGTTTTTATAATTGAATTATATCATGATCAACTGCTTATTACTAAACTCTATGGATTCACTCAACCTTTGTGTTGACGTTTTTAGCATGTTTTATCTCAGGTTTGAAGGCATGAAGGTTTTGGATGGATTCGCACAGATATATTTTGAAGTCTCGGCATATTTTCACATTTGAAGAGTCTATATTTTAAAGATTTATGTTATGTTTAAAACATTTGAAATCTTTTGAAAACATTGTGTTTTATGAAAACTGTTGGGACCTTTGTAAACTCTGAAGTTTTAATTTATCAAATGTGAAATACTTTTAAAACGTCTCTTTTAAAGGGTCGTTTTCTATGACTTGTACTTTGTGCTAGGAAGTAATACCCCAGTGATCTATCTTCCGCTGTGATAATTTTGGGGGTGTTACAGATTGGCATCAGAGCTACAGTTATAGAGAACTGGGTCATTTTCAAAACCCAAACTATAACTATTTTTCACTAAAAAGTCTCTCATTGCCGTATCCGATATCCGTGCGCGTATACCACCAGACTGCCTATGCTGTTATACATATTTCATCACTAATGGGATTATATAAAGTATGTTTATATACACTAATTATTTATATAAAGGTTAATTATATAAATGTTTGACTGATTTTGACCTCTTACGCTTATTTCAGAGCTTGAGCTCAAAACTTGTTTTCCCCGATTACATACCTATACTTACATTTTAATGATCTTCTTATTTTCTCAAACATCGTGAGTAATACCGTGGTTCGCTAAAACTTTTCATGACCTTTCGTATCATCGTCTTACGCAAAACCCGTTGCAGTCTATCGATTTCCCTCGATTGTCTTACTATCCGCCTTCGAAGACGAGTTGGAACATTGGTTCCATAATTTTAGAACACCTACATCGCCTCGCAAACAATCACCTAAAGACACGCCGGATGATTAGAGCATGACTTTAACGTGCCGCCTTGGAACACCTTATTTTTGGAACACGACTTTTAACGTCTCATTCTCTTTCACTCCTTGTGTTTTGAAGAATCACGCTGCTAGGAAGGTAACGCTGAAGCTTGATAATAATGTTTACCTTAACTTAATACTATCTTTCGATTCCGAGGACAAAATTTGTAAACTTGTCAGCCACCATTCTGACACCCACTTCACCAACTTATATACTAATGTCTAATAGTGAGACAAAGCCATTCGAGGACAAGGCTATAGAGTGTGAACTCAAACCAGAAGATTACTAACTCGAAGAAGAACCCCTCGGAAGACGAGAAGGAAAAGCATTACTGCACCTACTCCTCTCGCTCTATCAAAGCCTATCACTAGAGAGCTCATTCACCACATCATCCCATCGTTAGTGACACACATGGCGCATCATGAGAGATATTTCACTTCAATAGAAACGAGCTGTAATGGCCAACCTACAGTCTCGTTGGAGAAGGGTAAAGCTCGAGGAGCCAAGTGTGGATCTTACTTAGTCAACATTCGTGATATTTGTTGACTTTACCATTTATTATTTGTTCTCATTTAACCTCAAACAACTTTCGTGATACTCAATGCCTTTCTCATTTTATGTTGTTCTTATTTAAAATGCATGTTTTCAACAAAATGCTTTTCTAATTTATTATTGATCCTCATTCATTCTCAATTAACAATCACAATGCTTATTGTCTTTGGCACTTATTGCGTTTCTCATTAATTGTTTATCCTCAGCTAGCATTCGTGCTGCTTGTTTTATTTCTCATTTATTGTTCATTCTCATTTCTCCTTCTCATTTAGCATTCGAGATGCACATTGTCTTTCTAATTCATTGATTTTCCCGGTTATTCTCATATAACATTCGTGATATTTATGGATTTCATCATTTACTGTTTGTTCTCTTCCATGACATTTATCATCTTTCTCCTTTATTATTTGCTTTCACATTTATTGCCTATCTCATTTGTTCTTATTTAAAGTATTGTTACTAGGGGTGTTCGCGGGCCGGTTCGGTTCGGTTAGTTGGAAGATTTAAATTATCCATCGCGGGGCGGGTAATTAATTTTACTATCCGAAACCGAACCGTACTAGGCGGGTAACCGGACAAGTGGGTACCCGAAATGAGCGGTTACCCGCGGTTCGGGTCACAGTTAACCATTTTAGATATTTAATGGAGTTTAACCTTTTAAACAATAACATGTTCTAGAACGTAAAATGTCATTTTAGTAAAATTAAATGACATTTAATAGATAATAGTCATATAAAAGTTATCCCATTAGAATAATTGTATTCAAATATCCATACATAATCAATTAACAAAATAATAGTTGTTCGACGTTTATAGATTACAGTCACATTTATCAACTTTAACACATAAATATTTAGAAATGTTCACATTAGGAGCGAAAAAGACGTTATACAATAAAATTAGTGTAATAATATAATTAATACTTGTACAATTATTTGAATATTTAGTTAAAAAAAACCTTCATGTATTAATCACGGTTCAGTTCGGTTAACCGTGGATATCAAAAAATAAAAACCAAAACCGAACCGTGATAAGCGGGTTTTTTCGGTTTCGGTTTCTTCGGTTTATAAGCTGGTTTTTTCGGTTTCGGATTGAGCGGTTCGGCTCGGTTCTTCGGTTTCTCGGATTTTTTGAACACCCCTAATTGTTACGTTTATTGCTTTATTAATTCTTGTCTATTTCACTTCATCTCTTCTAACAATCGTGTGTCTATTATCCTCCTCAGTTTTTGATTTTCCTTATTTAATCTCATCTTACACTCGCAAAGAATATTGTTTGTCTTGTTTATTATTGAACCTCATTTAGAATTATGTTTTTTTCAATATTGGTCTCTTTTGACTATTGGTTTGATTCGCTGGTTGTCTCGATTAATTGATTATTTTTTTTAATATTCTATATCTTTTCGCTTTACTATTATTGTGATTTATGGTTCTTCTGTTTGCATTAATTTAAGTCATTGACCTATCTTTTATATCATTTCATTTGCTTCTTCGTTCATATGAATATCAAATTTTCTTCCGAGCAGTCTATGCTCATACTAGTACGAATGATATGGACATTTAAATCTATTCATTATTGTTCTGATTCATTGATCCTTTCATTTGCATCGATTGATAACAGTTTGCTTCTTTGTTCATACAGATATCTAATGTATCCTTTTTAAGCAGTCTTTGCTCCTAAAACATTACACTCGACAGAATTCTATTATTATTTTTGTGATTCATCAAGATCTTTCATTGGTATTATTAATTACTCCTTGTAACTATCTTTTACCCCAAGGCATTGGCATCTACTTCTTAGGACTGATAGTACGCTCCCGTAGAAATCCCTTTCGCGTTGATCGTTAGTACGCATCAAGGCGTAGAAACAACACTCCAGGACAACAGGCTACAAGCAGTACAAGATCGTCAGGAGAGTTACGTGAAAGTTCGCCACGAAAGAACGTGCTACATTTCGGAAAACGAAAAAACTGGACTCGATGTACATTGAACCCTACAAGAATTTTCCAAAAGCTGGACTGGTAGCTTATTGACTTGAACTTGTACAAGAGCTTAGTAGTGTGCCCAATACATTTCACGGTTCGAACACGAAGAAGTGCCTTTCGGATGAAACCCTCGTCAGTCCACTAGAGGAGTTTCAGCTTGACGACAAGGTTAATTTTAATAAGGAACCAGTTAAGATCATAAAACTACTTGACTAAACCAAACATTACATTATTGTTCCTCAATTATACATAGCCTAATTATCTATGTCTAATTCAGGAGGGATCATGTTATGCAGGGAGCAGTCACCGGTAAGTTTTATTAAAAACGACTTTTCACTTATATCCTTAAAACAATTTCTGAATTTTCTTAAGATTACATAACTAATCAGACTCTTATCCTGCCTTCACGATGTAAAATCCGCCTCATCCGACACCGTAATCTGAGGATACTAATCAAACTACATCGCTAATTATCTTAGAAACCATTCGCTACAAGTACCCTCATTTCTTTTTCCGACACACCGTCAGCCGATAAGATAAACTTAATCACGAGGACGTGATTCCTTTTTAACGGATGGGTAATGTAACAACCGAGAAATTTTCAATTCATTATTTTTTTTTTACTAATTTTATTTGCTTATTGTGCTATTTTAAGTAAATTGGCTTTCGCCGGGAAAGTTGCCCGCGTACGTCGTGACACGTACACTTAAATTCGTAAATTGACTCAGGCTATGCTCAGTTTACCCGTTAATATGATTTATATTCCCTCACGTACTTGTTTTCATATGGAATAATGTAATTTTCCATTTCTACGCGAAGTGTGCACATTTTTCGTTTTACGCATTTTCGGCTCACGGTTTGAGCTTTAGAGACATTATAATACTCCGAAAGGCTCGGGAAATATATGAAATATCAATTTGGGTCATTTTAAGTTAAATATGATATTTTTATGAAAATATTATCCTTGTGACATTTATTTTTACAACCAATGCATAAAAAGTACCCGATTTACCGAATTTTGCATTTCTAGCTATTCATGAGTCGTGTTTAGGATTTCTATCCGTTTTTTGTCGCTAGTGGTTTAAATATTATCCTTGTGACATTTATTTCATCATATGCTCCTAGTATTAAAAAATTTCTATATTTCACATTTTCGTGGTTTAATATTTCATCATATGCTCCTAGTATTAAAAAATTTCTATATTTCACATTTTCTATCTCGTTTCACGATTTCGTCAAATTTTGGTAACAACTCGCGTTTTGAGCCTGCGTTTTTGTTTTTAGTTTCGTTTCAACACTCCGGAAAACACAAGGCTCCCATTAAATATTAAAATTATCCATTTTAACACTTCATAACAATTTCGTAATGTTTTGATAGCACTTTTCTAAAACTCACGTTTTCAGGTCACCCGGTACTGCGTAATTCGCGTTTTTAAGACCGTGCGCTTGATTTAAACCCCACAAACAAAATAATACTTCAAATATTGATCAAATATGAATAAAATCAGATATTGGGATTGCCTTGGGCCCCCAAAACCGGCCACCCCCTTTCTAGCCTATTAAAGTGCATGCTTACATTTTTATAAAATCCATATTTCACACTCACACTTCATTTCCAACTTAGTTATTATCACCAAAGTTATTCCTCTCAAAAATATTCATTTTCTATCCAAAATTTCGTGGCATATCAGCCCCAACACTCCCATTATCATTGATTTTCCTCCTTCAAAATCTTGTGTTACTTGCATACCTCCTAATCCTAGTAAGTTTCCATAAGTTATTCCATCTCATTTCCTATCTTTTCTTATGTTTATTAAAGATTTTTCTAGGATAAGCAAACAACTCTTGCATGTGTTATTTTAGATGATTAGATTCAAGATCTTATAGGAAATAAGGTGTTTGATAATTTGTTAGGTTGGATTGGTAAGTATATTGCTAGAGTTTAATGGATTTTATGAGTTTTTGAACTAGTTATTGATGATTATCTTGGATGTTTGTAATTAAAAACTGAAGTTAAAACTAAAAATAATCTTTCATCTCCTGGAAAGATTGAGTTATTGGTTGAATAAAAGAGTAGGAATCATTGATCTTGGGCATGCATGTGTAATAGATGTAATAAATGCACAAAAGAAACAATTTGGATTGGTTATTGGACTGTCTCAGATTTTATGCACAAAGATCCGATCACCATTTTGTTCTCAGAAAGATTTAAGAAAACCTTGCCTCTTAATTCGTCCCGATGATTTTAGGAGAAAATCCACACTAAAACTAGTCCAGAAGTTGTATTTCAGTGTTCTAAGGCCAAAAACTCCTAGATTTATGCATTTCCACTACCTGGTCCTTTTTAATGAATTGTAGCCAAGACTTAAAAAAACTTCTCCAATTGGATTCATGCTCATAAGACCTGTAGATAAAAAGATACACTCTTTTTGCTAAACTTATTTGGATGCAGAGTAAAACTATTTAGAGACACAGGGGTAAATTGGTAATTTCACCCATGTTCTGAAGTTCTCAGTTATGTGAGGACTTGATTTTCATATAGTACAGAGTCATACCTTTATAAGAATATAAAGTACATAATTTTAGCCTTCACAGTTTAGAAATGGCGACCCGATTAGTGCGGCAGTTTTATAAAAATTTCCATCAGCTTTGCATTTTAAACCATATAAGCTGTTGTAAACGTCTTTTCGACCCATGACTTGCTATAAGACTTTTAAATAAATTACCATAAGATGTTATGAGTACAAGTACCGAGTAAAATCATAAATATAAATATTATACTTTAATCCCCGAGCCTAAGTCGTGTTATATTTCATTTAGGTCACTTGTGATCTTTGCGGTTTTTCTCGACGTGCAAACTTCTCCGATTTCCGTTGCTACTTCATTATTGGTGAGTTCATAGCCCCAAGTTTTACTTCAAATTGTTTTATAAACTCCGTGGGGGAGATACATGCTATAAATATTTATGATCACAATGTTTTGGAAATTGTATGCTATCGTGTTATTATTATTGCCTAAGTTTCCCATAGCCGAAAGTCCCTTTATCGTGAACCGTTAATCACTTGCGAGTGAGCGCGAATACAGTAAATAGAGCTATTGGTAACAGCACTCCCCATGCAGGTACGTGCCTATAAGGCAGTCGTGTGTATTGTATTCGTTACCAAATGATAGGTGTGGCTATTACCTATGTATGAAGGGCTGATTCAAAAACAGAAACGCTAGTGTCGGGGTCACGAGCTTAGGGCAATAATAACTGAAACAGACTCTGCATTTGTTGCTTAGTCGTTTTTATAATTGAATTATATCGTGATCAACTACTTATTACTAAACTCTATGGATTCACTCAACCTTTGTGTTGACGTTTTTAGCATGTTTTATCTCAGGTTTGAAGGCATGAAGGTTTTGGATGGATTCGCACGGATATATTTTGAAGTCTCGGCATATTTTCACATTTGAAGAGTCTATATTTTAAAGATTTATGTTATGTTTAAAACATTTGAAATCTTTTGAAAACATTGTGTTTTATGAAAACTGTTGGGACCTTTGTAAACTCTGAAGTTTTAATTTATCAAATGTGAAATACTTTTAAAACGTCTCTTTTAAAGGGTCGTTTTCTATGACTTGTACTTTGTGCTAGGAAGTAATACCCCAGTGATCTATCTTCCGCAGTGATAATTTTGGGGGTGTTACAGATTGGTACCAGAGCTACAGTTATAGAGAACTGGGTCGTTTTCAAAACCCAAAATATAACTATTTTTCTGTAAAAAGTCTCTCATTGCCGTATCCGATATCCGTGCGCGTATACCACCAGACTGCCTATGCTTTTATACATATTCCATCACTAATGGGATTATATAAAGAATGTTTATATACACTAATTATTTATATAAAGGTTAATTATATAAATGTTTGACTGATTTTGACCTCTTACGCTTATTTCGGAGCTTGAGCTCAAAACTTGTTTTCCCCGATTACATACCTATACTTACATTATAATGATCTTCTTATTTTCTCAAACATCGTGAGTAATACCGTGGTTCGCTAAAACTTTTCATGACCTTTCGTATCATCGTCTTACGCAAAACCCGTTGCAGTCTATCAATTTCCCTCGATTGTGTTACTATCCGCCTTCGAAGACGAGTTGGAACATTGGTCCCATAATTTTAGAACACCTACATCGCCTCGCAAACAATCACCTAAAGACACACCGGATGATTAGAGCATCACTTTAACGTGCCGCCTTGGAACACCTTATTTTTGGAACACGACTTTTAACGTCTCATTCTCTTTCACTCCTTGTGTTTTGTAGAATCACGCTGCTAGGAAGGTAACGCTGAAGCTTGAAAATAATGTTTACCTTAACTTAATACTATCTTTCGATTCCGAGGAAAAAATTTGGAAACTTGTCGGCCACTATTCTGACACCCACTTCACCAACTTATATACTAATGTCTAATAGTGAGACAAAGCCATTCAAGGACAAGGCTATAGAGTGTGAACTCAAACCAGAAGATTACTAACTCGAAGAATAACCCCTCGGAAGAGGAGAAGGAAAACCATTACTACACCTGCTCCTCTCGCTCGATCAAAGCCTATCACTAGAGAGCTCATCCACCACAGCATCCCATCGTTAGTGACACACATGGCGCATCATGAGAGATATTTCACGTCAATAGAAACGAGCTGTAATGGCCAACCTACAGTCTCGTTGGAGAAGGGTAAAGCTCGAGGAGCCAAGTGTGGATCTTACTTAGTCAACATTCGTGATATTTGTTGACTTTACCATTTATTATTTGTTCTCATTTAACCTCAAACAACTTTCGTGATACTTAATTCCTTTCTCATTTTATGTTGTTCTTATTTAAAATGCATGTTTTCAAAATAATGCTTTTCTCATTTATTATTGATCCTCATTCATTCTCAATTAGCAATCACAATGCTTATTGTCTTTGGCACTTATTGCGTTTCTCATTAATTGTTTATCCTCAGCTAGCATTCGTGCTGCTTGTTTTATTTCTCATTTATTGTTCATTCTCATTTCTCCTTCTCATTTAGTATTCGAGATGCACATTGTCTTTCTAATTCATTGATTTTCCCGGTTATTCTCATATAACATTCGTGATATTTGTGGATTTCATCATTTACTGTTTGTTCTCTTCCATGACATTTATCATATTTCTCCTTTATTATTTGCTTTCACATTTATTTCCTATCTCATTTGTTCTCATTTAAAGTATTGTTAGTTTGTTACGTTTATTGCTTTATTAATTCTTGTCTATTTCACTTCATCTCTTCTAACAATCGTGTGTCTATTATCCTCCTCAGTTTTTGATTTTCCTTATTTAATCTCATCTGACACTCACAAAGAATATTGTTTGCCTTGTTTATTATTGAACCTCATTTAGAATTATGTTTTTTTTCAGTATTGGTCTCTTTTGACTATTGGTTTGATTCGCTGGTTGTCTCAATTAATTGATTATTTTTGTTAATATTCTATATCTTTTCGCTTTACTATTATTGTGATTTATGGTTCTTCTGTTTGCATTAATTTGAGTCATTGACCTCTCTTTTATATCATTTCATTTGCTTCTTCGTTCGTATGAATATCAAATTTTCTTTCGAGCACTCTATGCTCATACTAGTACGAATGATATGGACATTTAAATCCATTCATTATTGTTCTGATTCATTGATCCTTTCATTTGCATCGATTGATAACAGTTTGCTTCTTTGTTCATACAGATATCTAATGTATCCTTTTTAAGCAGTCTTTGCTCCTAAAACATTACACTAGACAGAATTCTATTATTATTTTTGTGATTCATCAAGATCTTTCATTGGTTTTAGTAATTACTCCTTGTAACTATCTTTTACCCCAAGGCATTGGCATCCACTTCTTAGGACTGATAGTACGCTCCCGTAGAAATCCCTTTCGCATTGATCGTTAGTACGCATCAAGGCGTAGAAACAACACTCCAGGACAACAGGCTACAAGCAGTACAAGATCGTCAGGAGAGTTACGTGAAAGTTCGCCACGAAAGAACGTGCTACGTTTCGGAAAACGAAAATACTGGACTCGATGTACGTTGAACCCTACAAGAATTTGGCAAAAGCTGGACTGGTATGTTATTGACTTGAACTTCTACAAGAGCTTAGTAGTGTGCCCAATACATTTCATGATTCGAACACGAAGAAGTGCCTTTCGGATGAAACCCTCGTTAGTCCACTAGAGGAGTTTCAGCTTGATGACAAGGTTAATTTTAATAAGGAACCAGTTAAGATCATAAAACTACTTGACTAAACCGAACATTACATTATTGTTCCTCAATTATACATAGCCTAATTACCTATGTCTAATTCAGGAGGGATCATGTTATGCAGGGAGCAGTCACCGGTAAGTTTTATTAAAAACGACTTTTCACTTATATCCTTAAAACAATTTCTGAATTTTCTTAAGATTACACAACTAATCAGACTCTTATCCTGCCTTCACGATGTAAAATCCGCCTCATCCGACACTGTAATCTGAGGATACCAATCAAACTACATCGCTAATTATCTTAGAAACCATTCGCTACAAGTACCCTCATTTCTTTTTCCGACACACCGTCAGCCGATAAGATAAACTTAATCACGAGGACGTGATTCCTTTTTAACGGATGGGTAATGTAACAACCGAGAAATTTTCAATTCATTATTTTTTTTTTACTAATTTTATTTGCTTATTATGCTATTTTAAGTAAATTGGCTTTCGCTGGGAAAGTTGCCCGCGTATGTCGTGACATGCACACTTAAATTCGTAAATTGACTCAGGCTATGCTCAGTTTACCCGTTAATATGATTTATATTCCCCCACATACTTTTTTTCATATGGAATAATGTAATTTTCCATTTCTACGCGAAGTGTGCACATTTTTTGATTTACGCATTTTCGGCTCGCGGTTTGAGCTTTAAAGACATTATAACACTCTGAAAGGCTCGGGAAATAGATGAAATATCAATTTGGGTCATTTTAAGTTAAATATGATATTTTTATGAAAATATTATCCTTGTGACATTTATTTTTACAAACTATGCATAAAAAGTACCCGATTTAGCGATTTTTGCATTTCTAGCTATTCATGAGCCGTGTTTAGGATTTCTATCTGTTTTCTTGTCGTTAGTGGTTTAATATTTCATCATATGCTCCTAGTATTAAAAAATTTCTATATTTCACATTTTCTATCTCGTTTCACGATTTCGTCAAATTTTGGTAACAACTCGCGTTTTGAGCCTGCGTTTTTTATTTTTAGTTTCGTTTCAACACTCCGGAAAATACAAGGCTCCCATGAAATATTAAAATTATCCATTTTAACACTTCATAACAATTTCATAATGTTTTGATAGCACTTTTCTAAGACTCACGTTTTCAGGTCACCCGGTACTGCGTAATTCGCGTTTTTAAGACCGTGCGCTTGATTTAAACCCCACAAACACACTAATACTTCAAATATTGATCAAATATGAATAAAATCAGATATTGGGATTGCCTTGGGCCCCTAAAACCGGCCACCCCCTTTCTAGCCTATCAAAGTGCATGCTTACATTTTTATAAAATCCATATTTCACACTCACACTTCATTTCCAACTTAGTTATTATCACCAAAGTTATTCCTCTCAAAAATCTTCTTCTTATATCCAAAATTTCCTGGCATATCAGCCCCAACACTCCCATTATCATTGATTTTCCTCCATCAAAATCTTGTGTTAGTTGCATACCTCCTAATCCTAGTAAGTTTCCCTAAGTTATTCCATCTCATTTCCTATCTTTTCTTATGTTTATTAAAGATTTTTCTAGGATAAGCAAACAACTCTTGCATGTGTTATTTTAGATGATTAGATTCAAGATCTTATAGGAAATAAGGTGTTTGATAATTTGTTAGGTTGGATTGGTAAGTATATTGCAAGAGTTTAATGGATTTTATGAGTTTTTGAACTAGTTATTGATGATTATCTTGGATGTTTGTAATTAAAAACTGAAGTTAAAACTAAAAGTAATCTTTCATCTCCTGGAAATATTGAGTTATTGGTTGAATAAAAGAGTAGGAATCATTGATCTTGGGCATGCATGTGTAATAGATGTAATAAATGCACAAAAGAAACAATTTGGATTGTTTATTGGACTGTCTCAGATTTTATGCACAAAGATCCGATCACCATTTTGTTCTCAGAAAGATTTAAGAAAAACTAAAAATATTGGGAGATAGCTACAGGTCTTAGGATCATTTCCCCGAAAACCTTGCCTCTTATTTCATCCCGATGATTTTAGGAGAAAATCCACACTAAAACTTTTCCAGAAGTTGTATGTCAGTGTTCTAAGGCCAAAAACTCCTAGATTTATGCATTTCCACTACCTCGTCCTTTTTAATGAATTGTAGCCAAGACTTAAAAAAAACTTCTTCAATTGGATTCATGCTCATAGGACCTGTAGATAAAAAGATACACTCTTTTTGCTAAACTTATTTGAATGTTGAGTAAAATTATTTAGAGACACAGGGGTAAATTGGTAATTTAACCCATGTTCTGAAGTTCTCAGTTATGTGAGGCCTTGATTTTCATATAGTAAAGAGTCATACCTTTATAAGCATATAAAGTACATAATTTTAGCCTTCACGGTTTAGAAATGGCGACCCGATTAGTACGGCAGTTTTATAAAAATTTCCGTCAGCTTTGCATTTTAAACCATATAAGCTTTTGTAAACGTCTTTTCGACCCATGACTTGCTATAAGACTTTTAAATAAATTACCATATGATGTTATGAGTACAAGTACCGAGTAAAATCATAAATATAAGTATTATACTTTAATCCCCGAGCCTAAGTCGTGTTATATTTCATTTAGGTCACTTGTGATCTTTGCGATTTTTCTAGACGTGCACGCTTCTCCGATTTCCGTTGCTACTTCTTTATTGGTGAGTTCATAGCCCCAAGTTTTACTTCAAATTGATTTATAAACTCCGTAGGGGAGATACATGCTATAAATATTTATGATCACAATGTTTTGGAAATTGTATGCTATCGTGTTATTATTATTGCCTAAGTTTCCCATAGCCGAAAGTCCCTTTATCGTGAACCGTTAATCACTTGCGAGTGAGCGCGAATACAGTAAATAGATCTATTGGTAACAGCACTCCCCATGCAGGTACGTGCCTATAAGGCAGTCTTGTGTATTGTATTCGTTACCAAATGATAGGTGTGGCTATTACCTATGTATGAAGGGCTGATTCAAAAACAGAAACGCTAGTGTCGGGGTCATGAGCTTAGGGCAATAATAACTGAATCAGACTCTGCATTTGTTGCTTAGTCGTTTTTATAATTGAATTATATCGTGATCAATTGCTTATTACTAAACTCTATGGATTCACTCAACCTTTGTGTTGACGTTTTTAGCATGTTTTATTTCAGGTTTGAAGGCATGAAGGTTTTGGATGGATTCGCATGGATATATTTTGAAGTCTCGGCAATTTTTCACATTTGAAGAGTCTATATTTTAAAGATTTATGTTATGTTTAAAACATTTGAAATCTTTTGAAAACATTGTGTTTAATGAAAACTGTTGGGACCTTTGTAAACTCTGAAGTTTTAATGTATCAAACGTGAAACACTTTTAAAACGTCTCTTTTAAAGGGTCGTTTTCTATGACTTCTACTTTGTGCTAGGAAGTAATACCCCAGTGATCTATCTTTCGCAGTGATAATTTTGGGGGTGTTACACTAGGACTCCTTAATCTATAAAAGGAGGTCCTAGGGCATAGAGATAGATATCTTAACACGTTTTTCGTAGAACTTCAAGGTTATGAACCCTAATACTTTTGAGTATTTGTATTATATCAATAATATTGAAGTGTTTAGTTTGATATACTTGTGTTCCTGTTTACTGTTTACAAAATTCTTCTTAAGATCAAATAGAAGATTCCGCATTGTGTTTGATAAACTTCAAGGCCGTTTCTATACTTAGTTGTTTTAGGTTTATCTAAGATAACTAACCCTTACAACCTAAGGAATTCGATCAAGTTCTTAACTGAGATCAACAAGTGGTATCAGAGCTTGTGATCTAGAAGCTATGATAAAGAAGAACCTGATTAAGCTCAAAGTTGTTCTGATCTTACTGAAGACATGGATTCAGAATCTCCACACATGATTACTGCATCAAAGGTACTAATGCTCAAGTCTGGTGAGCATGAGCTATGGAGAATGAGAATTGAGCAGTATATTCAGATGATTGACTACTCTATGTGGGAAGTCATTGCGATTGGTGATACCTTACCAACTGTGGAAACATCTGCTACTGGTGTCAAGACTTTTGTGCCTATTAAGTCTGCTGAAGATAAGGCACAAAGAAGATTAGAAGTTAAAGCCAGAAGTACTTTCATGATGGGAATTCTTAATGAACATCAATTCACTTTTAATCCTATCAAGGATGCAAAGTCTCTGTTAGCTGCTATTGAGAAAAGATTTGGAAGGAATGCTGCTACTAAAAAGACAAGGAATAATCTTTTGAAGCAACAATATGAGAACTTTGTTGCTCTAAGTTCTGAGAACCTTGATCAGACCTTTGACAGACTTCAGAAACTTATTAGTCAACTAGCACTTGTGGAAGTAACAATTCCTCAAGAATATATAAATCAGAAGTTTCTAACAAGCTTGTCACCAGAATGGAACACACATACTGTGGTGTGGAGAAACAAGGCTGACCTTGATACAATGAGTTTAGATGATTTGTATAACAATCTAAAAGTGTATGAACCTGAAGTAAAAGGGTCATCTAGCTCATCCTCAAGCTCACAGAACTTAGCTTTTGTGTCCTCCTCAAATAACAGTTCTGGCAGTACTAATGAAGCAGTTAATACTGCTCATGGAGTTAGTACTGCTGACACACAAGTTAATACTGTTGGGTCTACAAACTTTGATAACCTTAGTGATGCTGTTATTTATGCTTTCTTGGCTAATCAATCTAACAGTTCTTAGATTGTGCATGAGGATTTGGAACAGATTCATCTAGATGATCTTGAAGAGATGGACTTGAAGTGGGAGATGGCAATGTTGACAATGAGGGC
Source organism: Artemisia tridentata subsp. tridentata (assembly GCA_021014915.2). Taxonomy (NCBI): domain Eukaryota; kingdom Viridiplantae; phylum Streptophyta; class Magnoliopsida; order Asterales; family Asteraceae; genus Artemisia; species Artemisia tridentata. The sequence goes on from CP139503.1 coordinate 162,418,365, forward strand.
AAGGAGATTTTGAATAAGACAGGAAGAAACCTCAAAGTCAATGAGCAGGATAACATGGGTTTTGATAAGTCCAAGGTTGAATGTTACAACTGTCACAGGAAGGGACAATTTGCAAGAGAATGCAGGGCACCAAGGAGCCAAGACTACAAGAACGGAGAGAGCTCAAGGAAAGCTGTGTCTGAGGAACCTAAGAATTCTACAGCTTTGGTGTCTTGTAATGGTTTGGGTGGATGATGTAGACTAAATAACAAGATAACATAAATCGGACCTGTTGATTCACAAGAATACCAGGAACGATTCTACCAATAATCGTTGATTTAATAGAATGCCGACTATTAGAATTCTTAGCAAGAAAACTGAAAAAAATAAACTTTTGATATTTCTTTGAACTGTTTATTCCACATTACAAAGGAACTCTTAAATAAAGATACAAAACTGAAATGGGCCTTAAAAGACAAACGTGCCGAGAGTTATTGCAAAAACAAAATCCAAAAAAACCCGAAAAAATATTAAAATGCAAATAACTCATAAAATAAAGTGTTTCGGGGATCAAAAGTTCCGTAAACTATTGTTGTTAGTTTACCTCAACGTGCTCCTCGTTCCAAGCTTCGAATCGACTAGTCATAGGCCTGAAACGGTGTCCCGTAGCCCAAGTTATGACCATTTTAGTGAGGCCCCTTTTGTCACGCGATATTGGGCCTCCAGAAACATGATGGCCCGTTCCTCAATACTTGGGCCCACATCAATGGATATGACTGGAGTGATCAAGCAGCAGAAGGAACAAACTTTGCACTCATGGCTTATTCTTCTTCTTCTTCATCAAGTTCTGACTCTGAGGTATCTAATGATTCTGGTTGTTCTTATAAATCTTGTTTAGATGCTGTTGAGGAACTTAAGTCTAGGAATGAAAAAATAATAGAAGACGTAAGGAAGCTAGAGTTAGATAATTTAGGCTGTAAAGTAGGCTTAAAATCTGTTGAGCAAAGACTTGAATTCTTTAAACAAAATGAGACAGAGTATGTTGAGAAGGTTAATGTTCTAGAAAGTAAGCTTTATGTTAAAGAGAATGTCATTAATGAACTTACTAAAAGGTTAGAACAGGCTCAAAAAGAAAAAGATGCAGCTTATCAGGAAAAAGAAAAACATCAAGTTAAAGTAAATAAGCTTGAATTTGCATCTGAAAGTGTAAATAAGACAATTGAGTGTCAACTAATGAGGAGAGGTAGTGGTATAGGTTATAATGAAGTTCCTCCTTCAATAACAGGAAAGTATGTACCTCCTATATCTTAATTGTCTTGTTTAGTTGAGTCTGATGATAAGTCTTTAGATGAGGATAGTATGTCTAATGAGGAGACACCTAAGGTTGAAAAGAAATATCCTGATGCACATATCATTGAAGATTGGGTGTCTGATGATGATGAGGAAAAGGTGAATTCTACACCTAAGGATGAAAGAAAGACAGTTAAACCTAGTGTTAAACAAGTTGAGTTTGTCAAACCTAGTTTTGGTAAAAAGTTGTCTAGGAAAACTGTTCATTTCATTGAGCAACCTAGGATGTTACTAACAGGCCCAGAGGTAACCAGAGAAATTGGAATAACATGATGTCACAAAGGTTAGGGAGTGACTTTGAGATGTTTAATAAGGCTTGTTATCACTGTGGTAGTTTTGAACATTTGCAGGAAAATTGTTATTAATATCAAAAACCTGTTTGGAACTATGCTAAGAGGGTGAATCATCAAAATTTTGCCCAAAACACTCACCCCTTTGCTGAAAGAAACATGGTTCCAACTGCAGTACAAATGAGATCTGGTTTAGTATCAGTTAATACTGCCAAGAAAAATATTTCTAAACCAGCAGTAGTAAATAATACTTCTAGATCAGTTAGTACTGCTACCTCAAAAAGAACATTGAATGGTGCTAAATCCAAGTTACTGTTTTTAAATGCAACACATTCATCTGTAAAAATGCCTATTCAAAAGAATACAGCATTTAGTGCTGCTAAGGCAAAAGCAGTAGTTACAACTGCTAAGTCAAAGCAGTAACTGATACTATTTTGGGAAATCATTTTTATGCTGTAAAGGCCTCAGCTTTTTGGGTCTGGAAACCAAAAGTTAAAGTTTTAGATCATGTTTCCAGAAATAGCAGTGCATCAATAGTTTTAAAGAAATTCAATTAGATTGATGCACAAGGCAGATCCAAGTCAGTAATGGGTTGGGTCCCCAAAATGAACTGATTTTCTTACTTTATGTGCAGGGCAATCCATAGGTGAAATTAGAGGATAAAGGAGTATTTGATAATGGATGCTCAAGGCACATGACTAGAAACATGTCCTATCTCACAGATTTTGAAGCAATTGATGGAGGATGTGTTGCCTTTGGGAGTAATCCCAAAGGAGGGAAAATCACAGTCAAAGGTACAATAAGAACTGGTAAATTAGATTTTGAGAATGTGTAATTTGTAAAAGAGATTAAGTTTAATCTTTTTTGTGTCTCACAAATGTGTGACAAAAAGAACAGTGTTATATTTACTGACACTGAATGTTCTGTCTTGTCTCCTGACTTTATGTTGACTGATGAAAGTCATGTTTTGCTTAAGGTTCTTAGAAAAGACAACATATACAGTGCTCGTCTAAAGAACATGGTTCCCAAACGTGGTTTGACTTGTTTCTTTGCAAAGGCCACATCTAATGAATCTAAGCTTTGGCATAGAAGGCTTGGACATTTAAATTTCAAAACAATGAATAAATTGGCACCTTGTAAGAGGGTTACCTTCAAAACTTTTTGAAAATACTAAAATCTGTGTTGCTTGTTAGAAGGGAAAACAACACAGAGCTTCTTGTAAGACCAAAGCAATAAACTCTATAAGTCAGCCTTTACATATGTTGCACATGGATTTATTTAGACCAACATTTGTGAAAAGTTTGATGAAAGTGATGTATTGCCTAGTTGTCACAGATGATTATAGTAGGTTTACTTAGGTTTTCTTTTTAGCATCTAAGGATGAAACCAGTGGCATTCTTAAGGCTTTCATAACCAGGATAGAAAACCTAGTTAATCATAAGGTTAAAGTGATAAGATGTGACAATGGAACTGAGTTCAAGAATAGGGATATGAACCAGTTTTGTGAGTTGAAAGGTATTGAGAGACAGTATAGTGTAGCTAGAACTCCTCAACAAAATAGCGTTGCTGAGAGGAGGAATAGGACACTAATTGAGGCTGCTAGAACAATGTTAGGTGATTCTAAATTACCTACTACTTTTTGGGCTGAAGCAGTCAATACTGCTTGCTATGTGCAGAATAGAAGTAAAGTAGTTAAGCCTCACAACAAGACCTCTTATAAACTTTTACATGGTAGAAAACCAATGTTAGATTTCTTAAAACCATTTGGGTGTCCTGTTACTATCTTGAATACCATAGATCACTTAGGCAAGTTTGATGGCAAGACTGAAGAAGGCTTTTTGTTGGATACTCAATGAATAGCAAAGCTTTTAGAGTGTTCAATAGTAGGACCAGGAAAGTGGAAGAGAACTTGCATGTTAGGTTTAGTGAGAGTACACCTAATGTTGCAAGGAGTGGACCAAACTGGCTATTTGATATTGATGCACTAACCAAAACAATGAATTATGTGCCAGTTGTTGCAGGTACACAATCTAATAAGTACGCAGGTACAAAAGTTAATACTGATGCAGGTACACAAGTGAGGAAGGAGATTGAACCTGCAAAGAAGTACATCTTGCTACCCATTTGGACTACTGATCCACCTTTCTCAACTCAAGAATCAGAGAGTTTACAAGAAGATGATCTTGATGAAGATCCAAAAGATGATAAAGAAGATGATGCAAAATCTTCTAATGATGATTTAGTGGTTTATGAAGAAAAGCAGACTGATGAACATGTAAAGGATGATCTATCAGATAATATTGCCAATGAATAGAATAAAACTAGCAGTACTAACTCTGTTAATACTGCTAAGCCAAGTGTTAATGTTTCTGACAAGGAAGTCTTTACTTTTGATGAGGATGAATATCCACATGATCCAAACATGCCTCCATTGGAAGAAATATATCCTGATACTGATGATGATGTACTTGGTGTAGAGTCTGACATAACCAATATAGAAGATGAAGTTCCTGTCAGTCCTATTCCAACTACAAGAATTCAAAATGATCATCCTAAAGAATAAATCATTGGAGAGTCACAATCTGCTGTTCAAACATGAAACATGACAAAAGGTTTGAAGGAACAAGGTTTCTTTGCACAATCCCTTCATCAAAGAAACAGTCATAAAGTCCTTCAAAACTGTTTGTTTACTTGTTTTCTATCACAAGTAGAACCCAAGAATGCTCATAAAGCATTACAGGATCTAAGCTGGGTGGAGGCTATGCAAGAAGAGCTTTTACAATTCAAGCTTCAAGAAGTTTGGACTCTGGTAGATTTGCCTAATGGGAAGAGGGCAATTGGTACTAAGTGGGTTTATAGATGCAAAAAGTATGAAAGAGGCATTGTGATTAGAAACAAGGCAAGATTAGTTGCTCAGGGATACACTCAAGAAGAAGGCATTGATTACGATGAAGTATTTGGACCAGTTGCAAGAATTGAAGCTATAAGGTTGTTCTTGGCTTATACTTTATATAAAGACTTTGTAGTGCATCAAATGGATGTGAATAGTGCGTTTCTATATGGGACAATTGATGAAGAAGTTTATGTCTCTTAACCACATGGTTTTGAAGATCCTGATTTTCCTGACAAGGTTTACAAGGTGGAGAAAGCACTTTATGGTTTAAATCAAGCTCCTGGAGCTTGGTATGACACATTGTCAAAATATCTATTGGACAATGGTTTTAGTAGAGGGAAGATTGACAAGACTTTGTTTATCAGAAGGCACAAAGATGATATCTTGCTAGTTCAAGTTTATGTTGATGATATTATCTTTGGATCAACAAACAAGGTGTAATGTGTTGAATTTGAGAAGCTTATGCATGAAAGATTTCAGATGAGTTCTATGGGTGAACTCACATTCTTCTTAGGGTTACAAGTCAAACAAAAGAAGGATGGCATATTTATCAGTCAAGATAAGTATGTAGCTGAAATTTTGAAGAAGTTTGGGTTTACTGTTGTGAACCCTGCAAAGACAACAATGGAAACTTCCAAGCTCCTGCTCAAAGATAAAGATGGTGAAGAAGTTGATGTCCATTTATACAGATCAATAATTGGCTCATTGATGTATCTTACAGCTTCAAGACCTGTCATTATGTTTGCAGTGTGTGCCTGTGCAAGATATCAAGTTACACCAAAAGTTTCATATCTTAATGTTGTGAAGAGAATTTTTAGATACTTGAAAGGTCAACCTAAATTGGGCCTTTGGTATCCAAAAGATTCCCCTTTTAATCTGGTTGCATACACTGATAGTGATTATGCTAGAGCTTTCTTGGATAGAAAATCAACAACAGGAGGTTGTCAATTTCTAGGATGCAGGTTGATTTCATGGTAGTGCAAGAAACAAACTGTGGTTGCAAATTCCATAATAGAAGCTGATTATGTGGCTGCTTCAAGTTGCTGTGGACAAGTGCTTTGGATTCAAAATCAATTGCTGGATTATGGGTACAATATTATGCATACCAAAATATTTATTGATAATAGCAGTACTATTTGTATTATTAGAAATCCTGTTTATCACTCAAAAACAAAGCATATTGAGATAAGACATCATTTTATAAGAGATTGCTATGAAAAGAAGTTAATTCAAATGGTTAAAATCCATACTAATAATAATGTTGCAGATTTGCTCACAAAAGCTTTTGATATAGGTAGATTTCAATTTTTGATTGCCAGTATTGGAATGTTAAATATTGAAAAATGCTTATCTCTTTGATTTTTTGTAAAGTTTTGTAAGGATTAGTACTGTTATTAGGTCAGTAAATTGTTTCTGCTGCTAAGTATACTTAGCGTTGCTACTTTACTTAAAACTGTTGTATTAATATTGCCAGTTATACTTAATACTGCCAAGTATAATTAATGATGTGATTATTGTAAATTGTGTTATGTTTGTGGTTTTGTGTTTTTGGGACTAATCTTTTGCAGGATAAGCTGAGAAAAGTGATGGAGTGCTGAAAATTAAGCTGTTTGGAGTGGAAACTGACTTTGTGCTGCTAGACATAAGTTAGTACTGCTAAGTCTAACTTAGTGCTGCTAGGTTTCTACTGCTATGTTTGAGAGTGCGGGGTATTGTTTTTGAAATATGAACGATTAAGGGTTTATATCCTTCAATCATTCATACAAGAGTTTTTATCCGATCAAAAATCTCTCAAACATTATTGCATTTTTGCAAAAACCCAGAGAAAGCGAAGGGTTTATTGAAATCATTGATTTTCTAAATGCTACTCATATTAAGTATGCATTAACAGTAAATCCTACCATATATATTTCTAACATCAAATAGTTTTGGGCTACTGCTAAGGTCAAAATTATTGATGAGGAAGTACAAATTCATGCTCTTGTGGATGGGCAGAAGATTCTCATTACTGAGGCATCTGTTAGGGAAGTTCTTTATCTAGCAGATGCTGAAGGAATTGAAAATCTTCCAAATTCTACAATTTTTGAAAACCTTGCACTGATGGGGTATGAAAGGCATATTAATTCTTTAAAATTTTCAAAAGTTGCCTTCTCTCCACAGTGGAAATTCTTAATACACACTATCTTACAGTGTCTTAGTCCAAAGACTACTGGTTGGAATAAGTTCAGTAGTAATATGGCTTCTGCCATTATCTGCTTAACTAAAAGTCAAAGATTCAATTTTTCAAAACTAATTTTTGATAGTCTGGTTAAGGGCTTGGATAGTTCTTCAAACAAATATTACTTACATCCAAGGTTTTTGCAACTTCTTATGGACAAACAGTTTACAAATAAGAAAGTTCATAACAAAATTTATCTTGCTCTCTCTCTCATACTAAAAAGGTTTTTGCAAACATGAAGAGAGAGGGAAAGGATTTTTCAAGCATAGTTACACCATTGTTTCAAACAATGTTGGAACTTGGTCAAATTCAGGGTGAAGGTTCAGCAATCCCAGCTGATACCCATCACACATCCACACTTTTACCATTCACTTCTCAACCACCAAAAAGGGCACTCAGCTACCTCAGGCTAGTGCTGGTATGGATGCAGATAAGGCTACCAATAAGGAGTGGGAAGGTAGTTTGGAAAGGGCTGCCACTACGGCTGCTAGCTTAAATGCAGAGCTGGGCAGTGGTAACATCTCTAAGACCCAATCCAAGGCAACTTCAAATGAATCAAGTTCCCATGGAACTGATTCAGGTAAAGGAAACCCCAGGTGCCAAGAAACCAAGGGGGGCACAAGTGCTCATTCTAGGGATGAGGTTGTGTCTAACATTCCCAATGATGCACCACTCAGGAGAGGTTACACACTCCGAAGTGCTGAGGGTAGTATGAAACAAATAAATGAATTGATGGTTACTTGTACCAACTTGTTACAACAGGTTCTTGACTTTCAACAAACAACTGCTTCCCAGGGTGAAGAAATTCTGATGTTGAAGAGAAGAGTTAGGTTTCTAGAAGGGGTACAGAGGTCAAGAACCCACAAGCTTAAAAGAATACAAAAGGTGGGTACTACTCAAAGGGTTGATTCTTATGAAGATGCTAGTTTGGGGGAGGATGCCTCCAAACAGGGGAGGAGTGATAGCATGGGTTCAGGGAAGGAGACTCAGATGAATGAGTAGGTTGAGAAAGATGAGTTTGTTGTTGCTGATGCTGCTGATCTTAAAGTTGTTGCTGATGAGGTTAATACTGCTAGTGAGCAAGTTAATGCTACTAGAGAAAATGTTTTAGCTGTTGGGTCAGAAGTTAATGCTGCTGCTTCAGAAGTTAATGCTGTTGCTTCAGAAGTTAATGCTTCTGTTGCTGAAACAACTAAACTTAATGATGAAACCATCTTAGCTAAGGTTCTTACTGATCTCAAGAAGATTCCTCCACAAATCAAAGAAAGTTCAAGACCTAAAGCTAAAGGTGTGACTATCAAAGAACCATCTGCAACAACAACACAAACAAAACAATCACAACCACCACCACAGGGCAAAGGTAAAGCTATTATGATAGAAGATCATGTGGTGAAACATTTATCAATGAAGAAGCAAGAGATACTAGATGCAGAGTTTGCTACAAAACTTCAGCATGTAGAGGAAGAAGAAGAAAGACTAAGACTCCAAAAAGTTCAAGAAGAAGAACAAGCTACTCTTGTAGAGATCAACTCATGGGATGACATTCAAGCTAAATGTGAAGCTAATCACATGGTAGCTCAAAGGATGTGGTAAGAAGAGCAAGAGGAGCTATCTTTAAAGGAGAAGTCTAAATTGTTTATGAAGTTTTTAGCAGAACAGAAGTTCTTTGTAAAGAAAAGATCTGAAGCAAAGAAGAATAAGCAACCTACCATGGCACAACAAAAACAGATCATGATAACCTATCTGAAAAATATGGATGGAAGGAAAAAAGCTCATATTAAAGGGATGAGCTATAACAACATTAAAAAGGAGTTTGATATTGTTTTCATAAGAGTTAACACTTTTATTGCCATGAATGAAGATGAACTGGTAAGGGGTTCTAAGAGAGTTGCAGAAGTATTAGGAGTTGAAGGCAGTAAGAAGTAGAAACTTGAGAAAGAGCAGACAAGAAGAAGCCATTAATGTTGAACCTTTGGCTACTAAATACGCCATTATTTGTTGGAAAGTGGGCTATTAAGGGAAGAAGTCTTGGTATGTGTAACCATTGGTAAATTTTACCTTGTACTAAGTTAACATAATATTCTAAATAAAGAATACTTATCGATTTTCTACGTATAATTTTTTTTAAAGAATTAAATGTAATTAGGTTATCCGATCACAACGACTAACTAACGTGACGTAAGTCACATTCTCAATAAACGTGCTCACACGCAGACCGATACCAACATGCCTTATATTAATTTCACATAAATATCTTTATATGTCAAGTACCAAAGTTTTCATCTTTTATTTGCCACCTTATGTTAATTTGTTAACATACGATTATTAAATGTTGAAACTAGACATTTGTTATCTAATAGAGTTCTTACAAAACCCCTAAAGTAAACTATAACCCTTAAAGTGTACTGAGGACCACTAAAGTGCAAACCCAAAAGAACAAAACCCTAAAGCGAATGTATAAGCTTTTAAACCACGAAAACCTAAACTTTACCTTATTTCCCGTTACGTGCCCTAAATTCACAATTTTATGATTTGATGTAATAAAATCAAAAACCCTAAATAATATATATATGATTTTTATAAAATATTAAGGTACAAGTCTTTCATGCACATGTACAAGTCTCTAAAGCATAGAAACCTTAACACTAATATAACTTATATTATAAACCTTAGTGTACCTACTTTAAAACTCATATTACAAAACTTTAATGTACTAACTTTAAACTTAGTTTTCTCATAATATTTAAGTCTAAAGTACCACTACCTAAAGCCCAAGTACAAGTGCTTAATGCATGGATTCAAAAACTATTAATTTCTTTAAACTAAACCTAACTAAAGACATAAACTAAGTTACCTATATTCCTAAACACCAAGTACTACATACTCTAGCCTATTGTACAAGTAGTTAAAGCCTAAAAATCAAAATTGTGACAAATCGTAATTTCAGGTCCATTTTCAAGCTTCAAAATTTCACTATTCATCTCGGGAATTTACTATTCATGGGTTACTATTCATCATTCACTATTCATCATTTTTGAAGTCGGTTTGCGACTTTGAGATGCTTTCAAAATTTTTACTATTCACGAAACACTATTATTTCCCGGAGGGAAATCACTATTCATGGTCTCTATTCATTAGTACGTAAACTAGGTTTACGGGTATTCAAAATTCGCGAAACTGTTAGGGTTTAGCTGTGAATTCATGAAACATCATTACGGACACGTCATATAGACTAGAGTAGTCTACATATCATCAGTAACAACGTCTGCATATTAGGTCATGCACGGGTTTGCATAATTTCCATTAACGTATGGTTATTTATTTAATAAACGTTACCACTCAGTCTTTACTACGAATAATATACCCGGCACTCCCGACTATGATCCTAATATATTTTCATATTCATTATAATGATATAAAAATTATATTATTAATTCACCCGGTGTTTTGAAACCATTTGCTATATTTTACGGTAAATGTATATAACCACGTCGGATCACGATATCTCAACACGACAATTATTTTAACACCCGATTCTTATCAGAAATGAGATTTCATAATTTTTACAACGTCTTTATATTTTATTTGGTACCGTTAAAATTCATTCCTAGCTAACTCGGTACCCGGTAACACCTATACTACACAATATCTAACAATAATACACCAAAAGTCTTGCATTACTTACCCAAGCAATCCCCCCCCCCCCCCCCATTCATTTCCGCCCCCCTCCATGCTTATTTACTTACACACTTGAAAATGAATACTAACTCCATTTATTATTTGTACCTTTTGTCTTGGAAAAAAAAATCTACGCATCTACTTCAAGTATAACACTGCAAGTAATAAAAACTAGCTAGCAAAAGATATCACTCTCATCTCTCTCACTTGTATGATCGGCCAAAGAAGCAAGAGCAAGGAAGAATCCATAAAAATTTTCAAGAACAAGATCATCTATTCTCCATTGTGTTCCTAGTTAAGGATTTGCACTAAAAACCTCAAGGTTCCTTAAGTATTTTCATCCAAAATCACCAAATCTTCAAGTGAGTATTAACATATATTTTTCAATCTTTTATACTTCCATTCACTACATTTTTATGTTCTATTAACAAGTTATGCAAATATATATATGTTAGATACCACATAATGTTTATTTTTCCTTTCTAAAAATAGATCCAAGCTTTTTTATTTGTAATCTCATGAGATCCACCATTTTTGGTGATGATTAGGAACCCATGACACCCTAAGAAGGTGTATGGTAGGATTAGATTAGTTGTGGTGTTGATTGGAAGTGTTTTGAACAAGCCTTGAACTAGAAAAAGTGGTTTTACAAACAATAGAAAAGGTACAGTCCATAATCACGAGATCTGGAAAAATCAGTAGGTCTTGAGTCATTTTGGCTTACATTTTCAGAAAATACTTTCAAAAACGAAACCGTTGGCGTTGGAATGAGCAAAAACGAGCTTATGACGAAAAAGATATGTTATTTCTAAGTTTGACGACGAAAACTATTTTTCTGAAAATTTACGTGCTGTTTCCCGAATTTCAACCGGTAAAACGAGGTGTTAGACGTGATCTAGAAGAGCCGACGTACTGAAGATATATTATTTCACATTAATACGAAGCCGTGGATCTAAAGAACGCAGAAAACGAGCTTATAACGACCGAGATACAAGCGTTTGAAAACCGACGAATGATAAACATTTTTATCAGCTTTTGGTAGAAAAATATTCTAAGTCTAAAACAGTTTTTGCAAGTAACCATGTTGAGAGCCGATTTTCTTATTGATCGAGACGCGTATGGATAAAATGACAATGATACGGATTTAAGATAATGTTATAAGGTTTCTAAAAACGCCGAGCTTATTTACTAACACTCAACGTACACCGTTTTATGACTAGTTTTGCGAGGCCATTTGGTCATTTTTATAAGTTGTGAAAAATGCTAAATTACGACGGAAAACACTATATTTATCGATAGATCACCAAACGACGATCGTGGGGTATCGTTGCAACGCATTTACACGAAAAGTGTTTTATAACTTAATGAGACGTCAAAAATATATTTTCCAACGATAAGCGTTATTTTCAAATTTCACGAGTGGTATCGATAACATTCGTATTTGCATGTGTAGCATCATTTCATGACTTACATTAGATCCTATCATTCCTATTAGGTTGCGGTTAGATATCGTGCCTCATTTCAGTGTAACCACTTTTGTCATCATAGCTATTGCATCAGGTGAGTTTTCATAGCCCCTACTTTCATACGTTTTGAATTACTTTTGGGGAAGAATACATGCTCGTTTTCATCTAAATGCTACTTGATTTACTTGAATATGCTACTTGTTTAGTCAAACCATTATTTACTCTACTTATGAATTTGTTATTCATTCGAATGTATTGTATATTCACTTATATTACACTTAATTCTTTTTACCCATGGACCCAAGCACTTTAAACGATTATGCACGCTTAACCTAATGAACCGGCTCCACCACTATGTACATACATGACAGAATGAACGGGTCATGTAACCGAATGTACGAGTAATATGACCGAATGAACGGGTCACATGACAGAATGAACTGGTCACATAACCGAATGAATTGGTCACGTAACCGAATGTACTGATCAAACCAAATGTACTTTAAATCTTGTGGTCCACATATTACTTTTGTTTACCTAAACCAGATCTTATTTGGCAGTGGGTTGTAAACACACAGGTTGCAAGTCTTGTATGGGCGGGGCTTGGAACTGGATGGATTTACAATGCCTTTGCTAGGAAATCATTATTCAAATGATTTACATTTTACACTAAACTCTATAAACTCACCAACCTCGTTTTGACACTTTAGCATATATTTTCAAGTATAAAGCAATAGCACGCTACTGGAGGCTTTGGGCAGGGCATGGCATGGTTATAGGACCATGACACTCTGATATTCATTTGGGGACCGTTTTACTTATTTTTATGGGCCAATTTCCGCACAAGAATTTAACAATGTAACTTTAGTACTTTTGTTAACAAATTTTATTCTAAATGATTGAGGTAAAAACTGTTCTTTGTACTTGTGTTGTGATACCAATTGAGTAGCACCCCAGCGACATGTATGCTTCCGCTGGACCGCATTTTGGGGGTGTTACAGATTAGTATCAGAGCCTTGGCTATAAAGAACTGGGTAATTTTAAAACCTAGACTATAGCTAATTTTACAAAAACTTAACCCTATGACCGCCACGTGCCTGCCTGCCAAGCCAATGTCTCATTTGTAGTTTTTTGCTGACTTATTTGATGAGATTTGTGTCTTATTATCGGATCCATTACACCCACTTATTCTCGTTGATTACTATAATTGTCTTCCACATAAGCATGCTCACATATCGTACACATCACAGCGTTACGCCTTTTCCTTACGTAATCTCATCATTCGACCTCGAGTTTGGTCACTTGCCTTAGTCTTATGAAACGTCCTTTAAATGTGAAGGAAATAGTATTAGTATAACTGAGCTGAGTATTTCAAAATTTATTGAACCTCGGTGGAATATAGATTGGTCATCTATATTCAACTAGGGACAGTGGGACATAGCCTGACCGCCTATGTCCGACTCAGAGATGAATTTTGCAATATTGGGAATAGTTATAATAAAATTATGTCTGGGTTGAATTTTTACTCGATTTCTAAAGGTTTCAAAAGTTCATGTGTGTGTACACAATCGTTGTAAGAACATTCACATCTACATCACCTCGAGAACCACCGCCTAGAAGCACGCCAGCTAATCATAACACGACCTCAAGCTTTCATTTTATGGCAAACCACTTTAGATCACCTACTTTTTGGAAACGTCTTCATTACGACTCACTCTTCTTCTCTTGTTTTGAAGAATTATGCCGCCAAAGAAAGCTACTCCGGCTATGACACCAGCTGAAATCCGAAAACTTGTTGCCGATAGTATAGAGGCAGCACTAGTAGTTGAAAGAGAGGCCGTAGCTGCACGGGCTGCTTAAGCCGCTTCTCAGGCAGAAACCGCAGAAGCTGCCGGAATGGATACTAATGGTACCAATGGTCGCAAACGTACATACAAGGACTTTAAGAGTGGTGATCCACGAAAATTCAAAGGCACTGAAGGAGCCACTGCTATGATCCGTTGGTTTGAGAAGCTAGAATCTGTGTTTCTTCTATGCAATTGTCCAGAGGATTACAAGGTAAAGTTCACTACCAGTACACTCATTGAGGAAGCTATGTCATGGTGGAATACTTAAACAAAGCCTATGGGTTTGGAAAACGCTTACAAGCTCTCGTGGGAAGAATTCAAGAAGCTGCTGACTAAGAAGTTTTGTCCACGAACTGAAGTAAAGAAATTGGAAACATAATTTTATGAGCTGGTGACCATATGAAATGATATCGAAACCTACATCTGGAGATTTCAAGAGTTGGTCGCGCTATGTCCAACTATGGTTCCAGATAATGAGAAGTTGTTAGAAAATTTCATTGTTGGGCTACCACACAACATCCAAGGGGATGTAACTTCTTTTGATCCACACACACTGGACGAAGCAATCAGAATTTCTCAAAAGCTTATGGCACAAGTGATAAAGAAGGGAACCACTGTCAACAAAAACGGCAACAACGACAACAAGAGGAAAAGGGATAACAACGAAGGAAACGATCAAGTTCGGCCAACATACAAACAACATGAAGTGGTTAGGGCCTACGTTGCGGGACCAAGTGAAAGGAAAGGATATGCAGCGACTTTACCCAAGTGCAATAAGTGTCGGTTTCACCACAAAGGACCTTGCCCAACTCAATGTGGAAACTGCCAAAAGGTCGGACACAAAGCCAAGGATTGCAAGGCTCCCACCCTCGTAATGCATCAAAAAGTCACGGTAACCTGCCATGAGTGTGGAGTAATTGGACACTTCAAGAGTGAATGCCCAGAGCTGAGAAACCAGAATGGAGGAAGAGCTCGTTGAAGTGCGAAGCTCGTCAGGACAACAACAACAATGACAATTTTTAAAAGGAGAACTCCTGCCTTAAAAATAAACCAAAATCTAAACTCTCTAGAGTTGTATTTCTTTTGTGTTTCACTTTACGTTCTATCGTATAAGTTTCATGTACTATTACGAATTCTTATCTAATGAATGTTTTATCTTTTATCACGGCAATGCGACTCAAACATCCACATCTCTTCACCGAATCCACTCCAGAGACCAACATGAACTGAATTCAGGGACTGAATTCCATTAACGGGTGGAGACTGTGACAAATCAAAATTTTAGGTCCTTTTTTAAGCTTCAAAATTTCACTATTCATCTCAGAAATTTACTATTCATGGGTTACTATTCATCATTCACTATTCATCGTTTTTGAAGTCGGTTTACGACTTTGAGGTGCTTTAAAAAAATTTACTATTCATGAAACACAATTCATTTATGGACGGAAATCACTATTCATGGTCACTATTCATTAGTACGTAAACTAGGTTTACGTGTATTCAAAATTCGCGTAACTGTTAGGGTTTAGCTGCGAATTCATGAAACATCATTACGGACACGTCATATAGACTGGAGTTGTCTACATATCATCAGTAACAACGTCTGCATATTAGGTCATGCACGGGTTTGCATAATTTCCATTAACGTATGGTTATTTATTTAATAAACGTTACCACTCAGTCTTTACTACGAATAATATACCCGGCACTCCCGACTATGATCCTAATATATTTTCATATTCATTATAATGATATAAAAATTATATTATTAATTCACCCGGTGTTTTGAAACCATTTGCTATATTTTACGGTAAATGTATATAACCACGTCGGATCACGATATCTCAACACGACAATTATTTTAACACCCGATTCTTATCAGAAATGAGATTTCATAATTTTTACAACGTCGTTATATTTTATTTGGTACCGTTAAAATTCATTCCTAGCTAACTCGGTACCCGGTAACACCTATAATACACAATATCTAACAATAATTGTTGATCCCTTAGCACACCGAGTAATAACAATTAAGTTAAACTAAGTGAGCTTATAACTGAGATCAATGCAAAGAATATTTCTAACAGTTATAATACGTGAATATAAAAAACACAATATTTTTCAACGTTTAAATTCTTATTAGAAATAATTCCAAGAATCTATTACCCAAGTGTTTTGCGGAACAAACACTTGGGATTGAATAGACAAGGGTTTATGGTGTCTCCTATCGAAACTCAAGTTTTGCTTGAGTGATAGCAATATACCCACTGAGCTATCTCAGTGAGTTGTATACTCTTTGTAGGAGAGAAGTTACTTTGTAAAAGTTCTAAGCTTTCAATATACAAAGCACACATAACTTCTCTCCATCTGATCTATTTATACACAAGTAATCTAAGTATAAGTGATTAAAATATTACAAGTTGTTGAGGTAGCGTGTCTGACAATTACAAACAGTAATTGTCATTTCCAAGAACCAATAGGAATGGGCTAAAAAGACTTTGGGAGTTGTTGGCTGACACTCCATGACTTTTAGCCGTAATAGGGAAGGTTGGTAACTGACAAGATAAGAGTGTTTGGTCTGAAACTCTTATCTTCTCAGATCTTTCCCTTTTGTTCCCGCCTATTCTTCAAGCATTGGTTCCTCAGTCTTCAATCACTTTAATGTTGTTGAGGAGACTGGGGTTTACTGAGTTCTTGTCCAACACTCACTGAACCATCATCTTCTTCTTTGGCTTAAGTCATACTCAGGGAGTACCGCCTTCCTGAGAGTGAGTCCTTTATTGAACTCACCTTAAGCATCCTGAAGATGACTCACTGAGAGGCTGTTCTCTCAGTGACTTGAATTGTTCTCGGTTTAGCAAACACTTGGCTTAATTTGTGTTTAAATCATGTTTAAGATAATTGGGTGTTTTACGAACCCAACAATCTCCCCCTATTTGGATATAAATTATGGCTAAGTGTTTTGATCAGTATGAATGAGCTAAAGTCTTCTGCTCATACTGAATGTACTAGAAAATAAATAAGGACATTGAAATTACAAAACATTCATCAATTTATTCATATCATTACAAGTCCTATCATTCTAAGTACAAAATACTCAAGGTTCCTGAACGAGACCCATGAGTTCTAGTTTAGCCTTCTCTGACATCAACACCTCTTTATCAGGTCGTTCCTTCATCATTTGATCCATCAACCTGACAAACTCCTCATTATCAGGACTCCTGATATTAAGCGCCATCAGTTTGTAGGCAAGGAGTGTTGTCGTTTCCACTTTATCAATGTCAGAGACTTTTTGAAAGGATTCCTGACCAAATTAATCCACAAAGAAGATACCATACTCAGGTTCCTTGATGACCAGGTTGGGACGGAACTTGACTCCCTAAGGAGTGATTCTGTTGCAGTGAAGAGCAGCTATGTATTGTTCAGGTTCAAGAGCCACAACTTTTCTTTTCTTCCCGGTCTTCTGAGTAAGTTCAGGGATAGTCAGTCCCTGAGAAGCAAGTTCCCTCTCGTGGTCAATACCAAGACTTTTGGCCACTTTTGAGAGTTCCTCATACTTAGCACTTAGAGACTTGATGAGGGTTGGGGCATTCTTGCTTGAGGTTTTCTTCCTCAGGATGGGCATCATCATATCCCATTCTCTTAACCCATAGTCTGAAAATTTGATTGTTGGAAGATGTTCAGACTTTCTTGGCCCCTTATGAATTGTTATGCTTAAGGGTTTGGTGTTATGAATGGAGATGTCAATGATTGTGCCTTCATCCTTGGTTTTGGTCATGTGCCATACGTACCTCTCATATATCCTCTGCCTCCTTTCTTCCTTAAGTTTGGCTTGTTTGTTGTGTTCTTGAAGAAGTTGGGCTTGTAGCCTGATGAATTCATCTCCCTAAATTTCTTTATCAGACTCCTTAATTTCCTCCTTGGCAACCTCAGAAATTACAGACATGTTGAGTTCCTGCTCTTTCTCTTGGTTCTTCCTGAGATCTTCTTGGTGTAAGATTTCAGCAAGTTCTTCCTGAGTCCCATAGACCCTTCTCCCATCCTCTAAATCAACATAGAATGGTGCATCAGGATCCGCACGTCTTTCAGTTGAAGCCTTGACTAAGTGTGCTTAAGGAGGAGGGTTTGTTTCAGTCACCATGATTTTCTTCCCTTTGTCAATGGGAGGGGGTTGACTGATGGATGTCTTAGGGACAGTTACCAAAGCAGAAGTAGGATCAGGGATCGGATCATCATTTTTCTCCCCCTCAGCAGATGGTGGAACTTCAGTGGAGACACCTGCTGACTAAGGAGTTGGAGGAGCATGAGAGGCCTGAAGAATAGATAGGATGTCTGAGACCATAGACTTTGTCTCAGAAGTCTCATTCTTCACGGCATTTAATTCGGCAGCCATTTCCTTTTGGTGGGTAGTGAGTTCAGTGACTTGGGTGGTGTAGTGGGTGACCAGCTCATTATGTGTTGTTGAGAGATGCTCAAAGGCTGAAGAGATTCGGATCAGGTGCTCCTTGGATGCAATAACAGCCTGATGAATGGACTCTTGGTGTATCCTTAGACCTTGAAGATCTACCCCCTTAAGGAGCTTTAGAAGCTCAGTAATTTTGGTGGAGGTGGACGCCTGAGAGGCCAAGTATGCATCCAGTCTTTTGACAAAGGTGGGATCATCTGTAAGATGTTCTTGGACTGATTCAATAGCCTTGAGGATGTTGGAGAGGACCTGATGCTGTCTAGTGGCTATTTCATCTACAGATTTGTTCAGGTCGCCAAGCTGTTTGTTAGTGAGATTAGCGGCCTGAAGAATCTTTGCCTGAGATTCTTCTACTGAAGCCCTGAAGTCGGCATAGGAGGCTGCCACTTCAGTGTGCTTATCCCATTGCTCATCCGTAAGTATATTGTAAAGACCTTCGATGGCTTTGCGAAGGAATTTGGCCATTTGCCTTTCAGAAGCCGGACGAGCATTGTCATACTTTTGCAACCACTCAGGAGTGGCTGAAGCACCTGATGATGATGATGTGGTTGATGGGGAACTGGGTGGTTGATCCTCAGGAGGAGGGAGAGAATGTTGTTGCTCAGAGGGCTGAGGAGGGCTTAATTGACTCTCTATTTCCTCCTCAGCATCAGGGATATCATCATCACCAAAATCAATCTCCTCCTCTGACTCATCAGCAAACAAATTTTCATAGTCAGACAGAGAAGGAGCCTTCAGGATATCCGGCTCCCCCTCAGAAGAGGGCTCACCTTCGTTGTGGCCAGGTTCTGAGGCTTTTGTCATAATAACTGGTGGGGTTTGACCAGCCTGACTAGTCATAATAACTGGGGGGGTTTGCCCAGCCTGACTTTTAGGGTCAGTTCCTGAGAGAACAAAAATGCCTGAGATGCCTAAGGTGGGTTTGGGTTCCGTATCGGCGGGTGGTTTATATCCATCTGAGTCTTTGTCCCCCTGAGCGCCTTCATCCACTGATGGGAGTTTTCCAGTGGAATCATGAGGCACTCCTTGTAAAGATGTATGGACCCCCTTCCCATCAGGATTGGACTGTCCTTTTGGGGATTTACGGTCCGGAACTCCCTGAGACTCTGAGTGTGATTTCTTAGAGATGTTAGCGGGATGTGAGTGGGTGTGGGTCCCCTTCTCAGTGGAGTAGTGCTGCCCCACTAAGGATATAGAACCCTGTACTCCCTCAGGCTCTGATTGTGATTTATCAGTGCCTTCATTGGGATGTGAATGGGTGGATGTTCCTGATCCCTCTGACTCGTTTATGTCAAAGGAAACATACGGAAAGGGTTTGTTCGAGGACACTGAGGATGATTTCTCAGTGACCTCCGGTGACGGTTGTTTTGTGGTCAGAATGGTCTCAGCAGTGGGTGTCTCAGAGGTCTGGGCCACAATGTTAAGGGTGCCTGAGGCAACAGTCTCAGTGACGAGTGGTTTAGGTCTAACCACCTTACTGGATTGTCCCCCTTTCTTCTTCTTCACCTTCTTGGTTGGTGAAGGTACTGGAGAGATAGCATTCTCACCCTGAATGACTACTAACATGTAGTTGGTCAGGGCGGTGGGTTGTGCCTCAGTGATGTCACTACTAAAATTGGTCTTATGCAAGACGTCAGGTTTTGTACCTTGATCGTCAGACCTTAAGTAGTCAGAACCAAGAAGGTCCTGAAGCGCACAGGAAATGAACCTAGGATAAGACATGTGTCTTTGCCTATGTTTCCCTGAGAGCTTGGCAACGAGGTCTCGGAAGATTATACCTCCGATATTAATTTTTCTACCCTCCAAGAGACTGAACATCATCATTTGCTGTGATGAGTTCACTTGCTCAGTGGAGGATTTATTTCCTCCTAGGACTTGAATGACAAATGTCATCATGAGTCTCTAGATGGGGTGAAACCATGTCTTCACTATGGGAGCCTTTTCTAATTCAGAATCCAGTTACCAACCTCGGACATTTACTAACTAGATACTTAGAGCATTTAAGTTAGTATTGAATGTCCTTTTCAGGGCCCTGAATGACTTTTCATTCAGTGATGGTTTTTCAGGGACTTGGGATTAGTCACTGATGATTCAGGAATATGGAATGATTCCTGAGCTACAAGGATTCAGGAACTTGGGTTTAGTTCCTGAACCCTAAAGATTTCAGGAACTTGGGTTTAGTTCCTGAGGTTGAGGATTCAGTGATTTTTTCACTGATGTACACATTGAGTCAGGGACCTGAGGTTTATTTTTAATTGACACTTGGTTGGGAGAAATCAATCAGTGGACTGATTCTCTATATCCAGCATTCCTAATTCAGCTTTCAGTCTGGTGAAAGTTGGTTCATCCAATGGTTTGGTGAATATATCAGCTAACTGATATTCAGTAGGAATGAAGTGTAATTCAATGTCACCATTCATGACATGGTCCCTGATGAAATGATATCTAATATTAATGTGTTTTGTTCTCTGATGAAGAACAGGGTTGTTTTAGATTGCAATTGCACTTGTGTTATCACAAAAGATGGGTACCATCTTATACTGAATTCCATAGTCACTGAGTTGACTTTTCATCCAGAGTACATTTGCACAACAACTAGCTGCTGCAATATATTCAGCCTCAGCTGAGGACAAGGCAACTGATTGTTGCTTCTTAGCACTCCAACAGACTAGTTTCCCACCAAGTATTTGGCAAGAGCCTGAGGTGCTTTTTCTGTCCATGTTGCATCTAGCATAGTCAGAGTCTGAGTATCCTTTAAGATCAAGGCCTGAGCATTTTGGATAATATAATCCAAGGTTTGGAGTACCTTTCAGGTACCTGAATATCCTTTTCACAGCTGTGATGTGTGATTCTCTTGGGTCAGATTGATATCTGGCACATAGACATACTGAGAATTGGATATCAGGCCTTGATGCAAGTAGATACATCAGTGATCCTATCATTCCTCTAAAGAGAGTTTGATTTACTGGTTTACCAGTGAGATCAGGACCAAGGTTGTTTGGGGGAACCATGGGAGTCTTGACTGAGGCACAGTCACTGAGTTCATACTTTTTCAGTAGGTTCTTAACATACTTCTCTTGACTGATAGTGGTTCCTTTATCAGTCTGCTTGATCTGAAGACCAAGGAAGTAGGTTAATTCTCCCATCATGCTCTTTTCAAATTGCTTAGCCATTAGTTTTTCAAATTGTTTGCAAAGCTTGTAACTTGTTGAGCTAAAGATGATGTCATCAACATACACTTGTACTAGTATGACATCAGTATTTGTCTTATAGATAAACAATGTGTTGTCTATCTTGCCTCTGAAAAATTTGTTTTAGATCAGAAAGGCTGAAAGAGTTTCATACCATGCCCTGGGAGCTTGTTTCAGTCCATAAAGGGCTTTATTAAGCTTACAGACATGATCAGGAAACTCATGGCTTTCAAATCCAGGAGGTTGCTGAACATAAACTTCTTCTTTCAGTGAACCATTTAAGAATGCACTTTTAACATCCATTTGGTATACCTTGAAGTTCATGTATGTAGCAAAAGCAAGGAAGATCCTGATGGCTTCCATCCTTGCTACTGGTGCAAATGTTTCTTCATAGTCAATGCCTTCTTGTTGATTATAGCCTTTGGCTACAAGTCTGGCTTTGTTTTTAATGACTATGCCGTTTTCATCAGTTTTGTTTTTGAATACCCATTTCATGCCAATGACTGAGACATTCTTAGGACATTTGACCAAGGTCATTACCTTGTTTCTGTCAAATTGTTCCAGTTCATCATGCATGGCCTGAACCCAACTTGGATGTGTAAGTGCTTCTTTAACACTTTTGGGTTCAATTGTGGAAATGAAGTCCACAAATAGGCATTCATTGGTTGAGGCTGCTCTTAGACTAGCAGCCATGCTCCTGGTGAGCATGCCTTCAGTAGGCTCTCCAATAATATTGACTAGTTCAATGTCCTGAGACCTAGTCCAACTTTCCTGAGGTCCTGGATACTGATTTGAACTTGTGGAGGCCTGATTGGGTAGAGGGGTTGGTTCTGGAGTAGACACATGATCATTGATTGGATCTTGAGTGTCTACCTGATCACTGAGATTGTTTGGTTCTTGAGCATTTTGAACAGACTGATTAATTTCATCAGTGTTTGCATGTGCCTCAACAACCTCAGTAATGGTTGGGTTAGGTAGGTTGTGAGGGATTATGTAATAGGAGATGTTAGCATCATCTTGATACTGAGTGGAAGGATTGTTTTCAGGAAGATATTCATCAGGAGGATATCTTGAAGAATTATCAATTCCTATCTCTTCTACTGAGGCAGTTGAGAACCTGATTGCATCAGTGCTCTCATCAAAGGTAACATGAAATGTTTCCTCAGTCTGCTGTCTCCTTGTGTTGAACACTCTGAAGGCTTTTGAGACAAGTGAGTATCCCAGGAAGTATCCATCATCAGCTTTTGCATCAAATTTCCCTAGGTGATCCTTGTGATTATGAATAAACACAGGACACCCAAAGACATGAAAGTAGCTGATGTCAGGGATTCTTCCTTTGAATAACTCATATGGGGTTTTCCCATGTCTCTTGACAATTATGGATCTGGGTTGGAAAGGACTGATCCACTTAGCATTGTCCTAGCAGCTTCAATGAGTGTTCTATTTTTCCTTTCAGCAACACCATTTTGTTCAGGTGTGTATGGAGAGGAAAAGTTTTGGGAAATACCTTTCTCATCACAGAAACATTCAAGTTCATAATTTTTGAACTCAGTCCCATTGTCAGTTCTAATCTGTTTGACCTTAATGTCATTTTGATTTTCAATGTTCCTGACAAAGGACATGATTGTTTCAGCTGCCTGACTCTTTTTGATCAGGAAGAATACCCAGGTGTATCTAGAGTATTCATCCACTATGACCAGAGTATACTTCTCATGGTTAATAGACCTTGGACTGACAGGTCCAAATAGATCCATATGGAGAAGATGTAGGCAGTTCTTGATGGAAAAGTTGGTTTTGGTTTTAAAGGATGCTCTGTGATGTTTACCTTTTTCACAAGCTGAGCATGGTTTATCCTTTGAAAACACTAGTGATGGTAAGCTAAGGACCTTGTTTTGTTTTACAAGATTGTTTATGTTTTTAAAGTTCAGGTGGGTGAGTCTCTTATGCCAAAGCCAGTTGTGTGTATCAGTGGCCTTAGCAAAGAGACAAGTTCCATCCTGAGTTAGACTGGACATGTCTAATACATAAACATCTTGTCTTCTTGGTGCAATAAGGACAATTTCCTTATTTGCATTGAAGATGGTTCCTTGCTTATCATCAAACTGAACTATGTATTTTGCATCACATAGTTGACTGACACTGATCAGATTGTACTTAAGACCATTCACATAAGCTATCCTAGTAAAGACAATACCATTGCAGTTTACTAAACCATAACCTTCAGTGAGACATGATGAATTATCAGCAAATATCACTTTGGGTCCTGGTTCTTCCACATATTTGTGCAGACACTCCTTAACACCAGTCATGCTCCTTGAACATCCACTGTCTAGATGCCAAACAGGATCCCTGGCATGTCTCTGCACAAATAGTAAACTGGGTCAGTTCTTTCTAGGACTCCATTTCATGGAGGGTTTGGTTTTGTAGGTCTTTAAGAAAGTATTAATCGATTCATGGTCAGTGGTTGAGTGGACTGAGCTACCACATGTTTTGCATTTAGTCGCAGGGGTAGCCTCAGTAGTCTGAGAGGATTTTTTATTCATTCCTCTTCTTGACTGAATAACCCTCTCTTTTCCTGAGGATTTCTGAGTGGAACTTCCACTAGATTCACAGTGTTTGTCAATTTGACAATCCTCAGGATGATGGTCATTGAATCCACACAATGGGCAAGGTGGAAAAGGCTTGGCCTTTTTCTTCTGTTTCTGCTTAGAATCAGAAGGGTAGTTCAAGCACTGAGCCTTAAGTCCTGAAAAGTTTGACATGACTGAGCATTTTTTATGATCAGAGGTTCTGTGATCTTCCTTTTTGCAAATCATGCAATAAAGGACTCTATAGCAATCATCAGTGAGATGATTTGTATAGTTGCACAGTTCACACTTTTTCAGGGGTTTGGTTGGTTTGGGTTTGGTCTTTGAGGAAGCTAGATTTTGTTCCTTCTTTAATTGAGAAGCTTTTTCAGAAGATGCAATCTTCTCACTTAGCTTCCTGACCATTTCAGTCAACTGATCAATTCTTGGATCAGGACTTTGGGTTGCTACTTCAGAAGGGACTGAAGTTGATGAGTCATCAGTATTTACTGAGACTTCAAGGGGTGGTCTTCTCAGGAGGATTATATCTTTTCCTGATCTCTCCTTTGGAGAGTGTGGGGAGTAGACCAATGGTGGGAGGTCTGAGCTTGGTGCAACCCCCTGAAGGGTATTTAGTGAAGGGAGTGGAGGAGTTGATTCTGATTCAGGCTCACTGATTGGATCAGAAATACTAAGTTGGTCAAAGAGTCCAAGCATACCTTTCAGAGCCTGACTTTCAGGGAGCAAGATGTTTCTAGTCTCAAAGTTTGGCAAGTTACTGACTGGGTTGTCCCTGAAAATCCAGTCATTTGACTTGGGTTCCATCTCTTGCTCAAAGGATATGCCGGCTGGAACAAAGGTCATTTCACTGGGACTCTCACTGGAGGTTTCAGTGAGGTGGTCAATTCCTATAGTTATCTTAGGAATTAAGCCCACAGAATCAAAGACCTTAGGTTCTTTTTGGTCCAGCTTTCAATAACAGCCTTTTCTTTCTTAAGTTCTGTTTGAAGGGCTTGGTTTTGTTTCAAAATTTCAGTGTTCTGAATTTGTAGAGTAATAGATTCTAATTTGGCTTGTTTCAGTGCAAGCAGTTCATCTCTACATTTATTCAATTCTGACACAATATTGTTATATTTTGAAAACAGGTTAAGCCTTTGTTCCTCAACAAACTTTAGATCAACACAAATATAATTCATGTAAGACTGCCAATCAGAATCATCATCCATAGAAAGTAAAGTATTTACCTTCTTCATGGTGATGTTGACCCACTCTCCATTCCTAGCCTGGCTTTTCCCAACAGCCACCTGATCCTCTTCAGAAAGTGCCATCAGTGCACTAACTCTTATTTCCTCATCTGAGGAAACCTCTTCTTCATCCCAATCATATGCTTCAGCTACTAATACCTTGTTCTTTGTCTGAATAGGTTTAGATGTTTGAGCAGCCTGAGACAATATGGGGTTTGTTTCAAGAAGTGCAAGTTTAGCTTTGATTTTCCTATATTTTGTTTCAAAATCCTTTTGACCCTTGTTTTGAAATTGTTGGGTGGACTGAAACATTTTAGGTTGAAACTTGCTAGTTCCTGAGGAACTGTTTCCTGAGAATTTGTAAGAGGGTTCTGAGATAGTTTTAGAATAACAGTCCCTAGCAAAATTACCATTTTTACCACATTTAAAGCATTCAGTGGTCTCATTTGCTTTTGGTTTTGTAAAGTTGGACTGATTTCTTTTGATGAAACGTCTTGAACTAGCAAGGAGTGCCCTTTCTTGGAATTCCAAGTTCAAGTTGTTCAGGTACTCCTCACCAGTCCTTTCATCAATTTCTTCTTCAGAATCCTCTTGAAAATCCTGCACAACACCATTAGAATAGAAAGCAGTTGATATGGGTGTGGAGGTTAAGGCCTTTTTGGACTCAAGAGCTTTTGAGTCAGGGTATCTCCTTGAGATCAAGTTGTCTTCATAGACAAACTTCCCATAAATTTCAGGGAGCTCAAGGGTCTGAATGTGGTTAGCATTCCTCAGGCCTTGTGAGAAGTTGAGCCATTTCTCAGGGAGACTGTTGACAAAGCTAACATTAGTCTCATGCTTAGATAAAGTTACACCATCATTTGATAGCTCATTTATCAAAGTCTTGTATCTGGTGTAGGTCTGAGAGAGACTTTCAGAGTCCTTTGCCCTGAAAGTATTGTACTCAAGTTTAAGGTCCATGACCCTATTTTCCTTGGTATCTGAGGGACCCTCAAAGCTATATACCAGGTCATACCAAGTTTGCTTGGCTGTAGAACTGTTGATGACTGATTCCATTATATCGTCAGGAAGACATGATATAAGGATGCTTTTTAGGCGATGGTCCTGATTGACCACCCTCCTCTCATCTATGGTCCATTGAGCTTCAGGCTTAATTAGCCCTGCAGCAGTTTTAGGGACAAATGGGCCATCCTTGATACAAGCGATGTAGTAGGGTTCCATCCCAGTTAAATAGCAAATCATACATTTTTTTCCATTTGCTAAATTTGCCAGCCTCAAGTCTATGTGCTACAGCAGAATAGCTGCCACCCTTTTTATCGACTAACTGGGGTACATTGGTATCAGTCATTTTAGGATCTTGGTTTTTAAAAACCTGGAGCTCTCTGGGTTTTTGAAAGGTTTTATAAACCAGAGGCTCTGATACCACTTGTTGTTCCCTTAGCACACCGAGTAATAACAATTAAGTTAAACTAAGTGAGCTTATGACTGAGATCAATGCAAAGAATATTTCTAACAGTTATAATACGTGAATATAAAAAACACAATATTTTTCAACGTTTAAATTCTTATTAGAAATAATTCCAAGAATCTATTACCCAAGTGTTTTGCGGAACAAACACTTGGGATTGAATAGACAAGGGTTTATGGTGTCTCCTATCGAAACTCAAGTTTTGCTTGAGTGATAGCAATATACCCACTGAGCTATCTCAGTGAGTTGTATACTCTTTGTAGGAGAGAAGTTACTTTGTAAAAGTTCTAAGCTTTCATTATACAAAGCACACATAACTTCTCTCCATCTGATCTATTTATACACAAGTAATCTAAGTATAAGTGATTAAAATATTACAAGTTGTTGAGGTAGCGTGTCTGACAATTACAAACAGTAATTGTCATTTCCAATAACCAATAGGAATGGGCTAAAAAGACTTTGGGAGTTGTTGGCTGACACTCCATGACTTTTAGCCGTAATAGGGAAGGTTGGTAACTGACAAGATAAGAGTGTTTGGTCTGACACTCTTATCTTCTCAGATCTTTCCCTTTTGTTCCCGCCTATTCTTCAGGCATTGGTTCCTCAGTCCTCAATCACTTTAATGTTGTTGAGGAGAATGGGGTTCAGTGAGTTCTTGTCCAACACTCACTGAACCATCATCTTCTTCTTTGGCTTAAGTCATACTCAGGGAGTACCGCCTTCCTGAGAGTGAGTCCTTTATTGAACTCGCCTTAAGCATCCTGAAGATGACTCACTGAGAGGCTGTTCTCTCAGTGACTTGAATTGTTCTCGGTTTAGCAAACACTTGGCTTAATTTGTGTTCAAATCCTGTTTAAAATAATTGGGTGTTTTACGAACCCAACAATAATACACCAAAAGTCTTGCATTACTTACACAAGCAATCCCACCCCCCAATTCATTGCCGCCCCCTCCATGCTTATTTACATACACACTTGAAAATGAGTACTAACTCCATTTATTATTTGTACCTTTTTTCTTGGAAAAAAAATCTACACATCTACTTCAAGTATAACACTTTAAGTAATAAAAACTAGCTAACAAAAGATATCACTCTCATCTCTCTCACTTGTATGATCGGCCAAAGAAGCAAGAGCAAGGAAGAATCCATAAAAATTTTCAAGAACAAGATCATCTATTCTCCATTGTGTTCCTAGTTAAGGATTTGCACTAAAAACCTCAAGGTTCCTTAAGTATTTTCATCCAAAATCACCAAATCTTCAAGTAAGTATTAACATATATTTTTCAATCTTTTATACTTCCATTCACTACATTTTTATGTTCTATTAACAAGTTATGCAAATATATATATGTTAGATACCACATAATGTTTATTTTTCCTTTCTAAAAATAGATCCAAGCTTTTTTATTTGTAATCCCATGAGATCCACCATTTTTGATGATGATTAGGAACCCATGACACCCTAAGAAGGTGTATGGTACGATTAGATTAGTTGTGGTGTTGATTGGAAGTGTTTTGAACAAGCCTTGAACTAGAAAAAGTGGTTTTACAAACAATAGAAAAGGTACAGTCCATAATCACGAGATCTGGAAAAATCAGTAGGTCTTGAGTCATTTTGGCTTACATTTTCAGAAAATACTTTCAAAAACGAAACCGTTGGCGTTGGAATGAGCAAAAACGAGCTTATGACGAAAAAGATATGTTATTTCTAAGTTTGACGACGAAAACTATTTTTCTGAAAATTTACGTGCTGTTTCCCGAATTTCAACCGGTAAAACGAGGTGTTAGACGTGATCTAGAAGAGCCGACGTACTGAAGATATATTATTTCACATTAATACGAAGCCGTGGATCTAAAGAACGCAGAAAAATATTCTAAGTCTAAAACAGTTTTTGCAAGTAACCATGTTGAGAGCCGATTTTCTTATTGATCGAGATGCGTATGGATAAAATGACAATGATACGGATTTAAGATAATGTTATAAGGTTTCTAAAAATGCCGAGCTTATTTACTAACACTCAACGTACACCGTTTTATGACTAGTTTTGCGAGGCCATTTTGTCATTTTTATAAGTTGTGAAAAATGCTAAATTACGAAGGAAAACACTATATTTATCGATAGATCACCAAACGACGATCGTGAGGTATCGTTGCAACGCATTTACATGAAAAGTGTTTTATAACTTAACGAGACGTCAAAAATATATTTTTCGACGATAAGCGTTATTTTTAAATTTCACGAGTGGTATCGATAACATACGTATTTGCATGTGTAGCATCATTTCATGACTTACATTAGATCCTATCATTCCTATTAGGTTGCGGTTAGAGATCATGTCTCATTTCAGTGTATCCACTTTTGTCATCATAGCTATTGCATCAGGTGAGTTTTCATAGCCCCTACTTTCATATGTTTTGAATTACTTTTGGGGGAGAATACATGCTCGTTTTCATCTAAATGCTACTTGATTTACTTGAATATGCTGCTTGTTTAGTCAAACCATTATTTACTCTACTTCTGAATTTGTTATTCATTCGAATGTATTGTATATTCACTTATATTACACTTAATTCTTTTTACCCATCGACCCAAGCACTTTAAACGATTATGCACGCTTAACCTAATGAACTAGCTCCACCACTATGTACATACATGACAAAATGAACGGGTCACGTAACCGAATGTACGGGTAATATGACCAAATGAACGGGTCACATGACAGAATGAACTGGTCACATAACCGAATGAATTGGTCACGTAACCGAATGTACTGATCAAACCAAATGTACTTTAAATCTTGTGGTCCACATATTACTTTTGTTTACCTAAACCAGATCTTATTTGGCAGTGGGTTATAAACACACAGGTTGCAAGTCTTGTATGGGCGGGGCTTGGAACTGGGTGGATTTACAATGCCTTTTTTGGGAAATCATTATTCAAATGCTTTACATTTTACACTAAACTCTATGAACTCACCAACCTCGTGTTGACACTTTAGCATGTATTTTCAGGTATAAAGCAATAGCACGCTACTTGAGGCTTTTGGCAGGGCATGGGATGGTTATAGGACCAAGACACTCTGATATTCATTTGGGGACCGTTTTACTTATTTTTATAGGCCAATTTCCGCACAAGAATTTAACAATGTACATTTAGTACTTTTGTTAACAAATTTTATTCTAAATGATTGAGGTAAAAACCGTTCTTTATACTTGTGTTGTGATACCAATCCAGCGACATGTATGCTTCCGCTGGACCCAATTTTGGGGGTGTTACAATAATCACATTTCCATGTAATCAACATGACTTGATATGAACCAAACAAACCAAACTAGAACACTAAACTAGCTCTAATCTAACTAGACAATCTCTGAAACATGTGCAAGCACAATCTAACTATATCTTACCTCTTACACCTTGTCCCCTATATATTCTTCACCATGGTCAAACATGTCAAGCTCTTCCATGGTTTTGTGTTGAAAACCATCGAACCACCCACAACATCACAAGATTATCTACTAAACCCTAGGTTATCTCTTACTCCCATGTCCCATATCGTCCTAACATATCTTACGAGTGGCAAAATTCATTAAATGCAACCCTAGAAATCTTGCCTAAAATTCGACCCAAAATATACCATTTCATCTCATTCCTTGTTTACTAACCCACAACACTCTCACACTCACTTGCCTACTGAGATTCAATCCCAATAGAAGGAAGAAGGAAAATTGAGAGGATTATAAAACACTTAGGATGTTACTCCCTTATGATGTGTTTGTGATACTTTGAGGTTATACTGTTAAGTATGCGGAATCTACTTAACAATACTTAGAAAAGTTTCGGTTTGCTTGATGGAACAGTAATGCTTTGTATGAATAATGAATACATAAAGTTTAACATCAAACGATTCAATATTATTAAACAATAATACGAGTGATCTTAATATCACTAAGGATACAAATACCTTGAATCTTAACAATGTATTCGACTGATGTATGTGTATATAAAACATCTAACTTAGGACCTCCTTTTATAGACTTAAGGAGTCCTTTACAAGATAAGTATCCAACCGTATATTTCTAACTAATTATGATATAAAAAAGATCTATTCCATAATTATCCTTAATACATATCTTCTAAACCGTTATCTATGCAGCAGTACCTTCTTCACAACTAGCAGTACTAACTAGACATTTTGTACTGTTAGTTGTTTCATCAGTAGTCTTCAATAATACACTAGCAGTTTGTACTGTTAGTGTAATTCTCCCAGCAGTACTAAGCCAGAACATTTAATTTCCAACAATCCTCCCCTAAACTTGTGATTTACCCTAAATCATCAAGTTTCTCATAATGAAATGCATACCTTTGAGGAATGTGAGGACTCTTCCAAACACTATCTTCTGGACTTTGTTTCTTCTGCTTACTGATAGATCTTCCTTACTAACTCCCTTGCCATTTCTGATTCTTCTTCTACTTTGAGTTTGGAAGCTAGCATAACAATCAAGATTCCTGCCCTAAGTGGATAGTCCTTCTTCACTAGCATGTAAACTTCTATTCCTGCTTTTGTAGAAACCTGATGAACAACACTGTTATAAAATAATCTCCAAGTAGTAGCCAAATCATGAGCTTGGAATCTCCACAGTGAATCATTTGCATCTGGCTCATATAGTCTTTTAAGCTCAACCCATAATTCCTTGTCCTTATCATCTGTAGGATCTGCATATCTAAACCTTTCTTGAACTAAGCTCCACAGCTTATCTAAATCTTCTCTGTCAAAGGCTTTAATTATGTCTTCAAAGAACTTATGGACTTCAGACTTTCCACCTACTCTGATGATCTTCCATCCCTTGATTCTTACATCTGACTGCACTTCCCACTCTATGATAGGATGCTTGGCTTGAATGGGATCAACATTTAAAGCTTCTGGGATAACCACCATCATTCCATGGATCTATTCATCAGTCAAAGTTTCTTCCTTTTCCTCAGTTGATTCTTCCTCAACTGGTTCATCACGCTTTTCTTCATCCATCCTCTGCTTCTTGGATTCCTCATATTCCAATTGCTCTGCTTGTCTCTTTTCTCCTCTTCCTTCACTCTTTTCAAGATTACCTCTGAGAAACATCTGCATCCTCCTATGTGTATCAATGTAGATCCTTTGAATCTCTTCATAAGACCTATGTTTGAAATGTTCTTCTTTCCAGGTGTCTTGATGCATCATGTAGTTTTTCATATACCTTAATTGTTCACTTCTTGAAGGAGGTTTCTTCTGATAATCTTTCTTTTTAGTTTGCTTCTTTCTGATCTCCAGCAATAAATCATCAAGTGCTGATTCTTGCTCTTCTACAGTGAACTTAGACCTTTCTTCTTCTTGTAGCTTTTCAGCTAACTTCTGATCTGCAAGAACCTGAGCAGCTGTCTGTGCTTCTTCAGTCTGATACTTGTATTCAACCATAAATGTTGCCATCCTTTCTTCATCTGCTACCCTTGCTAATTCCTCTTCATGAAACTTCTGAGCTAATTCTTCATCAAGGGCCATCTGAGCTTGTTCCATCTTGGATAGCTTTTGAGAAGATGGTTCTTCTTCTGTCATTATTGCCTTGCCCTTATCTGCTATTGAAATCCTTGGTCTTCTTGTATATACTACAGTAGCAGTACCTTGTGAACTAGCAGTACCTTGATATGGAATACTAGCAGTACCTAGAAATGCACTACCAGTACCTTCTCTAAAGTCAACAGTACCATGATCCATTTGTTGTTCTTGCCTCCCCTGAGTATCATACTCCTCTTGAACAAAAGAAACCTGAGGATCTGCATCTAATTGGGCAATCTTCCTCCCCTTTTTGGAAGATTCCTCACCTTGATCTCTTCCCTAAGCATCTGATGAGCTTGATGAAGAAGATGAACTTGTTGATTCCACCACTTGTGTTGATCTTTTCCTTTGAAGTGTCTTGACTATTTTCTCCAATTTCTTCACCTTTAAAACTAGCTTAGTGTAGACTATTCCAAAGTTCTTCTTGTGACTTTTGAGATCAGCTTCCAAAGTATTCACTTTCTCAGACAATTTTGTACATAAATCCGTCAATTCTTTTAGTTTCTGACTGCCCTCAGCACTTCCTGATGTGTTACCTTCAGGGAGAGGTGCATCATGGGGCAAAGACTGATAGTCCACCATATGGTGAGTTTCTGAGCCACTCATAGTTTCTATTTGGCTTGGGATTCCACCAAGAGTACTAGGTACTATTGGTGTGGCCATGGATTGGGTCTTAGGTATGTTACTTCTGTCCTGCCCAGCCTCTAAGCCTGAGACAGTAGAAGTAGCCCTTTCCATACTGACATAGTCAGCCTCATCTGCTACATTGGGAGGGGTAGGAACTCTGTGCTGAGGTACATCAGAGTCCTGTCTGGATATAGACCTATGTGTTGATGAAGCTGGTTGTGAAGAGGAATGTTCTGATGTTGTGGGTGTGTGTTGGGAGTCAACTAAGCTTGTTGATCCTTCACCCAGTGCTTGGAGCATTGAATCAAAAAGTGGAACTTCTTCCCCACTATACCCTCTTGAAGCCATTTTCATGTTACTAAAAAGTTTGTGGGTAAGTTTGGGTGTTGGATAAACAATTTCGTGTGGAAAAAGTTGATGCTTTCTCATGTTCAAAATTGTTTGAATGAACCTAGGATACATCAAAAAATTTGATTTGCTGTCAACATTTTTAACCATTCCTTCAAAAATGTGTTTTGAAAAATCGAATGTTCTGTCAGTAGCTAAGCAAATGAGAGCAGTTGCAATATTGCTACTAAACTGTTCCCATGAGGTTTTCTTAGGACTAAGACAGTAAAGGATGGTGTGAATCAAAAACTTCCATCGAGGGGCAAAACAACCTTTCTGAAAAGTCAAAGATTGTGATTGGGTGTTGTACCCCATCCTAGTTAAATTTTCAAAAATCTTAGTGTTTGGCATAGCACTAATACCATTGTCATCATTCAATTGGAGATGCCTCTTGAGTGATGATTCAGTAATAGTGATAGATTTACCATCCACTGTGGCATTTAACTCTTTGTCACCATTTTTAAATATTTTGACAGTTGTAGTCTGCCAAAACTATTTGATGTGGGAGACATAGATAGTGGGATTTAAGAGTAAAGAATACCTTATGTGAGAAGCGTTTAAGAAATCCACTATCTGATGGAATTTTGTATCATCCTCTACTTTGTGCAAATAAGAGACCACGTTGTGCTTGTCAACAAAGGATAAAGTAGCCATTTATTTTTCAGTAAAAGGTGATTTGACTAATGTGAATAGTGTAATTTTAGGGTAGAAAGTAGAAGAAGAAAGTGAATTGAGATATTATGAAAGGCTTGTTAGGGTTTCTATTAGACCGACTTTAATCAAAAGATAACTTTTAATTGAAGATAAGGTTAATATAATAATTTAAAAGTAAAAATGTCCTAAAAGGAAACCCTTAAAATAAGGAAATGATCAGTGAAAATCTCAACCAACTCTCAACAGCTATTTTCAAAAAGCTGTTATTTCGCACCAGTACTAACGACTATCCAGTAGTACAAACTAAGCCTACCAGTACTAACTTTAAGCCTGGCAGTACTAACTTTTTGGAAAAATTTGACTCAGCAGTATCAACTCAATCTTGATTAAAAACCATACTGCTAGCAACCATTTTGAAGGGATTAAGTGTAAAGACAGACACCTAATCAAGATTTCGGTTTAATGCAACCTCTGGTTGTGTGAGAACCAATGATTTCAGTTATAAATAACTGCCTGTGATCAGATAAACTCATTCAAAGAGCTTTCTTGATAGGGTTTCCAGCTCGTGGCAGTTGTTTCCTCTAACACAAGTGTTAGATTCACGTTTGCTCACTGTTCTTTATACCAGATGTCCTTAGACTAACTCATTATACAAAATTATAAAATGGTAGAAAGTGAGTTATGTCAGTTACTATCTGACTAACTAAGCCATCAATGCAAAAATATCATAACAAGATTTCAAGAAAGTTGTTTTAAAGAATCAATTAACTTAGGTATAAAACCATTGTTAATGAATTCCCAAACTATGTCCATCATCAACCTATTATGTCAGCAACTGAACCACCATTTGCTACTCACACAATGCACTTGTAATTCCTTTGTGCTCATACTTCCAAAAACTGCTTATGAGAGCTTGAGTGCTCTGAATACATTGAAGATTTGCAGCTTGAAAATCCTTGATGAGATTGCATGGCTTAAGGGGAAGATGACATCTTTAATATAGTTTTGTCATTATCAACTTCATCACCTACAATTGTTAGTCCAAAACCAAGAAAACAAAGTGTAGAGCACTTGCTTCATAACAGTATAAACATATGACCAATAGTTCTAACAAACAATCCAAATTTGTGCTGGCAGTACAAATTATACAAAGCAATACTAATTGACAAACCTAGCAGTACAAATCCAATTTATGTACAAAAATACACAGTTTGAAAACTTTAAGGATTAAGCATTCCAATACTTGCTACCAAGTATTGAAACCTTCCAACATCAAAGGCTTTTTTGAGTAGATCTGCAAAGTTATGATCAGAATCAATTTTAACCACTTGAATTAACTTTTTTTCATTGCAGTCTCTAACGAAATGATGCATAATTTCTATGTATTTTGTTTTAGAATGTTGCACTGATTTTTAATTATACAAATTGTACTGATATTGTCAATATATATCATGGTGTTCATAAAATTATACCCATAGTCAAGCAGTTGATTTTGAATCCAAAGCACTTGACCACAGCAACTTGCAGCAGCTACATACTCAGCTTCAGTTGTAGAAGTTGCCACAATTGTCTGCTTCTTACACTGCCATGATATAAGTCTGCAACCAAGGAATTGACATCCACCAGTTGTTGATTTCCTGTCCAGGCTTGCACCAGCATAATCACTATCTGAATATGCCACTAAGTCAAAAGGTGATTCCCTAGGATACCACAGACCTAACCTAGGTTGACCCTTAAGATATCTAAAGATCCTCTTGACAGTAGTTAAATGAGAAACTGATGCGCGTGTATGTCGTTGCGGTTTAGCAGTTTTAATGCCTACTCAAGTTTTAAATTTATATTTAGCCGACTTATCAATAACACACACACTTAACGAGCAGTGTACCCGGTCAGTATGAATATAATGGTAAGTAGAGTGTCGATCACTAAGAGTGGAACGTATTATCTAGTTATTCTAATCAGTATTTTAATAAATTAAGTTAGCTATACAACCTATTCTAACGCAAGGGGGTTCAGCCTGAGAGACTGGCACAATTTGGTTGCAATTAAATAATAAACTAAACCAATAGGCACGAATCAGCAAGTAGCACACACGTACACAGATAAATACTTGAGACAATAAGAAGGCTGTCCTGATAGATAAGTAGTTTGTCACTTGTTTTATTGCTAGTTTTATATGAAGTGTATAGTTCGATGCAACGCACCGAGATTAAGTCCTTTCTCGTTGGTTCTAATCTTATCGGCGAGTAAACCCTTAATGATTACTTATGACTATCCTATTTATCTTTCTTCCTACTTTTCTACAGACCATAGAATGCATAGGCGATCTAATAAATAGGCGAGGGCAGAGGCATGGCGACCCGATCAACGCTCAGCTAGACACAGAGGTTATCAATGCACTAATAAAAGTCACCAAAGACATCAACATATAAATTTTAATTAATGAGAAAGCAGTTTTAAGGGAGTGCAATCTTTCCGTTGTCACATTACACAAGCCACCAATCTTGATGAATTAAAGTTTACTAATACAATAAAACAAAACTACTTAATGAATTAAACACATGCAGCACCTTCTTACAGCTCTCGTATCTTCGTTTGGGTGTGTCTTGTGCTGCTGCCTTGACTGAATTCGTCCTAGGTTTCTGTACTTCGGTCTTCTGTCTAAACTTCGGAACTCTTAATTCGTCTGGTCTGTGGGGTATTTATAGTTTCTGTCTGAGGGTAAGATGCGGCGCATCTAGTAAGTAGATGCAGCGCATTGACTTAACTTCGCGTGGGGTCCAAGATTATAATATTCAGGAATATTCGTACACCGCCAGAAGATGCGGCGTAACTCCATTTATAGATGCGGCGCATGTCCTCTTGTATCTTGGATCGTATCTGGTGAAATATTGATAGTGATGCGCCGTATGTGATAAGCAAGATGCGGCGCATCTGGAGCAGATTCGTCTTGATCTTGTCCATTTCAGCAGACTCTTAACTTCTTGCATGTTTTGCTCCATAATTAGTCCAAAATCGCCAAGTTTCACCAAATGCTTGTTTTTACCTGAGAATTACAAAAGTAAACGATTAAGTATCAATCCTCATACATAATATAATAAAACAAGTCAAATAAATAGGATAAATGATGGTAATAAAATGTACTTATTTGAGTTCATCAAATATCCCCCCACTTGAACTTTACTTGTCCCCAAGTAAACCTTAGAATTATTCTTATGAAAATGTATCCTAAAAGATATTAGGATTTATTTTTATATTTAAGCATGTATTCATTTTGTCATAATCACACAACTAAACACTTAACGAATTAGAAGTAAAATAAAATAATTCGATAAAAGCAAATCTAATCGTTTAACTGTCCAGTCGTGATGAATATTCTATCATAAGCTTGGCAAGTATACACATCTCCCCCACTAAAGCCAAGGAATAACAAGTCTAAAGCGGTAAAAAGGGTTTTTAGGCTTAAGGGTTAATTATTCTTCTTAATCTCTATCGATCTCAAATTCCAGAAAAGACGACAAAATCACAAATACATGATCGAATCCACGAACACGATACATGCAATTGCTCAAATCCTTAACTCGAATAGGCTAAAGACAGGTCCAAACTTCACCAATAATAATATATCAAAAAGGGCGACAAAATCATAAATACATAGCCGAATCCACGACTACGATACTTAAGATTGCTCAAATCCCTAATTTCAATAAATCAAAGGTTTGGTTGGATAAAGAATAATGTAGGGCATGGATAATATTTGGGATATAAATTGGTGTAAAAATGAAAAATAAACAAAACAAATAAATTAAAATCCTAAGTGTGGTTAATCACTATCCCAACCATCCCATGAATAAGACTCATATCATAGAATAACTCACGCTTTAACACTTGAAACACACACTTTAGGTAGACACGAATTATACTCAACAAGATCTTAATCAAAGAATAAACCTTAGTCGGTGCTCCCATAACTGCCAACTCCCATTCAATCCATAAATATAATATACAACAAATAGTGGTGATATCGACCACTTAATACAAAACTTTACATAAGTTGGTTAAAACAAACATCCAACTCTTCCCTTTTTTTTTCTTTTTCTTTTCTATTTTTTTTCGATTTTTTTTTTTTTTTTTTTTAAGACTTGAAACATAAACAAAGATGTGTAAAATTTCACCACATCACTATAATGATAAATCTGGATAATTTTTCCATACTTTTCATGACTTCAGAAATAACGGAAATAGTGAAAGTAGCAAACACACGAAAAATAAACTCAAAGATATACAATATTTACTTTCACTCCAATTGCATTGTGCAATTTCCCGACCTAACCATAGATAATGAATTACGCACGCGAACACAGGTAATGTAAGGAAACACACTTTGCCTATAGCAATTAACCAACCACGGATTCTAATCTACAGGGTAGGCTAAGGTGTAAGGGTGTAACGAAACATTTTAACAAAGGTGTAAGAAACGAAAGGAATGGCTCTGAGTATTTTTCTAGGGGTATCTTACTCTAAAAATGAGAGTAACAAAAGGTTTATACGGGGGTTAACTAACCAGTGTAGTTAGTTAATAACACGTAACATATAAAGGCTATTTGGGTGTAATCCTAGAAATTTACCAATTTAGACAAGTCATTCCAATTATATAAATAATACTTATTATGGTGGTCTCGAATAGTATACAAGCCAAGTTCTAAAGTTTACAAGTCACCGGCACACTCATAGATTTGTGAATTTTGAAAAATCACAATTTTTGAAAATAACGTTATGTGTGCAGCTATGCAACTTAGACTTTAAACAAAAACATGCTAAAAAAAATTTAAGTTTTGATATATTAAGCACATTTTAAGCATATTTTGAAAAGTTTAGGACAAGTAAGTGTTAAGTGTTCTAATTCTCCAATCCCCCCACTTAAGTTAAACAACGTCCTCGTTGTTTGTATAAAAGGTTAAAAACTGGAAAATAAAAGAATTAGAACAGAAAAAACTCCCTTGAGATTTGCTCGGTATGATCCTCCATTAGTATAAGAGCAAAAATCATCTTTCTTGTGGATGAGAACGTTTAAGCTTCATAATAGATGTATCCACAGGAAATGCAGGAATCTATAATACCACCAAGGCTTTAAAACACACCTAAGGTAAGAAAGGTTCAAACTTGCATAACACATTAGTAGTTAGTAAAAAAAATATATATATAAAAATTAAAAATGAAAATCATCAGGTCAGTCGATGCGCCGTATCTTATAGAAGAAGATACGCCGTATCGAGCCTGGAATAATTATGGATCAGAATAAAAGATGCGCCGCATCCTTAACCAGGGATGCGCCGCATTAAAATAAACTGATAAAAAGTTTTAAAGTCGAAAATAAAAAAATGCAGAAAAATAAAGATATGACCATTGCAGGAGATGCGTCGCATCTCAGAATTGAGATGCGCCGTATCCTCTGCGGCCTGACTGACTTGACACAAAAACAGAATAATAAAAGATAAATCCGGGTTGTCTCCCGGTAAGCACTTGTCTTTATTCCAGAGTCTTCAAGTTAGACTCACGTTCAGCTCTTCATTTAATCCTTGTCACGGTCCATCCTTCTTCCTTCATCCGAAAGATGTTCCCGTACAGCTTTGCGACGTTTTCTTCCGTTCGGCTTAATCTTCTATAACTCTTGGTCTTCGTCGCAACATATTCCTCCTCTGGTCCCAAAGAGTATTTGATGATTTTAAATTTTTCGGAAATAATCATGGGTGGCTCATTATAAGGAATCCCGAGTAGTCGACACTTTCTTTTGGTGAACTCTTCCTCGTCTTTATCAACAAACTTAAAATAAGGATCCTTAATCAAATAGTCATCTAGTTCATCAATTAATGACTTATTGTTATCATCATCTTGAATTGCCTCCCACTCTCTTTCCAATTCCCATTGTAGCCGTCGACTAAGCTTCGTGTAATCATCAAATTGTTCATGCACCCATTCCCAGAAAGTAGTATTCGATGTCCCTTTAAGTCCTTTCAAGTATTCAATTCTACCCTTTTCTTGCAAAGCCTCCGTTTTTTGTGGGCAGTCTTCTATATTATCATACCACTCATAGTCCTCAAAGGTTACATCTTTTCCAACCCGTTTCATCCCAATTATACTTCCCCCATTACAGGTTCCGTCACTCGTATAATCACAGGTCGGCCAAACACTACTCCCGTCCTTGAAAACGAAAGGTGTACAAGTGTGATTAATGTGCTCAAATTCCCATGGTTTATCCCAAACCCATGGTATTTGGTCATTCCATTCGTAGTACCAGGTGTTTTTGAAATCATCATAAGTCTTGAATCCTGGTAGATCCCCAGTTAGCACATCATCATCGACTTGAAGAAGGTAGTTAAATTCCTTGAACTGCTTGCACAAGGGTGTCTCATAATCGAAAACATCAATGTCAATTCTGAATAATTCTTCAATGCCCTCATTGACTGTTGCATCATGAAGTGACGACCCATAGTCGCTTTCTACTTCTTCGTCTTCTCCTCTCATCCAATATACCCATAATGCATCTTTAGTAGCTCGATCCATGCTCTTATGGTTATTGAACTTACTAGCCAACCAATCTGAAAAATCAACATGATTAGGATCGTGGTTAACGTCAAAGCAAGCTTTTCCAATCATTTTCCTTTTTATCTCC
Source organism: Artemisia tridentata subsp. tridentata (assembly GCA_021014915.2). NCBI lineage: Eukaryota > Viridiplantae > Streptophyta > Magnoliopsida > Asterales > Asteraceae > Artemisia > Artemisia tridentata. The sequence continues at coordinate 162,458,954 of CP139503.1, forward strand.
ATGAACTCGTTAAACTGCTCCCTAAAACTCCATGTCAACCATGAAGTCATAATCCGCTTGACTTCATTTTTAGGGGCAAATTTTGGAATACCATATTTAAGTTCAAGCCATTCATTGAGGGAGAGGTCCATCAATCTTACCAACCTGCCATGAAATAGTAACTCCGCCACAGCATAAATTCTTTCATCGTCCAGATAGTTCTCATTTAATCCCCAGTACTGTTCGGAATAAGGCATGTAAGAGATTTGGGTATTGCCTCCACCACAGCTTTTGTTGCTTGAGTCCATGTATGCAAGATAGAATTTCCCATCATCTTCTTCGATAGTAGTCCAGTTCAATCCTTTGGATTCAATGATAGGCCATAAGAGCAACAGTTCATCTCCAGTGTACCTCACAAATACATCATAAGAGAATACCCCTTTGTCAATGTTGCATAAACGCATGAATTCCTTAAAAGCAGCTTCAAGAGGGGTCTCCCAAGAGAATAAATCTGCATCGATCATGAGTACATTGAATGAATCCGAAAGCAAGAATTCCTTAGCAAGATATCCGTTAACTGACATGTCTTCCATAGCAAAATCTGTCATCAAAGGTAAAATCATCAGTAGGATTTGTTCGCTAGAAGAGAAATTAATAAATATAGAAACGGATATAAGAATAAAAATAACTGATATCTGCAGACGATGCGCCGTATCCAAAAAGTTGGATACGCCGTATCTTACAATTGTTAAAATTAAATCAGACTTTTATTCAGAAAATAGATACGCCGCTTATAAATCAGAATGCGCCGTATCTGTTTTAATTATCAAAAATCGATATATTTATAAAAATTAAATGCGTCGTATTAACAAAAGTTAATGCGCCGTATTTTCGTTACGTTTCAAAATATAAGATTTTTGATTCAGAAGATACGCCGTATCGATAAAGATCGATACGCCGTATCTGTTTAATAATTCGCAAACTGTTTTTAATTAAAATAATAGATACGCCGTATCTGCTAAAGCAGATGCGTCGTATGGCGTCAACGTTTAGGAAAATTTTTTTATCAAAAACAGATACGCCGTATCTTGGGGAAAAGATGCGTCGTATCGAATTAATTAAACGCGTTGTATTTTATAAAAATTAAACGCAATACGCCGTATCTGAAAGATCAGATGCGCCGTATCGTTCGATTTAGCTCAGTACAACGATAGCATAACACACAAAAAATATGAAAAATAAAAACAAATAAAAAAACACGAAAATAAACACAAATAAAAGCAAACAAATAACACACAAAAAAACAGAAAATATGCAAAATAATACAATGAATGCAAATTAATCTAATACACAACAGAATTAGCGGTTAGATAAAAAAATTAAAAACCTAATTAAAATACTAATCAAATTAACAGATAATAACAATTCACTCCCCGGCATCGGCGCCAAAAACTTGATGCGCGTGTATGTCGTTGCGGTTTAGCAGTTTTAATGCCTACTCAAGTTTTAAATTTATATTTAGCCGACTTATCAATAACACACACACTTAACGAGCAGTGTACCCGGTCAGTATGAATATAATGGTAAGTAGAGTGTCGATCACTAAGAGTGGAACGTATTATCTAGTTATTCTAATCAGTATTTTAATAAATTAAGTTAGCTATACAACCTATTCTAACGCAAGGGGGTTCAGCCTGAGAGACTGGCACAATTTGGTTGCAATTAAATAATAAACTAAACCAATAGGCACGAATCAGCAAGTAGCACACACGTACACAGATAAATACTTGAGACAATAAGAAGGTTGTCCTGATAGATAAGTAGTTTGTCACTTGTTTTATTGCTAGTTTTATATGAAGTGTATAGTTCGATGCAACGCACCGAGATTAAGTCCTTTCTCGTTGGTTCTAATCTTATCGGTGAGTAAACCCTTAATGATTACTTATGACTATCCTATTTATCTTTCTTCCTACTTTTCTACAGACCATAGAATGCATAGGCGATCTAATAAATAGGCGAGGGCAGAGGCATGGCGACCCGATCAATGCTTAGCTAGACACAAAGGTTATCAATGCACTAATAAAAGTCACCAAAGACATCAACATATAAACTTTAATTAATGAGAAAGCAGTTTTAATGGAGTGCAATCTTTCCGTTGTCACATTACACAAGCCACCAATCTTGATGAATTAAAGTTTACTAATACAATAAAACAAAACTACTTAATGAATTAAACACGGCACCCAACTCTAAGTCGTGAGTAGTGTAATTCTTCTCATGCTTCTTAAGCTAACGAGATGCATAAGCTATCACCTTCTTGTTTTGCATTAGCACTGCCCAAAGTCCTTTGTGTGAAGCATCACTATATACCACGAAGTTTTCAATCCTTTTTGGCAATGACAAAATTGGCGTGCTGCAAAGTTTCTGTTTCAATAACTGAAAGGCGGTCTCTTGCTTTTCTCCACAATTGTACTTCTGGTTCTTTTGTGTCAACTTGGTCAGTGGCTTACCTATCTTGTAAAACCCTTCAATGAACCTTTTGTAATATTCGGCAAGTCCTAAGAATTGACGAATTTCTGTGGGAGTTTTTGGTGTTGCTCAATCTTTAACTACCTCAATCTTTGCTGGATCAACCTGTAGTCCCTGACTATCAATGACATGACCATGAAATTGTACCCTTCTGATCCAAAAATCACACTTCGAAAATTTGGCGTACAGTTTCTCCTTCTTGAGCAGCTCTAAAATTGTTCTGAGGTGTTCTCGGTGCTCTTCTTCACTCTTCGAATAGATCAAGATATCCTCAATGAATACGATCACAAACTTATCTAGATATGGCTTGCACACCCTGTTCATGAGATCCATGAACACAGCTGGTGCGTTGGTTAGTCCGAACGGCATTACCTGAAATTCATAATGGCCATAGCGTGTTCTGAATGCTGTCTTCGGGATATCTCCCTCCCGAACCCTAAGCTGATGGTAACCCGATCTCAAGTCGATCTTGAAGTAGTAACTGGAACCTTGCAACTGATCAAACAAATCGTCGATCCTGGGAAGTGGATAACGATTCTTCACCGTTAATTTGTTTAGCTCTCAATAATCAATGCACATTCTGAAAGATCCATCTTTCTTCTTTACAAACAAAACCGGTGCTCCCCAAGGCGAGGAACTCGGCCTAATGAATCCTTTATCCAAGAGCTCTTGCAATTGGTTCGACAACTCTTGCATTTCTGAAGGTGCAAGTCGATAAGGTGCTCGCGTAACTGGTGCAGCTCCCAGCACTAAGTCAATCTGAAATTCGACTTGGCGAGTAGGTGGAAGTCCTGGTAAGTCTTCTGGAAAGACTTCTGGAAAATCTTTAACTGTTGGTACATCCACAAGTCGCTTCTCCTCCGACTTCTTTTCTGTGATATGAGCCAAGAATGCATAACAGCCCTTCTTTATGTATTTCTCTGTTTTAATGCACAAGATGATGCTGTGTCTAGTCCCACTGCGTTCTTTGCGAACGACTAATGTTTCGCCATCATAAGGAAGATGAATAACTTTTTCATCACAGATGATTCTGGCATGATGTCGAGATAACCAATCCATACCGATGACAATGTTGAAACTTCCAAGTTCTACTGGCATGAGATCTATATTGAACGGGTGATTGAGAAAATTGAGAGTGCAACCACAAATGATCATGTCGGTGCCAACTAAACTACCGTTAGCTAGTTTAATGTGATATGGAGTGTCTAATGTGGTTGGTTCAATGTTGAGTAATGGTGCAAATGCAGTAGAAACAAAACTTCTATCAGCTCCTGAATCAAATAGTATGGATGCATAACAATTGTTAATGAGGAACGTACCCTTAACGACATTCGGGTCCTCCCTGACATCTTCTCCTCCAAGGACATAAGCTCTTCCTCTAGCTGTTCCACCTTGGTTATTGTTTCCCTGATTCTTTCCTTTCGGACATTCCTTCTTGAAGTGTCCAACTTCTCCACAGCCAAAGCATGTTGTTGGGGGTTTTTGATTATCAACCACATTCGGAGCTTTTCAATCCCTGGTCGAATGACCAACCTTCTTACAGTTCCCACAAGGATTTGGACAATTTTTGGGGTTATGATGGGTTTGACATTTGTTGCACTTGAGTAAAGTACCATTGTAACCTCTTTTCTCAGCTGGACCTGCAACATAGGCCTTTGCAGTTTCCTGTCTCTTGGGTGGTGGTTGAGTAACATTGCTACTCTGGTTGTTATCCCGATTTCTTTTGTCGTTGTTGTTATTGGAATTGTTTCGGTTGCTGTTATAGTTGTTGTTGTTTTGGTAGTTGTTGGAATTGTTGTTGTAGTTACGGTTACTGTTGGTGTTGTTGTTGTTGTTTGAGGTAGTTCCTTTCTTCACTATCTGAGCCATGAGTTTCTGAGACATTCTGATTGCCTCATCCAATGTTTGCGGGTCAAAAGAAATCACATCTCCACGGATGTTGTGAGGTAGTCCTCCAATGAAATTCTGTAATAGCTTCTCAGTGTCCAGAACCATTGTCGGACATAATGCTGCCAATTCCTGAAACCTCCTGATATATGCCTCAATATCATTACCTGCTGTCACTAACTCATAAAACTCTGTTTCCATCTTTTTCACTTCTGTTCGTGGGCAAAACTTCTTTGTCAGAAACTTCTTGAATTCGTCCCACGTAAGCTTGTGAGCATTCTCCATTCCCATGGGCTTTGCATACGAATTCCACCATGACATAGCTTCCCCAACGAGTGTACTAGTAGCAAACTTTATTTTGCTGTCCTTCGGACAGTTGCATAGAAGGAATACTGATTCTGTCTTTTCAAACCATCGGATCATGGCGGTGGCTCCCTCAATGCCTTTGAATTTTTCTGGATCACCACCTTTGAAATCTTTGTACGTACATTTACGACCATTTGTACCATTGGTATTTGTTCCTACGGCTTCCGCGGTTTCTGCCCGCGAAGCAGCTTCAGCAGCAGCTGCAGCTACGGCAGCTCTTTCTGTAACCAATGCTGCCTCAATACTGTCGGCAACAAGCTTTCTGATCTCGGCTGGTGTCATAGCAGTAGTGGCTCTTTTGGGTGGCATAATTCTTCACAATCACAAAAGATAACAACAATGAGAATCCACAATAGAAAACGATCATCATACACAATATATACAACCACAACATGTATATACATCCACAACACGTATAAATACAACCACAGCATGTATAAATACAATGAAACCACAACGAAACATCATAAATATAATCACAACACACATGAATATAATACATGAAAATTTCGGTTAACGCAGACCGATATCATAAAATAGCACAACGAAAATCCTGCATAGTAGAGTCACACTTGATACATTTGTTTGTACTACAAGCAAAAGGCAACAAGTCCTAACTATGTCCCACACCCCGGGACTAGGATAATAATGTATAAGCTACATGATAAAATTCTAACACTAGGCACCTCCTCCGGGTGCTCCATCTAGCCTACTGAAAATCCTCTGAAGATCTCTAGACATAGAAACAACAATCTCCTCTAGGTGCTGAACTCGAAGCTGAAGATTAGTCTCCCTAGTCTCTGATGCAGACATCCTAGCCTGAACTGAAGATAACTCACCGGCCTGGCGATGATGCTCATCCGGGGACATCTGTGCCCTGTCGAACAACTCAGGCATCTCCTGCCTCAATTGGGTAATACGCTCAGAACTCTCTAGCTGTCGGGACTCCAATCCCTGATATGAAACATCTATAGCAACTCTGCCTATGACTAGTCCCTCGATCTCCTCCTCTATAGCCTCAATCCGGCTCACTGGTATCTCCTCCACATGGTCTAATGCCCTGTCAATCTGTCCCTGTAGCTGGTCTAGTCTCGAGTCAAATGTAGCAGCAGTAAGTAGTCTGTCAGCAGCAGCCCTCGAGCTCTCACCAACCTCGAATATGCTGGGTGGTGCTGTCTCTGTGGCATCTGAAGTATCTGGTGATGGAATATCACGACGTTCCCGCTTCTTGAGCGGTAGGTCTGACATAGGAGTAGGATCTCTGGGATGAACTGGTGCTGATAGGGATGGCAATGGTGGAGACAATGATGATAAAGATGGTAATGGTGATAATGGTGATGGTGTACTGAATGCCACACTCCTCCTTGCTGTCAAGCGGGGACGAAGTGGATGAGATGAAGTAAGTAATGATGGTGGTGGTAGGGATACAAAAGAAGCTGGTGATCTGACAATGAGACGATGAACCCGCTTAGCAGCAGTGCGCTTCATGCGCGGCCCACCTGGATATGTATGGTAAACTCGACCATAGGGTATAAACTCTCCTGGCTGGATAACTGGAACAACTCTGGGACCACGACGGATTACAGGTGACAGTGGTGGGGTAGGCACGACTTCCCCCTCCTCAAAGGGTTATGTCTCAACCTCTAACATCACAGGTGAAGATTGTGGAGTAGGCTCCACAGATGATAAAATGATAGTGGGTAGTGAGGGTGATGTAACCGACTCTAGTATGATGGAGGGTAGTGAGAAAATATTGTCTGACTCAGAGTCCGATGAGATAACAATAGGGTGTGAATCCGAAGACATCACTGTGACAATAGATGTGAAATAAAAGTAAATAAACATTTACATAATGTGGGTTATGATGAAATGATATATGTATGAAATCGCAATCACTACATGTGATATAATGAATATGCACTTATGCTACAATGATGAGATGCTATGATGGTGTAGGTATAGTCTAGGGTATAAAGGACAACCTAGTTCGCTATAACCTTTGCTCTGGTACCAATCTGTCACACCCCCAAATTTCGTGACTTGCAGCGGAATGAAGCATTCAAGGGCATGACTGGTCATAGCACCACAGTTACAGTTATATTGAACGACCTAAAGTGTCGTTTAGAAAATACATCGTTTGATTAATTAAAAACATTCAGAGTTACAAAGCTAGGTCCCAAAAGGAGAAACAAGTTTTCAGAAAACAAGTTCATACAATTCAAACGATGGATAAGTGCATAAAATATAAAGTGAGACGCGTCGACTCCGCAACTCCATGATATGTCCTTATACTAGCCAACATGCGATACCTTAGTTACTTGAAAATACATTGCTAAAAAATGGTCAACAAAAATGTTGGTGAGATCATAGGTTTATGTAAATGAAATGTTGTATGAATACCACAAGTATAAAGTGTATGACAAAACCATGCCACATAAAAATGATACATTAGCTCTTAAGCTCATGACCCCGAAGCTAGACTGAATGAAATGCCCCAACTGAGTGTTTGCCAATCACTCTAATATGACAGAAATGAAATGCGTTCGTTTGACCAGTTGGTGCTACCAACCCGAACGGAGGAGTCACCCTCAATAGATCTATTCACTCACTCTTGCTTGCTCACAATTAACGGTTCATGATAATAAAGGGGACTTTAATCTGGGCAATGATGTAACTTAAGCAATGTAAATGAGTTTGTATACTTTGGTCCGCATATGAAAATAGTGAAATGTATTCTCCCCCGAGAGTTTAGAAATCAAATAAACAATTGAAAACGGGGCTATGAAAACTCACCTGATATGATATAGCAAGAATGACAATGATGGATGTGATGAAATAAAGCTCGGTCTCTAACCGCGACCTATTATGAATGATGTGATCCAATGTAAGCAATGATACAATGCAACACATGCAAATACATATGTTAACGATTCCACTTGTTAGTTCTGAAAATAACGTTTATCGATGAAAAATACACTTTTTACGTCTCGTTAAGTTATAAACTACTTTTCGTATAAATATGTTGAAACGGTACTCCACGATCCTTATTTGGTGTTCTATCGGCAAAATATAGCGTTTGCATCGCAATTTAATATTTTCCTTAACTTGTGAAAATATGTCCAAAATGGCCTCGCAAAACTAGTCATGAAATATTGCACGTTAAGTGTTAGTGATCAAACTCGACATTTTTGAAAACCTTGTAACAATGTATTAATGTTATGTCTCGCAAAAACACTAGTTTTTATACTTAAAACACTTTCTATTAGTGGCTGTCAAAATAAACATGGTACGTCGGGCTTCAAACGTGTATATCTCGGTCGTTATAAGCTTCTTTTCTACGTTCTTTATATCCACGGCTTCGTATAAATATGAACTAACGTAATCTCAGTAGGTCGGGTCGTCTAGATCACGTCTAATGCCTCGTTTTATCCTTTGAATCTCGGCAATCAGCAACTAAATTTTCAGAAAATTAGTTTTCGTCGTCTAACTTTGAAAAATCATATCTCCTTCGTTATATGTCGGTTTTTAGTGATTCAAGCGGCCAAGGTTTCGTTTTTGAAAGAAATTTCTGAATATGAAGGCCAAAATAGTTCAAAAGTTTCTGAGTTTTACAGACTTTGCATTTTTGGACAGAACCTTATCTATACTTGTTAAAACTCATTTTCTTGGTTCTAAACTTGATCATACTACTTCAAATCAACTCCACAAGTTCGCAAATCCTACCATACACCTTCTTAGGGTGTCATGGGGTCCTAAACATCACCAACCTTGGTGGATTTCATGAGATCACTAGTGAAACTTATAGATCTAGTGTTAAAGATAGTTTATGTGCAAAGTGGTATCTAAAACATAAATATGTTGCATGATTAACTAATATAACTTGAAAATACATAACCATATGAATCAAATAAAAGTATAAGATGATCAAAATGTGTTCTTGAAACTTACTTAAATATTTGATGAGTTTTGATGAGAAATGTGTAAGAAACTTTGAGGTTTAACCACAAAACCTTAACAAGGAAGGTAAATGGAGCTTGATTATGACTTTAACTTGGAAATTTTATGGATTTGTGGTGGTGTTCTTGTCTTGGCCGAATGTGGAAGAAGAAAAGGAAGAGAGAAAATCTCTTGGTTTACCTAAATGTGTATGTGATATGTGTTGTTAGTTAGGGGAATGGAAATAAAATGACACAAGATTCGTTAATGAGTTTTGGAGTATTAGGCTAAATGGGGGGGGGGGGGGGGGGGGGGTCGGGTTAGGGGGCGGCACATGTGGGTTATAGGAAGAGGATTTGATGGTTAAACAAGACTTTGTCCCCAATTTAAATAAGTATTGGTAGTTTAGTGTATACATTGAGTGTTATCGGGTACCGAGTTAACTAGAAATGAATCATGACGAGGTGAAATAAAGTATGAAGAAGTTGTAAAAATTGTAAAACCATATTCCTTGCAAGAATCGGGTGTTAGAATGATTATCGGATTGAAATTTCGTAAACCGACGGAGTTATAAGCGTCAAACGAAAAATATAGCAATTGGTTTAAAAACACCGGGTAAAGTAATTAATAATATAATCTCTATATCATTATAATTAGTTTGAAAATGTATTAGGATCATAGTCGGGAGTATTGGTTATAATGTTAGTAGAAATGACTGCGTAGTAACGTTAATTAAACAATTAATCATACGTTAATGAAAATCACACAAACCCATGCATGAACTGATATGATAATGATGTTACTGATGATATGCAGACTACTCTAGTCTGTATGATGTGTCTTTACTGATGATGCATGAATACGCATCTAAACCTAACTGGTTACGCGCATTTGAATACCCGTAAACCAAGTTTACAACATGATGAATGATGCCCATGAATAGTGATTTCCCTCCGGGAATGAATATTGTCACGTGAATAGTAAATTTTTTTTACGACTTCTCAAAGTCTCAAACTGACTTAAAAAATAATGAATAGTGAAATGATGAATAGTGATTGGTGAATAGTGATTGATGAATAGTAACTCATGAATAGTAAATTGTTAGGGTTTGGAAAATGACCTGAAATTATGAGTTGTGACAATAGTCATCAGTTACTACAAGACAGTACCTTTTATGCATAATACTACTCACAGATGTAGGGCCAAAAAAATCCATATGTAGCATAAACAATGTTTGATTGATAGAGTTATAAACCTTGGGCTTACAAGAAGCCTTGTGTTGTTTGCCTTTGATACAGGCAACACAAGTCTGGTCATTTTCAAATCTTTTCTGAGGAAAGCCTCTTACCAAACCTCCTTAACAATTTTATTAATGGTTTTAAAATTTATGTGACCAAGTCTTCTATGCCATAACATAGACTCATCCAATGTGGCCTTTGCAACGAGACCAGTAAGGGCCTCTTTAGGAACAATCTTCTTCATATCAACACTGTACATGTTGCCCTTTCTTGGAACTTTAAGTAGAACCTGACTTTCATCAGGAAGCTTAAAGTCTGGAGAAAGCACAAGACATTCAGTGTTAGTAAAAAGAACCTTGTTCTTTTTGTCACACATTTGTGAGACACTAAACAGGTTATACTTAAGTTCTTGCACAAAGTACACATCTTCAAAATCTAATTTACCAGTTTTCAAAGTACCTTTACCGGTAATTCTTCCACCTATTCCTGCCCCAAAGGTAACATATCCCCCATCCATTGAATGAAAGTCTGAAAGATAGGACATGTTGCCTGTCATGTGCCTGGAACATCCACTGTCTGCATAACCTTGATCTTCATCATCTTCTTGTGAATGTCCTTGCACATAAAATAAGGAAATTAGTTTCCTTGGGGTACCAAAGCCATCACTGACTTGGGTTTGCCTCGTGCATCAATATAGTCAAATCTTTTCAAAACAATTGATGCATCATTGGGTTTGATTGGTCTCCATACCCAACATGCTGAGGCCTTAACAGCATTAACCCTCTTATCCCTAGCAGTGTTTGCAAAGTTACCAGTACTAACTGCTTGGCTAGCAGTACAAACTGATGGCTTTGTAGTTTTAGCCTTTGGTTTCCAAAATTATTTTTGAACCACTGCTTTTTTTTTTGAAAAGGCCTTTTAACAGTTTGTTGTGCATATTTGAAAGTTGGTTTTGCACTTGAAACTGCTGGTCTAAGGTAAACAGTTTTAAAAGGTCTGGCAGTACTAACTGCAGGTCGAGCGGTACTAATTTGTTTTGGGCCAGACTTCAATAAAAGTGCCCTGGGTGTCATTCTATTAGCATTGGGGTGAGTTTGAGACCTGTTAGAGTTCACCCTATGGTTTATGTTCCCAGTTACCCTGTTGTTTCCAGTAACCATCTTTCTCCCTCGATGGTTAGGACAAAAAGCCTCTAGGTGGTCAAAACTACCACAAGCAAAACAAGCCTTGCTATACATAACAAAGTCTTTACCTAGTTGGTTGGACTTTAGGTTATTCCAGTTCCTCTGGTTACCTCTTGGCTTGTCTGTGGACCTATACATCTCATAATACCTAACTGTTTTCCTAACTGGTTTCACATTTATTGTAGGCTTAACAGTTTCATTGTTAACCACCTTAGGTACATTGGTTCCTTCTACTTTAACCACATCAGGTTTAAACACAACCTGATCTTCTTCATCATCAGCTGTCCAGTCCTCAATTGTTAGAGCATCTGAATTCCTATCAGTGGACACCTTTTCATCAGCAAGGGAGGTGTCACTTGCACTCTCAAAATGCTCATTGGTTTCTACAGGTTTATCAGCAATTATGTTTTCTTTAGGCTTACAACCATACTCTAACTTAGGTTGTTGAAACTCAGGTAAACCTGTATGCTCTAGGTCAATTCTTGGGGGTGCAGGAATTCCTCTGTGAGGAGGTGGACATGTTTTATACCCCAACCCAGACTTAGCCTTAGTAACTATTTGACTCTCTATGATTTTGTTCACACCTTTTGATACATATTCTAAAGTGTCTACAGTTAACCGGATATTATCTTTTGCCTTAGTGATTCTATCAAATTCAGATTTTAGCAAGTTAGTCTCAGCATTCTTAAGTGACAAATCTCTCTTAAGAACAGCTATATCCTCAGCAAAAAGCAGACTCATTGTTCTTATAATGCACTATTTGTTCTTCTAGGACTACTAAACCTCTCTTATGATTAGACAAATTGTAATTAGTTTTGTTTAATTCAATCCTCTGCTCATCATAGTGTTTCTTTAAGGTTTCATATTCTTTTAGAGCAGTGCATGTTTTAGAACAACATTTAGCAGATTGTAACTCAGAGTCAGAGAAGGTCATAAGTGCCATCTCAGTAGGTGCTTCCTCATCATCTGCCATAAAACTCCAATCAAAGCCTAAGCCATCAATAGCCACCATAGCCTTTGATGTTGGCTCAACATCTTCCATAGCCTTGGGCTTGCTTCCATAACCCTTGTTCCTGCAATCCTGCTGCTTAGGTCTCCTGCATTCCCTTAAAAAATTCCCTAAGTTGTGACCGTTGTAGCATTCTACCTTGGACTTGTCAAAACCAGTAGTATCATTGCTGCTGATGGTGATCTTCTTGCCAGTTCTTTGGTAGAATTTCTTAGCCCTCATGCTAAGAAAGAAAATCTGCCATTTTAGATCCATCTCCTCCAAGTTATCATCATTAATCTCCTGGAGGTCTTCATGTGTCAGCATTGATCCATCATTCTGGCTTGTTAGGAAAGCATAATAGGTAGAATCATTCAGGATACCAGTAGTACTGCTTGATGAACTAGCAGTACTAACACTAGTTTTAGCAGTACTAACTCGTATAGCAACCTTTTCCTCAACTGGACTTGAATTACTGGAAGATGACACAAAAGCCATCTTCCCAGTGCTTGAACTAGTACCTCCAGCCTTCTTCACATCCTGCTCAACAATCTTGAAATAGCAGTATAAGTCATTGAGACTCATATAGTTAATGTCTGGCTTATTCTTCCAGACCACCACATGCATAGCCCACTCTTCAGGTAAGCTCCTCAAGAACTTAGAGTTCAGATCTTCTTGAGGTATATCAACACCAAGAACAACAAGTTGGCTAACAATCTTTTGCAGTCTATTGAACATGTGATCCAAAGACTCATTATTGGTTGTACTAAAGTTTTCAAAGTTCTGCTTTAGTAGATTCTTTTGAGTCTTCTTGGTGGCTTCATTCCCACCATACCTAGCAATGATTGCCTCAAACAAGGACTTTGCATCCTTGTACCTGCTGAAGTTTAAGAGTTGATCATTCGAAATTTTCATCCTCAACAAACTTCTAGCCTTGACATCGTTTTTCTTTTGTAGCCTCTCTTCAGTAGTCACTGGAGAGGTTTGAACAACAGTTACTTCTTTACCATCAATTGTTGATACAGATGTGGTAGGTTTAAAGGAGTTTCCTTCTTCAATAATCCCCCAGAGTGCATAGTCTTGCACCTGGAAGTACTATTCTATACGCAGCCTCCACATCTCGAAGTCGTTTTGCTTTAGCATTGGCAATTTGGCAGCCATGTTAGTCTGGGTAGTCTCCATGTCCATAGTCTTCAGAAAGAGTTCTTCTAAATTCAAAGTATCAGTAACCTATCTCTGATACCACTTGTGAGGATTATAAAACACTTAGGATGTTACTCCCTTATGATGTGTTTGTGATACTTTGAGGTTATACTGTTAAGTATGCGAAATCTACTTAACAATACTTAGAAGAGTTTTTGTTTGCTTGATGGAATAGTAATGCTTTGTATGAATAATGAACACAGAAAGTTTAACTTCAAACGATTCAATATTATTAAACAATAATACGAGTGATCTTAATATCATTAGGGTTACAAAGACCTTGAATCTTAACAATGTATTTGACTGATGTATGTGTATATAAAACATCTAACCTAGGACCTCCTTTTATAGACTTAAGGAGTCCTTTACAAAATAAGTATCCTACCGTATATTTCTAACTAATTATGATATACAAAAGATCTATTCCATACTTATCCTTAATACATATCCTCTAAACCGTTATCCATGCAGCAGTACCTTCTGCACAACTAGCAGTACTAACTTGACATTTTGTATTGTTAGTTGTTTCTTCAGTAGTCTTTAGTTATACACTAGCAGTTTGTACTGTTAGTGTAATTTTCCCAGCAATACTAAGTCAGAACATTTAATTCCCAACAAAGATTGTAGTCAAGTTTGAAGCTTGGAAAGCTTTGTTCCACATTTGGAAGTTACTTTGGCCATTTTTCTTTCTAGTCAAATTCTATAAGCTTGTAAGTCTCCAAGCCCTTTTTAATCATTCTTATATCTTTTCTAGTATCATATATATGTATTAAGAGCTATTGATCAAGTTAAAACCAAAAAAAAAAAAAAAAAAAACTAAATTTCTTTTGTTTTTCTTTTTGGTCGCTAAACAGACTAACACCCCTAATAAGATATATTTTGTTTTAAACTTTAAGCTATAGGCTACATGTTAAGTCATCTAAATAAGCTAGTAAACATGTTAACAAGCCACGAAAATAATCCTATAAGTTTTAAGGTTCAATTTCCATTTCTTCTTCTTTTTCTTTTTGGTCGCTAAACAAACCAAACGCCCCTTTTGGATCTCAATTTTAACCCACAAGCTAAAAGCTATAAGCTGAGATATTTAGCCCTCCTAATAAGCTCCTAAGTCACTTTACAAAACCCCAAAAACCTGGCCAAAAGCTGCTCATGCCTCACTTATTTTCTATGTTTCTTTTTGGTGTGTCGCAACCTAGAAAACACAAACACCCCTTTTTAGCCTTACTTTTCAACCATAAGCCAAGGCTTATAAGCCCAGCCAATAAGCCCTTTTAACAAGCTCCTAGGAGACTTCATAAAGCCCCAAGATCCTGGTCAAAACAATATAGGTCTCGCTCAATTTTTCTTGTTCTTTTCACTGTCACGGGTACAAAACCAAACACCCTTTTTACCATACGTTTTTTCTATTCTCTAAACTATAAGCCTTGAACTTCTTAATAACACTTTTAGATAAGCTAAGTAAACTTTTAATAAGCTAAAGAAATAATCCCATGAAGTTTTAAGGAACAAATCTGGTTTCTTTTTCTTTTCATCCTTTACCGAAAACAAGCCAAACACCTCTCTTTGATGAAATAAATAGCCCATAAGCTAAAAGCTTTAAGCTACGAGATTTAGCTACATTAATAAGCTCCTATCAAAGTTTACAAAACTACAGAAATGTTGTCAAAAGATCATAGGGCCTCATTTATTTTCTTGTTTATTTTTGGTGTCTCGACCTAAAACCTAACGCACCATTTTTGATTGTTTTAAAACCATAAGCTAAGAATATAAGCTAATAAGTTGTTAACAGCTTATTTACAAACTTAACACAACTTATTTTAGCAAACCATAATAAACCACGCCCTTCTCTAAACTTAAAACGCAACTAAAATGAAATAAGGACAACGGACGTAACGACTAAAATACTTGAGGGTGAAAACTCTAACATTTTGAAACTTGGAGTTTTCTTGGGCCAAAACTGTCAATTTTGATAAGTTATATATAACAAGGGCTGAAATTGTAAACGACTCTTAGTTAAAGGTATAAAGTGGCATTTTTGAAACTACAGGGGTAAAAGTTGTCATTCTGTGAAAGGTGAGTGGTATAAATTGTCATTTTATAAAAGATTAAGGGTATAAGTTGTTATTTTATAAAAGTTGAAGGATATAAGTTGTTATTTTATAGAAAATGAAGGGCATAAGTTGTAATTTTATTAAAGTTCAAGGGTATAAACTACCAACGCTTGAAACTATAAGGGTATAAAGCGTAACATTTTATATTATTTCAGGAAATATACTTTTGGCTCGGTTTTTGTTAAATAATAATAATAATAATAAAATAATTATAATAATAACGCATACTCTCCGGGCTAAGTGTCGTCATGCTTCTGAATTTGTGCCACCCCCGGTTTGTGGTGATGGTATTGTTAGGTTTGTGTTGTACGGCCTCACCAAACCACATATACCTTCTTCTGTCCATGTTGAAGATTTGGTTCTGGATGAGCATGTTGGTTTTGATTTAGCTCTTCTTGACACTTTGTTGTCTAAGGGGTTGCGCACCGTTAAATCCATCCCTCCCAAGTGTCGCTTAGGGTTTTCTCGGGTATTGAAAGGAGCTCTTGATAAGGTGATTTGCACGCCTGATGACATTTCTTGCTGGGTTAGTTTATTGGTCTTGCCTACTTGTATCCTTAAAACCTTCTGCCCGAGGAGTAATCAAGAGGGTAGGTCTGCTATTAAACGTCAACGCCAGGAAGAGTATATTGTTAATGCCATTCGATCCTGGGACATGTTGGGTGGTAGTTTACAGCTCGTGAGGGAGGCTTTAGCCGAACCCTCCCCATCATGGTCTAATATTGATGAGGATAACTTGGACTTGGGTGAGCGTAATGTCAAGCAGTGTAAGAGGAAGATTTGCGATGGCCATTATACTGCTGCGGTCAGAGTTCTTTCTTCTTCTGGTGTTGCACCTTATAATGATGCAACTCTTGAGGACTTAAAGTTTAAGCACCCTTTCAAAGCTGCTCCTTCTTTTCCTCTTTTACCTATTGATCATCATCCCCATCATGCTTCTTCTACTGTGGTTCTCGATATGATTAAGAGTTTCCCTCGTGGTACTTCTTGTGGTCGGGATGGTTTACGTGCCCAACACCTTTTGGACTGTGTTAGTGGTGCTGCTGTGGCTATATCTGATGAGTTGATCGCTTCTATCACCCAAGTGGTGAACCTTTTTCTTGATGGTAAATGCCCCAGGGCGTTGGGTGAGTATATTGCTAGTGCTCCTCTCACGCCGCTGGTCAAGCCGGGTGGTGGTATTCGCCCTATTGCTGTGGGGACCATTTGGAGACGCTTAGTTTCCAAAGTTAGTGCCGCTATGATTGGTCATTCTTTGGACGGTTATCTAAATGATCTACAGTTTGGCGTTGGGGTATCTGGAGGAGGAGAGGCTATTCTTCATTCAGTTAATCGGGTGATTGAAGAGCGGGGAGATGATGTAGGCCTTTCGATGTTGTTAGTAGATTTCAAAAATGCCTTCAACTTAGTGGATCGTGAGGTTATGCTTCATGAGGTTCGTCTTCGTTGTCCTGTTATTTCACGTTGGGTGGAATTTTGTTACTCGAGCCCAGCTAGATTATATTATGGGGAACATACATAATGGTCACATCAAGGTGTACAACAAGGTGACCCACTTGGGCCATTGCTTTTTTCTTTAGTTTTACATCCTTTGGTATTTAAGATTAGAGACTCTTTTAGCCTTTCCCTTCATGCTTGGTACCTGGATGATGGCACTATTATTGGAGATACTTTGGTTGTGGGGGAGGTTTTAGAGCTTATCATGGTGGATGGACCTCGTTGTGGTTTGCACCTCAATGTTGATAAAACTGAGGTTTTTTGGCCTAAGGAAGATCCCAGAAGCAGGCTTGTGGGTGTGTTTCCCACCTAATATTGCCCGACCTTTGCATGGTGTTAAATTACTGGGTGGGCCCGCTAGTGTGGACTTTGATTTTAGTAGTGAGCTTGTTATGAAAAGAGTTGAAAAAACCATTGAGCTTATGGATGCTACTGCTAAGATTAATGATCCCCAGTGTGAGTTATTACTCCTTCGTGCTTGTGCTAGTATTTCCAAATTATATTTTGCTATGCGCACTTGCTCTCCCCGGGTCTTTGAACACGCTCAGATTTCTTTTGATGGGGCTCTTCGCTCTACTCTAGAGCGTATTGTTACTGGTTCTGGGCCTGGTTTTGGTGATTGGCAATGGAGACTTGCTACATTACCCTTTGCGTTCGGGGGACTTGGTGTATATTCTGCAGGTGATGTCTTGAACTATGCATTTCTTGCGTCTAGACTTCAATCTGCTAGCCTACAGACTAGGTTGCTTCGACATTCTGGTATTGTAACCCTGGGCCTTCCTTTGATGATGCCTTGTGTGCTTTTAATGTGAAAATGGAGATTGACCTTTTGAGTAATCCGTGTGAGATCGCTGCCCCCAAACTCATGAAGAAACTGGCAGATATATATTTCACACGTGTTACCCGAACTGCCGAATCTACATTTTCTTTATCTACTCGACAGATGGCGTTATGGAAATCGCAAATGGAGGACTATACTTCGGACTGGCTTAGGGTAGTTCCGATATCTGGGTTGGGACAGACTATGAACGCCAGGACCTATCGTTGCGTGTTATGTTATCGGCTTGGTGTCCCCCTATTTTCTGTTCAGATGCCGTGCTCAGCCTCCAGGGTCTTTGCTGGTGATATTTATGGGGACCATGCTGTATCTTGTGCTGGTATTATTGGTATTAAACATCGGCATAACATGGTACGTGATGTTCTTGTTGACATATGTTCTCGATCTGGGGTTTCGGCTCGTAAAGAGGTTGACATTGGACTTTGTGGTGAAAGGGACAAATCCTTACGTCCTGCTGATGTGTTGCTCTACTCGTGGGATGGAGGACTTGATGTATGTGTTGATTTGACTGGATCTTCGCCCTTGACGCAAACTGGTATGGTTGATTTCGTGCCGGGTCGTGTGGTGATTGAGGCTGCACAACGTAAACGCGTCAAGTATGAGGCTAAGTGCGCAGGTATGGGATATGGGTTCCTCCCCTTCTCTTTCTCTTCTTTTGGGGAACTTGAAAAGGACGCTGTGACTTTATTGAAGCGTATTCGAAAGTTCTCGATGACTCAAGACATTGGAGCACGTGCTGCGGCTCATATTTTTAGTAGGATTAGCTTTTCCATAGCTAGAGGAGTGGGAGCCCAATTAGTATCTCGGCTCCCTACTAACTTCTTGTAAATCCTATGTGCTTCTAATAAAGTGATGTTTATTATTAAAAATAATAATAATAATAATAATAATAATAATAATAATAATAATAATAATAATAATAATAATAATAATAATAATAATAATAATAATAATAATAATAATAATAAAATAATTATAATAAACGGGATACTTCTATTTCATTAACGATCAATCGAACAATAAAAATGAAATATGATAAATATTATCATCCACTAACTTTTGAAGAGACTTCATGTTGTCTCGTTCAACACTTAACCACCGAAAAAACACTTGCAACACGAATATTCAATCACATATTTAAGGTTTGAATACGAATACTAAAACTTGACATATTCACCTAGGTTGCGTGTCGGAGTAGTTTATTCACCGTACTTGATTTACTTTCCAATCAGACTACTGTGATACCAATGTGAGTTCATAGTCCCACTTTTATACATTTTCCAAACTTGTGGGGAGATACATGCTACAAACCTGAACACAAGTATTTTTCTGTATGCTATCCTAATTGATATTGGCTAAGTTTACACTGTTGCCATTAAAAAGACCCTCATATCATGAGCCATTAATCACTTGCGACTGAGCGCGAATATTGTGAATAGATCTATTGGAGGTTGACGACCCATTTGTACTAGCCGGATAGAAAGCTTTAATGGTAGCCGGATTGACAGACAAATGCACTTTATTTGAGACTAAATAGGAGAATGGCAAGCTCCTACCCGAGGGCATTATTACTTACATTTTATTATGTCAGTAATTTACATCACTCTTGTGATGTCCTACTGTTAACGTTTGTGTGTCATGAGATTTAGGGCAATATACTTTACTGTATGTAACAACCCGTAAAATTTCATAAGGCAAACTGACTATTTTGCCCTTTGACTTTTACTTCTTGACTATTTGACTTTTATCGTAACGTAAAAGCAAATACTGTAACCGGTAACTTTCCAAGTTAAATAATTCACTTTTCTTTGAATTATTACTCTCTGAACGTTTTCGTTCACCTCTGTCTATTTAACGAGAAGATATCTCGTAAAATGTGAAAAATCACACCACGCGTACCAACACAAGACTAGGATAAGTCTACGTGTTCAGAATACCCATATTTCACAAATAGCCATATTTTATATGAACTATTGTCATTTTATCATTTTTACGTAAACATTATACCTTTTACGTTTTACGCGATCTAAACCTACGTTTTTATGTTCTAACCACATTTAAACCTTCCAATGAAACCACCACTCAATTTTCAACTATTAATATAAGTTATATTAATAAGATTTAACATTTTTATAAGCTTTATATTTTTACGTTGCCCGATTTTAAGTTTTGAGATTTAAGGGCTTAACATTAGTAATTACCGGGACCAAACTATACACTATAAGCCTAAACTTATCAAAATAAATATACCCTTCCCTTTTTCTTGTTTGTATCGACATACAGACAATATTTATTTCTCCCTCCCTCTTCTTGTTCGATCACTGCCCCAACCACACCAACATCACCATCAATTTCCCACTATCATCTCATCAATTAATCACAAAATCATCTTCATAACATTCTCTTGAAGATCCTTGAAAAAGATGGTGATTTGGATCAAAGATTTGAAGAGTTCTTGGTCGATTTCAATCAAACCCTAGAAAGGGTATTAGTGATTTTCACTTCTAGTAGGTTAATCTCACCATTTTCTTTGATTCTTGTTACATGCAAATGGGTTTTCATCTTTCAATGGAATATTGATTTCACTTCTGTAAATGGTCTTTCTAAATCATATACATATTATACTTGATTCATTAGGGGTATTGGTTAAGGGTGATTTTGATTTGGAAGTGTTATGATGAAATAGAGGTAGGATTAGTGGACTGTTTTGAGACCAATAGGTAAACGGGGCTAGTTCTCCAAATTTTTGGTCTGGAGCCTCTGAAAAAATTACATGGGTGGTTAGATAAAGTCTTAGGCTTGATGTGGCGAATTGGATGGGTTACCAACTCCTCCGGATGAGGGAGTTATGGCCGTTTTACGATTGCTAGTAAAATCTAGAACATTGTTTGGAAAATGAGATAAACTCCAAGTTAATACTATATAATATAGGATAAGAAAGCTAATCTCATTAGTATGCATCTTAATCTAACTTCTCAAAGTGGATTGACTTTAATAGCTATCACGGTTTGGGAAATACATCAAAATTAGTGTTTGGTAGGAAAACTTGGGACTGCTGCAGACCATTAGTATAAATGGAATTAACTGTACTAATAAGTTGACCTTGGACCTAAACTAAAAATATGTAGATGTAGATCAATGTCTTGTAGTCATTTCTCCGGGTAGCGAATTCCGTGACGACACCCGATGATTAAACTATGAATTTCATGGTTAAAAGGGTCAGATTCTGTATACTGTTGGCATTCGGGGCAAAAATCAAGTTTTATTCCATAACTTTTTGAAAACTAAATATGTAGCCTATACTAGACAAATAGAGCTATCACCTCTAATTGGCCTAACCTTCATAGGTCATGTAGATTTCAAATAACGGCTGATTTGGTAAGACGTAAAAGTCAGTCACATTTTCCTTTAGGATAGATCTGTAAAGAAAATTTATAAAAAGTAGTTAGACCTGAAAATTTTTGAGGAAACTTATTTTTACAATATACTAGGGACTTAAAGGAAACTAGGGATATAAAGAACATAATTTTTTGACTCACGATTTGCAAGTAGTTATTTTTGGAAGTCGGGGAAAGTTTTCAGCCGCTAATAAAAACTAGGGAAATGTGAGGGGTAAACAACTCGGGAACTACTATTTTTGGAAACCATGACTATATGACTTGTGAAAACCCTTAGTATGATGCCTTGGCCGTATGAATCAAGTATAATATTGTGCATTCATTCTCTTATTCAATTAGCATTCGCTTAGACACGTTTCTTGTTATAGGTCCTTTCTAGTTTCGCTTCGGTTCTTCGGTTGTCTTTATTCGTGCACTTTCACTCCACTACTTAAGGTGAGTTCATAGCCCCAAGTTTTACTTTAATTTTTTTACAAACTCCGTGGGGGAATACAGTGAATAGATCTATTAGAACTAACAATCCCCACCAGAAAGAACGTGCCTATATGGCAGTCGTGTATTGTATTCGTACCAAATGATAGTTGTGGCTATTACCTATGTATGAAGGGAAAGTTTTACGCTATTAGCAACAGATACGTAGCGTCGGGGTCACGAGCTTAGGGCAATAATAACTAAATTAGACTCTGCATTTGTTGCTTAGTCGTTTTTATAAACTGAATTATATTGTGATCGACTGCTTATTACTAAAACTCTATGGATTCACTCAACCTTTGTGTTGACGTTTTAGCATGTTTTATCTCAGGTTTGAAGGCATGAAGGTCTTGGATGGAGTCGCACGGATATATTTTGAAGACTCGGCATATTTTCACATTTGAAGAGACTATATTATAAAGATTTATGTTATGTTTAAAACATTTGAAATCTTTTGAAAACATTGTGTTTTATGAAAACTGTTGGGACCTTTTCCAAACTCTGAGCTTTTATTGTATCAAATGTGAAATACCTTTAAACGTCTCTTTTGAAAGGTCATTTTCCATGACTTGTACTTTGTGATAGGAAGTAATACCCCAGTATACTATCTTTCGCTGTAATATTTTGGGGGTGTTACAGATTGGCATCAGAGCTACAGTTATAGAGAACTGGGTCGTTTTCAAAACCCGTACTATAACTATTTTTTACTAAAGAGTCTCTCATTGCCGTATCCGATATCCGTGCGCGTGTACCACCAGACTGCCTATGTTGTTACTCATATGTCATCACTAATGGTATTATATAAAGTATGCTTATATACACTATTATTTATATAAAGGTTAATTATATAAATGTTTGACTGATTTTGACCTCTTACGCTTATTTTCGGAACTTGGGCTCAAACCCTGTTTTCCCGATTACATACCTACATCTCACATTAAGACCCACTTTACTCATTATTGTCTTTCATATTCCGTGTTCCATGCCTACTCTTACATTCTTGTGATCTATGAAACTTTTTTTTCTTCAGACATTGTAGTTGATTATCTCGTTTACTTTTCAGACATTGTGAGCTGCACAATGGTTTCGTTTACTCCTCAGACATTGTGAGAAAACTCTTTTATAATTATGAACTCATCAACTCTTTTGAAAGCTATGTAGGCTTTTTCTGATTATCTTACTCCTCGTCTTCGATAGTGAGTGTGAACGTTCATTCCGTACTCTCGGAACACTTATGACGTCTCGTATCACACCGCTCTGTAACTCATCGGTTAAGTATGAGTGTTTTGTCAGGAATTCTTAAGTAGGAGGATTTATAATATCTTTATTTAAATGGATTGGGACGTCTTTTTATTTAAATAAAGAAATTGTGAATCGCCGAACCATAAATTTATATTTCTTTATTTACATTGTTTGGGACGCCTCTCTATGTAGATAATTAATTATAAATAAGTGGGCATATTAGTATCCGATGAGACATGAGTATGAACTCGAACTTGAGAATCACCAGTATTCTACCACTCAGCAAAAATCTTAAGATCTCATTTGAACTGCCTGAGTTCATTCTTAAGTTATCACTTTTGTCATTACAAATCTTTACAATCATGAGCTATTTATTTTGTTAACAGACTTGTTACACTCTTGATTTGGTTCAATCTCGAACTAACAGACTGAGTACGATATTCCACTTACTTACTTGGGTAAGTAAGATGCCTACTTTACTTAGGTATGTGGACACCTACACATAAGCTCTCCCACGAGCTCCTATTACTTGTTGGCATGTTCTGGGAGCAGTGCCTCTTGAAATATCCTCACATCCAAGGTAAGTTACCACTGGTTGAGCATTAACACCATTAACGGGACTCTTACCCTTATAATCTTTGGTCATATGGCCTACCTTCTAGCAACTTCTACACCTAACAGTGCAAGAACCAATATGATGCAACTTGCATCGATGACATAATGGTTTATTCTTGA
This sequence comes from Artemisia tridentata subsp. tridentata, assembly GCA_021014915.2. Taxonomy (NCBI): domain Eukaryota; kingdom Viridiplantae; phylum Streptophyta; class Magnoliopsida; order Asterales; family Asteraceae; genus Artemisia; species Artemisia tridentata. The sequence goes on from CP139503.1 coordinate 162,482,556, forward strand.
CATTACCTCTTCTTTCAGTTGTGACAACGACACCATAGGCTCTGGCATTCTCTTGCCTTCTGTTTTGCTATTGTTGGGTCCTTGAGTAGACCAAGCTCGCACAACTTGATCCACTGGATTACGAGACATCAGAATTGTTACATCCAGTGTGAGTGGATCAAACGAGGTTACGATCCCTTGAATATTGAGAGAAAGTTCTCAGATGAACTTTTCCCATAACTTCTTGCTGATATAAATAATGCCTAAACACGTTATTAATATTTTTCGATATCTCTATGTTTTGATAATCACAAAATGAAAAATCATTAAATGAAAACAATTATGACGTAAACAAGTATTTGGTTGTAAATATCTATTTTAACAACTAAATCACTTAAGGTATGAATAAACAAATGCTTAATGCATTATATGATCAAAGGAATATTTTCTTAATCACTAGAATTTTTATAAAATGTCACAAACATTTTATATCTTTTAGAAAATCATTTTTGGTATTTAATAAAAATGTTTAATCCATTATAAATTTATAAATTCAAATTTTCAACCAAAAATGGCAAAAATGTTCCAGAAAAACCTTCCCCACAAAAAGACAAATCTGAGCAACGTTCGGGTAGGGCGGCCCCCTTAATTTTAAGGGGACCGGCCCCCTATTTAAGGGGACCGCCCCGCTCCTCCAGCTGTCAGAATCTGCCTATAAATACTGGTTCATCCCTGGACTTTTTCCTCACCTTTTGCACCTCAAACTTTCTGTTCTAAATCTCTTCTCAATCTTTCTAAATCCTTTCTAAAATCCTTTGATCATATTCTCTTAAGCATTGGTTTCCAAGTGATCCAAGCTTCCATCATCTAAGTGCAAAAGAAGAATACTCCTTCAACAACTAGAGAAGAAGTATTATAGCTTAATTCATATAATTGTGTAGTTGTGTAAAGTATTTGATAAGGTGTTGTGTAGTTGTAATTAGTAGATCAAAGTGTAAGTAAGTAGCTGTGTTATAAAGAAGTATTGTAGAAGTTGTGAAGCTGTAGTGTAGAAGTTGTGAAGCCGTAGTGTAGAAGTTGTGAAGCCGTCGTGTAGAAGTTGTGAAGCCGTCGTGAAGCTTTCATGAAGAAGTTGTGAATAAGCTGTGAAGAAGTCGTGTAGAAGTTGTGAGATTGGTTCTAGCTAGGATTAGAACCCGACATCTAGCTTTGTGTCGTTAAACCGGTGTAAGAAAAAGTTGTGTAAGGTTTTCTCTGCCATAAGGGAGTTTGTTGACATAGTGAAGAGAACTCTCGAGTAGGTGACTCGGGGAGTGGAGTAGGGCAAGGAAGGTGTCCTTGTAGCCGCACCACTATAAATCCTTGTGTTGTGGTTTGATCTTTCCATCCCTATCTTTCATTTCATTTCATTTACTTTACTTGCATTACTTATTTACATTTACTTATATTTGTTCATATTGTTCAAGAGTTGAATTCACATAAGATCAAATCGATGTTTTAAAAAGTAAACAAAAGTTTTCACAATAAAATTAAAAAGACGTAAAACTATTCAACCCCCCTTTCTAGTTTTCCACAATTGGTATCAAGAGCCACGTCAAACAAGATTTTTAAAATAAATTGTATTTTAAAACTTGAAACGATCTATGGAATCTGAAAAATATTTAGAAGGGCAATCTATGCAAAGACCACCACTATTTGAAAGTGATGGATTTCTTTATTGGAAAAATCGATTCGAAACTTATGTGAAATCAAAAGATCTAGATCTTTGGCATGTTATTACTAATGGTGATTTTTTACCTATTCAAAATAATCCAGAAACTAAAAAGTTTAAAAGCACTTGATGAGAGTTTTTCTAGTAAGAATTTTGTTAGGAAATTTCTTAGGGCTCTTCATCCAAAATGGCGGGCTAAAGTTACGGCGATTGAAGAATCGAAGAACTTGTCAACTCTTCAACTTGACGAGTTGATCGGCAACTTGAAAGTCTACGAAGCAATTGTCACACCCTGAATTTACCTGTTATTGGCAGCGGAATTGAATACCTTGGTGTGACTTTCATGGCGTCTCATACAATGGATATATTGAACGACCTAAAGTGTCGTTTTGAAAATACACGTTTGATCATAAATAAAATCAGAGTTTACAAAACATAGGTCCCAAATGATGTTGCAAGTTTATAAAACAAAACCATAATCGATCAAACGGTTACATAAGTGCATAAAATGAAGTGATGCAAGTCGACCCCGCGACTCCAAAACAATCCAATGCATGCCCACATGATAGCTAATAACCTGAAAATACATTGCTAAAAACGGTCAACATAAAGTTGGTGAGAGTTCATAGGTTTAATAAAAATGAAGTTATACGATAGCCACAAGTATAAAGTGTATGACATAAGTCACATAAAAATGATTGTACAATAGCCTTAAGCTCATGACCCCGACGCTGTGACTGAATTCTTTGGAGCCCCTGGGAGTGTTTTGCCAGACACTCAAATGAAAAGACATGAAATGCATCCGCTATCGGTTGTTGGTCAAAGCCAACACGGATGGAGGCGTCACCCTCGATAGATCTATCCACTCACTCTCGCTTAAACATAATTAACGGTTCATGATTATATGGGGACTTTCAATTGGCAACAAGGTAACTTAATCTATGTACAGGAAGTCTGATACTTTGGCTCGTATGGAAAACAGTTGCAATGTATTCTCCCCCGTGGGATTTGAAAACAATAATAAAATGTATACGGGGCTATGAAAACTCACCTGAAGTGATGATACAACAATGCTATGAAATCGGAATACTTGGAATAATTGGAATACTGGAACACTTGGAATACTTGGCAATAACAAGGCGCGAACACTAGCCGCTACCTAAAATGAATATGCATAATCTACTTAGATTATGAGGCAATGCAGTGCATGCACATGTATATGTAACCTATACCACTCGTCATTTGAAAATACTAGTTATCGTTGATATGTAAAGTTTTTCCAAAACTTGGTATAAATATGTTAACTTGTTAACATAAAACTAGTCGTGTCATAATGTGTATAAAACGTTAGTGTTGGTCTTGGCGTTTTGAAAACATTGAAATGTGATACGGTAGTCGCGTTAATAAACCTTTGATTGTACGTGTTCCAATGGATAAGAATTACGGTTCACCATAGTCGTTTCGTGAAAAATATAGTTTCTAGTACGTAAACATTTTCTACTAAAAAAAAGCTGTCAAAATAAAATGTATATAGTCGATGTTTAAACGCGTGTATCTCGTTCATTATTAGCTTGTTTTTGACGTTCTTTATATCCGTGGTTTCGTAAAAATAAATGCTAACACATTTTTAGTATCTCGGTTCATCTAGGTTTCGTCAAACGCCGCAAATAAGCCGTCGAATGCTACCAAACAGCATGCAGTTTTTCCGGAAAATAGTTTTCGTCGTTTAAACTTGTAAAAATCATATCTCCTTCGTTATTAACTCGTTTTTATCCCCGTTTTCGGCCACGGCTTCGTCTCGGAATGTATTTTCTAAATATTTGGCCAAAAATTACCTCATACCTACTGAGTTTCCCACGTTTCACTTTTAAAGACAGTAGGGTATGTATACTTGTAAAAACTTGGTTTTCTAGTTATTATCTTGTCCAAAAATGTCACAAACAACAACCAATCTTTCTAAAACTTACCATATATCTTTTTAAGGTGTCAAGGGTCCTAAACCTCATCATCCATGTAGATCTAACAAGGATCTAAGTATAAAACACTTCTAGGGCTCATAACTTGCAAAAAGATTTAAAAGGAGTGGTATAACTAACATATACATATAGATCTTGCATAAAAATGATATGAACATTATATTAACTTGGTAAAATTATGAAAATGAGTTTTGACAACTTACTTGAAAGATTAGTGATAAAAAGATGATGAAAACCTAAGAAACCTTTGAGTTTGTATTTCAAAACCCTTAAAGGAATACTAGATGGACTTGATTATGGATTGATCTTGAAAGTTTGATGTGTTCTTCCTCTTGTTCTTGGTTTGCCGAACACACACACACACATATGGAGAGGAGAGAGTTTACTTGAGTTATCTTGAGATATTGTGTAAAATGAAGTGTATTATGGAAGTTTAGTATATATATTAGACAAGATTAGATGTGCATTAAATGAGATAGGAAGTTTGCAACTTTTGAGGTGTTGTGGGGTGGCTAGAGCCGGCGCACAAGGAGCAAGGGGGGGGGGGCCTCTCTTGATTAACCATGTGATGATTACATATGTTTAAGTGTGTAATTTAATTAGTTTTAGGTGTAATCGGGTACCGCGTTTGCTAGAAATAAAATTTAACGGAGTTAGTCGGGACTTGACGAAGTCATAAAAATTACAAAAATATGTTGAGTACAAATATTGGGTGTTCGGGTAATTATCGTTTAGTTTTTACGAAAACCGTCGTAATTATATTAAATGTACGATATAAATTAAATAAATTCGCAAAATACCGGGTAAATGAATTTTATAATTTTCTTGATGTTAAAATGAGTATAAAATATATCGGGACCATCGTGGGGATTGTCGGACGTGTTAGTCACATTTATTGATCGCGCGTTAACGTTTTAATTAAAAGTAATTATACGTAATACGTCGAATGTAACAAAAATATTAATTTGATAAACCTACGAGTGGTATAGTATGAAAATGGAAATCTGATGATATGCAGACTATTCCTAGTCCGTATGCAGTGTTCCTACTGATGATGCATGAATTTCGCAGTCAAACCAAACCGGTTACGCGAATATGAATACCCGTAAACTACGTTTACGCTGAAATGAATAATGAACATGAATAGTGATTCCCTCCCGGGGATGAATAGTGTCACATGAATAGTGAATTGTCGTGGTTAGGAAAGTGACCTGAAATCTCGGGTTGTTACAGTCGCCCCTCCAAAAGGGAATTCAGTCCCTGAATTCAAATGTTGTTGGTTTCGGAAGCAGGCTCGGGAAAAAGATGTGGATACTTGCGTCGCATTTGGTCTTCTCGTTCCCAAGTAAACTCGGGTCCTCTTCGAGAATTCCAGCGAACTTTCACGATAGGAATTCGACTCTGCTTCAATTGCTTGACCTCGCGGTCCATGGTTTCTGATGTTGGATGACGTCCATTGGTTGACAATAGGCAAAACTAACGGCATGGGTATTCAACCTTACTTAAGTCCTGAAATGGTTCATCATTGAAGTTGTTACCATGATGGCAAAAATGTAGGTATCGGCTGATAATACGTCGGGGAATGCCTGTCTCGTTTTCATATGCGGATGGGGGAATTCGTTCGGGCATGTTGCTGTTCTTGACATGGAAGTGAGGTTATCCGTAATTTCTACAGGTAGTAGGGTCTTAGGAAGGAGCTACATCGATATCCTTGCTTTATCTTGAATATCCATTGAGGAAGCTTGTTGTTATAAGGAAACTCGATCAATGGCAAATGGTTCGCCCAACCATTTCTAAAGTCGATCACACATGCCCTTAGCATATCTTCCAGTGTTTAAATTATTCTCTCACTCTGACCATCGATCTGAGGATGGTACGTAGTACTCATGTCTAACTTAGACCCAAAAGAATCCTGCAATGACTGTTAGAAGTTTGAAGTACGCGATTATCTCTGTCGGAAATGATGGAAATTGGTGCACTGTGCCTTAAAACTATTTCCTTGTCACAAAGTCTGGTAAGCTGCTTCATGGAATGAGTCTCTTTGATTGGAATGAAATGGGTTGATTTGGTGAGACGATCTACTATAACCCAAATAGCATCGTAACCCCCTGAAATCTTGGGGAGTTTAGTAACAGAGTCCATTGTAACGTGTTCCTATTTCCATTGTGAAATTTCTGTTTGCTGAAGTAATCCTGTTGGTTTCTGGTACTCGGCTTTTACTTTAGCACAAGTATGGCATTTGCTGACATAAGTAGCTACTTCTACTTTCATGTTTGGCTACCAATAAAACCTCTTGAGGTCCTGATATCTCTTATTAGAACTTGGATGAATAAAGTACTTCGACTTGTGTGTTTCATTAGGAAAGTACTTATTGAGGTCTGAAAGGTGAGATGAGTAGTATATATGTTGCTGAACTCTGGCGGAAACTTAGGTTTGTATGCCAACTGATCGGTTCTAACTAGAATCTGAAATGGTCCAATACTGAGAGCTCAATCTATCGGGTTACCAAAAAAAAATTTGTATCATGCCTTTCCAAGGCAAGGCTTTCAATCATAGTTCGTGCTTCCACTTGAATCTAAGAGGTTCATTGTTCAAGGATATCAAATCCGAATGATGTGCATCATGCACCAACCTAACTTTCATTGTTTTCTCATTCCTTGTAACTGATTCTTGACTTGTGAAATTCCCTTTGTTGTTTCCCGGTTTAGTTCTAGGCCCGTGAATTTAACTTTCCAAATTCGATATGTAAATGTGTACATGGTCACTTCAGCCATAGGGTGTCTTAAATGGTGCCTTTATATATTCCCGTGATGGCTATTTTTGCTGATGATGAAATTCGTCAATAATCGACAGGTTATCCTAATCCATTCAAAGTTGGTTATGTGGTGTTGAATACATCCTATGGTGCTCAGGTAGTTCTCTTAAGGATTCGTCGGGCTAACGATGGTAGAGCGTGTATATCTGATTAGAAAAGGAATATCTTAAAAGAATTGCTAGAAATCTGAGGGGTATCGTCTATCCTTTCGTCGTTTCTATGTCATGAAATATCCTTCATAATGTAGAGTCTCTCCTAGAGAAATCAATGGTAAAATTCAACTTAATGGCTGAGTGAGTGATGAGTGGTGTAAGTATCCGGTGGAAGTTTGTTAAAAAGGGGGTTCATGAAAGATTCCATTTGTTTACAAAGCTTTTGAATGAAGATTGTTATTAATAATTCCTGAAAATGTGACTATTTTCTTCACGGCATAATTCCTCCTGAATTATACATAGGTGATCAGGCTATGTATAATTGAGGACCAACGATGCGTTGCTTGGTTAAATTGAAACGGTATTACTTTTTCCCAAAAGTTTTAGATGGTGTTCAACGTGTTGTTTTGATAAATGGTTTTCTAGATATTTCCTTTGAAAGTAACATGAAAATTGTCTCGCGTAGCGGTAGTAAATACTTGATAAAATGACAGAAAATCCATTTATAGGGTGGTACAAAATGGCTTATTTTGAAAATTCTGAAAAACAATTCTCCCGTAGGGTAGTAAAATAACTTGCATTATATTTGTTGAATGGTTCATTGGATACATGGATGAATCTTTCGAAATGGTAATAGTCTACTAATCTGCCAAGAGTGAAATCAGTTTAATCCCTAATAGGATAGTGGTACGTTGTTGTGGAACGATTGAAAATGGAGCAATTGAAATAGAAATGGAATAACCCAAGGTTGTGAGTATCAGGGAAATAGCAAAAGCTAGTTATTACATTGGATAGAAGAGTGCTTATACAACTAGGTCAGGTCAACGTACCAACGGAAAAATACAACGGATAGATACGACCCTAAGGGCTCGAAATACGGTTTATGATATAAGGCAGGAATACCTTTCCTTAGAACCTGAGCCATAAGTTTCTGAGCCATCCTGTTTGCCTCATCAATTGTTTGCGGGTCAGAAGAGATCACATCTCCACCGATGTTTTCAGGTAAACAACCAATGAAGTTTTTCCAACCACTTCTCATTATTAGGAACCATAAACGGGCATAAAGCAGCCAACTCTTGAAATCTTCTGAGGTATGTCTCAATGTCATTACTCAATGTCACTAGTTCATAAAACTCAACCTCCAACTTCTTCACTTCTGTGCGTGGACAAAACTTCTTTGTCAACAAGTTCTTGAATTCATCCCATGTATGCTTGTATGCATTATCCTTTCCAATGAGCTCGGTGTAGGAATTCCACCATGATATAGCTTCATCAGGGAGTGTACTAGCAACAAACTTTACCTTAGCTTCCTCGGGACAATAGCATAGGTGAAATACAGATTTGGTATGCTCAAACCAACGAATCATAGCAATGGCTTCTTCGGTACCTTTTGAATTTGATGGGATTACCACTTTTGAAGTCCTTATACGTACACTTTCTTCCATTAGTTCCATTACTAGCCTTCCCAGATGTCTCTATCTGAGAAGCAGCCTCAACGGCTCTTTCAACCACTAGTGCTTCAGCAATACTATTCTTAACAAGCTTTTGGATAGCTGCTTGTGTCATGTTCGGTGTAGCCGATGTAGTCTTAACTTTCCTTGGTGCCATGTTTCTTCAAAACCGTACAAGAATACAACCATGAGTACTCGTAATAGCAACGATCATTGTTCACTACGTCTACCACCACAATCATGCGTATATCCTCATAACACATGAATACCACACTTGAAAATTTCGGTCTACATTGACCGGTGTCATAGATAGCACAACCATACCCATATAGTAAAGTCAATACTTGGGGATCTCGTTGTACAACAATCAAAATACCACAAGCTTCTTTGAACTACGCCACACTTCCCGTGGCTAGGATGATAGTAAAAGCGAGTAAAGGTAAAAGCTAGGATGATGTCCTTTTCAATGAATCCAGGGTTGTGGCGTCATAAGGTTAAGATGAGTCCTGAAGTGAGGTCCGGGGTTGTGCATCGATTCATGTCCGAGATAATGTAGGTTCCAATCCATTCTTGAGGAATCTATTGATGTTCCTGTTGAGTTCGTGATCTTGGTGTTATCCACAAGAAGTTATCTAATTCATGTCAAGTGAGAATGGGAAAAGGGAAATGACAATGGTTGTACTGAAAGGCAAGGTTAGATTCCTGAATCTCGAAGGTCTCGGTGTCATATCTGATCGGCGGGGTGTTGTTACGATGACCAATGATGAAATCCAACTCATCGGCTTAGAATGTGATGTAATCAAACTTGATAATGAAGAGGGTGTTGTGAAGAGTTCTCTGGTGGGGGTGTAATATTGCTCAAAGCATCTTGTTGGTTCATTATGTCATGGAAGTATGAGTCGGTTATACCTGAGATAGTATAGAGTCCTTGCGAGGAATGCCACTCTTTGGCGATTTGTTGTTGCTGTTGTTTGGTTTGTGGGGCATCCAAACCCTCACGTGTAGTCTCAATTAATTAGAGATCATCATCTAACGATGAAGAGTAGTAGGTTGTCTAACAGTAAGGGCTCTCGAACTCTCATCAACCTTAGTCTATAAGGTGGTGTAGTGTCCTTAGTGGTAGATGGTAATGGTGTATCAAACCATGTACGCTTCTCAAGCGGTAAGTTAAGTATGTGAGTAGAGTCCCTGAAATGTGATGGTATAAATGGGGTTCCATATGATGATGATAAAGTCGATGGTGATAATACTGAAGGAATCACTACCTTCTTTTACGCTATCTTGCGATGTCTAAGCGGTAAAACTGGAGTATGCACTCTGGGACGACCAATAGTGGTATGAGTAGCTGATACTGGTGGTAATACATGAGTAGTGAGTGTTCTAATAGTGAGGGAATGAAGATATACTATCTTTCTTGCAATAAACATTCTAATAGGTCCATAAGGACTAAGCATGTACGTCTTATCAAATGGTATACTCTGTATGGGCTGAAGTAATAGGGACATCCCGATCGTCTTGCGACGTCGGAACATAAGAGTTGGATTCTGCGGAAACCGGAATAGTATGGGATGATGAATCTGTAGGTGCACGAGTAACCAAAGGTGGTGCAATAAGTGAAATCTGAGGAGTAGGTGCAACAATGGGAGTAGTAGAAGACATAGCGTCCTCGATGTAAACATCAGAAAATATAACACTAGTGCGGGAATTGGAAGACATATCTCTGTGGCAACCATACAAAATGAAATGAATAACCCATGTAATGAATCCTCGCAAATAATAATGTGCACTTATGATGTAATGATGAGACGCTACCGTTGGGGTAGTTATAGTCTAGGGTATGAGGACAACCTAGTTCGCTATAACCATTGCTCTGGTACCAATCTGTCACACCCTGAATTTACCTGTTATTGGCAGCGGAATTGAATACCTTGGTGTGACTTTCATGGCGTCTCATACAATGGATATATTGAACGACCTAAAGTGTCGTTTTGAAAATACACGTTTGATCATAAATAAAATCAGAGTTTACAAAACATAGGTCCCAAATGATGTTGCAAGTTTATAAAACAAAACCATAATCGATCAAACGGTTACATAAGTGCATAAAATGAAGTGATGCAAGTCGACCCCGCGACTCCAAAACAATCCAATGCATGCCCACATGATAGCTAATAACCTGAAAATACATTGCTAAAAACGGTCAACATAAAGTTGGTGAGAGTTCATAGGTTTAATAAAAATGAAGTTATACGATAGCCACAAGTATAAAGTGTATGACATAAGTCACATAAAAATGATTGTACAATAGCCTTAAGCTCATGACCCCGACGCTGTGACTGAATTCTTTGGAGCCCCTGGGAGTGTTTTGCCAGACACTCAAATGAAAAGACATGAAATGCATCCGCTATCGGTTGTTGGTCAAAGCCAACACGGATGGAGGCGTCACCCTCGATAGATCTATCCACTCACTCTCGCTTAAACATAATTAACGGTTCATGATTATATGGGGACTTTCAATTGGCAACAAGGTAACTTAATCTATGTACAGGAAGTCTGATACTTTGGCTCGTATGGAAAACAGTTGCAATGTATTCTCCCCCGTGGGATTTGAAAACAATAATAAAATGTATACGGGGCTATGAAAACTCACCTGAAGTGATGATACAACAATGCTATGAAATCGGAATACTTGGAATAATTGGAATACTGGAACACTTGGAATACTTGGCAATAACAAGGCGCGAACACTAGCCGCTACCTAAAATGAATATGCATAATCTACTTAGATTATGAGGCAATGCAGTGCATGTACATGTATATGTAACCTATACCACTCGTCATTTGAAAATACTAGTTATCGTTGATATGTAAAGTTTTTCCAAAACTTGGTATAAATATGTTAACTTGTTAACGTAAAACTAGTCGTGTCATAATGTGTATAAAACGTTAGTGTTGGTCTTGGCGTTTTGAAAACATTGAAATGTGATACGGTAGTCGCGTTAATAAACCTTTGATTGTACGTGTTCCAATGGATAAGAATTACGGTTCACCATAGTCGTTTCGTGAAAAATATAGTTTCTAGTACGTAAACATTTTCTACTAAAAAAAAGCTGTCAAAATAAAATGTATATAGTCGATGTTTAAACGCGTGTATCTCGTTCATTATTAGCTTGTTTTTGACGTTCTTTATATCCGTGGTTTCGTAAAAATAAATGCTAACACATTTTTAGTATCTCGGTTCATCTAGGTTTCGTCAAACGCCGCAAATAAGCCGTCGAATGCTACCAAACAGCATGCAGTTTTTCCGGAAAATAGTTTTCGTCGTTAAACTTGTAAAAATCATATCTCCTTCGTTATTAACTCGTTTTTATCCCCGTTTTCGGCCACGGCTTCGTCTCGGAATGTATTTTCTAAATATTTGGCCAAAAATTACCTCATACCTACTGAGTTTCCCACGTTTCACTTTTAAAGACAGTAGGGTAGGTATACTTGTAAAAACTTGGTTTTCTAGTTATTATCTTGTCCAAAAATGTCACAAACAACAACCAATCTTTCTAAAACTTACCATATATCTTTTTAAGGTGTCAAGGGTCCTAAACATCATCATCCATGTAGATCTAACAAGGATCTAAGTATAAAACACTTCTAGGGCTCATAACTTGCAAAAAGATTTAAAAGGAGTGGTATAACTAACATATACATATAGATCTTGCATAAAAATGATATGAACATTATATTAACTTGGTAAAATTATGAAAATGAGTTTTGACAACTTACTTGAAAGATTAGTGATAAAAAGATGATGAAAACCTAAGAAACCTTTGAGTTTGTATTTCAAAACCCTTAAAGGAATACTAGATGGACTTGATTATGGATTGATCTTGAAAGTTTGATGTGTTCTTCCTCTTGTTCTTGGTTTGCCGAACACACACACACACATATGGAGAGGAGAGAGTTTACTTGAGTTATCTTGAGATATTGTGTAAAATGAAGTGTATTATGGAAGTTTAGTATATATATTAGACAAGATTAGATGTGCATTAAATGAGATAGGAAGTTTGCAACTTTTGAGGTGTTGTGGGGTGGCTAGAGCCGGCGCACAAGGAGCAAGGGGGGGGGGGGGCTCTCTTGATTAACCATGTGATGATTACATATGTTTAAGTGTGTAATTTAATTAGTTTTAGGTGTAATCGGGTACCGCGTTTGCTAGAAATAAAATTTAACGGAGTTAGTCGGGACTTGACGAAGTCATAAAAATTACAAAAATATGTTGAGTACAAATATTGGGTGTTCGGGTAATTATCGTTTAGTTTTTACGAAAACCGTCGTAATTATATTAAATGTACGATATAAATTAAATAAATTCGCAAAATACCGGGTAAATGAATTTTATAATTTTCTTGATGTTAAAATGAGTATAAAATATATCGGGACCATCGTGGGGATTGTCGGACGTGTTAGTCACATTTATCGATCGCGCGTTAACGTTTTAATTAAAAGTAATTATACGTAATACGTCGAATGTAACAAAAATATTAATTTGATAAACCTACGAGTGGTATAGTATGAAAATGGAAATCTGATGATATGCAGACTATTCCTAGTCCGTATGCAGTGTTCCTACTGATGATGCATGAATTTCGCAGTCAAACCAAACCGGTTACGCGAATATGAATACCCGTAAACTACGTTTACGCTGAAATGAATAATGAACATGAATAGTGATTTCTTCCCGGGGATGAATAGTGACTGATGAATAGTGAATTGTCGAAGTTTGGAAAGTGACCTGAAATCTCGGGTTGTTACAGCAATAATAAAGAAAGAATCCGAGATGGTCAAAGGAAAAAGAGAACAAAGCAAGTCAATTGCATTGAAAGCTAGGAATGAATCTAGTGACGAGGATAACTCAACCTCCGAAAGTGATGACGAAGAATATGCCATGGCCGTAAGAGACTTCAAGAAGTTTTTCAAAAGACGAGGAAGATTCGTTAGACAACCACATGACGAAAGAAAGGCACTCCAAAGAAACAAAGACGACAAAGGTAGCAAGAGCGAGAGGAAGTGTTTTAAATGTGGTGATCCAAATCATCTCGTTGGAAGATGTCCAATGATGTTAAGGGAGCAAAATCAAAAGGCGTTCATTGGAGGAGCATGGAGTGATAGTGATGAAGATGAGAAAGAAACCACAAAGGAGGAGAAGTATCTTATGGCTAAGACATCAAGTGAGGCACATTCCGAAACCGAATACTTTAGTGATGAATATTTATCATTAGACGAAAAAGACTTAGATAGTGAGTATAATAGATTATGCAAATTAGGTCAAAAAGTAATGACTAAAAACAAATCACTAAAACACATAAATAACCAATTAGAAAACGAAATACTTGAATTAAAAATTAAACTACACAACTTAGAAAAAGGCAAAGAAGCTTTTGTAGAATGTAAAACATGTCAAGAGACTAAAAATGAAAACGAAAAACTTAAGGAAGAAATTTGTAAACTTGACAAATTCGAAAATAGTAGCAATTCACCTAGGAAAATAATAAGTGTTCAAAGAGTATCAGGAGATAAAACCGGCTTAGGATTTAATTCAACTGAGGCCTCAACTAGTGAAACTAAAAATGTAAAGTTTGAATGTGAATCTAGTAAGCAAAAATCCTTAGAGTCAACACCTAAATACATACTTATGAAAGATAGAAAAATACCCATTGCTAGTAATGATGAAGTAAATTTTTTCTATAAACCATCTTTAAAAACCAAAGAAGAATCCCCTAAACCGAAATTAAGATAAAAAACACCTCCCTTTAGAAGACCAAATAATCCTCACCCTCGGCCTAAAACTCCTCAACCTAGAAGAAAACCAAATCGAAAAAACCTCCATAATAATAATAGTTACGCAATGTGGAATTATTCAAATCCACCAAGCTTCAATCCTTGGGGAATACTTCCACCATATATGCATCCTAGTCAATTGCAAACCATGTTTGGTTCAAACAACTTTGGACCAATTAGACAATGGGGACCAAGTGGCTAAATTGTCAACTCATCGGAAAATCGGTATCTCATCTATGATTGGCTTCTATAAGTCAATATAAACATTTTGAAGTGCTTGAAGACTATTTATTGAAGACTAAAAGGTACGCCTCTCTTTCATGCTCACTACTATGTTTTATGCTTAGATTGATGAACTAGCTACTTGCATGCTCCCGTTAGTTTAAAATGCCTAGCTTAGTTAATACTCATGTGTTAGTTAGAATGCAATCCCTTTATACATATATCTAATATATATATATATATATATATATATATATATATATATATATACTTATATTATTATACATACATAAGAAGTAGTCTATATACATATATATTATATATATATATATATATATATATATATATATATATATATATATATATATATATATATATATATATATATCCTCACATAACCTAGATACGTCATTAGTTGACTATCTAGAACTAAAAGAAATTGTTCGTTCTCGAACCTTTTCTTCCCCCTTGGCTCTTTTGGACTTTAACGTTCAACACGAAAATCTTCTATGTCCACTATCGCAAAACTCATGGTGATGAAGAGAAGTGAGTTAAGTGGATCAACGTAGAAGTAGAATTTAAACCTTCGCGCAATGAAAACTATGGATGAAACAAACTCCCATCGCCGTCAGCACTCATCTCCGTCTTTACCTCATCATCTCTCGACACCATTCAACATCCCACTTTTACACATAATACACACACACACACACACACACACACACACACACACACACACATATATATATATATATATATATATATATATATATATATATATATATACACACATTCCCTCTCATTCCTCAAACTCATTGTCAACTTGACGTCTTGATCATTTTATCCAAAATTCTCAAGGTATTTTTTTTAACGAAATGTTAATAAAATGTGTCAAGTATTCCCTCCTCGTGCCAATACAACCCAACGTATTTTTGATATATAATAAATCTATCTATATACATATAAATATTTTTCCATCAGAAACGAAACTCGAAAAATTCCAAACTTTGGTAGGCGGCCCCCTTAAAATTAAGGGGACCAGCTTGTTATTGAGGGCGGCCGCTTAATGTTTAAGGGGACCGGCCATCTGCTGCTACCAAATCGATTTTCCTTCTTGAAAATTTAGCCAAACACCCCATTTCTCAAACACCCTTTACCTCTTACTTGCTGTGAACGAACCACTTCATCCCAAAACCACCAAAACCACTTACCAAATCACCAATCCGGGCTTAACTCGCAAGGGGAAAACACGTATATCTCGATTAGCAACATATATTGTATGTTTTCCAAAACACATTTCATCTTATTTCATCCAATTTTGAGTCTAATCATAATTAGGTATTTTATTTAAATTTTTCAAATTCGAATTTTTATTGAAATTAAGTCTAGGATTCTCATAACCAAATGCTCCCCATAGGATTAGAGTGCTTAATTAACCTAGAATCTAAGTAATCAAAAACCCTCATGCTAAAATTTTGAAAAACCAAACACTCTCATTAAAAATTTGTTATACATTGTTGAACTATGCCATAAACACTTGTTAAAACTAACCACATTATATTATCACAACTTTTTAATCCTAAAAATATATTTGTCGAATCATGAAAAATGATTTTATAAACATAAGAGGGTGTTTGGATTAAGCCATAAAATCGTCAAAATTAAGTCAAAATAAAGTTCACAACTAATTGACAAGTTTAGAAACATGTAACTGGTAAGTTTGAGTCATCAAGATACATAATTCATATGTATATTGAGATACTAGTCGTTATTTTTCTAGTAAAGGGAGCGTTTGGCATAAGAAATTGAAAAGGACATTTTTTTTTGTAAAAAACTACGTTTAATAATTTACTTCACATAAATACTCGTAAGAAATAGCTAGACATACAATCTAATGTTTGTCTAGCCACATTTCAAAGTGGCTTATGATGTATAAAGGAGCGTTTGGATGTTCTTGGTTCTTTACCATAATATCTCTATAACTACTCCTTAACATCGTAAAATACATTTTAAGCGAGTTAAAAATTAAAACTAAGGAACTTTGCAAACTACTTCTTAGGATTAAACTTTTAGAGTCGAAGTATGTTTGCGTTCCACATGAGTAATATATACGACATATGCATATTTTTTTTTTTCATAATCTTATTTTCTTGTTGTTATCTTGTTTAGGTGAAAATGCCTAAAGTCACGGTTGGTGATGTTTCCAAAACTAAACAATACATTCCAAAAGTCTCCGCTACTCCCTGCATATCTCCCGTCATTGCATGTTTCTATCGTACCATTGAAAATAGAAACATTCATGAGGGGAGAGTTGTCGATCCATCCTTCTATCAATCCGACCATATCGAACGAATGTTCACCAATGTTCATCTCGATTGTCTTTTCAAAATCAATGAACCCATCATTCCTCGTTTTGTTCTTTACTTCTATAGCCAAGTTATGGTGCAAACCGATGACTATGGTTATATCCTCATCTCTTTCATGATCCAAAACGAATTCATCACTCTCACTCTTGCTCAATTCGGTCAAATCCGCAAAATTCCCCACAACGGTCAAGCCGTCTTTTCAAATGAGTGGGATCTTTCTTCTCTTGAACAACATCGACCTCAGGATGGTCCATACTATTCTGAGATTCTAACTCCTGACGACATTCGTCGACTTCTTGAGCTAGAACATGGTACGACTAGCAGAAAGATTAAGTTAAAAAATGTCGACATCCATGCAAACCAAATCCTCCTCAAAGAGTTAAGCCCCGACATGAAGCATTGGGAAGAACTCATTCGCTAGAATGCGTTCGGTACCGGTGGTCACCGTGATCATCTCACAGCGAGCATTGCTCACATGTTGTATTGTGTTGTTGCGGAAGAACAATACAATGTGGCCTATCTCTTTGTCCATCGCATCATCTCAGCTAAAAACACTCCAAATGCCAACCTTCCCTACGGTATGTTCCTCACTCGACTTTATTATCATGTCATGGAACATTACCCACATCTTGAGAGTGATATCTATGAGTTCGTTCAATCGGTCTTGCGTCCTCTCGTTCGTGTCCAACCTCGTCGATCTCGAAGTGACAAAGGCAAATCTCGTAGCTCTTTGTCATTCGCACCTCGTGGTTCTACATCTCATCGAGATGATGATGATGATGATGAGGAAGGCACATCACGTGTTAGTACCCCATCACCCACGACCTTCGTTAATAATCTTCCGGAACTTGATTACACCGACTATCAAGTTCCTTCTCCTTCCCAACAAAACGATCAACTCCTCTTCAAAAGACAAACCTCATTGCTAAACACTACTAAACAAATGCATCAGGAGGTTCGAGGCGGATTCAAGTCAATAGGAAAAGCCTTCAGGAAGATTCTTGGAAAGAAGAAATAGATATATTTGGTGTGGGTTTAGTTGAACATTGATGATATATTATTAGACAATTATGTGTAGTGATATTGTTTTGACATGTACTTTGTTATATCTTATATTGTGCTAGGAGCTTAACAACTTTCATGTTAGAACTTTGTTACTAGTTTCTTTAGTTTGATATGCTTACAATATTTTTTTTATAGTTTACATATGTGCATTATTATTTAATATGCTTGTGTTACTATTTGATTATTCTTAGTGTATATATTCCAAATAGAGCTTGCTACAAACACACCCCAAAAATTGACCATTTTCTGGAAATTTTTCAATTTTGGTCGCCTGGGAAAACACCAGAAGGGTTGAAATCAAGTGGGTAAAGATTCAAGACAAGGGTTAAAGGTTGATTGGAGATTAAGTGTTGATTAGTGTTGTGGTTCTTGTAAGTTCTCATCCAAGATCATTGTAAGATTATGTTTAGTTTCTATGTAATTATTCCTTTTTGTATATTTCATATTTTATACAAGTTGTATAAGTATTAAGACTTGATGTTGTACATGAGGTTTGAAACACAAAAATAAACCAGGACAAGCCCTAAGTATGTTTTATGAATCTGAAATTCTGAACAGCCCCATAGAATGTTCAAACTGATCATCTCAGTAAACTTTGAGGTTAAGGCAATAAGATAAGCCGGTAGAGCTCTGTCTTGTGGTCGTTTCGCTCGGTGGCGCACCTCGTAACTCATCCCGATGAATAAACTAGAGCCAAAAAGGTAAAACATGTCAAAATCTGACTAGCAGATTTCGTTGGACAAAACGGGACAGTTCTGTCCGTTTTGGGAACTCGTCGTAGTTTTATGAAATGAAGCTAAGACATAAACATAAACGTAGGAAAAAGCCTCGTGTCCTAAAGTGTTGTAGAACTCAAGATATGGCCTTTTCCGCGGGACTGCAGCGTGCTGTCCATCAGCACTTAATATGGGTCCTTTCATGCTGAGTTTTCCGCAAAAGCTTACTGATATGATTTTAAAACGCGATTTTCACCCATTTCTGGTCCGAACCACTGAAAGTGTAAAACACGAAAGTTGCTCAGAATGATGTTTTATACAAAAACTTAGGTGCACGTAAGCTGAAAGTGTAAAACGAGAGAGTTAAGCTTGGTCAAAGTCGGACAAAATTTGCTGAAAAGAAAGTCAAGGTATATAGCTGATTGGAAAATAAGAAGGGCATTTCGAGCAATTTTGGGTCATAAAACTTTTAGGAAATATGAGAGTAACATTTATATATCTTCTATATACGTTAAGGAACTTTCTAAAACATTATTAGGTAAAGAAGTTATGCCTTCACTAGATGTGATAAATGTTGATATTAAATAAAGGGGTGTTTGGCTAGAGCTTAAATTAGCATCTAAATAAGCAAATCTGGCTTAAGGCCTGAAGAATTACGACTTAAACATGTCTAATAAGCTGTCATATAAGTTTGGTAGAGATTGAGATAACTTATTATAGGTTTTGGGTCGTTTATGATATGTTTAAAAGTGGGACAGCATAGTGTGCAGGAATTTGCACCGACTTTGACAAATCATAGAAAAATAACCGTAGCTCTGTTTGAGATTTTCCTTACATATCCGGAAAGGCGACAGAAGTACCCCCACCTCTTTTGAGACACATCGTCAACTCATAACACAAATTAAATCATGAGGACATGATTCCCTTAACCGGCGGAGACTGTAACAACCCGTAAAATTTCATAAGGCAAACTGACTATTTTGCCATTTGACTTTTACTTCTTGACTATTTGACTTTTATCATAACCTAAAAGCAAATACTGTAACCGGTAACTTTCCAAGTTAAATAATTCACTTTTCTTTGAATTATTACTCTTTGAACGTTTTCGTTCACCTCTGTCTATTTAATGAGAAGATATCTCGTAAAATGTGAAAAATCACACCACGCGTACCAACACAAGACTAGGATAAGTCTATGTGTTCAAAATACCCATATTTCACCAATAGCCATATTTTATATGAACTATTGTCATTTTATCATTTTTACGTAAACATTATACCTTTTACGTTTTACGCGATCTAAACCTACGTTTTTATGTTCTAACCACATTTAAACCTTCCAATGAAACCACCACTCAATTTTCAACTATTAATATAAGTTATATTAATAGGATTTAACATTTTTATAAGATTTATATTTTTACCTTGCCCGATTTTAAGTTTTGAGATTTCAGGGATTAACATTAGTAATTACTGGGACCAAACTATACACTATAAGCCTAAATTTATCAAAATAAATATACCCTTCCCTTTTTCTTGTTTGTATCGACATACAGACAATATTTATTTCTCCCTCCATCTTCTTGTTCGATCACTGCCCCAACCACACCAACATCACCATCAATTTTCCACTATCATCTCATCAATTAATCACAAAATCATCTTCATAACATTCTCTTGAAGATCCTTTCAAAATATGGTGATTTCAATCAAAGATTTGAAGAGTTCTTGGTCGATTTCAATCAAACCCTAGAAAGGTTATTAGTGATTTTCAATTCTAGTAAGTTAATCTCACCATTTTCTTTGATTCTTGTTACATGCAATTGGGTTTTCATCTTTCAATGGAATATTGATTTTACTTCTATAAATGGTCTTTCTAAATCATATACATATTATACTTGATTCATTAGGGGTAGTGGTTAAGGGTGATTGTGGTTTGGAAGTGTTATGATGAAATAGAGGTAGGATTAGTGGACTGTTTTGAGACCAGTAGGTAAACGGGGCTAGTTCTCCAAATTTTTGGCCTGGAGCCTGTGAACAAATTACATGGGTGGTTAGATAAAGTCTTAGGCTTGATGTGGCGAATTGGATGGGTTACCAACTCCCCCGGATGAGGGAGTTATGGCCGTTTTACGATTGCTAGTCAAATCTGGAACATTGTTTGGAAAATGAGATAAACTCCAAGTTAATATTATAGAATGTAGGATAAGAAAGCTAATCTCAGTAGTATGCATCTTAATCTAACTTCTCAAAGTGGATTCATTTTAATAGCTATCACGGTTTGGGAAATACATCAAAATTAGTGTTTGGTAGGAAAACTTGGGGCTACTGCAGACCATTAGTATAAATGGAATTAACTGTACCAATAAGTAGACCTTGGACCTAAACTAAAAATATGTAGATGTAGATCAATGTCTTGTGGTCATTTCTCCGGGTGGGAAATTCCGTGACAACACACGATGATTAAACTATGAATTTCATGGTAAAAAGGGTCAGATTCTGTATGCTGTTGGCATTTGGGGCAAAAATCAAGTTTTATTCCATAACTTTTTGAAAACTAAATATGTAGCCTATACCAGACAAATAGAGCTATCACATCCAATTGGCCTCACCTTCATAGGACCTGTAGATTTCAAATGACGGCCGATTTAGTAAGACATAAAAGTCAGTCACATTTGCCTTCAGGACAGATTTGTAAAGAAAATTTATAAAAAGTGGTTAGACCTGCAAATTTTTGAGGAAACTTATTTTTACAATATACTAGGGACTTTAAGGAAACTAGGGATATAAAGAACATAATTTTTCGACTTACGGTTTTCAAGTAGTGATTTTTGGAAGTTGGGGAAAGTTTTCAACCGCTAATAAAAACTAGGGAAATGTGAGGGGTAAACAACTCGGGAACTACTATTTTTAGAAACCATGACTATATGACTGGTGAAAATCCTTAGTACGATGCCTTGGCCGTGTGAATCAAATATAATAATGTGCATTCATTCTCTTATTCAATTAGCATTCACTTAGACACGTTTCTTGTTATAGGTCCTTTCTAGTTTCGCTTCGGTTCTTCGGTTGTCTGTATTCGTGCTCTTTCACTCCACTACTTAAGGTGAGTTCATAGCCCCAAGTTTTACTTTAATTGTTTTACAAACTCTGTGGGAGAGATACATGCTATAAATATTTATGATCACAATGCTTTGAAAATTAGATGCTATCATGTTATTATTATTGCCTAAGTTTCCCATAGCCAAAAGTCCCTTTATCGTCAACCGTTAGTCACTTGCGAGTGAGCGCGAATACAGTGAATAGATCTATTGGAACTAACAATCCCCACCAGAAAGAACGTGCCGATATGGCAGTCGTTTATTGTATTCGTACCAAATGATAGGTGTGGCTATTACCTATGTATGAAGGGCAAGTTTTATGCTATTAGCAACAGATACGTAGTGTCGGGATCACGAGCTTAGGGCAATAATAACTGAATTAAACTCTACATTTGTTGCTTAGTCATTTTTATAAACTAAATTATATTATGATCGACTGCTTATTTCTAAAACTCTATGGATTCACTCAACCTTTGTGTTGACATTTTAGCATGTTTTATCTCAGGTTTGAAGGCATGAAGGTCTTGGATGGAGTCGCACGGATATATTTTGAAGACTCGGCATATTTTCACATTTGAAGAGACTATATTTTAAAGATTTATGTTATGTTTAAAACATTTGAAATCTTTTGAAAACATTGTGTTTTATGAAAACTGTTGGGACCTTTTCCAAACTCTGAGCTTTTATTGTATCAAATGTGAAATACCTTTAAACGTCTCTTTTGAAAGGTCGTTTTCCATGACTTGTACTTTGTGCTAGGAAGTAATACTCCATTGTACTATCTTCCGTTGTGATATTTTGGGTGTGTTACACTGTAATATTATTATTTTACTATTACTCAACTTGTGTTCAACCAAGTATTACTATATAAACACTATAGATTCACTCAACCTTTGTGTTGACTTTTTAGCATGTTTTATCTCAGGTAACTAAAACACAATTTGGCACGGAGTGGTTATGGA
The DNA here is from genome assembly GCA_021014915.2 of Artemisia tridentata subsp. tridentata. Lineage (NCBI taxonomy): Eukaryota > Viridiplantae > Streptophyta > Magnoliopsida > Asterales > Asteraceae > Artemisia > Artemisia tridentata. The sequence goes on from CP139503.1 coordinate 162,504,903, forward strand.
CTTTCTTATAAAAAGGGTGTCCATTTTGTTATCATTCATACAATATATATGTATTTCAATAACTCCCGCTGGGATCTCTCTTTTGTAAAACTCCGATTAAATAAATGAATGATAACTGTTTTATCTAAAAACGTCTCTTTTTGAGTCGTTTTCTATTATTATGACTGTGATACCTGAAGTAATACCCCAATCCTATTTCCGCTGCGTATACCGAAATATGGGGGTGTTACAGATTGGTATCAGAGCCATGGTTATAGAGAAAAAGGTGCAAACCTAGACTATAACTACTTTTAACAACTTAACTAAAGTCCTCCATGCCACAATGCCACTAAAATACTACTTATGCATGTTTATGTTGATTCTTTAGTTACCGTTTTAAAATTTTAAAACTTGTTGTATCAAATATCCGATCAAGCTTATTGTAATATGAAAAATGCCAATTATAGGCTATGACTAATATAAGCATACACTAACACAAGTTGTCACGCAAGCATGACAATCAAGTCACAAAACAAGCAATCATATAATGCAAGTACAAAATTAAAGCAGTAAGTAAAAGAAAGTGCAAACCGGACACGAGTATTTATAGTGGTTTGGTCACGGATCTCCTCTCCGCCCTACTCCACTCCCCGAGTACCCAACTCGAGTGTTACTTCACTAAATCAACAAGCTCCTTGCTCGGCGGAGAAAACCTTTACAAACGTCGCTTACACTTTTTCCGGTACAAAGCTAAATACCGGGTTCTAGTTCGAGGTAGAACCAACCTAACATCGCCTATACAATATTTCTGACACAAAGCTAGATGTCGAGTTCTTTTACAAGGGTACAACCACTCCCGTTATGTTTTATGGCCCAACATAAAAACCTTGTGTTTTATGGCACAAACACATAAACCATCTAATCTAGTTTGGTGAATAGATTGTGATGATACAGTGATGTTTACAATGATGATCCATGACACAAATGTATAATGGATATGAATGACTAATCTAAATGAACTTCCATTGATAGAAAGCCTTCAATGGATGAAGATCACAAGTTCTCTAAGCTTGTTGTGATAGATCTTCATATATGTATGCTTGTGGTGGATGATGACTCAAGATCTTTGAGCTTACTTCACGGGATCATTTCGGGAGTATGCTTACAACATAATGAAAGTTAGAAGCATTATGATCATGATGATAAGGGTGATTAATGTATGTTACTACATTGTTATCTACTGATCTAAATGTATGCAAAAGGGTAGAGAGAATGTATGTTCAAGTGGCATCAAAATGAGTAAACAATGAGCTGCTATTTTTAGCCAACACGATCAGCAACCCACGGATCAGACAGAACCAAAACAAGGGTTTCGTCCGTGTATGCATTTGGTTCCTTTGGTACCTGACAGAAAATCTTCAAAATCTTCTACCATATCTAACCAAAATATATACGTGATCTTACTAGTATCCTATAAAGATATTTTCTAAGATTTCCAAAATCTTTGCAAATCTTGTTTCAAATCTTTCCAAAATATTTACACAATCTTTCCAAGATATCATTTGTGATCTTTCAAGATTTTGATGACACTATGCATGAGGTAACAAAACCATTTTCATTATGATTAAAATGTAAACAAAAGTTTTTTTGTAAAATGTATTACTTAACTAGTTAATATATGTTTAACGAGTTGTACCATGTTAGTTTATGTGCTAGTAAAAATGTTAAATGACTTATGCTATTATAGGACCTAAGTTATTATGTCATTAACATCATTTTTTGAAGTATGCAAACACATTTGTCTTAGTTTGACACCTAAAGTGCACTTATCCTATTTTGACACCTAAAGTGCACTTTTACACCTAATGTGGCACTTATTCTATTTTGACATGAATACAACTTAGAAAGCATGATGTACAAGTAAAATTACTTGTATATGCAAAATGTAAAATGAGGTTCGAAATAAAATGGTTAACCTTTTAAAATACTTAATGACTCTAAACGTATTTTAAACATTCTAAATGATTTGTTAAGGGGTTTGGTCATAATGCCACATAACAAACATGTACGAACCTGTGTTGTAGCATACGAGGACTTGAGACGTCGAGAGGTGTTGAATGTATGTTGGGACAAAATATGATTACGAGTAACTTGTACATTTTACGTCATGTATCAGGTTACATGTTTGTCATCAATCAAAACAAACGAGACTGTATAGATTAAATATCGTAATATTTGCACTAACAATCTCCCCCTTTTAGATGACAACAAAATATGTAAATGTGATAGATAGTAAAATGTAAAAATTTACTTGTGTCCGTATTACCTTCTACATTACCTTATCCGTTTAGACTCTTCTCCCCCTTTTGTCGAAACAAAAAGGGTGTGTCCTTGGAGTTTTAAACTTCATTTCTATCCAAAAAGGCGAGCTTGCATCATCCTCAGTGAAGTTAAATTGTCCACTCCAATCCCATTATTTGGTAGCGAATCCATGGATTAAATTTAAACCCTTAACCTACATCAAGGTTAATGTTGTGCAACATATAAAAAATATATATGAGAAATGTATGATGAAGAAAATGCACATAGCAAACGATACATGTGGGTAAGCTATGTTAGACTGTTTTCTCCTCCTTTTTGTAGAAACACAGAGGTGTGTCGAAGATTGAGAATGAGAATGATTATGAATGCATGCATACTCCCCCTTGACGGTTGCTCCCCCTTGATCGAGGTGTCAAGGAATGATTAAAAGGCTACAAAACGAATATTAGTGCAAAACTATATTCGTCCTTAGACGAGTATGTGACATACAACAAAGTGTGTATAAGATGCATTGTATAAATGCTTGACGGAAGCTCCCCCATGCTCTAGGGCGTCAAGATGAACCTACAAAACAAAAATTAGTACAATAGAAGCAATGTCTTTAGACAGATGTGTCATAAATGACCAAGTGTATAGACGATGCAATATGAGTTCTTGATAGTTATTCCTCCTGGTTCGAGGACGTCAAAAAGCACTGTTGATGCAAATAATGTTCTAAAAACGTTATTTATATCTTTCGATTACTTCACGTTTTGAGGATGACAAAATGTGAACTCACGTTACGTTAAAATTAACGCTAACAAGTTTTTAATCGGAAGATCCCGTTTCTATGCAAATCACTCTTGAACAAAGTTACAACTTGGACTAGTGATCAAAGAAGTGAATTCATGTTTTGAAAATTCACATTTTAAATGGGACAAAACATTTTTTCAAAAATACACATGACAAATTATTTTTGAAATATTAAGAAATGTTTTAATGGAAAAATAAGTTTGAAAATCACAACAGCTATTTTTCCCCCCAAAATCAGCTCCAACCTTCCCCAAATAAGTTTTCACCAGAAAAGACAAAATTTGGAGTGTCCTAGTCTACCACGGCTCCACGGTACCGTTAAATTTAACGGACCCGTGGGTCATTTAGTGGAGCCGTCCGTACCATTTTGAATTGTAACGTTCAGATTTTCTTTGCCTATAAATACCCACCTCTTTCACAGTTTTAGGCACCCTTCACACACAGAAAAATCCCTTAGTTAAACCCTCTCACACCTTTCACTTCTAAGGGTCATTTAGATTAGTTTTTCTTTGTTTCAAGAGTGATCCAATCATCCTTCAAGTGATCCTCTTCATACCTCTTCACTAGCAAGAGAAGAACACAAGTATCCAAGTTGATACAAGGTGTTGTCATCCCTCTTCATTGGCAAGAGAAGAACTCAAGTAATCAAGAAGATACTAGAGTTATAGTAGATAGGTTCTTGTAACATTTGTTACAACCTTGTTGTGTCTTAGCATACATCAAGTTTATTTTCTTTTTGTGAGTGAGAGTGAAGATCAAGTGTGATCTATAGAGATAGTGAACATCTCTTGAAGCCATTGGGCTTGTGTGATTGATCAAGAAGATCAAGGGTCATTAGGTTAGTGTTAGTTGAGTAGAGTGAAGTGAGTCTTGATCATTGTGATCGTGTTGAGATCTTGGTGATCTCTTGAAGCCATTGGGCTTGAGTGTTTGGTCACGTGGACCTTGGTAGATTGGTGATAGCTAAGATTAGCACTCGACATCTAGCTTAGTGTCGGAAATAGGATAAGCGACGTGTACGGTTTTCTCCGCCTGAAGGAGGTTGTTGATATAGTGTTTGAAACTCTCGAGTGTGGTACTCGGGGAGTGGAGTAGGGCGAAGAAGAGCTTCGTAGCCGAACCACTATAAATCCTCTGTCTCGGTTTGATCTTTCCAACTCTACTCTTTACTTTTATTTGTTATTTTTACGTAGCTTAGTTTGTAGTTCATATTGGTGTTGTTTGATTACACATAGAGTTCGAATCAAAGTTTCCAATAGCATACTTTTAAAACAAGATTTTTAAAACAAGTTTTTTAAACCGGTAAACTATTCAACCCCCCTTCTAGTTTCCCACAATTGGTATCAGGAGCCACGTCAGTCAAGTTTTTAAAGTATATTGTATTTTAAAGCTTGAACCGATCAATGGATTCCGACAAATATCTAGAAGGGCAATCTATGCAAAGACCACCACTTTTCGAAACCGATTGTTTTATTTATTGGAAAACAAGATTCGAAACGTATGTTAAATCAAAAGACATTGATCTTTGGCATGTTATTACCGAGGGTGACTTTCAACCTATTCAAAAGAATCCGGAAACTAAAAAGGATGAAATAGTTTCTTATGATAAACAAAGTGATGAACTTAAAAGAAAATTAGCCAAAAATAATGAGGCTAAAATGATGATTTATAATGCTTTGCCTAAAAAGGAATTTGAAAGAATTTTTATGTGTAATACGGCAAAAGACATTTGGAAAACTTTGTTAGTCACTCACCAAGGTAATAACCAAGTCAAAGAGAACAAGATAGACCTTCTTGTTCAACAATATGAACAATTCTCCATTTCGGAGGATGAGTCAATAGATAATGCTTTTGCTAGATTTAATACTATTATCACTAGTCTTAAAGCTCTTGATGAAGGTTATTCTAGTAAGAATTATGTTAGGAAGTTTCTTAGAGCTCTACATCCTAAATGGAGAGCAAAGGTCACCGCCATAGAAGAGTCAAAGGACTTGGCGGCATTGTCACTCGATGAACTTATAGGAAACTTGAAAGTTCACGAGATGATCATCAAGAAGGATTCCGACATTGTCAAAGGCAAAAGTGAGAGAGTTAGATCTCTAGCATTAAAAGCCAAGAAGGAGTCTAGTGATGAGGAATGTTCGAGTTCCGGTAGTGAAGATGAAGAGTACGCACTAGCCGTTAGGAACTTTAGAAAGTTCTTTAGGAGGAAAGGTAGATTTCCTAGACAATCTAGAGATGAGAAGAAGTCATCTCAAAGAAATCATGATGAAAGAAAAGGGACAAGTGATAGGAGATGCTTTAGATGCGGAGATTATAATCACTTCATAGGAGAATGTCCAAAGCCACCTAAATCCAACAACCTAAGAGCCTTCGTAGGAGGGTCTTGGAGTGATAGCGGTGAAGAAGAAGAGAAGAAGCCTAATGATGAAACGTGCTTAATGGCTCAAGCTTCTAACGAGGTACAATCCGACTCTTCTTATTATAGTGATAATAATTCGTCAGTAGATGATAATGAATTACATGACGAATACAACAAACTATGTGTTGTTAGTACTAAGATTTTAGGAAGAAACACAAAGCTAAAATTAAAATTAAAAGAACTAGAGCTACAAATCTTAGAACTAAATGATCAAGTCAAGAGACTTGAGAAAAACAAGGAAGTAGATTTAGGATGCGGGTCATGTATTAGTCTTCAAGTAGAAAATGAAAAACTTAAAGAAAATGCTTTAAGAATCATTAGGTTTGATGAAGGAACTAAAAAGCTTAATGATATACTTGAAAATATTAGATATAGTGAACATGACCGTTCGGGTTTAGGATTTGACCCAAATCAGGCTTCTACAAGTAGTACTAAACAAGTAAAATTTGTAATGCCTGAAAAGTCCATGTCTGAAGGTGACGGCACCATTAAAGATACAGACGACACCACTAAATTTAGTGGTACCGTGGTACCGTGTGGTGCTGAGGACAAAACTGGGTCAATTCTGAAAGGTAACTTAAGTCCTAAACCAAGTCAAGTAGTTGTAAATAGAACTAGAGTGTCTACTCCAAGTAGAGAGGAAACCAAAGGCTTTAACAAACCATTGTCATCTCCCGAACATGGATTTGTAAAGCATGACACTAGGTCAACTACTCCTCCACCTAGAAAGGTAAACTCTCCCAAACCTCGGTCTAGAACTCCTCTACCGAGAGGTAACTTTAGAAGACAAAATCATCCAAGTAACTTTCCCGTAACTTGGAATGATCGTCCACCACAAAGTTACTTACCATGGGAAATGTGTCCTCCATTCTCACATCCTAAACTAACGCAACAAATGCGTAGGATGTTTAACTCTAACAACTTTGGACCCATGAGATATTGGGGACCAGATGTTTGAACATCTGTTTTGCTAGGAAAACATGAGTGTAAATAAACCTTGGAGTATAAAAAAAGGAGTATGATGCGTTATCAAGCATACCTGGTGACGCAAAAGTCAAGTCGTGTCTTTCATGCTTAACATTCAACAAAGGTACCTTAGTCTTCTAGTTTTAAGAGCAAACACCTCAGGCACATTTACGCTTTCTTAAAACACCCTTTGTTAGTAGTAATGTTTGGCATGAAATAGTGTAGTTAGAATCTAACATTGTAGGCACTATAACACATAAACTCTATTCACATCTCATCATGCCAAATTCAACTTGTCTAGAAATGTTCGATGATCGCTTGAAGATCATGTGTGACAAGTTTGAATTAAGCATTGATAAGTGAATCAAGTTCCCTTCCTTGCACATTCGTAATCTTGCCTAAATGAAGTATCCCTGTAAACTTATGTATACTATATGTATGAGATACATAGTTTAAGTAATAGTCTTTATTGACAATAACGCCCATATCTGCAAATGCGAAACTCACAAGAGACAAAGAAGGTGAGTGCGCGGATATAACTAGATTAGGGGCATAATAGGTAAAGTAGTTTACCTAACGGCAAGTAGGTCCATTATCATGAATAGTGTTGGCTTTGTGCCCACTTGTAAGAAGTATCCCAAAACTTCTTACATCAAAGTGTTTAATGTATCATACCATACATTAAAGATACTATACACTTGAGATTACGATATCTTGAGGAGATTGATGTAGAAAATGTTTCTATACCAACTCTGATAATGTGAGAGTTAATGTGGGTTGAAACATAATGAGTAATGTTTGTACCTTCATAGGTTGATTAACAAACATCTTGGTTCCCCAAGAAACAAACTACTCTTATTGTCACCACGACCGAAACCGAGTACGCAAGCGCCGGAAAGGCATGACAACAAACACTATAGATGAGACAACTCCCTGTGAAGAGTAGCAGTCAAGATGCCATGATGAACGAAGCTCGTCGAAGTACGTCATCTCCCCGCGGAAAGACATCTCCTCCGTCATGATAACGTCAAATGAGAAATCTTTTCTTTGAAAAGTATTTCTTCTCACCTTAACCTTTACATTCTCGTCAAATGACCTCTTAATACTCCATTGGAATTATTAATGTCATTTCTCACGTCTCATCATATGACTTTTCAAGTCATTCCTCATATCCCGCTCATGACTATTTCAATATTTCTATGGAAATATTAAAGTCATCTCACACATCCATTCTATTCTCGACTCATGACTCTTGAATATTTCATTGGAAATTTCAAGTCATTCCCTAAGCCTCATCCCATGACTTCGTAATATTTCACTGGAAATATTAACGTCATTCCTCGCGTCTCGTCATATGACTTTTCAAGTCATTCTTCTCATTTCGCTCATGACTATTTGAATATTCCTTCGGAAATATTAAAGTCATCCGTCACGTCATGCCTCATAACCTTTCATCCCTTCTATGACCTCTCGAAAGTTTCGCGGGAAACATTGAAGTCATTCCTTGTGTCATATGACTCATGAATATTTCACGGGAAATATCGAGTCATTCCTTGTGTCGCGTACTCCGACTAATTAAATATTTCATGGGAAATATTATAGTCATCCTCCTAAACACAACTCATAACTTCTATTTATTTCATGGGAAATACTAGAAGTAAATCCTCATCCAATGACATCTTAGTCAATTTCCTCGGAAACACTAAGGTCATTTCCGGTCATCCCATTTAATCATCTTTCGTCAAAAAGGTTTATTAGGTATAAACTTTTTCCTCGTGTCAAAAAGTCTTACTAAATAAGTAAGATTAATCAGCCAAAAGTCAAAACAGAAGAAAAACTGGACCATCAGATATACGGCTCCACTAAAGAGCCACGGCTCCACTAATGTTTAGTGGAACCGTGGAGCCGTACATCTGAAAAACGCGCCCAGTCACTCTTTTCTTCTACATAAACTTTCCAAACACACAAAACTTCTTCCACCTGCTGTCATAATCGAACCATAACACCATAATTCAACTAAACTCTTGCAAATCAAGATTGAGGCATTGGAATTAACAAATCCTAACCACAACATCATCAATTGTAAGTAATTTACTCTTATTTTCTTTTAATTTGAGTCTAGGGTTTGTTCTTGAGTATAAATCTGAATTGGGGATTTTCAAAATTAGTTAAACCCTTGTGAAATTAAGACTAGGATTAGACAATGTAGTATTCACATGATTCCCTAAACCTAGGATTTCCAAAAACCCTTTTATATTGCAAAACCTAATATGAAATTAATCACTAAATTCGAATTATGATTGTTTATTTGTAATGGAATCATGTTTAGGATGATTAAAATTGGATTAGGAACGTTCTGCATTAAAGCTTTTCAATCTTAAAGCTTGATTAGCACCATGTTGAAGCATTTGCCAAACACCCCAATTCGATCATATTTTTCGAAAAACTTCACAAGTCTAGGATCATGAAACCTTTTTCATGCATTGTTGATGCAAATTAAAAACGTTTTTGCATGCATACATGAACTCTCAAATATGGCTCGAAGTACATAATTGATATGTATTGATCGACACATTTGATTGAGCAAAAGTGAAGTTAGGAGCGTTTGGGTAATCTCTTTAGGATAATTTTAGAGTCGAAATTGCCGCACCTCCACATTGTTTGCATTTAGGCACACACACACTAGAAGTATAATCATTAAAATGCAACGAACTAACATATACAAAAATATTGTTTTTGTAGACGAACAATGCCTCGGAATGATTATCAATTAACCCGAAAATACATCATTGAAACACTTGAAAACCCAAACATCACTGATGAACAAAAAGCTTATTTTTCCAAAGTGCTAACACGATACATAAATGAAGGGCGTGTAGTTGATGCACTTTATGTCATGTCAGATAGAGTCAGTGCTTGTTTTCCTTCCATTCGGTTCGATTGTTTATACACAATAAACGATCAAATATGTCCCCTTTTCGTTCTCGAATTTTACAGTCGTGTTCGTACCTACACTGACTCTGACGGTAACGTCTTTCTTGACTTTTGGATTCAACACCAAAATATCACCCTGTCTGTCACTCAGTTTGGTGAAATTCTTTGTGTTCCCTCATATGGTCAGTGTGCTTACACCAACGACCATTCTCTAGAGTCTCTTTACTACAATGTTGAGATAGAAGGTGCATATAGTACCCAAATTCCCGACATTGAAGTAATCAAACAAATTATCCAAATTCCTCGAGTCGCCAACACGTACCAAAAACGTGATGGATCCGTTGTCTTTCTCGACCCATCCAAAATCTACCTCAGGGAACTCCGTCCTGACCTTAGAAGTTGGGAACTTCTTCTACGTGAAAATGTGTTAAGCCTTGCGGGCAACCGTGATCACGTACCGGCAAGTCTTGCCCTTATGCTCTACTGTCTTAGTATCGAGGAACCTTTCAACCTCGCATACTACATGGTCAAACGGATGGCCAACATTCATCGTCGGTCCGATGAGCTCATGCCATACGGCATGTTGCTTACTCGTTTATTCAGGTGGGTCATGGAACATTTCCCACATCTTCAAAGTGTCGACTATGTCCTAGTCAATCCGGTTATGCACACACTTGGTGGACCACAACGTCGCACAAAGCAACGTAAGGACAAAGGGTCCAAACGTGGTCGTAAATCCACTTCCGATATTCCCCATTCTTCCTCCTCCTTCAGTCATGAATCATCATCTGAACCCATGGATGAGGACGATGATGAGGTGAACGAAGAAGGAACTTCTAGCCCTCAAATCCCTTCTCCCGACACCTACTTTTGTAATCTTGATACCTCATCATTTCGACGTACAACCGAACTCGAAAATGGGATGGTAAATCTATCCCACATGATGAGAAGGCAAACCTCAATGTACAATAGACAAGTGGAGATGCATGACCAAACTATTGGGGGATTCAAGTCCATCGGCAAGGCGATAAAAGGGCTTGGGAACAAAATTAAGAAGATGGGGAAAATAAAGGATTAGATGGAAATAACTTAAGTAGTATTGTCTATATAAGTATTATGCTTAAAATACTACTAATAGTTTGTGGCATTGTTGCCTAATACATTAACTTGCTTGATGTGTTTCCTTTGAACATGATTAATTCTATTGGTAATTAATCCTCATGTTAGTTTATCTTGCCTAAATCATGCATGTTAGTTTATTTTATTACATGCACTAGATGTTAAAAATGCTTGAATTCATGCATGCTTAATAGTTTCCTAAATACATAGATGATCACATGATCATGTTAGTTGCTAGTTGAAACTAGCTTTAGGAATTCTATGTGTTTAGTAATTTGAGGCTTTGAGATTTGCAGCCAATGGATTCCCCAGAAATTTCCCCATTTAGGCTGCCTAAAACCTGCAGACCTGGAAAGAAGGTCAAAAGAGCCCACGGCTCCATTAAATAGGCCACGGATCCACTAAATTTAGTGGTGCCGTAGCACGTTTAATGGTGACGTGCCTCTGGAAGACGAAAACTGCTATTCTCTTCCACTTTTTGACTATCTTTTCTAGAAAATCTACAACCAACACCTGATTCCCAGGCACCCAAATCCCCAAATCCAACATTTCAAACTTGCATGCTTATGTTTTGGCTATTTAAGCTAACATTATGCATTGCCATCCTTACACCCATCCTTACACCTTCACACTCACCATATCACAGTCATGGGATCAAGGGTATTCAAGAAGCAAAAATTCTACATCAAACCAACAAATGAAACCACTCAAATTGATCAATGGATCAAGAGTACTCAAACATCACAAATCTCACCAAACACCAAAGAGACAATTTTCATTGATCTCACCTTGGATGATGATGATGATACACACACACCCATAACCTCAACCAAATCATCATCTTCTTTCACTACACCCCATGCTCCATCCAAGGCAACATCAACCAAACCAACATCCTCATCCTCCACAACCTTTAGAACCAACACACCTTTAACCTTCACCCCATCATCTTCACCATCACCACAACCTTTAGCCCTCATACTAGCCCTATCACCCATATCACCTTTTGAACTTACCACCAACACCTCATCATCTTCCCTATCACCATCACCTCAACATTTAATGGGTCATCCCATCCTTTATCCCCTACAACCTCACACCTTGAGCTGTGCTTGTTGTCACCACAACCAACTCCTTATCATGGCCTTAGAGATGAATTGAATCTTCAATTCTCCTACTTTAAACACCTCTTCACACCACCACAAGGACCCATCATTTTACCACCTCCACCACCACATAGCCCATCCAACTAAACATAGTCATGTTTAGTCTTTCCTAATAAATACCTAGGAACCTTTTGAAGTTGGAAGCAAATCTAGAAGCCTCATGTTACTTTTGATGTTTATGTGTCTTCTTGTTAGTTTAAATTTGCTTCTCTATTGTAGTCATACTTATGTATGACATTTATTTCATATTTATATTATGGGCTTTTCATTTTGGCTTCTTAGCCATAATTTTTCTTGTGGTTGGTTATTTGTCACAAATGTGTTACTTGTTAGATATTGTATATTTGTCGTCTAACTTTGTTTTGTAGTACGATCCATTGCTCGATTCCTTTGTGTTCTCCAAATGAGGGGGAGTACACATCAAGGGGGAGCCTTAACCACCTTTTTGATTTGACAAAAAGGGGGAGAAATGGGAGTAAACTCATTAAAAACTTGTTAAATTTAATTTTAACCTAAAATGAGTTTATATTTTGTCATCATCAAAAAGGGGGAGATTGTTGATGCAAATAATGTTCTAAAAACGTTATTTATATCTTTCGATTACTTCACGTTTTGAGGATGACAAAATGTGAACTCACGTTACGTTAAAATTAACGCTAACAAGTTTTTAATCGGAAGATCCCGTTTCTACGCAAATCACTCTTGAACAAAGTTACAACTTGGACTAGTGATCAAAGAAGTGAATTCATGTTTTGAAAATTCACATTTTAAATGGGACAAAACATTTTTTCAAAAATACACATGACAAATTATTTTTGAAATATTAAGAAATGTTTTAATGGAAAAATAAGTTTGAAAATCACAACAGCTATTTTTCCCCCCAAAATCAGCTCCAACCTTCCCCAAATAAGTTTTCACCAGAAAAGACAAAATTTGGAGCGTCCTATTCTACCACGGCTCCACGGTACCGTTAAATTTAACGGAGCCGTGGGTCATTTAGTGGAGCCGTCCGTACCATTTTGAATTGTAACGTTCAGATTTTCTTTGCCTATAAATACCCACCTCTTTCACAGTTTTAGGCACCCTTCACACACAGAAAAATCCCTTAGTTAAACCCTCTACACTTTCACACTTCTAAGGGTCATTTAGATTAGTTTTTCTTTGTTTCAAGAGTGATCCAATCATCCTTCAAGTGATCCTCTTCATACCTCTTCACTAGCAAGAGAAGAACACAAGTATCCAAGTTGATACAAGGTGTTGTCATCCCTCTTCATTGGCAAGAGAAGAACTCAAGTAATCAAGAAGATACTAGAGTTATAGTTGATAGGTTCTTGTAACATTTGTTACAACCTTGTTGTGTCTTAGCATACATCAAGTTTATTTTCTTTTTGTGAGTGAGAGTGAAGATCAAGTGTGATCTATAGAGATAGTGAACATCTCTTAAAGCCATTGGGCTTGTGTGATTGATCAAGAAGATCAAGGGTCATTAGGTTAGTGTTAGTTGAGTAGAGTGAAGTGAGTGTTGATCATTGTGATCGTGTTGAGATCTTGGTGATCTCTTGAAGCCATTGGGCTTGAGTGTTTGGTCACGAGGACCTTGGTAGATTGGTGCTAGTTAAGATTAGCACTCGACATCTAGCTTAGTGTCGGAAATAGGATAAGCGACATGTACGGTTTTCTCCGCCTGAAGGGAGGTTGTTCATATAGTGTTTGAAACTCTCGAGTGTGGTACTCGGGGAGTGGAGTAGGGCGAAGAAGAGCTTCGTAGCCGAACCACTATAAATCCTCTGTCTCGGTTTGATCTTTCCAACTCTACTCTTTAATTTTATTTGTTATTTTTACGTAGCTTAGTTTGTAGTTCATATTGGTGTTGTTTGATTACACATAGAGTTCGAATCAAAGTTTCCAATAGCATACTTTTAAAACAAGATTTTTAAAAGAAGTTTTTTAAACCGGTAAACTATTCAACCCCCCTTATAGTTTCCCACGTCAAAAAGCACCTATAATAAAAGAAGGAAACTAATCGATGTAAACTTCATCCTTAGATGAGTATGCTATATACAATCGAGCGTATATGATGATGAACCTACAATGAAACGATTAGTGCAATAAGATGTATATATATGATATATAAATGATATAATCACAAGCAACTCAAAGTAGAGAACCATGATTATGAAATCAAATATCTCATTAAGTGTAGTCTTCTAATAAGAATTACAATCATAAGAAAAATGAGAATATAATATGATAAAAGCCTACAGAATAATGCCTAGAAGGAAGATATGATGTGAAGTTGAAATATTAAGAGTTAAAGTGAGTGGTGCTAGTGTTGGTGTTGGTTTACTAGTAGGATTCATGTGGTGATAACTCGGTAGATGATTCAAGATTGATAGAAGTAGGTTTTTCGCTAATCCATGGTGGTGATGATTAGTGAAAGAGGTGATGGAAGGTGATAGTTATAATGCATGCAATTATTAATGAATTTAGAAACTCATATGCATAGCAAATGCTATAGGAATATTGAAGATGGTTAAGGTTATAATTTGACCAATATCATTTGATGCTAACAAGAGCAAAATTTATTAACTGATTGTTATTTATAAAAATGACCTATTCTAGGTGATATTGGGAGAGCGAGTATTAACATGGTTTTGACAGACAAGATCTTTTATGACATTATCATCTACCAAAGATGATGTACCATGCCATAATATATGCTCGAATGGAATTAAAATGAAGTGAAGACAATGAGCACTTAGGAACAGAAATTCCATATGAAAAAAGTACTAAATACCTATATGAGGATGAGAATAACATCATATGATGGGAGAGTGTTGGTTAGACCAACATGTTGAGAAAGTGTTGAGAATGACGGTTTTGATTAATATATCATTTGCACTGACAATGACGTGCATGATATGTGTCGAGGAAGAAAAGGATGAGATTCTATAGTGGTGTTCTAGACAATGAAGTTGTGAGGTCTTGGTTTAAGAAAAATCCTAGACTCCATTTAAATTAGTTGTTGGTTGTGGAGATGAAGAAGTTTGTCAAAAACATGATGTGTTTTTTACTGATGAGGTATTGGTGCAAACTTGTGATGTTGGGTTAAAAAGGCTTGAAATACTTGTGGTTTTGTGAACCAATTTTAACTAAATGGTGTGTACCTATGTGTTGGTAAGTGTTCTTTAACACATTTTGACAATAGACAATTATGTGAATGAATTTTTTTTCGCCTTAATTGGTGGACATCCAACATAATGTGTAATGCATCGAATGAAGAATGATGATAAAGTGTTTTAGGAGGTTGCAGGTTAATGAAAGCGGTGAGCTTAGTAATGTTTTTGCGGATGTTGGTTAGCATACAAAGAACTTCATCCTTGAAGTCACGTAGCTCTTCTCTATCAATGCGAGATAATCGCATGACGAGGCATGTGATTTCCTCATAGGAGGTGTAGATGATTAGGAGTATTGTTATAACTAAATAGTGATGGAGATGATTTTTGAAAAGCGGAAGAAATAATGAGATTTGGAAAGAGGTCGATTGAAAGATACACAAATGCAATGCCAAGCCTCTAAAACTTAATTTTATATGCTATAAAAAACTATATGCAAGTGAATGGGTCCCATAAACATATAACTAATCTACGTAGCAATAAAAGGGATTACAATTATGCGAAATAGATATATAAAAGTTAGAATGAAGTGAGATAACAAATAATTTGTAATCAACCTATAAGACAAAAGTGTTAGTGACAAAAGATGTAAATATGATAGAAATCATAAGATAACATCCTATATAAACAAAAATAACATATTCGACTACTAGAAAAAAAATCACCACACAACATGATAGCATCAAGACAAATAATCATATTATGCAAGAGCATGACATTGTACGAAATACTTCGTTGTGAGATTGTTTTATGATTAGGTTTAGACACTTAAGCATATACTGATTCATGTGATTAATTTGTAGGATAAAATGACTTCTAATTGTTTATCATACCAAAAGCACTTCGACAAATTACAAGTGCACACGTAGCGATCAAATAGTGTGACAAAGTCACAAAAGAAGTAAGACAAAAAATTCATGCAAACCATGTTTATATTATAACATTTAGGAACATGTATTATTTAGACCATCTTATGTATAGATTTAATGAATGCCAACAAAAGACAAGAGCATTTACACATAGATACATCATATAAAAACATCATGTATCAAAAAGGCATATAAGTTAACAAGTAACACGTTAATCTTACGAAACATCATATAAAGAAAGAAAAATATCATGATAACGTCAAGATACTTAATCATATCAAACAAAAACTTGTAATTAACAAATTTATGTGTGATGCAAGTGATTCTAATAAACTAAAGAAAGAAGAGTCATATCTACTACGTGTTTGATTAATATTCCTAAGGAGAGGCAAAATATCTTATTTTAATACTTACTTTAGGCAAGCATAGGAATAAAGATTTTTCAAGTTGGAGAATGAATATGAGACTATTACTAGTGGTGCTCAATTAAGGCTAAACATTACCATTTTTACAGGTGATTCCACATACCCAACTTCTCTGATGGAAGCAATTTCACCGTTAGGTCAAATTGAGTTTCTAGTGCAATATAGGTTCTCCAGTAGTCATTCTCATGTTAGAAAGATAGGAATTCCTATTTTTCCCTATTGAAGTATATAAAAGATGATAGTTTACCAATACTTGGCTTAACGTGACTCAACAAAAACCATTATAACTAAGGTGATGAAGATGTCAAGTTATACACATGGATTTTAATAATCGTGTGTCAACAAATAATATGTTTCAATCTTGTGTTTAGAATTTAAGCTTATTGTATGATCTGATGGATGACATCTTTTATGTTGAGTTGAAGTGTGTACTATGAATGTGATTTGATCATCTAAGACCAAGAATGTGTTTGTGTGTGATTATGAAATATGTTGAATTAAGAGCATTCTCAAGAAAGCTTTGTTGATCCCAGTTGAGCACTTGATCGAATCCCTTAGCTTGTAAAGGTTTAGCTATGCTAGATAAATCTAACACAACAAGGTATAGAAACTGTCTTGTGGTTTATCAAACACAATGCGGAATCTTGTATTTGATCTTAAGAAGAACTTAATAATGAATAATGAATATCAAACAAAACATTTCAATATTATTAATAATACGAATACTCTCTGAGTATCAGGGTTTACAACCTTGAAGTTTTCTATCGCAAAACTATCTTAAAGCCGTATCACTAACTATTCATCTATGCCCTAGGCCCTTCTTTTATAGACTAAGGAGTTCTAGTCGGATTACAATAACTTTCTACACAAGATAAATCTTTATAGAATCTTTTTTATATTTATCTAAACATACTATACATAATAACCGACTCTAATACTCTAGCAACACTAATAACATAATAGCAATACTAACTAAGTGTTCTAGCAGTATTAATCTTGTAGCAATATTAATCTTCCATAAGCAGCATTAACTTCTTAACCAACAGCATTAATAACTTGGTTGTATTTCCTGAGCAGTCATAACAATGTTAGCAACACTAACTTCAAGAAACCTTTAAAACCCAACAATCCTCCCCTAAACTTGATATTTTCTTCCAAAATTATCAAGTTTCAATCTAAGCTTGAACCTTCACTAGGAGGATGTTTCCAAACACTTACTTCCTTTTTTTCTTGTAATCAGCCCCATAAAGTTGTTTCTCCATTTTCTTGAGAAGCTGATATACCATTTCACTTCATTTCTCAGTTTGAAGTCTAACAGATCTATTAAGCATCATATCATGTGTACTCTGTGCCAAAGGATATTCTTTCTCTACTAGCATGTAAATTTGAAGTCCTCCCCTCAACATTACAGTGTGAACTCCACATGATTGATACAGCTTCCAAAGCAAAACTTTAGTACTTTTGTATTGCTCTTTCCAAACTCTATCTTTACCATAAACTTAAAACATAATCTTTAAGTCTCCCCAAAGAACATTATCTATCTCATTTTGTGGCCTTGAATCTCCATATCTGTTCTTGATTAATGCCCATAAGGTCTCTAAATCTTCTCTATCAAAATTTCTGAGCATTTGAGGAAATGTTACAAACCTTTGAGTCCTGCCACGTTCTCTGATTATCTCCCACCAAGGAGTTTTAGTCTCACCTTTATAACTATTCTTCCAGTCAATGATAGGAGCTTTAGTCTGCAAAGTAACAGCATCAACAAATGTATCATCACTGTCTACAATTCTAACCATTTGTTGTAGATTAGCTGCTTCTTTTTCCTCACTTTCTTTAACCTGCTCTGTCTGCTCTTGTGGCTGCTCTGTTTGCTCATCTAGTTTTATCTTCTTGCTGCTTTCAGATTCTAACCTTTCTCCATACCTCTTAGAAAACCTCACCAACTCTTCATCGTTCATGGCAATAAAAGTATTAACCCTTCTGAAAACTATGTCAAACTCTTCTTTGATACTGTCATAGCTCATTCCCTTGAATTGAGCTTGTTTCCATCCACCAATATTTCTCAAATAAGTCTGCATAATTTTCTTTTGCTGTGCCATGGTTGGTGGTTTGTTTCGCTTTTCTTCAGCTCTTTTCTGTGCAAAGATCTTTTTCTTTTAAGCCAAAAATTCCATAAAGAGCTTTGATTTTTCTTCCATAGTTAACTCTTCCTGCTCATCATCCCACATCTTCTGGGCTAACATGTGATCTGCTTCACATTTGGCTTGTATGTCATCCCAGGAATTAAGGAGTTCAAGACTTGCTTGTTCTTCTTCTTGAGCTAGCTTTCTTCTTGCCTCTTCTTTTTCAGCATCAAGATCAGATTGCACTTGTCTTGCAACTTCTTCATCTGTAACAAGTTGTTGTTGTTGTTGTTGACTGAATGATAGGAATTTCTTCTTAGGTTCTTCAATAAATAAACCTTTGCCTTTGTCTGATGGTGAAATAGTCATTGATGGTGTTGTTGATACTGATACTAGTTCTTTGATCACAACTCCTTTTGCCTTTGGTCTTGTACTCTTTAACTTAGTTAATAATTGAGCTATAGTCATGTCTTCATCACCTTGAGTAGCAGCAATACTAACATCAGTCTCAGCTGTACTAACCTTGTCACTAGCCTCAGGAGCACTAACCTTTTCACTAGCCACATCAACTTCACCACTAGCAATACTAACTTCACCACTAGCAATTTTAAGTGTAGCAGCATCAAGTAACACTTTAGCTATCTTCTCAATACCATCATCAGCAACATTACCCTGTTGATCAGCAACAACAAACTTATTTACATCATTATCATCATCCCCAGTAGTATCCACATCTACCCCAATATCTATATCTACCAAAGTTTCCTCCCCTGAAGCTTTGCTTGTATTCCTCCCCTGTTTGGAAACAGCCTCTTCCAAACTCTTTGCTTCATCAGAAGAATCAACCCTGGAAGTAGATCCAACCTTGTATAACCTTTTTGTTTTGTGTGTTCTTGACCTCTATTGTCCTTCAAGATACCTAATCCTTTGCTTCAACCTTTTGATTTCAGTACCTTAAGAGATTTTAAGCTGCTTAAGTTCCTTCATGAGACCAAGAACATCCTTTGACAATTTTGTACAAGTAACCGTCAATTCATTAATAATTTTAAGACTACCCTCAACACTTCGGAGTGTGTTACCTCTCTCGAGTGGTGCATCATTGGATGAATTAGGCATAGCCTCAGACCCAGTTTGAGCATCTACACCCCCAATATTATCTGGTTGGCTGGGACCTTCACCTGAATCAGTTCCAGAGGAACTTTCTTCATTAGAAGTTGCCTTAGATTGGGTCTTACTTATGTTATCACTATCCTGCTCTGCTTCTAAGCTAGTAGCAATAGTGATAGCCCTTTCTAATCTGTGACCCCTCTCCTCATGCACAGCCTCATCTGCAGCCATAATAGCACTAACTTGAGGTAGTTGAGTGCCCTTTTGTGTGATCCTACGGGTATAGGTCTTTTGTGTTAGTGGGGATGTCAAAAGAGTGGGTGTGTGATAAACATCAGCTGGGATTGCTGAGCTTTCAACCTGAGGTTGACCTAGTTCCAACATTGTTTGAAACAACGGTGTAACTCTGCCTTTAAAGTCCTTGCCCTCTCTCTTCATACTAGCAAAAATCTTTTTAGTATGAAAGAGAGCAGTATAAACCTTTTTATGAACCTTTTTGTTTACAAATTGTTTGTCCATAAGAAGTTGTAAAAACCTTTGATATAAGTAATATTTATTTGATGAACTATCCAAGCCCTTAACCACACTATCAAAAATTAATTTTGAAAAATTAAATCTTTGATATCTTTGATTTTGAGCCAAGTAGATAATAGCAGAAGCCATATTACTACTAAAATCATTCGAACCAGTAGTCTTTTGACTAAGACATAGAAAGATAGTGTGAATTAAGAATTTCTATTATGGAGAGAAAGCCCCTTTTGAAAATTTTAAAGAAGTACTTTGGCTTTTATATCCCATCAATGCAAGGTTTTCAAAAATTGTAGAATTTGAAAGATTATTAATACCTTCAGCATCCTCAAGATGAAGAACATCTCGAATAGATGCTTCAGTAACAATAATCTCCTGCCCATACACAAGGGCATGTATCTGTACTTCCTCATCAATAGTTTTGACCTTTGCAGTAGCCCAAAACTGTTTGATGTTGGAAACATATATAGTAGGATTCACTGTTAATGCGTACCTAATATGAGCAGCATTAAGAAAATCAATGATTTCAGTAAAACCTTCACTTTCTTGGGGTTTTGCAAGAACGCAATCATGTTATGTTGATCAGCGAATGACAGAGTCGACATTGTGAATTTTTAAAAATTTTGGCGGGATTTGGCTGGGATTTACAATTAATGGAGAAAAAGAGTTAGGGTTTATGTTAGAAAGAGTTTTGATCAGATAAAGATACTTTTGGGAACGAGTGGAGGATATAAACCCTTAATTGCTCACATTTATAAAACAATACCTTGTTCTTTAAAACATAGCAGCAGAAACCTAGCAGCACTAATTTAGGTATAGCCGCATTAACTTATGCCTAGCAGCATAAAGTTAGTTTCCACTCCAAACATCCTTTTAATCAGCACTCCATCACTTCTCTCAGCTTATCCTGCAAAAGATTAGTCCTAAAAACACAAAACCACAATTATAACACAATTTACAATAATCACATCATCAATTATACTTAGCAATACTAAGTAGAACTAGCAACATTAACACAGCAATACTAAGTGAACTAGCAATACTAATTATAACTTAGCAACATTAACATAGCAATACTAAGTAAACTAGCAATACTAATTATGACTTAGCAACAGAAACAACTTATTGACCTAATAACAGTACTAATCCTTATAAAACTTTTCAAAGACACAAAGAGATAAGTATTTTTCAAAGATTTATCATTCCAATACTAACAACCAAAAATTGAAATCTACCCACATCAAAAGCTTTTTTGAGCAAATCTGCAACATTGTTATCAGTATGGATTTTAACAATTTGAATTAACTTCTTTTTATAACAATCTCAATATGTCTTATCTCAATATGCTTTGTTTTTTAGTGATAAACAGGATTTTTAATAATGCACATAGTACTGTTATTATCAATATATATTTTAGTATGCATAAAGTTGTACCCATAATCCAGCAATTGATTCTGAATCCAGAGCACTTGTCCACAACAACTTGAAGCAGCAACATACTCAGCTTCAGTGGTGAAATTTGCAACCACAGTTTGTTTCTTGCATTGCCATGAAATCAACCTGCTTCCCAAAAACTGACAACCTCTTGTTGTTGATTTTCTATCCAAGCTAGCTCCAGCATAGTCACTATCAAAGTATGCAATCAAGTCAAAAGGTAAATCTTTTGGATACCAAAGGCCTAATTTGGCTTGACCTCTCAAATATCTAAAAATCATTTTCACAGCATTAAGATGTGAAACTTTTGGTGTGACTTGATATCTTGCACAAGCACAGACAACAAACATTATGTCAGGTCTTGAAGCTGTAAGATACATCAATGAGCCTATCATTGATCTATACAAATGAACATCAACTTCTTCACCATCTTCATCTTGGAGCAAGGGCTTGGATGTGTCCATAGTTGTCTTTGAAGGCTTCACACCAGTAAATCCAAACTTCTTCAAAATTTCAGCCACATATTTATCTTGACTGTTAAATATGCCATCTTCTTTCTGTCTAACTTGAAGTCCCCAAAAGAATGTAAGTTCTCCCATTGAACTCATTTGAAATCTTTCATGCATAAGCTTTTCAAATTCAACACATAAAGCCTTGTGTGTTGATCCAAAGATGATATCATCAACATAAACTTTAACTAACAAGATATCATCCTTGTGCCTTTTGATAAACAAAGTTTTATCAATCTTCCCTCTACTAAAACCATTTTCCAACAGGTATGTTGACAATGTATCATACCAGGCTCTGGGAGCTTGATGTAAGCCATATAGTGCCTTTTCCACCTTGTAAACCTTGTTAGGGAAATTAGGATCTTCAAAACTAGGTGGTTGTGAGACATAAACTTCTTCTTCAATAGTCCCATACAGAAAAGCACTTTTAACATCCATTTGATACACTACAAAGTCTTTGTATGAAGCATAGGCCAAGAATAATCTGATAGCCTCAATTCTTGCAACAGGAGCAAATACTTCATCATAATCAATACCTTCTTCTTGTGTGTATCCTTGAGCTACTAACCTTGCCTTGTCTCTAATCACAATGCCTCTTTCATCCTTTTTGCATCTAAAAACCCACTTAGTACCAATTGCCCTCTTCCTATTAGCAAATCTACCAGTGTCTAAACTTCTTGAAGCTTGAATTGTAGAAGTTCTTCTTGCATAGCTTCCACCCAGCTTGGATCTTGTAATGCTTTGTGAGCATTCTTGGTTTCTATTTGTGATAGAAAATATGCAAACAAACAATTTTGAAGGACTTCGTGACTATTTCTTTGATGAAGGGATCTTGAAAAGAAACCTTGTTCCTTCAAATCTTTAACAATTTTCCTTGTTTGAACAGAAGACTTTGGCTCTCCAATGATCTGATTCTTAGGATGATTCTTGTGAACTCTTGTAGTTGGAATAGGACTGACAGGTACTTCTTCATTCAAATTGGTTGAGTCAGCCTCTGCACCAAGTACATCTTCATCAGTATCAGGATAAATGTCTTCCAATATAGGCATGTTTGGATCATTTGGGTAGACTTCAACATCAAAAGATATGCCTTCCTTGTCTGCAACATTAACACTTGACTCAGCAGTATTAACAGAATTAATATTGCTAGTGTGAATTTCTTCATTCGCAACATTAACACTTGGCTTAGTAATATTAATTGAGTTAGAACTGCCAGTGTTAATATCATCTGATACATCATCCTTTGCTTGATCATCAGACTTCATTTCTTCATGCAACTCTTGATCATCTGATACAACATCCTCTTCTTGATCATCAAAGTCATCTGCTTATGAACTCTTTGACTCTGGGGTTGAGAAGGGTGGATCAGCAGTCCAAATAGGTAGCAAAATGTAATATTTGATATGTTATGGCTCCTTTCCAGCTTGACCTGCACCTTTACTTGCTTTTGTACCTGCACAATTGTTAGACTATGTTCCTGCAACAACTGGCTCATAATTCATAGGCTTGGTTAGAGAATCATTATCAAATAGCCAGCTTGGTCCATTCCCTACAACATTAGGTGTACTTTCACTAAACCTAACATGCAAATTCTCTTCCACTCTCCTAGTCCTACTATTGAATACTCTAAAAGCTTTGCTATTTGATGAGTATCCAACAAAGAATCCTTCATCAGCCTTTCCATCAAACTTGCCTATGTGATCTATGGTATTTAAGATAGTAACAGGACACCCAAATGGTCTTAAGAAATCAAGCAATGGTTTTCTACCATGTAAAAGTTCATAAGGGGTCTTGTTATGAGGCTTAACTACTTTACTTCTATTTTGCACATAACAAGCAGTATTAACTGCTTCAGCCCAAAAAGTAGTAGGTAATTTAGAATCAGTTAACATTGTTCTAGCAGCCTCAATAAGTGTCTTATTCCTCCTCTCAGCAACTCTATTTTGTTGAGGAGTTCTAGCTACACTATACTGTCTCTCAATACCTTTTATCTCACAAAACTGGTTCATTTCCCTATTCTTGAACTCAGTTCCATTGTCACATCTTATTACTTTAACCTTATGGTTAACTAGGTTTTCTACCTTGGTTATGAAAGCCTTAAGAATGCTACTTGTTTCATCCTTAGTTGCTAAAAAGAACACCCAAGTAAACCTACTAAAATCATCTGTGACAACTAGGCAATACATCTTTTTCATTAAACTCTTTACAAATGTTGGTCCAAACAAATCTATGTGCAACATATGTAATGGCTGACTAATAGAGTTCACTACTTTGGCCTTACAAGAAGCTCTATGTTGTTTTCCCTTCTGAAAAGCAACACAGATTTTAGAATTTTCAAAAACTTTTGAAGGTAAATGTAGCAACCCGTAATTTTCCACGTGAGCATTTATTTTTCAACCCCAATTTACCACTTTGAAATTCTTACAAGAACACTTTTTATGAATAACTATTTGGTTAAATGAATATAAAACTAGGAACAACCCTCTTGAGCACTATGAATGTAGTCTATAGTTAGTCCACAACGTTCCAGTATCTTGCTCCTGCTCCATTTCACAATTTTAAACTATAAAACAAATTTCTATTCTTTAACTACTTACGGTTTTGGAATTCAACAAACGATATTTGCTATTCAATATTTAACACCCGACATACCCAATTCTCTCAACGATTATCTTCAAGGTATTTTTATACTTCCAAAATTATTACAAAAGTTCCAAAAATATTTTCTGACACCCAAAGTAATTTCTTTACAACTTACGTTTAATTACGTATAACTTTCGTTAAGTACCGAAACAACAACCAATACATATTTTTAACACCCAATACATTCAATAAATACATTTTTGTACCCAAAATAACTTTCCTACTCTCTTTTTACCCTTGTGCCGCCCTATTCCCCCCCCCCCTCTTGTCCCATAATTATTAGACAAAATTACCTTTCTTTTCAAATTATCCAACAAAGTATGTTTAACTTTTCTACTTTGTGGCTAAGCCACCATTTTTGTCTCCTTGTCTCCCCCCTAGCCCCCATTCGGCCACCCTCCCCCTCCTAGATAGCATGATTAAACTTGACTTACTATTACACCTTTGACAAAGTTCAAGTATAAATAGATGTTACCTATAATCATTTTTGCTACTAGTTAAGTAAGAAAAAATAAAACACCCTCCCCATCTCATCATACAATTCGACACACACTTAAAGGAGTAAGAAGGAAAGAGTTGTTGTGGCCAAGATCAAGAACATTAGGGCATAACACCAAAGGTTTTGGAGCTTAAGTCTTGTGGTTAATCTAGTACTTTACAACACTCATTTCACAAATCACTCTTGTAAGTGAACTTACTAACACTCCATGGTTTTCATATTTTATATGCTTGTCAAGTTTTTATACTCATTATCACTTAGTACATGTTGAAAAGATTTACACTTACTATGATCCTTTAGTAAAGAATATGTTTTTAAAATTCTTGGTTACAAGAAAACTAACTAGAGAAACTTTTCATAAAAATGGTGGTAATAAACCTTATAAATGTGAAAAATGGTAAATTTGTGTATTTAGACATGCTTAATGATTTAATACATGGACTTTGGATCTTGCTAGGTTTATGTTTAGATCACTATGGTTATGTTGGGAAGTTGATGGAGAAACTAGGGCTAGCATTGAAGTTGTGGTTAAGTGGTTATGTTAACTAGAAGAATAGAAAATGTAGTTTTGACATTTCAATAAACAGTCTGCCTCGTTTTGAATAAACTTGAATAATCAGTAAATCAGGGGTATCAATAGGCTAGAAATATAGAAAATAGACTTAATAACGAAAATATAGCCGCTTGAATGAGTTAAAACGGGCTTATAACGAAAAAGATACGCTATTTTCAATTTAGACGACGAAAACTAACATTTTCTGAAAAACCTGAAAAAGCATTCTGTCCAGAATTTTAGAAGATGAAAACTGAGATTAAATGAAGTCTAGACTAGCCGAGACCTTGAAAAGCATAGAGTACACTTAAATACCTTCGCGTGGATAGGTCAAACTTAAGAAACGGAGTTACGACGCAAAAGTTATGGCCAAAAGTATGTTTGCGGCAACATATAAAATTTGACAACCTAATAGTGAGCTGTTAGAAATTTTAAAAGAGGATTTTGGACATTTTAGTGAACACTTTGGATAAAATGGCGTATACGGAAATGGTAGAACCATGTGTATACTTATTTGACGCGTTAGGGAATTTTGAAATACATATTAACACGAAGATTAA
The DNA here is from genome assembly GCA_021014915.2 of Artemisia tridentata subsp. tridentata. NCBI lineage: Eukaryota > Viridiplantae > Streptophyta > Magnoliopsida > Asterales > Asteraceae > Artemisia > Artemisia tridentata. The sequence continues at coordinate 162,531,029 of CP139503.1, forward strand.
AACTTGGTTATGAGATAAACAAGTTATGTTTTCTAAAAAAGTGGTGATTTCTAATAAAGGATCAAGATGACGCAAATATATTTTGATGAAAAATATTACAACAACATGTACAAGTGATAAAGTAGAGTATGAACTTGCATGCATGACCATGTTTTCGAACCTAAGACATATGAATCATTTAGGTCACGGTTAGAGCGTCCGTACCTCGATATTCGTTCACTTTCCTATTGTTATCCTATTAGTTGCTCCAGGTGAGTTCATGGCCCCTACTTTTATTTGTTTTATAACCGTTTTGGGGGAGGATACATGCTCGTTTATATTTAAACTCCGTGCTCATTTTACTTGAAACGTGAATTGTTTTCCTAAACAATACTAATTGGTTGGAACCCTTGATTTGTTACTCGAAAGTATTATGTATTTACCTGTTACACACTTGAATATTTTCTTTTGGACACAAGAACATTAAACATTTATTGAATGCCTAAGTTGTCGTCGTTTTCCATAAATTCCCCACTATCATGAACCGTTAATTACGTTGTAAGCGCGAATATTGTGAATATTTCTATTGGGGGTAAACTCCCCCGTCCGGGTTGGTCGCTCCAACTGGTCAAACAGACGCATTTCATTTGATGTGGTACAGGTGTCTGGCAAAGCACCTGTTTAGGGTGATAACATGAACTAACTGTTAAGGCTTCGGTTTCATGAGCTTAGCGCAACAATAAGACTTTTCGTGCACATATTTGGAGTATATTGTTGTTGAAATCTTGTGGTCCCTGTATTACTGTTGATTACCTAAAACAAATCTTATTTGGCAGTGGGTTGTAGACACACAGGTTGCAAGTCTTGTATGGGCGGGGCTTGGGACTGAGTGGATTTACAATGCCTTTGCTCGGAAATCTTTATTCATATGCTTTACATTTTACACTAAACTCTATGAACTCACCAACCTCGTGTTGACCGGTTTTAGCATGTATTTTCAGGTTCTTAAAGTGTTAGCTCACATTTGGCGGTAGTTGGCATGGCATGGCATGGTTATAGGATCAATATACTCTGATATTCATTTGGGGATCGCTTTACTTATTTCATGGGCCTAATTCCGCACCACTTTATAATAATGTAAATTTAACACTTTTGTTAATGAATTTTATACTAAATGATTGAGGTAAAAACCATTCTTTGTACTTGTGTTGTGATACCAATTGAGTAGGACCCCAGTGACATGTATGCTTATGCTGGACCCGATTTTGGGGGTGTTACAGTAAACCTCTCACCAGGTTTCCCTTAACCAATTTATTCATTGTTTTGAAATTTAAATGACCAAGTCTTCTATGCCAAAGTTTAGATTCATCTAATGTGGCCTTTGCAAAGAGACAAGTCAAACCTCTTTTGGAAACCATATTCTTTAAATCAACACTGTATATGTTGTCTGTTCTAGGAACTTTAAGTAGAACAAGACTTTCATCAGTCAACTTAAACTCAGGAGATAAGACAATACATTCAGTATCAGTGAAAAGAACACTATTCTTTTTGTCACACATTTGTGAGACACTAAAGAGATTAAACTTAAGCTCTTTGACAAAGTACACATTGTCAAAATCTAATTTACCTGTCTTTATTGTACCTTTACCAGTGGTTTTCCCTCTTTTGTGATTACTCCCAAAAGCAACATATCCTCCATCAATTGCTTCAAAATCTTCAAGATAGGACATGTTTCCTGTCATGTGTCTTGAGCATCCACTGTCAAATACTCCTTTATCTTCCAATTCTATCTTTGGAATGCCCTACACATAAAGTAAGAAAATCAGTTCATTTTGGGGACCCAAGCCAATACTGACTTGGATCTGCCTTGTGCATCTACATAATCATATCTCTTTAAAACAATAGATGCACTGCTGTGTCTGGAAATATGATCTAAAACTTTAATTTTTGGTTTCCAGACCCAACAAGCTGAGGACTTCACAGCATAAAAATGGTTTCCCAAAACAGTATCAGTTATTACTTTTGGCTCAGCAGTAGAAACTGCTGTTTTCGCCTTAGCAGCACTAATAGTTGTTGGCTTTTGAATGGGCTGTTTTACAGTGGAATGTGCTTTGTTTGAAAACTTTGACAATTTATTTGCACCATTCACTGTTCTGTTGGTGTTTGAAGTAATAACTGATCTAGCAATATTAGTTACTATTGCTTGTTTAGAAACATTTTGATCAGCAGTTGTAACTGATACTACACCAGATCTCATTTGTACTGCTCTTGGAACCATGTTTCTTTTAGCATGCGGGTGATTATTCTTAGAAAAACTTTTATGATTCACCCTCCTAGCATAGTTCCACTCTGGTTTTTTATAGTAATAACAATTTTCTTGTAAGTGTTCAAAACTACCACAGTGATGACAAGCCTTATTGATCATCTCAAAGTCACTTCTTAACCTTTGAGATATCATACCATTCCAACTTCTCTGTTTACCTCTAGGCCTGTTTGTGATGTGCCTAGGTCTTTCAGTGTACTTAACAAATTTCTTAGACACCTTCTTACCAAAACTATGTTTTTCAAACTTAATCTGCTCAACACTAGGTTTGACTGTTACACTCTCAACCTTAGGTTTATCCTTTTCTTGTTCCTTATCATCATCAGACACCCAATCCTCAATAGTAGGTGCATCAGATACTTTGTTTCAGTCTTAGGTTTGTCTTCATTAGATTCACTACGTTCTCCTAAAGATTTAACATTTGTCTCACTTAAACAAACAATTCTAGAATAGGAGGTAGATACTTTCCTGTTATTGAAGAAGGAACTTCATGATAACCTATGCCACTACCTCTCCTCATTAACTGACACTCAATTGTCTTGTTAACACTTTCAGATGCAAACTCAAGCTTATTAACCTTAACCTGATGTTTTTATAATTCCTTATAAGCTGCATCTTTTTCTTTTTCAGCCTTTTCTAATCTTTTAGAAAGTACATTAACTTCATTTTCTTTCACAAAAATCTTACTTTCAAGAACATTTACTTTTTCTACATATTCTAACTCATTTTGTTTAAAAAAGTTAAGTCTTTCCTCAACAGATTTTAGACCTACCTTATAGCCTAAATTGTCCAATTTTAACATTTTTACTTCTTCCATTAGCTTTTCATTCCTATCCTTAAGTTCTTCAACAGTATCCAAACAAGACTTATATGAACATCTAGAATAGTTAGATACCTCAGAATTAGAACTTGATGCAGAAAAGTAGGCCATAAGAGCAAAGTTAGGTCCTTTAACTGCTTGATCACTCCAGTCATATGCTCCAAGACCATCACATTGAGACACCAAAGCTATAGAATTTGTAGTTTCCACAGGTACAGTTCTCCTTGAAACTTCATTACTCATGTTTTCTTGGTTCCTTGGTACCCTACACTCTCTAGCAAAGTGACCCTTCCTATGACAGTTGTAGCACTCAATCTTGCATTTATCAAAACCCAAGCTATCCTTCCCAATAATCTTGAGATTTCATGCAATCTTGTTCAAAAATCTTCTTTCCCTCACAGTCAACATTGCCATCCGCCACTTCAATTCCATCTGTTCAAGATCATCTGGATGGATCTGCTACAAATCTTCATGCATCATTTGAGAACTAGTAGATGCACCAGCCAGGAAAGCATAGATAACAACATCACTCAAGTTATCAAGGGTTGTAGACCCTGCAGCATTAACTTGTGTGCTAGCTGTACTAACTCCATGAGCAATATTAACAACATCATTAGGACTGCTAGAACTGTTGTTTGAGGAGGACACAAAACCTAAGTTTTGTGTGCTTGTTAATGAGCTAGATGACCCTTTAACTTCAGGCTCATAAACTTTTAGGTTGTTGTACAGATCATCTAAACTCATAGTATCAAGATCATCCTTGTTTCTCCATACCACAGTGTGTGTATGTTCCACTCTGGTGATAAGCTTCTCAGGAACTTTTGATTGACAACTTCTTCAGAAATTTTGACTTCAACAAGTGCCAATTGACTGATGAGTTTCTGAAGCCTGTCAAAAGTTTGATCAAGATTTTCAGAACTTGAAGCAACAAAGTTTTCATATTGTTGCTTCAGGAGGTTCTTCCTTGTCTTCTTGGTTGCAACATTCTCTCCAAATCTTGTCTCAATTGCTTTTAGCAACTGTTTAGCATCCTTGATGTGGTTGAAGGTTAGCTGATGATCATTAGGAATTCCCATCATAAGAGTACTTCTGGCCTTTACTTCAAGCCTTCTTTGTGCCTTGTCTTCAGCAGTCTTGATAGGCATAATAGTAGTAACTCCTTCAGCAGAAGTTTTAGTCTTAGGTAGTTGATTTCCATTCTCTATGACCTCCCACATAGAGTAATCAACCATCTGGATGTACTGCTCGATTCTCATTCTCCATAGCTCATATTCTCCAGGCTTGAGCATGGGGACCTTTGATGCAGTAATCATGTGAGTAGATTCTGAGTCCATGTCTTCCTTCTTTGGTGTGATGAGTTGCAACAGGTTCTTCTTGATTCACAGTCTCTAGATCACAAGCTCTGATACCACTTGTTGATCCCAGTTGAGCACTTGATCGAATCCCTTAGCTTGTAAAGGTTTAGCTATGCTAGATAAATCTAACACAACTAGGTATAGAAACTGTCTTGTGGTTTATCAAACACAATGCGGAATGTTGTATTTGATCTTAAGAAGAACTTAATAATAAATAATGAATATCAAACAAAACACTTCAATATTATTAATAATACGAATACTCTCTAAGTATTAGGGTTTACAACCTTGAAGTTTTCTATCGCAAAACTATCTTAAAGCCGTATGACTAACTATTCATCTATGCCCTAGGTCCTCCTTTTATAGACTAAGGAGTCCTATTCGGCTTACAATAACTTTCTACACAAGATAAATATTTATAGAATCTTTTCTATATTTATCTAAACATACTATATATAATAACCGACTCTAATACTCTAGCAACACTAATAACATAATAGCAATACTAACTAAGTGTTCTAGCAGTATTAATCTTGTAGCAACATTAATCTTGTAGCACCATAAGCAGCATTAACTTCTTAACCAGCAGCATTAATAACTTGGTTGTATTTCCTGAGCAGTCTTAACAATGTCAGCAACACTAACTTCAAGCAGCCTTTAAAACCCAACAAGCTTTTTGGAATTTTATTCAACAAGAATTAAAGTGAGGTTACCAACTTCAATATACTCTAGAGATGTGTAGTTTTAACCTTGGATGTGCACAAGGTTTGGACGAGGTTATGAGTAAGGTTTGGTTACGATGCACGCTTAAAAGGAAATAGATACAAATAGTATCTTTCAATAAGTAAGATTATCCCATGGGATAAAGTTATCATGCTTATTAAAACAAGTATGACAAGATAAAGGAGATACGTTAGTTCACAGAACTTGTAGATGTTTGTTCAAGATCATTTAGCCAATGAGGTGTAATGAAATCTCTGGTAACACAACCATTCATGTCGCAAGGAGAGAATGATGCATAGGTTATACATTATCGTTTTAACAAGATGAAAGCTTAACACATGTTTTCTTAATCATAATGTTTTCCAAAACAGCATGCTTTCCTAAATGAAGATATGAATCCAAAGTGTTTGAGTCGGATAGTCCTATCCTAAATATACTTTATCTAAAGATTATATTTACTAGATAATGACAAGAGGAATTCACTCGAGTTTCTTATGTATACTCCTCAATAGTCACTGTCGCTCGGGGTGCATGAGGTTGGCTTTAAGATTGCATTTTAACATATGTTGTTAAAATGTTGATTTAAGATTTAACGAAACTTATGCAGAAGTTTAACGACAAAGTATTACCAATACTTTGATAACTTGTGAAAGTAGTACTACTTATACCTAGTGGAAATTAATAAAAATGACCAGGAGCATCATGCTCATTTGATAGTGGAGGTTCTAGCGATAATGATTTATCTAAGTACTCATAAGTGGGAAGGTATGGTTGAGTTTGTTCAACGTGCATTTGATTCGGTACGAGTGTTGGACAAAGGGATTTTTGAGCAATGCACTCAACAGATTCAAATGATGGTAAGGATTGTGGATTGGTTGATTTAGATGGTAGGTCTTCTAGTGTGTATAAATAAGGATGTGGTGATGTAGAGGTTTGTTGTGCTATGGGAGTACTTAGGTGTCACAGATGTTGAAGACAAAAAGGATGGATACTAATTCTTGTGGTCCATTGGTTGGTACAACTAGTGGGTGAAGTTCTTGAAGTTTTGGTCATGATTGTGAAGCTTAGGGGCTGAGATATATCACAGAGGTGAAAGAACAAGTGAACTTAAGTGCTAAATGTTCAAGGATGAAGACCTATTGACATTTGTTTTATTCCTATTGATTAGGAGAGTGTTAGGATAAGTGTTTTAACATATGTTGTTAAAATACTTTGATTTTTCAGATATGACTTTTAATGAATACAATCATAAGTCAATTTTAATTTGAATATTTTGGACAAAATACTTAAGTTGTCAATCCTACTTTGTTGAGATTAGATCGCACTCAAGGATAGCAAGACATGATAATACATCTTTAACCTGAGTGTGAGTTATGACTCGATGTAAATCCTTATCGTCTTGAAGGATGACACACTATTTTCATGTTAACCAAGGGAGGCAACATATGTGGATACAAGAAAATATCTGCAGTCATAAGTTGGACTTGTGATTTTTGATATTATATGTTATATTTGCAAACAATGAGTCAAGATTTGTTAGGAAGTTGTTAATTCATAAAACAAATCAAGCTAATGGATAAAGGATGAGTGAAGGATGGAAGAATGCAGTTAATGTGTGTAATGATTATAAAATCTCAGTGGTCCACGGATTGCAAGGAACCAATTTCATGGTTCCTTCCTTTTTGGAGAAAGGTACCTTGTAGCATTTTCATGAAATTTGAAAGTATGATCAGAGATGGTTTTCCTATTGGTGTAAGTGAGATGACATGATCCTAATATGAGTGAATATTAGTGAAAAGTATCATAGTAATAAAAGTGAGTGATCTAGAGTGCAGGATTAAACAAAAATTAAAAAGTTATACCTGTAGGCCGGCGGAACCAATCGACATAACAGGCGGACCCCGTAATTTGGTTCCGCCTCATCCGTTGGTAAAAATTTGGCAGTACCAAATTTTTGGACGGACGGAGCCAAATTTTTGGTTCCGTCCTATCCGCCAGGCCAAAAAAGTTAATAGAGAGCATTTTTTCATTCCCCGAACCCCATTCAAATCCCGTAATTTCTCCAGAAACATGTGTAATTAATTCAATGTGATTAGGAAATAACAATAAAACAGGTATAAACACATGGATGGGTATAGATCATGCAATGGCTAAAAATTTCACTAAAACGTGAAAATGAAAATTGATAACATAATGATGTTATAAACCTGCATGGCACTTGGTTAATTCACAAAGCGTTAAATAACAGGTTAACATCCTACAAGGCATATAATGGTTCATACTTCATTGTTTCACACACTTTTTTCAAAGATAATGAATGCTTCGATAATCATTGAAAGTAGTGACACACTTGAACTATTAGCTGGGAGTTTGTCCAAAACAACATTTTTCAAAGTACTTGACTAGTTTTACTTAGCTCTCATTTCTAAGTGAATTATGCAAGATTTTAATATAACATATGCAAAGAAAATTATCTAAGTTTATAAGTAATGCAAAAACAATTTTCCAACTTGTTGCACAAAATCTAGGAAATGTCCTATTGTGTATAAACATGAAATTTACAAACAAGCAAATGAATATCATGGCAAGATTGACACTTATGTATCATAAATAAACAAGTGCAATCACACCTTTCTATAAGCAAACAACTTGTATGAAAACAACCAAAACAAGTAGTCATATAGCATGGCATAAAAAGAAAGATACTTTTCGTCACTTTGCGTTTAAATATGACGATGTATACCAAGCTTGATTAGTTTCATTTATATATATAAATATCACCAAATTATTTAGTTTCAATAGAAATTATATCAATGTTCAAAGGATATCAACTTACATTGCCCGACTCAAAAGTTTGATTTACTATGTCAAAATGAAATTTAATATTTTGGACAGGTTGTAGCATTTGATTTATTTTGCTTACTTCAATTTAGATTTAGGCCATGATATTATTTTTAAATGAAAGTATACTTAATTCCCTTTAAATTGATAGGTGGCGCGACTCCTACGGACTTACGGTTAATTAGTTATGATTTTTTGAAGTTTGAAAAAATTTTGGACTGTGCAGACCAAGGATCCCTTTTTCAAAGGGAAATGAACCCTTTAAAAGGATCCGTCTGATCCGTGCCTCTCTGAGATAGAATATCACATAATGCTAAAAACATGTATTTTAGCATAGCGAGAATATGTAGAACTTACTATATTTGGTAGCAAACATATAATACACATATTTTAACATCATTTCTACTTATGTGACGTATCTAATCTTTTACGGAGGTGATTTTTCAACTAAATTTATAGTTATCCCAAACGCTCCTTTCAAAACCATATTTTTTGTAAATTTGCTTTAAGCACACAATTTGACACTTAATTCTTTTAAGAAATCTTTTCTTTTATTTTTCAAGGGCATCTTCAAGCTTGTATACAAAGTAACATTTAACAACAAAATTTCTAGGTATAATTAGCAAAACATTTTTCATATTATATTCCGCTTCAATGGTAATTTGATACATGGATCGTACTCCATTTTAAAAACCATTTGTTTTGAAAATAAGAGCCACGAGGCTCTTATACCAATTGTGAAAACATATAGGGGGTGAATATGTTACCGTTTTAAAATCTTAAAACTTGTTGTATCAAATATCCGATCAAGCTTGTTGTAATATGAAAAATGCCAATTATAGTCTATGACTAATATAAGCATACACTAACACAAGTTGTCACACAAGCATAACCATCAAGTCACAACACAAGCAATAATATAATTGAAGTATAAAATTAAAGCAGTAAGTAAAAGAAAGTGCAAACCGAACACGAGTATTTATAGTGGTTCTGTCACGGATCTCCTCTCCGCCCTACTCCACTCCCCGAGTACCCAACTCGAGAGTTACTTCAATAAATCAACAAGCTCCCTTCTCGGCGGAGAAAACCTTTACAAATGTCGCTTACACTTTTTTCGGTACAAAGCTAAATACCGGGTTCTAGTTCGAGGTAGAACCAACCTAATGTCGCCTATACAATATTTTCGACACTAAGCTAGATGTCGAGTTCTTTTACAAGGGCACAACCACTCCCGTTATGTCTTATGGCCCAACATAAAAACCTTGTGTTTTATGGCACAAACACATAAACCATCTAATCTAGTTTGGTGAATAGATTGTGATGATACAGTGATGTTTACAATGATGATCCATGACACAAATGTATAATGGATAGGAATGACTTATCTAAATGAACTTCCATTGATAGAAAGCCTTCAATGGATGAAGATCACAAGTTCCCTAAGCTTGTTGTGATAGATCTTCATATATGTATGCTTGTGGTGGATGATGACTCAAGATCTCTGAGCTTGCTTCACAGGATCATTTCGGGAGTTTGCTTACAACATAATGAAAGTTTGAAGCATTATGATCATGATGATAAGTGTGATTAATTTATATTACTACAATGTTATCTACTTATCTAAATGTATCCAAAAGGGTAGAGAGAATGTATGTTCAAGTGATATCAAAATGAGTAAACAATGGGCTGCTATTTATAGCCAACAAGCTCAGCAACCCATGGATCAGACGGAACCAAAACAAGGGTTCCGTCCGTGTATGCATTTGGTTCCATGGGTACCTGACAGAAAATCTTCAAAATCTTCTACCAAATCTAACCAAAATATACACATGATCTTACTACTATCCTACAAAGATATTTTCTAAGATTTTCCAAAATCTTTGCAAATCTTGTTTCAAATCTTTCCAAAAATATTTACACAATCTTTCCAAGATATCATTTGTGATCTATCAATATTTTTATGACACTATGCATGAGGTAATAAAACCATTTTCATTTTGATAAAAATGTAAAACAAAGTTTGTTTATAAAATGTATTACTTAACTAGTTAATATATGTTTAACAAGTTGTACCATGTTAGTTTATGTGTTACTAAAAATATTAAACTACTTATGCTATTATAGGACCTAAGTTATTATGTTATTAACATCATTTTTAGAAGTATGTAAACACATTTGTCTTAGTTTGACAACTAAAGTGCACTTATCCTATGTTGACACCTAAAGTGCACTTTTACACCTAATGTGGCACTTATTCTATTTTGACATGAATACAACTTAGAAAGCATGATGTACAAGTAAAATTACTTGTATATGCAAAATGTAAAATGAGGTTCGAAATAGAATGGTTAACCTTTTAAAATACTTAATGACTCTAAACGTATATTAAACATTTTAAATGATTTGTTAAGGGGTTTGATCATAATGCCACATAACAAACATGTACGAACCTGTGTTGTAGAATACGAGGACTTGAGACGTCGAGAGGTGTTGAACGTATGTTGGGACAAATATGATTACGAGTAACTTGTACATTTTACGTCATGGAGTCCGATCCTTCAGAGGATTCATTTGAGGACATCACGATAGTACCTGATATCGCTCCATTTTCCAACGATCCGTATATGCTTGCTAGGAGGGGATATCATACTTTTTAAGATGCAGAGCCACCTGATTCAGACTCTTCTCCATCCTTTGAGTCACTGCCAGCACCACCTTCTCTAGTTAGACATAGGAGAGTTCGGGTTTTACAGCCTTACGAACCCGAACCATTCATGGAAGCATTTCGTCGTTTTTCTAATGGTCCAGTCAGAATATGAAGAGTATTTAGTTGCTTAATACTTACAAGTTTTGGTGTTAAGTATACTTTGTCATACTAGCTTGAAGGTTTTCTTAAATCACTAAAAGAATAGAATTTTAAGTGTCCGGTCATGTTTTCAGAACGAGTCATTAAGTCATGTGTAACACCTCCAAAATTATCGCAGCGGAAGATAGTTCAGTAGGGTATTACTTCCTAGCACAAAGTACAAGTCATGGAAAACGACCCTTCAAAAGAAACGTTTTAAAAATATTTCACATTTGATACATTAAAACCTCAGAGTTTGTAAAAGGTCCCAACAGTTTTCATAAAACACAATATTTTCAAAAGATCACTAATGTTTTTAAACATAACATAAATCTTTAAAATATAGTCTCTTCAAATGTGAAAATATGCCGAGTCTTCAAAAGATCCGTGCGACTCCATCCAAGACCTTCATGCCTTTAAACCTGAGATAAAACATAGTAAAAAGTCAACACAACGGTTGAGTGAATCCATAGAGTTTTAGTAATAAGCAGTCGATCACAATAAATCATTTATAAAAACAACTAAGAAACAAATGCAAAGTCTAGTAAGGTTATTATTGCCCTAAGCTCGTGACCCCGACACTAACGTATCTGTTGCTAAAAGCATGAATCTGCCCTTCATACATAGGTATAGCCACACTTATCATTTGGTACGAATACAATACACACGACTGCCTTATAGGCACGTACCTGCATGGGGGGTGTTGTTACCAATAGATCTATTTACTATATTCGCGCTCACTCGCAAGTGACTAACGGTTCACGATAAAGGGACTTTCGGCTATGGGAAACTTAGGCAATAATAATAACACGATAGCATACAAGTTTCAAAACATTGAGATCATAAATATTTATAGCATGTATCTCCCCCACGGAGTTTGTAAAACAATAGAAGTAAAAACTTGGGGCTATGAACTCATCGAATAAGAAGTAGCAATAGAAACCGGAGAAGTGTGCACGTCGAGAAAAACCGCAAAGATCACAAGTGACCTAAATAAAATACAACACGACTTAGGCTCTCGGCGAATTAAGGTGTAACACTTATACTTATGTTTTTATTCAGTATTGTACTTGTAATACCATAAGGTAATTTAGTTAAAAGTTTTATAGTAAGTCATGGGTCGAAAAGATGTTTGAAACAACTTATATGGTTTAAATCACAAAGCTGATGGAAAATTTATAAAATTACCTCAGTAATCAGGTCGCAATTTATAAACCGCGAAGGCTAAAATTATAAACTTTATATGCTTAGAAAGGTATGGCTCTGTAATATATGAAAATCAAGGCCTCACTTAATTGAGAACTTCAAAAAATGGGTGAAATTACTAATTTACCCCTGTGTCTCTATGCAGTTACTTCCAGCATCCAATTAAGTTGAGAAAAATGAGTATATCTTTATATCTACAGGTCTAATGGACACAAGGCCAGTGAGAAAAGTTTTCTACATGTCTTAGCTCAAACTTTCATGTTTTTGCCAACCTAGGGTTCTTTGCAACATCTTAGAGTAAATGGCCTATCAAATCTGACATGCAATCCTAGACAAGTTTTAGTGTATATTTTCTCCAAAAATCATCGTGATGAATTAAGATGTAAGGTTTTCGGGGAAATGATCCTAAGACCTGAGGCTAACTCTTAATATTTTTTGTTTAGCTTAAAACCCATTGAGGACAAAATGGTGAGTCGTTTTTAATGCTTAAAAATCTAGGCAGTTTCAACCAATGACAAGTAAGTTCTATTGGTCCTATTAAATGGGTCTAGGCCTCATGCATGCCAATAATAAATCATTACCATCTTTTATTTTTTTCAAATCTCATTATTCCCAGAACCTTAAAGCTTATTTGTAGATCTTGAAAGTTTGTTAAAGAAAACAAATGAGGTGATTTACAATTATAAATCCAAAAACCCATTTTAATCCAATTCCTATCTTGCATCTTATAACCAAATCAAGCCTAACCACCTATCTAAATCTTATATCCTTATGAAATCTTGAATAAATATCTTTCAAAACGTACATGCAAGAATGGTTTTTATAATCCTTTAAAACTCTAAGAAAAATGATAGAAAAATCATAAAAAAAGAAGGAAATGGAGATGAAAATGTTAGGGAAACTTACCAAGTGTATAACCAAATGAATGATGCAAGATTTTAGGCTTGAAAAACACTAACAATGGTGGTGTTGGGATGATGATTTTCGGCATCAAGGAAGACAAAGAGAAGAAGAAGATGAAGTTGGGTGGTTTGCTAGATTTGCATGTGTGAGAATAATGATGAGATTTCTAGATATTGGAAAGGTTAATAGGAGTGTGTAAGTGATAAAGGGGGGGGGGGTGGACTGTTTTGGGGGCCCAAGGAAATCTAAAATCTGATCTTTATTCATATTTGATTAATATTTTAAGTATTAGTGTGTTTGTGGGGTTTAAATCAAGCGCACGGTCTTAAAAACGCGAATTACGCAGTACCGGGTGAACTGAAAACGTGAATTTTAGAAAAGTGTTATCAAAACATTATGAAATTGTTATGAAGTGTTAAAATGGATAATTTTAATATTTCATGGGAGCCTTGTGTTTCCCGGAGTGTTAAAACGAAACTAAAAATAAAAAACGCAGGCTCAAAATGCGAGTTGTTACCAAAATTTGACGAAATCGTGAAACGAAACAGAAAATGTGAAATATAATTTTTTTTGAATACTAAGAGCATATGATGGAATATTAAACCACTAATGACAAGAAAACGGATAAAAATCTTAAACACGGCTCATGTATAGCTAGAAACGCAAAAATCGCTAAATCGGGTACTTTTTATGCATAGTTTGTAAAAATAAATGTCACAAGGATAATATTTTCATAAAAATATCATATTTAACTTAAAATGACCCAAATTGATGTTTCATAAATTTCTCGAGCCTTTCGGAGTGTTGTAACGTCGTTAAAGCTTAAAACGCGAGTCAAAAACGCGTAAAACGTAAAATTTGCACACTTCGCGTAGAAATGGAAAATTAAATTATTCCATATGAAATTAAGTACGTGGGGAAAAATAAATCATATCAAAGGGTAGAATGGGCATAGTCTGATTCAAATCACGAATTTAAGTGTACGTGTCACAACGTACGCGGGCAACTCTCCCGGCAAAAGCCAATTTACTTAAAATAGCATAATAAGCAAATGAAATTAGTAAAAATAATGACTTGAAATTTCTCGGTTGTTACATCATGAAGTTTTGAAAAGAATACAGAACACGGTACCACTAAATATAGGATGGTACCGTTATATTTAACGGTACCGTGGGGTATTTAATGGTACCTTGCCTCTGTCTGTCAGTTTTCAGTATTAGGTCATTTTCAGAAATTCTTATAAAATCAACCATAAGCCCGTAGGAATCGTGTCACCCATCATTTTAAACAAATTTGAGTCTACTTTCATTTGAAAAATACTTTTACGTATTTGTTCTAAATGAAAGTATGTTAAAGTCCTTGATTTTTAACTAAAGGTCTTTTCGGTTATGCCGTTTGTATAAATTTTTGGTTAAACTGAAAAAGGGCGTTTCAACTTTCGAACCTTGGCGTGTTCACAAAGTGATTTGGTAAAAATCTTTGAAATGGGGAGGAAACCAATACTTTTTCAAATAAAATCAAGCTTAGTATACATTGTTATACTTAATGCACAAAATGACGATAAATATTTTTGTGTATTAAGCTAAATGACTATTTGCTTTTCTTTGTGTCTTAGTATTGTTAGTTAATATTTTTGTATGCTTATTGTTATCTTTAGTTGAGATAATTTTATCCATAAGCATAAGTGTCTTTCATGCCATGTTGCTATTTGTTTATTATAGTTTTCCGGTTTGTGCGTTTATAAGGCTCATGCTAAATTACTTGCACTATATTAAGTAATTAGTTTGCATTGCATATAGGCATAGACCATTTTTCTTGCATTTTTTACAAGTTTTTAAAATGGTTTAGTAACCTTCTTAGGAATAGAAACTAAGTTGGTAGATCATGAGTGTCGAAAGATATTGTCTTACACAATTATTTTTCCAAAGGTTTAAGTGTAAAAAGTATATCACCCCAAAATATTTAACACTTTCATAAAATCCGTAACATGATCTCTAAAACATTACATCATTTTGTCTTGCTTGACCATGGGTTGTCTAAACAAGATAAAAGATCATATTAATACATTAGTATTTAAGTAAAAGAAAATGTATTAAACTTGCATTAATCTAACACACATACAAAATGTTTTAAACATTTAGTATTTTACTTATGTTATATAAAAATAGTTAAGATAATTATTTTTATACTAATGAGGTGTTGAAAAAAAAAACTAAGAATATTATACTTAATAATATAAATAGTTTTTCTCAAATAAAAATAAATGACAATATCAAAGTAGTAACTTAATATGTCATTAACCTCACACATACAACTTGTATTAGAATAAATGGAACACATTCCTTAAATTTTTATTTTTAAAAGGAGTGATTGTGAGGGTCAAGAAAGATTTCGAGTACATATCAATTCATTATTCAAATTATGATTGATATCATTATCGAATCTAATTGATAAGTTTTCGAGTGTGGACATGAAATTGGAGTCATTATTTGTCTAGCTTCAAGATAACATCAAAATATGATGAAATATATTATCATGAATCTACATACTCAATCACACTCGATTGTTATGAAAATGATGACGTCCTTTCAAGACGAAAATAATATGCATTGGATCATAACTCACACTTTTGTTGAAGATGTCATATTAAGTCTTTTTGTCCAATGGTTGTGTTCCAAACATTAAACTAATATGTTTAAAACATACATAAAATACACAACTAAGTAGGATTGACAACTTGGATGTTTCATCCGAAATATGCAAGTAATTTACATTGCAATGCAATAAGTAAGTGTGTCATTTCCGAAAAACCAAACACGAGCAAACAAACAACATATGTAAACTTTGCTCATGAACGACTCAACACTCAAAATCACATGTCTAGTAAAAGTGTCACACATAATATTGTATTAACTATTATGTACGTCATCAATCCTCAAGAATATCACATGTATTTCTCTTATCAAAAGATTGAAAAAAGATAACTTATATCTTATGCATCTTATTTTCTTTGTAACATGAATGGTTATGTTACATGAGAATACATTGCATCCTGTTAACAAATATAGGATATTAGAGTTGAATAAAAACCTAATACAGCATGTGTCATTGCATGAACAAGTAAAATTGGTCATACACTAAAATATTTGTTTCACTAAGCATTCGTAAGAGTGATAAGTTTCCTCTTAGAAAAGCATACTTGTTGAAATATACAGTATGTCTCATTTTTAATATAATACTCACAAGATCTATTGAGGTAAGTAACCTTCACTAGATTTCTTTCACAAGATATGCAAAGGAGCATTCTTGAAACACACACACGATGTACTAAATTCTACATTGTATCACATTAGAGTCTTTTGGTCCTAGGAAACCAAATCAGGTTAAAATAACATGTAACAACTCAACAAGCAAAGATGTCGTCCAAGAGATCATAAAATGCATCATCTCCATCAAATAACCTCTAAATCTCAAACACGAAATTAAAACATTTCGCTTGCCTTTGTTAGGAGTTGTGTAAGACATGTCATTTTCTTAACCGACTTTCAAAGTATGGTAAGTTGAGTCATATTATGCCATGTATTAGCAAAATAAACTAATATCATCTTTGCTATACTTCGATAGGCAAATATAGGAATTTGAATTTTTCTAACATGAGAATGACTACTGGAGAACCTATCGCACTAGAAATTCAATTTGACCTAACGGTTGAATTGCTTCCAGGAGAGAAGTTGGGTTCGTGGTATAACCTGTAAAAATGGTCGTGTTTAGTCTAAATTGAGCACCACTAGTGATAGTCTCAAACTCATTCTCTAACATGAAAAATTTTCATTCCTATATTTGACTAGAGATAGTTTACATCGGTGAACTTTATCTTCCGTTAGGATTTCATTTTGATCAAGCAGTAATCAGGATCTTCCTTAGCAAACCTAGATTGCTTGCATTCCACATATGTTTTTCAAAATGATAACATGTTCTCATAAGATATGATTAAATGTCTTCATGATCTTAAATGCTAAATGATTAACATGTTTTGCATGATGTTTGCATTTGTTCCTTATGTGCATTCTACATGATTTGCTTGTAAAGTTTGCACCCACACTATGTCCTTTTGACACATTAGGAATTAGGTATGCCTATCACTATGAACCCTTAGCAGTCATAGAGTCATACACTAGTGTCAAAACCTATAAGTCAAAGTAGTGACGAAGTTGTCCTAATTCCCTAGTTATCACTTCGCCTTCTTCCAAGTAATACACCCTTTTGTCATGGGAAGGTTAGATACAAACCTAGTAGAACTCGGAGTAGGGTTGACAACTTAAATATTTCATCCGAAATATTCAAGTAAGTTTAACTTGCGATCGCAATTGTTAAATGTCATATCCGAAACATCCTTCGTACCCCTCTTATGACTACTTGAATATTTCACTGGAAATATTGTAGTCATCTCGTGTGTCTCGTCTCATGACTCTTTAAATATTTCACTGGAAATATTGAGTCATTCTTTAAATCCCTCTCATGACTACTTAAATATTTCATTGGAAATATTGAAGTCATTCTTTACGTCTCATCTCATGACTTGCTTAATATTTCACTGGAAATATTCAGTCATCCCTCACGTTCCTCGTATGATCACTTGAATATTTCACTGGAAATATTGAGATCATCTCTTCTATTTCGTGTCATGACTTTTAGATATTTCACTGGAATTATCAAGTCATTCCCTCTATCTCGTCTCATGACTTTTAGATATTTCACTGGAAATGTCAAGTCATATCCTGTGTCTCGTCTCATGAGTTCTTAAATATTTCACTGGAAATATTAAGTCATCCTTCACATCGCTCTAATGACTACCTATGTATTTCCTTAGAAATATAAAAGTCATTTCTTCTCGTCCAGTAACGTTCAAAGAATTTATTAGGTATAAATTCTCTCCTCGTGTCGAAAAGTCTCACTAAATCAGCGAGATTTATTCGTAAAATCCTCTTAAACTCCAATGACAACTTAAATATTTTATCCGAAATATTTAAAGTATATTTAATTTGCGAAATGCAATTAAATGTCATTTCTCGTTCTCGATTAACGTTCATCGAATCCCGTTGGATTCATTCACAAAAGAATTTATTTGGTATAAATTCCTTTAATCTAAAGTCCAAAAAAATCACAACATATGTGAAATTTCTTTCTGGGTCAAAACTGACCTTAGCAGGTGACGACACCCTTAAATAGGGGACGGTACCGCTAAATTTAACGGTACCGTCGGACCGTTGTCTGCCGAGACAGTTTATCTTGTTTTCATTTCTCACCAACACTATCAAAACCCACTCGATGTAGTCTTGAACCAGAACTGTCTCTTATCAGAATAGATTATGTCTATCTTCTGACTCCTAAGATTTTTCCTCTTTCACTTCCGCATGGTATTGAACACACCATATGTATGGTTACTTCCGTATCCATTATCTTCCTAACTGACCGGATCTAAACACACTCCTTGTGTTAGATAGATACTTTGAATAATGTTGACTAGCATGTGGAATTTACTAGCAAACACTTAGAAGATTGTGTGTGTATGTTCAATGAATGAAATAGTGTGTATATATGAACAAGAGACAATTGATTAACTTCAACGATTCAATATTATTAAAACAATAATACGAGTGATCTCCTATCACTAGGGTTTACAACCTTGAACCTTTTCTCAGAACTCACGTACCTAAACTTTAACCTAGGCAATCCTTTTATAGATCAAGGATTCCTTTACAAGCTAACTATCATCTATATTAATAAGATATACACAAAATCTTTTCTATATTTATTTTCTATACGATTACAAAAATTATAAGCAGTACTAACTTTCTAATGCTGACCGTACTAACTGACTTTGTACTGTCAGTTATATCTTCAATCTCTTCAGCAGTACTAACTTATATACTAACAGTTCCAACTGTTAACCTTAATTCCTAACACCAACTTATCTACACTTTTCAACCTTAAGTTCCACACTACCAATGCTTCCGTATCCCACTTACCTTCCACACACTTCAAGCAAAGAAACGCTAGGATAAGTTGAGATAACCCCACTAGAACCTTATCAAACCTTATCACTAACCTCACAACCCTGAAGATTTTATCTTTTTAACCCTTAGGATATCTCCAAGTGATCACATGCCTCATCATATGAATGTTCTATGAATGTTCTTCGAATTAAGCTTCATATCTTATGATGAGGGGGGATTCTTTCAAACATCTATCATGTCTGTCTCTTGTTTTTGGCTTTCTTTTGCCCTGCAAGGTTAAATATCTTTGTTACTAACATATCTGCCATCTCAGAATCTTCTTTAACCTTGAGTGTTACTGATAGCATAGCCTTTAAAACAACTAATCTGAGTGGATATTCTTTTTCCACCAACATATAAATTTCTATTCCATCTTTGGTAGAAACTCTGTGCAGTCCACATGTATAAAATAATTTCCAAGTAACATCCTTGACTTCAGCTTGAAACCTCCACATTGATTCTCTATCATCAGGTTCATAAATCCTCTTCAATTGAACCCATAGTTCTTTATCTTTTTCTTCAAGTGGATCTTCAATTCTGAAATTTTCTTTTACTAATGTCCACAACTGATTAAGATCTTCTCTGTCAATTCCTTTGTGTAAATCTTCAAAAAGCTTGTATCTTTCAGTAATTCCACCATTTCTCATAATTTCCCATCCTTTCATTCTTCCTTCTGTGAATACCTTCCAGCCAATGATGGGATGTTTTGCTTGCAAAGGCTTGATGTTTGTGGATTCAGGGATTACAACTAGCATACTTTTGAGGTGCTCATATGATAAACCTTCAGCTCTCTTCTTTTGTTTCTTTGCTGCATCAGATTCTAACAACTCTGTATCTCTTTTCTTTCCTTTTGTAGTATCCCTTTCAATTGGTATATTCAGTCTTGCATAAGCTTCATAATAAGCTTTTTCAATTTCAGCATCTGATTTTCCCTTAAAATAACTTGTCTTCCAAAGAACTTGATTCTTTAAATAGCTTTTCATAAAACTGATATGTTCTTTCTTTGTAGGCATCTTTGTCTTGTAACCTTCTGTTTGCCTATTTCTAATCTTCTGCATAAGATCATTCCATGCTACTTCTCTGTTCTTTGTTAGTATAAAACTTTTGAGCTTATCTGATTTCTCTTCTTCACTCAAATCCTTGTCTTTAAGAATCATCACTACTTAAGCTCTCACAATTAAATCTGAATCTAACAAATATTGTAGCTGTTCATTGAATTGTTCTTGATCAACCTCAGTATTTGAAGCTACCTTTTCCAACCTTGTTCTCTCCATGAATTCAGCTATATTCTGTACATCATCCTTAGCTATCTTTCTTGCTAATTCTGCATCAAGAATTATTTGGGCTTGTTCATCTGCTTGATCTTTTTCTTGAAGTTTCCTTGCTACTTCTTCAACAAACTCTAACTGTGCTTGAGTTCTTGGTTTTACTTTCTTGAGTCTTTCTTGTTCTTGTTCAACTTCTTCAGGTGTCATTGGCTTCCTTCCCTTTGCTGTTCTTTTTCTCTCATATTCTTCATCTGCAGTACCTGGAAGTGAACTAGCAGTTTGTACGGTTTCATGTTTTGTCTTAGCAGTTTGAACTGCTTCAGCCGTTTGAACTGTTTCTTCATTCTCAGCAGTTTCTTGAGTTTCTTGATCTTCAACATCAATATCCGCAACATTACCACTATCCATACCAATCTGTTCACTAGCACCTTCATCTTGCCTCCCCTGAACTTTTGATTTATCCCCCTTGCCTTTATCTGATTTCCTCCCCTGTTTGGGAGAATCACCATCATCATCATTATCTGAATCATCTGAATAATCACCATCTGAAGAATCTTCATCCAGTATAGCTCTAGCCCTTTTCCTCTTGAGATGATCTTCCAACTTCTTTACTCTACGAGTTAACCTTGAGTAGACTTTGGCAAAATTTTCTTTATGACTTTTAAGCTCCTGCTCCAAAGAATCTACCTTGGCAGTTAACTTGTTACATAAAGCCATCAATTCAGTTTGTGTAGAGCTACCCTCATCACTTCTAGCTGTGTTACCTCCTAGGAGAGGTGAATCATGGGGCAAGGATCCAGTTGCAACTCTAGTTTGACTAGGTTTAGACCTTCTCCTATAAGTTGTGATGGCTGGGGGTGTTTAGGTTATTTCAGGATTTTGATTGAGTGTGTGATGGGGATCAGTTGGGTTGACTGACCCTTTACCCAATTCAACTTGAAGCATTTCAGGAAACAAAGGTATTTCTACCCCTTTGAAAAGTCTACTAGCCATAGCCATATTCTGAAAAACCTTTGATTGTAGGCTAGGAGTAGGAAAAGTTTCTGTTGGTTTCGTAAGCAAATTCTTTTTCTTATTCAAAAGAGTTTGAACAAATCTTGGGTACATAAGAAACTTGGTTTTGCTGTTAACATTTGCTGCCATACTCTCAAAAATAAACTTTGAAAAGTTAAAAACCTTATTTGTTGACAAGCAAATGAGAGCAATAGCAATATTGCTACTGAATTGCTCCCATGCCATCTTCTTGGGACTTAAGCAATGTAAGAGAGTATGTATCAAAAATCTCCATTGTGGGGAGAAACATCCCTTTTGAAAACTGAGCTTTTGGTTGGATGTGTCATACCCCATTCTGGCAAGTTCTTGCCAAATCTCACTGTTTAGCATATTGATGATACCATCTGAATCTTGCAGCTTAAGATGTCTCCTAAGTGCAGACTCGGTAACAACAAAAAGTATGCCATCCACTTCAGAATGGATTTCTAAGTCTCCATCTTCACTAGTTAAGACAGTTACATTCTGCCAGAACTATGTGATGTGAGAGACATAAAGAGTAGGAGAGACAGTTAGAGCATACCTTACGTGAGAGTGGTTGAGGAAATCCAGAATCTCATAAAATTTCGGTCCATCTCCTTCCTCTGTTTTCTTTAGAAAAGTGACTTGGTTGTGCGTCTTGCAAAATCCAAATTAGCCATGATATTCTTAGTAAAGTTTGATTTTAACTGTGGTGAATAATGAAGATTTAGGTTAGAAAGTAGAAGATGAAAGTTAGATGAGATATTATTGAGAGAATTAGGATTTTTAATTTGACCGACTTAAAGAATATGGTAACTTTTATTTTAGAATAAGAATATAATAGAATAAAAGTTAAAATATCTTGAAGAGGATCCCTTGAAAATCATAAGTCAATCAGTAAAAATCACAACAAACCGCCAACGGCTAGTTTTTAACCGAAAATTAATTACTGACACATCAGTTATAACGGTTTGTTCAGCAGTACTAAGTTTACACTAGCAGTATAAACTTGGCACTAGCAGCACAAACTTTTATCAAAATTTTCAAAGAACAGTATGAACTTATATTGATTTCAAAGACATTATTGCACATATATAGTTTTTAGCAAACTATCAGCTATCAACGGATTTGATATGTCTTTACCAATAGCCGTTTGCTTTGGACTAGCCAACTCTTCACAGTTAGATATGGTGAGTTGATAACCATACAATTTTTGGTAAATTGTCAACCATTAACGGATTTGATTAGTCTTTACCAGAAACCGTTTGCTCTGGACTAGTTGGTTCTTATGTGGGTTAGACATGGTGAACCAATAACCATTTGTTGTGTGCACAGATAACACACTGAGATCCAAATCACCATATAGTCCAAAACACAAAGCATTCAAAACTCCAATCATCTTGCAATTATTAGTCCAACAATAGAAAACAAAGTGCAAAGCACTTGTCTCATAACATACAAGCATATGACTAACATTGCACATAAAAAGAAAAATTAATTCCTTTGGTGTACCCAAGCCATTACAGACTTAGGCTTTCCTCTTGGATCAACATAATTAAACCTTTTTAAAACAGTTGGAGTACCATTGGATTGAAGTGGTCTCCAAACCCATGATGCAGATGCATTAATACCATTACCCATATTTCCCTTAACAGTGTTTTTAAAACTTCCAGTGTTAACTGCTTGCCTAGCAGTATGAGCTGCTGGGTGTACAATTGCAACTTTAGGTTTCCAAACTTGTTTATTAATCACTGCATTGTTTTGAAATGGTCTTCTAACAGTTGTTGGTGCTGATTTAGAAAGAGTTTTTGCACCTTGAACTGTTTGTCTAGGGTAAAGAGGTCTATTTGGTCTAACAGTATGAACTGCTGGACTAGCAGTGTTAACTGTTTGTCTAACAGTATAAACTGTTCTTGTTCCAGACCTTAACAGAACAGATCTAGGTATCATTCTAGCATTTGTAGGGTGAGTGGGAGGTCTTACTGAGTTCACCCTAGGGGTTGAATACCTAGTTACCCTGTTGTAACAATGAGCAGCCAGATGGTCAAAGCTTCCACATGAGAAACAAGCTTTCCTATAATAGACAAAATCATCACCTAGTTGGTGAGACTTGAGGTTGTTCCAATTCCTTTGGTTACCTCTTGGCTTGTTTGTGGTTCTATACATTTCTGCATACCTAACTGTTGGTCTAAAAGGTTTTGCATTAGCTCTAGGCCTAACAGTCTCAGTCTTAACCATCTTTGGAACTTTTGGTTCCTCTATCTTAACACTAACAGGCTTAACTATAGCCTGATCACTCTCATGATCAGAAGTAGTCCATTCCTCTATGGTTGGAGCATCTGATTCCTTACTTGAGGACCTATCAGAGGACACCTTGTCCTCAGACAGTGATTTATCACTAGCACTCTCATACATAGGTTTATCAACTACATTTTCTTTAGGTTGAGGACCATATTTAAGCTCAGGTAGTTGAAATTCAGGTAGTCCTGTGTGTTCTAGGTCAATGCCTGGAGGTGTTGGAATTCCCCTATATGGAGGTGGAACTGATTTGTATCCTAGGCCTGACTTAGCTTTATTGAGGATTTGACACTCAACTATCTTACTAACACCCTTAGATGCAAATTCTAATGTGTCTACACTCATCTGAATGTTTTCCTTTGCCTGTTTTATCTTTTCCAATTCATTTTTTAACACACTAATTTCAGCATCCCTAAACATTATATCTCTCTTAAGTATAGCTACAGTATCACTAAAAGTAGACCCATTTTCCTTATAGTAAACTATCTGTTCTTCTAATACAGCCAAACCTCTCTTATGATTTGCTAAATTAAAAGCAGTCTAGTTTAGCTCTATTCTCTGATTATCATACTGTTTTCTAAGTGTTTCTAATTCTTTTAAAGCATCACATGATTTAGAACATTTAGAAACTTGTACCTCAGAGTCTGAGAAAGCCATAAGTGCCATCTCTGTAGGTGCTTCTGCTTCCTCCTCTGCAATGTAGCTCCAGTCAAACCCTAAGCCATCAATAGCAACCATAGCCATTGAGCTTGAATCTGACACTTCCATAACCCTTGATTTGCTTCCAAATCCTCTGCTTTTGCTATCTTGTTGTCTTGGCATTCTGCACTCCCTTGAATAATGACCTTTCTTGTGGCAATTATAACATTCAATTTTTGACTTATCATACCCAGCAACATCATTTCTGTTTATGGTTATCTTCTTGCCAGTCTTCTTCAAGAATCTTCTAGCTCTCAAGCTGAGAAGAGAGAGTTGCCACTTGATATCCATCTCTTCAATATCATCTTCATCAATCTCTTGAAGATCTGCATGAGTCAACATACTTCCATTGTGCTGAGTAGTCAAGAAAGCACAATAAGTATTCTCATCCAAAAGTCCATTAGTACTGCTTGAGGTACTAGCAGTACCAATATTTGAACTAGCAGTTCCCACTGTTCCAGCAACTTGAACATCTTCTTCTGGACTAGAGATACTGGGAGTTGACACAAAGGCCAAATTTCCAGAACTTGAGCTTGAACTTGATCCAGCAGACTTCTTCACTTCATGTTCTACTATCTTGAAGTTGCTATAGAGATCCATCAGACTCATAGAATCAATGTCTGGCTTGTTCTTCCAGACAACTACATGCATAGCCTATTCTGATGGTAGACTCCTTAGGAATTTTGAGTTGAGATCTTCCTGAGGCATCTCAATTCCTAGAACAGCAAGTTGACTCACTAGCTTTTGAAGCCTATTAAACATATGATCTAGTGACTCATTGCTTGTTGCTGTGAAATTCTCAAACTGTTGCTTGAGAAGTGTCTTCTGGGTTTTCTTGGTGGCTTCATTCCCACGATACCTTGCAACAATAGCTTCAAAAAGAGTTTTGGCACACTTGTATTTGCTGAAGTTCAGTAATTGATCATTGGGGATTGTCATCAGCAGCATGCTCCTTGCTTTAACATCATTTTTGTGCTGAGCCTTCTCTTCAGTAGTCAATGGCTTGGTCTGCACAGTTGTTTCAGTCTTGCCCTCAACAACAGTAGTAGTGGTTGTAGGCTTAAAAGAGTTCCGATCTTCTATAATCTCCCAAAGTGCATAATCTTGCACTTGAAAGAACTGTTCAACTCTTAGTCTCCACATATCGAACTCATTGGGTTTAAGCATTGGTAACTTAGCAGCAATGTTGGTTTGGGTTGTTGTCTCCATGTCCATCTTCTTTTTAATCAAAATCGTTTGGATCTTCTAAATCAAAGTATCAGCAACCTGTCTCTGATACCACTTGAACGGATCTAAACACACTCCTTGTGTTAGATAGATACTTTGAATAATGTTGACTAGCACGCGGAATTTACTAGCAAACACTTAGAAGATTGTGTATGTATGTTCAATGAATGAAACAGTGTGTATATATGAACATGTAGGAAATAACCATCTTGATTGTGTGGATCTATTCGGGTGGTCTTGGTTCATGGAAGATTAGATCCATAGTGGAGTTTTAGAGAGAAGTTAGAGAGAGAGGGAACCTTGAGAGAAAACCTAGAAACTTAGATTACTATGTGAAATTGTGACAAGAGTTCCAACCCTTCCCAAGTGTGGGAAGGGGTTTATATACTAACTAATATTGGTGCCCCTAGTGGGCTGTGGAGTGAGCTGACAGTGGGGAAAGCCCCGACCCACTCCACAAATATAAATACGACTAATACTATTAATACTAATACTAATAATACTAAGCTAATATAAATAAACCTACGAGCTATGTGGATGCTAAATAGATGTTCGGGGTGACCGAGCCTTCATCTGAATATTTATATTCCTAACAATCTCCCCCTAAGGGAGGTCACCCCGGAAATAATAATTTGAATTCTAGCATTCTGTCTTCTGAACTTGACGTCATAGCTTGTAGTCTTTGATTCTTCAATGTCTTTAGTCTTTGTGCCTTCAGCAGTAATGATTTGATGACTGATTGATTGTCTTGGATGATCTTTGAGTATTCTTCGACTTTATCATCCAACATTTGTATCCATGTCATCTTTCAGGAGTATGTATCCATGTGATGTGTAAATCTTTGAGCCGACATGCTCACACTATTTGGTGTCATGATCTTTAGCATCAGAGTTTGCAGAAGCCGTGTTAAAGGTCTTTTAGGTTGATCATGACTTTGTTGAGTTACAATGATGATGTAGTGTGAACATGTGGTAGAGGATTGACATCTTTTTCTTCAATCAGCTACAACCGCATTCAGCTGCAACCTCAATCAGCTACAACCGCAAACAGCTGCAACAGCAATCAGCTTCAACCGCTAGATGTTCCTGCATACGACAGTTAGCAATAAAACGTCCGGTACTTACAGGTTCGGACTTCGAGATTGTTAACAGCATAGTGTGAAAACTCTCTCTAATCCTTACCAAGATCGTTCCTAATCGAAAACCCACAGAGGGTTTTTTAAGATCGAACCGTAGCACATCAACGATTAGGTGAGTCGCTGGAGATCACTCCACGACTGTAGACCGTTTGAAACCGCCGTGACCACTAAGCGTAATCCATAAAGAATTACCGAAGTGACCTGCTTTCAGGGCTGCTTGATGTTGACCCTGGCAGGAATTTCCATTCAATCATTGAGAATTACATTTGTAAATTCCCTTATGAATGTTCTGGCAGATTGCTAAGATCTGCGTAGGACTCATAAGTTTACAACTAGTGTCCTTAATGTTGAACAACCAGTGTAGAAATAATTGGTGTCCCTATGAGATCTTATTATGCATCTCGTGGCTCTAGACTCTATAGTGCGTTTTGATTTAGTGAGCGGAGGCTGGAGAGGACTGCCACCTTTTCAATATCATCTAACTCGGAGTGAGAGAGACGATAGAAATGTATTGATCTCCATGACAAGTGAAACAAGAGTCCTTTGAGGGACCTTGAGTGGCTAGGGAGGGTTGTGCAGCGTATCACTGGGTCCATGATACTTTGTCTTCAATGCCAGCAATCAACTAAGTGATTCTGACAGCATATGTATTGACCCGGTTTCTGCCTAAGTTGTAAGGAGGGCTATTTCTTTTCACCCTTTATCTTTACAATTCTTTTTCATTCTTCAACCCCTTCAGTGCTTACCGAGACTTCATAACTAACACCTTGTTGGGTTTATTCCAGTGTTAGCTCCATCTCAGTCGGCACTCTTCCCTTATACACATTTCTCCTTTTTAATCATACCTAAGGACTTCTATACTAACTAGTGGATTGTCCCTGGGTAGATCCCTCCGGCTCTGGCGGGATCGTGGGAACTTGAGCCTAACCTAACCATCCTTATAACTCCATACATGAATTAAAATGGTCGGTCTTTGGTGTACATCCACGATTGCCAAACCAAATCTTTGAAAAATCTCTCAAAGTGTTCATAATTCTGAAACACATTTTTGCTAACACTTGAGAGTTTTATATTTTTCAAATGCTCCCCCTCAACATGTGCTCGGTTGATTGTTTTATAAATTTGCACATGTTAGGTAGAGCTCGCACTTTTTGAATTGATCCACTTTCAGTGAACATGACCGATTCGAGACACGCTTACATCACTAGTTAGACTAGCTTGAAATTATTACCCGGCCTGGTCAAGTCCACAGAAAGTTTCTCGAAGTGGTACACTCTACTCAGATACATCTTTTTCGAGACACGCTTACATCACTGGTTAGACCAGCTTGAAATTATTACCCGGCCAAGACGTATCTTTTCGATTGATGACAGTTCAAGTTTCGTCAATTCGTTGGTGAAGTCTGAGCCTTGCTCACATAAGATGCATGCCAAATCCTTTGCTCCCCCTCAATAAGTGCATTGGTATACAAAAGAGTTTAGCACTTACTGGAGAGCTTACTTTCACATCCAAAACATTTTGCTCCCCCTCAATATGTGCATTGATATATAAAATGGTTTAACACATACGGGAGAGCTTGCATATATGTTCAAATCATCACATTTTATCAGATTTCATATTTAAATCACATTCTCTCCCCCGATCAAAAATTTCAAACCATTTGAGATTTGTGATCCCAATTGATTTAAATAAGTTGGAAAAATGTGGGAGAAAATGTGTCCGATTTAATATATTCTGATAATGGAACATACTATGCCCCCCTTAAACTAAGAGGGAGATTCACTGCTTATTTTTCACAAGATAACTTTTATGACACAAATGATATTGACCTTTTTGTGCAGATGATGTAATCACCCACTTTTCTGAGTGAGTCAGTGGTCAACATCGATTATCCATCCACCAACAAATCTTCTCAAGTATTGTCGATCCCCACTTGGCGAGATCCGAGTAAGTACTTCTTTGTTGAAATGATGGTGGTGGAGGTGAAGGTGTTGTTGTTGTTGTTGTTGCCGATGTTGTTGTCGTGGTGAATTCCGAGCCAATCAATAGAATTTGAACGTCTGATTAAATGGTTAGAATGGGAACTGGTACATTCATTTTGGCTATGGAATCTGCATAAGAATATCAACACAGATATACATACATACAGATACACTATTCCTTAATAGCTACCCTTCAGCAGCTTGCCACATTATAATACCAAGTTCATCTTATAATCAAACCCCAATCAGGAACTACGTCAAACCACTATCTAGCATGAAGAGCAAATAGCAATCATGAACATGGCAATTCACACGGATTTCAATATTCAATTCAGGATCTTAGGAACATGATTCTAACATAATAGCAATCTACCTAAGCGAATCCTGAGAACATATGCACAATATCAACAACAATTAAGCAGCAGAGACAAACAACATTTGAAACTCATTCACTTAGTTCATACAAATGTCAGTGGAGCATTCAAGAACATCAAACACATCGGGTTTTCTAACTTCTTTCAGATTTTGAGTTTTAATGTATCTATAGGGGATTAAACGAGGATTCCAAAGAGATACAAATGAACCTTCTAGTTATATGAAGCTAGGATACTACAAGCAAATTGCACATAATGTCCTAAACTTTCTAGCAACTAACACACTTGGTCATTTGATATATTTAAGCAATATCCTCTTCAACTAATACCCCATTAACTGCAAAACCTTTTCTAAGAGTCATGAATTAATCAAGAAACCCGTTTGATGATATAAAATTTGAATTCACTCTCCCCCTCAATCAATGACCCGTATTCTAGTTGAGCCTCAACTAAAATCAAGCTTAACCCCACAACTCATCAAACAAGAACTGTCATGAGGTTTTGTAGTCGTTGATTGAGTGACAAATTTTATGCATAATCCAAGTATAAACAAATTTCATACAACACATATTCACCAAGTGTCTCACAAATAATTTTTAGAAGAATCATAGAATGAAAACTATTTGTTATACTAAGAAGATTTCTCTTCTTTTACAAGAAATGATGCACTGAAACGTACATCAAATCAGGAAACATGGATATGAAGTAATCCATGCCCAGGTGAACATCACCCAGTTGGAGGAACAGCCGTCTTTTTGGCGACGTGCTTTCCCCAATATGAAGCGCGGGTTGCTATCTAAAGTAATAGCAAGCCATTTAGACATGTTTTAACCATCCATTTTAACTTCTGCTCGAGCTTCATTTAAAGACCCGTGCCATTATTGAATGACATTTCTAAGTCCGTAAATGTTATCGATAAACAGAAGACATGCCTAGGTGAAACTATTTTTGGTATTTTCTATTTTTCAATTTTTATGGTTTTTCTGGTTTTACGATTCTCTATTTACAAATGCAGGATTATCTATATATCTATTTACAAAATGGTATAAAATATGAATAAGTATATATGTACAAGGATACGAACCAGAAACCATTACTCCTCAGCATTCTGAATCTTCACCGCATTCATCACTTGACTTGCTGAAGAGCAATGTGAGCACTTTCAATCAGGGAATGATTCTGGCTTTTCACTCTCCCCTAATTGGTGCTCTCCCCCAATCTGACAACCTTTCTGATGGTGCTTTCCCCAATATGAAGCGCGGGTTGCTATCAGAAACCATTACTCCTCAGCATTCTGACATTCACCGCATTCATCACTTGACTTGCTGAAGAGCAACGTGAGCACTTTCAATCAGGGAATGATTCTGGCTTTTCACTCTCCCCTAATTAGTGCTCTCCCCCAATCTGACAACCTTTCTGATGAACACCGATAATCGAAAGAAGACTTTGGATGAACGCCCATACTATGAAGAAGTCTTTTGATAACCAAATGCATGCCGTCTTTAATCTTCTAACACTCCCGTCCTTGAGTGACGCCGTCAAAAACCTTATGCATCTTTTCGGTAGTTTAAGTTGAGCCTCAACTGAAATCTAGCTTAACCCCACAACTCATCAAACAAGAACTGTCATGAGGTTAAGCTAAACCACAAATTTAAGCCCAGTAACAACTTGATTTCAGCTTAACCTCACAACTCATCAAACAAGAACTGTCATGAGATTAGGTTAAAATCAAGTTGGACCTAACCTTAAACTACAGAACAACTTGAACCTAACTTAACTCCACAACTCATCAAACAAGAACTGTCATGGGATTAAGTTAAATATCAAGTTGTAAGAAAAGAACTCAACATTTTTGAATGTAGAGAAGACTGAAGACTTGAACTTCTTCAAGATTGCCCAATGTGGAGGAACAGAATACCAATCATCTTCATCTCACCAAATGCCTTCCAGTAACCTTACATGTAACCCATCAGCCCGCAGCATACACATGAGATGATAACTCCCAACAGAGAATGTAGAACAGACTGACGACTCGACCTTCTTCAGTCTTACGTATAACACCAAAGTAACAAGTTGAACCACTGATCATCTATAGTATGTATCCATCCTTGGATATTAAGCCCTGATCACTTGAACCTGTTGTGCGTCCTTGATGTACACATTCTCTCTCCCCTGATGGTTACGATTAATCAGCCCATGACGTAACAGTGAAACGTAAATACCAAGGTAACAAGTTGAACCACTGATCATCTCTGCGGTTCTCAACACCGGAATATATGATTAAGCCCGATCACGTGAACCTGTTGTGCGTCCTTGGTGTACACATTTCTCTCCCCCATGATGGTTACGATTAATCGGAATCATCATCATGATGTGTACATGTAGCCTAATGACGTATACATGAAGCATTGACTAGAAACCCTTTGTTGCTGATTGAACCAGTCCTTGAGAATATATAGATTAGCATTCCATGACCATGTTCTTCAACACCTTGATAGACGGAAGAAGTAGTGTTGGAGAAACATGGTTTGCACGACTCCTGAACTGACGTATTCAGGAGTCGTATGACCATTTCTCAATCATCAACCAACATGTAGATTAATATTCACCCTTTCCCCCCCTCAAAAATTGCATATGCCTGCCAACTGCAATTTTTGATGATTGAACTAGTGAATATGAATACCATCAACGGTAAGTAGCTCGATTTGACGGTTCTTGAAGACTGACATGTTGTTTATTCACCCTTCCCCCCCCCCCTCAAAAATTGCATATGCTTGTCAACTGCAATTTTTGGTTGAACAAGTGAATAAAAATATACTCCAATATGCGCCGATCCACTTGATGACTGAATAAGCACGGAAAGAGCGTAAAACTTGTTGATGAGAATGGCCATAAATAAGAAGATTCCTCTTCTTTTGAAGATAAAGTGCACTCAAGCGTACACTTTTCTTTTCTTTAAAGAATGAGGCCTGAACTGATGTATTCAGACGTCATAATGATGAAGAGCGAGACCTGCACTGAGGTGTACAGACGTCATATGATGAAGAGCGAGGCCTGCACTGAAGTGTACAGACGTCATATCTCTCTTTTTCTACTTCTCTCCTCTAACTCGATACCAACCCCATTATCATTTTGTCGGCTTGATGTCGTGACCACTGATGGAGAAAAACCCAATATGATGAACTTGATACTGAAGTAATATAACCCGAACTTGTGACTTAAACTTGTGCTAATGCGTGACAAAGAGCGGTGTAGAGACTTCGTGCAACATCGAATCCCTAAGTACTCTATACTCTTCAACCAACCAACCATCAAGTATAAGACGTACATCACCTCTTGGATATCCACAACTTTGTGTGACACTGAGCACTACAACGTGACTCCTTAAAGTGATAGTTATTTTGTAATAGAGAGAAAGACAAAATAACTAGATATCCAAGTCCTCGTCATTGTAAATGTTGAAAGCTCGAACAAGGATCTCGAAGAATCTTCATCCAACCTCCCCGATATCTTCAGATACTAAGTACACGCACCCATGAAATTTCACTTCAGCCTCAAATAAATAATACTGAACTAACCCCGTAGTCACATCTTGTCGATTAAATGCCCCGATCTAGCCATTTATGATATATCGACTGAACTTTGATAACGGTTTTAACCCGATCATGGTTAAGAGCGCATAGTCCATCATCACGGGATTTTACAAATCTATGATTTAAACCGAGAAATAAGTTCTTTCTCGGGATTTTACAAAACCAAGAAGAAACCGTGAGACAGTAACAGATTGAATGTGGCATGACTGATTTGGTTTTGGTGAACATCAGTTTGGGTTAAGAATATCTTGTGAGAATTACAGTTCACATCACAACTTTTAAAACCTTTGTCCAACTAACCAACCTTGTACACAGATTAGTGACCACTTGATGAAGGAAACCCGATATACCAATACTGAAAACTGAAGTAGAAGTCCCCAAATTTGTTACTTAAGCTTGCACTAATGTTGGAAGAACGGTGTAGAGAATTAATGCTCCAAGCAAATCTCTAAGAGCTCAATACCCAACCAAAGTATGAGACATTAACACCTCTTGCGATTATCGACATCGTCGTTGACGTGTGACACTGAGTACTCCAATAACTCTTAAGTGATAGTTACCCTGACTGCTGGTAACTAGATAACCCAAGTCTTCAACTTAAATTTCAAGCACGAGCAAGTTATCATTGAAGGTCATGCATCCAACCAACCCCGACTTCAAGATAAAATAAGTAGACGCCTTCGTGAAATTCAACTTCAATCACAAATAAAGAATACCTGATTAACTTCGTGATCATCTTGTGCTGTTGACTAGCCAAAAAGAGAAGAAACATGCGCTAATTCTTAGAAGTGCCCATGACTCATAGTCAGTCCTATCAAACAAAGCAGTCTGACCCAGCTACTTGGATGTGGAATAGTTGTCGTACTGTGTACAGGATTTTACAGTTCTTGAGATTTATCTGAGAAATAAATTCAAGAACTAACTGCACAACAGTAAGTATCAAACTGCTGTAGACTGAACCACTGAATCCTGAATCGCTACAATCTGACCTGCTGTAACCGAAACTGCTAAGATTCAAACCGCTAGAGACTGAACCGATACGATCTGACCCGCTGTAACCGGAACCGCTAAAATTCACATCGCTGGAGACGGAACTTCTAGGAAACTTGCGATAATTCTCCCCCTCAAAAAGGAAATGAAATGACCTTTTTGCCAAAGCTGAGAGTCCGTGATGTTTGTGAATTTGACAGGCACAAAACATGGAAAGAGACAAATGAAACTACTACAACGAAGATGGTGATTAAGACTCTCTTGTAGTAACCCCTTGCTTTCCTCATCATCAATGGTTTAGTAGATTAACAATTCATTGAAGCTCGTAATATGCCAAAACCGCTTGATGAAATGCATATGACTTTAAAGTGAGTAAAAGGTTAAAAAATGTCTCCAAACAAATCACCTCTTGTCTTTAAGCCTGACTACCTCTTGAGAAGATCTTGAACAACAATCCCATTAGAAGCTTGAGAAACAACAATCACTTGATGAAGCTTGATAAAGAACAAGTCCGCGACTTGAACTTGCACTAAATTATGATTTAGAACCTATATTGAGCACAACAACGTAACTCCTTTAAATATAGGTAGTGATATATACCCACCTTCCATCCTTAATTGTATATATCCACTTCGTGAACATCCAAGTCTAATCACCTTAAATTGCAAATTGTGATTTAGAACCTATATTGAGCACAACAACGTAACTCCTTTAAATATAGGTAGTGATATATACCCAACCTTCCATCCTTTATTGTATATATCCACTTCTTGAACATCCAGGTCTAATCACCTTAAATACGCTTGAGCAAGGGTCAACAAACATCGTGCATCCATCCACCCCGAGATGTTTGTGACACTAAGTACACCAACCCGTGAATTAACAAACCAACCAAGTTACCATAATTTCCCAATTCCTGCTGATCTTGAAGCACAAACTTATCCCGAAAAAAATAGTCAAACCCCGTAAGTTTTATTTTGTCTAAATCCAAGTCCCGCCTACTTGTCCAAAATTAATTTCACGGGATTTTACAGCTCTTGAGATTTAAACCGAGAAATCGAATCTTTCGCGGGATTTTCTAAAAACTACAAGAGAAACCGTAAAATCAACAAGAACAACTAAGAGTGAATTGCAATACTAGTCTTCAAAATTCAAGTCAAAGTAGTCAAATCACAACTTGATCAGATCGTAACAAGTCAAGTCACAGGTTGTCAACTTGCAACAAGTCGGATTGCAATCAACCAAATCACAATTAGTCAAATCGCAAGTGTTAGCTTGCAACGTCAAATCGCAACTGGTCACATCGCAATCAGTCAAGTCGCAACAAGTCAAAATGCAACTTGACACATCGCAATTCAAACAAATTGTTACTTGTTAGCTATAACTCAAGTTGCAAAGATCAAAATGCAGGCTCACTCAAGTCGTAGGCACTAATAGGATACTGCAGCTGAATCCACACCTCTAAAGCTACGTTGATATTCATAAACCCAAATACGAGCCGTATCGTGTGTATCCTCGTGAAACTTGGTGGATCCAACCATACAACACATTTCACTCATAAACCCAAACCCAAAAACATACGGTTGCCAAAAACAATAACTCCGGATTACGAGTCACCACAGCCCGATCCAAATCCACCTTATAGTCCAATAATTTGTGGAAAATTAAGTCAAACTCTAATCTTATAATAACTTCACATTTACCCTAAAGTGACCAAAGTTAGTCCATTCACTTAGATAATAAAAGCATGATCGAGTCTATACTTAATCCACCCAACACAAATCCAAACAAAAACTAGATAGCAGATATCTCACGGCCTAATATAGTCCAAGGGTGAGTCAGGCCCGTGAATTTAACTTCAGCATCCAGCCCATCTAAATCAACCTTGGCCCATTCAAGTCAATAATCCCAAAAGTTACGGTATATAACACACCATAAACCCAACTTAATCTAACCCTAATCTCATATTAATCCGCCCCCTTCTCATCCATCTCTCCTCCAAACTCAGTCACCAAACACAAACCCTAATCTCATCACTTCAAACATAGGCTACACATTAAACACACCTCACATCTCCAACGAATACACAGCCACAAACACTTTGATAATCATTAAGCTCAAATCCGAATAGCAAACACAAACTGAAGCACGTTAACTCCACAAACAAGGCGCATCTACAAGATCTCCAAAAGGAGGTCTCGGGTAGGTTCTACACGATTGATTACGCTACTTGTTGTTTTGTTTTGTTATAACCGAACAAAGGGCAAATGGAGGCTGTATAGTCTTCGTTTGTCCTTTTAGATGTTCGAATATTTAACGGAAAGAAGCTCAGTCTTCATAATGATCAATGATGGGTTCATGTTCACACGAAAATCTTTCCCAAAATTTGTGTCAGATGTGAATGACAACTGAGATCTTATGTTTATCTTGTTTTGTATTCGAAGCTTGTTGCAATATAGGAGTTGTGATATGGTAGTTTGTGGTTAGAACGAATTAAAGAAAGGGCATAACGCGAATGTTATGAACCTTATCCTTTGCATTCGGATAAAAAGTAGAAGCTAGGCTTCACAAGGGATCGATGATGAGATGCTTTCTTTATATGTTTGTTCATTTCGTTTGAGTTTAAGGATCAATGATGATAAGTTTTTCGTGTTTATTGAGCTTTGAAAGCTGAATACTATTTATTGACACACGAAAAAAAAATGGCTAAGATCGTTTGATTGTTTAACCATTCTGTTCGAGTCGTAGAGTTTAGGTGATGAAACATGAGGATGGGATTAGTTGTTGGATTTGTTGTATAGTTGGCTGTTGTTGATGGGGTTTAAGACTGATGATGGTTATGGACCTGAGGTCAACGAGTCAGTGGTTGGTCTTGAGTAGACAAGCCGCATCCATGAACAAGTAGACAAACAGCATTCGTGAGCATTTAGACAAACCGCATTCGTGATTATACAGACAAACCGAGTTCGTGAGCATATAGACAAACCGAGTTCGTGAGCATATAGACAAACCGCATCAATAATCATGCAGACAAACAGCATCGATGAAAAAATAGACAAACCGCATCGATGACAAACCGTAAGTTTGACCAGTCAAAGCTGTCACTTTCACACTTTTGTCTTTATACCACTTTAGGCTACCAGCCAAACACCACTCCCATAGGACACAAACCGCATCAATGAACACCATTCCAACAAGTACACAAACTGCTGCTATGAACATAACGCCACAAACCCATCTAATCACAACAGCCAAGAAATCTGGTAAGATGCAACCAAGAACTTTTGTATTTTCAGCCACAAATAAGCCACTATGAACATCACCTTTAGTCCACTTTCCCATTCGAATACCAAATTTTTCATTAGAGACAATTTTGTTGCAAGCCCAATACACACCACAGTTAGCCACAAGAAAGTGATATTCGAACAAGACATTGACCGCAAGCTTTTTAGAGATCTCAACAAAACTCGTGAACAAAAATGATGCTCGAACACAAACAAAGAAAATGACTTTCAAGGACATCATCAGATTTAACATCATCTTGAAAAGAAGCAATGAAAAATAATGAAAAACGCCTCATCCAAAGATAAAAGTTAAGGCCCAACACCTTGAAATAAGATCCAACAACCAACCATTTTTCTTGGAATATTATTCGAACAAAACAAATGATAAACTATGTTAAACAAATGAAGTACCAGTTCTGTTACAAACGTTGTTGACTTTGATGTGTAGAAACAGTTTGACAAAAGTAGATTTAAAACATGATTTGAACAAACATATGAACAAAACAGTTATAAGCAAAAGATGGTTCGAACAAAGACAAAATAAGACCAACACACAATCAAACCGGACCTAACCATGGCTCTTGATACCAATTGTAGGAAATAACCATCTTGATTGTGTGGATCTATTCGGGTGGTCTTGGTTCATGGAAGATTAGATCCATGGTGGAGTTTTAGAGAGAAGTTAGAGAGAGAGGGAACCTTGAGAGAAAACCTGGAAAGTTAGATTACTATGTGAAATTGTGACAAGAGTTCCAACCCTTCCCAAGTGTGGGAAGGGGTTTATATACTAACTAATATTGGTGCCCCTAGTGGGCTGTGGAGTGAGCTGACAGTGAGGAAAGCCCCGACCCACTCCACAAATATAAATACGATTAATACTATTAATACTAATACTAATAATACTAAGCTAATATAAATAAGCCTACGAGCTATGTAGATGCTAAATAGATGTTCGGGGTGACCGAGCCTTCATCTGAATATTTATATTCCTAACAGAACAAGAGACAATTGATTAACTTCAACGATTCAATATTATTAAAACAATAATACGAGTGATCTCCTATCACTAGGGTTTACAACCTTGAACCTTTTCTCAGAACTCACGTACATAAACTTTAACCTAGGCAATCCTTTTATAAATCAAGGATTCCTTTACAAGATAACTATCATCTATATTAATAAGATATACACAAAATCTTTTCTATATTTATCTTCTATACGATTACAAAAATTATAAGCAGTACTAACTTTCTAATGCTGACAGTACTAACTGACTTTGTACTGTCAGTTATATCTTTAATCTCTTCAGCAGTACTAACTTATATACTAACAGTTCCAACTGTTAACCTTAATTCCTAACACCAACTTATCTACACTTTTCAACCTTAAGTTCCACACTACCAATGCTTCCGTATCCCACTTACCTTCCACACACATCAAGCAAAGAAACGCTAGGATAAGTTGAGATAACCCCACTAGAACCTTATCAAACCTTATCACTAACCTCACAACCCTGAAGATTTTATCTTCTTAACCCTTAGGATATCTCCAAGTGATCACATGCCTCATCATATGAATGTTCTATGAATATTCACAATGATTGAGAAGATCTACGTGACTTCAAAGGTGAAGTTTATTGTATGCTATCCACCACTTGTCATGACGTTGCTAAGCTCATCGCTTCCATCAACGTTTGTTTTCCTCTTTGTTTTTTTTTCACATCTTGTCCGGATAGTCATAGATTAAGGGGGAGCGAAAACGCACTCATACAGTCTTTCAACAAACACTCTCAAGAACTCACAAATGTGGTTCTTATTCCCTAGAAACTTCCCTTTAGCTGCCCAGAACTAGGCTGCACAAGAAAATTCGTGACTTCCAGGTCACGGTACCGTTAAATAGGCCACGGTACCGTTAAATTTAACGGTACCGTGTGTTATTTAGTGGTACCGTGCCTATGTTTCATGAATTTTCACTATTTCCTCTAGATCCCTGCATCCCTAACCTCAAACCTGCAAAATTTTGCAAACTCACATACACCCTGAGATTTCCTCATTACACAATAGGACACCACCACCAACTTTAGTTCGAATCCCACAATTCTTGCCTATATAAGGCATCACCATTGCAAGCTTATCTTGCATCTCATCTTTAAACCTTACATTAACATAATTCCTCATCACACTCAACCCTTATAACTAAACTTCACTCTTGACAGTGATATTTAGTTTCAAAACCTTGAACCCTTATATCAATCCCACTCAAACCTTTTAGCTACACTTCATTCTTGACAGTGATAGTTAGTCTAAGAACCTTCAACCCATCGATCATCACACTGAAACCCTACAACTATTCCTCACTTTAGATAAGTGATACTTAGTTTAACAACCTTCAATCCTCACAAACACACGAAACCCTTCATGCACCTCTAACACATAACTAGGATCATCCAAAATAGAAATCCAGAACTTCGTTACCTCAACCCCGTTAGAGATATCCACGAACAATCCTGTTATGATCACATGCACCTTTCTTTTTCTCTTTTGAAATATATCATGCATCTCATTGTCAGTGCAAATGATATATTAATCTAGAGCATCCTAACACCAATCATCTTAGGTAGATGATTATGTTATTCAAAAGGTTTGTTAGAACTTGCCTTCCCAATGAAAACTTGGAAGAAGTAATTTTGTGTGTCAGTCAACAAACTATTCTCGTTCTTGTTAGTGTGATTGATTGAACAATTACACCTTAGGTTTTCGATCGGGTTATGACACTCAAGTGTCTTTGAATTTCTATATGCATTCATCTTTTTGTTTCGCACAACTTTCTTGGGCTTTCTTTTTGGTCTTTACCCTTTTGGCACACTTTTAGGTTGTGTCGCTCACATAGTTTAACCCTTGCATGTCTTGCTATGTGTATTCTATCCCTATAATGTTGCTCCTATACTGTTATATATTATGTTGCACGAAGCTAACCCTTGATGTAGGAAAAGCCTTTGTAAGAATTTGATCCATGGATCCGCTAGATACTAAGGTAAATAAACAAGGGGATTAAGTCACCATAGGGGAGCATTGAGATAGGGGGAGCTCGGGGGTATTTAAATACGTAGCATGGAGTCGTCTTCACAAGTGGTGATAGAAGACTTCACTGGGATGATGCAAGCTCGCCTTTCTGGGGAGAAAGGAAAGTAGTTCAATAAGGGGGAGTAGGGAGTGAATTTAAGGGAGCGCTCGAGGCAACTACCTTTTTGCTTCGACAAAAGGGGGAGAAGGGAGTGTAAACAGGTAACTTTTACATTTTATTGTGTGTTACGGTTTACATATTTGTGATCATCAAAAAGGGGGAGATTGTTAGCGCAAATATTACGATATTTAAACTAAACGGTTTCTTCGGT
This sequence comes from Artemisia tridentata subsp. tridentata, assembly GCA_021014915.2. Taxonomy (NCBI): domain Eukaryota; kingdom Viridiplantae; phylum Streptophyta; class Magnoliopsida; order Asterales; family Asteraceae; genus Artemisia; species Artemisia tridentata. The sequence continues at coordinate 162,571,338 of CP139503.1, forward strand.
TTTAATAATGACAAACATGTAACTTGTAATACATAACGTAAAATGTGCAAGTTACTTGTAAACACAAATCATCAATGCATACTTACATCAACACCTCCCAACGTCTCAAGTATGCTTCAACGAAGTCGTAGATTTCCATCCCGACGTAAATCACTCAAGGTATGGACAAACAAATCTACTACTTGAAAAATGATCAAAGGATTATATTTTTCTAAACTTCACATTTTTAATGTGACAAAACATTTTCTCAAAAATATATTTTACAAATTATTTTTGAATTAAAAAGAAATGTTTTATTTTGAAAAATAAGTTTAAAAATCCCAACAGTCAATTTTCCCCCCAAAACAGCTCCAAACATTCCCAAATAAACCTTCCCTACTAAAAACAAACGGAGGAGTGTCCACGGTACCACTAAGGTACCGACGGCTCCACTAAATTTAGTGGAGCCGTCTGACAATTAGTGGAGCCGTGCCTCTGTAACGGCTAGCTTTCCCCTTGCCTATAAATAGTGGACCATTTTACACTTCCAAATTGATTTTTCCAGTCAGTTTTCTCTAGTCTAATCCCTCCTTACTTAGAACATTTTCTTTGATCATTTAGAGAGTCTTAGTTTGTTTAAGAGTGATCCTTTCATTCCACCAAGAGATCCTCTTCATTCTTCTTCAAGTGCAAGAGAAGAACACAAGGTATCCAAGTAGATACAAAGTGTTGTCATTCCTCTTCAAGTGCAAGAGAAGAACACAAGGTATCCAAGTAGATACAAAGTGTTGTAGTTGTAGGTAGAAGAACTTGTAACATTTGTTACACTCTTGATTGTATCATAGCATACATCAAGATCATTTTTCTTTTGAGAGTTTGTGAGGGAAGATCACTATGATCTTATAGAGATATTGAATATCTCTAGTATCCATTGGGCTAGTGTGTTGATCAATTTGATCAAAGGTAGTTAGGGTAGATTGAGTCAAGTGAGGGTTGATCATTGTGATCTTGTCGAGATCTTCGAGATCTCTTGAAGCTTGTAGGCTTGTGTGATTGATCAAGAAGATCAAGGGTAGATTGGGTAGATCGAGTCAAGTGGGAGTAGATCATTGTGATCTTGTTGAGATCTTGGAGGTCTCTTGAAGCCATTGGGCTTGTGTATTGATCAAGTGGATCAAGGGTAGATCGTGGTATATTGGTGCTAGCTAAGATTAGCACTCGACATCTAGCTTAGTGTCGGAAATAGGATAAGCGACGTGTACTGTTTTCTCCGCCTGAAGGGAGCTTGTTGATTAGTGAAGTAACTCTCAAGTTGGGTACTCGGGGAGTAGAGTAGGGCAAAGAGGAGCTTCGTGACCGAACCACTATAAATCACCGTGTCCGGTTTGCGTCATCTTACTTATCTCTTTACTTTCATTTTATTCTTTATCGCATTATATTTATATTTGCATTGCCTTTATGTTTGTGAGGCTAGTTGCTTATGTTATGTTGATTATGTATATGTCATGATTTGATTTTGCTTGTGATGTAGTTTAATTTATTCATCTCTAGATATTATATGATCATTGTTGACACTTTTCATATTACGTCACACTTGATCGGGTGTTTGATACAAAAAGTTTTTAAGTTTTTAAATGGAAACGTATTCACCCCCCTCTACGGTTTCCACAACCTTGTTATTTGTATTATTCTAACATAACATGGTCATTATGCGAATTCTAAACACGTGTTTTCTTGTTGTATTAATAGAAATATGCCTCGTACAAGAAAATCAACTGCAACTCCAGAACCAGTCATGTCTCAAGCTGTCAAAACTCGCAATTTCATGTCATTTTCCTAACCCCAACAATTTACTATTCATGAGTTACTATTCATCATTTACTATTTACTAATCACTATTCATCATTCACTATTCATCGTTTTTGAAGTCAGTTTGAGACTTTGAGAAGTCGTCAAAAATTTTACTATTCATTCCCGGAGGGAAATTACTATTCATGGGCATCATTCATCATTTTGTAAACCTGGTTTACGGGTACTCAAATGCGCATAACCAGTTAGGTTTAGCTGCGTATTCATGCATCATCAGTAAAGACACATCATACAGACTAGAGTAGTCTGCATACCATCAGTAACATCATTATCATATTAGGTCTTGCACGGGTTTGGGTGATTTTCATTAACGTATGCTTAATTGTTTAATTAACGTTACCACTCAGTCATATCTACTAACATTATACCCAATACTCCCGACTATGATCCTAACACATTTTCAAACTAATTTTAATGATATAGAGATTATATTATTACTTTACCCGATGTTTTTAAACCAATTGCTACATTTTCCGTTAGGAGCTTATAACTCCGTCGGTTTGCGATATTTCAACCCGAAAATAATTCTAACACCCGATTCTTGCAAGAAATATGATTTTATAATTTTTACAACTTCGTCGTATTTTATTTCACCTCGTCATGATTCATTTCTAGTTAACTCGGTACCCGATAACACTCAATGTATACCTTAAACTAGCTAATTCTAATTAAATGGGAGACACTTGCATTAATTCACATCAAATCCTCTTCCATTAACCCACATGTGCCGCCCCCCCTAAACTCCCCTAATTCTCCATGCACTTGATTAGTAAGACAAAAACCATTAATGAATTAACTTGATTTAATTTCCATAACATCTCATTCTTACAAATCAACTAGCAAAGTTAACACACAAACTCTCTCATTTCATCCCCTAGGTTCGGCCAACCCAAGAACAACAACACGAATCCATAATTTTTCCAAGATCAAGTTGCTAGCAAGTCTCATTTACCTTCCTTGTTAAGGTTTTGTGATTAAATCTCAAAGTTTCTTACACATTTCTCATCAAAACTCTCCAATATTGCAAGTAAGTTTCAAGAACATCTCTTTGATCATTTCATACTTTCATTTAATTCATATGATTATGTATTTTCAAGTTATACTAGTTAATCATGCAACATATTTATGTTTTAGATACCACTTTGCACATAAACTATCTTTAACACTAGATCTATAAGTTTCACTAGTAATCTCATGAAATCCACCAAGGTTGGTGATGTTTAGGATCCCATGACAACCTAAGAAGGTGTATGGTAGGATTTACGAACTTGTGGAGTTGATTTGAAGTGGTATGATCAAGTTTAGAACCAAGAAAATGAGTTTTAACAAGTATAAATAAGCTACTGTCCAAAAACGTGTAAACTGGAAAACTCAGAAAATGTTGAACTATTTTGGCCTTCATATTCAGAAAGTTCTTTCAAAACCGAAACCGTGGCCGCAAGAATCACTAAAAACCGACTTATAACGAAGGAGATATGATTTTTCAAAGTTAGACGACGAAAACTAAAATTCTGAAAATTTAGTTGTTGATCGCCGAGATTCAAAGGACAAAACGAGGTGTTAGACGTGATCTAGATGACCCGACCTACTGAGATTATGTTAGTTCATGTTTATACGAAGCCGTGGATATAAAGAACGTAGAAAAAAAGCTTATAACGACCGAGATATACACATTTGAAGCCCGACGTACCATGTTTATTTTGACAGCCCATTAATAGAAAGTGTTTTAAGTATAAAAACTAGTGTTTTTGAGAGACATAACATTGATAGCCAATTTTCTAATTGATCGAGGCCTGTATAATCAAAAGTTAAATGAAACGACATTAATAAATTGTTACAAGGTTTTCAAAAACGTCGAGTTTGATCACTAACACTTAACGTGCAATATTTCACGACTAGTTTTACGAGGCCATTTTGGACATATTTTCACAAGTTAAGGAAAATATTAAATTGCGATGAAAACGCTATATTTTGCCGATAGAACACCAAACGAGAATCGTGGAGTACCGTTTCAACATATTTATACGAAAAGTAGTTTATAACTTAACGAGACGTCAAAAGTGTATTTTTCGTCGATAAACGTTATTTTCAAAACTAACAAGTGGTATCGTTAACATACGTATTTGCATGTGTTGCATTGTATCATTGCTTACATTGGATCATATCATCATAATACGTCGCGGTTAGAGACCGAGCCTCATTTCATCATTGTCATTGTTGCTATATCATATCAGGTGAGTTTTCATTGCCCCATATTCAATCGTTTATTTGATTTCTAAACTCTCGGGGGAGAATACATTGCACCATTTTTCATGCGAACCAAAGTATCAACTCATTTACATTGCTTAAGTTACAACATTGCCCAGATTAAAGTCCCCTTTATTATCATGAACCGTTAATTGTTAGCAAGCGAGAGTGAGTGAATAGATCTATTGAGGGTGACTCCTCCGTTCGGGTTGGTAGCGCCAACTTGTCAAACGAACGCATTTTATTTCTGTCATATTAGAGTGATTAGCAAACACTCAGTTGGGGCATTTCATTCAGTCTAGCTTCAGGGTCATGAGCTTAAGGGCTAATGTATCATTTTTATGTGGCATTGTTTTGTCATACACTTTATACTTTTGGTATCCGTACAACATTTCATTTACATAAACCTATGAACTCACCAACATTTTTGTTGACCATTTTTAGCAATGTATTTTCAGGTAATTAACGTATCACATGTTGGCTTGCATAAGGACATATCATGGAGTCGCGGAGTCGACGCGTCTCACTTTATATTTTATGCACTTATCCATCGTTTGAATTGTATGAACTTGTTTTATGAAAACTTGTTTCACCTTTTGGGACCTAGCTTTGTAACTCTGAATGTTTTTAAATAATCAAACGATGTATTTTCTAAACGACACTTTAGGTCGTTCAATATAACTGCAACTTTGGTGCTATGACCAGTCATGCCCTCGAATGCTTCATTCCGCTGCAAGTCACGAAATTTGGGGGTGTGACAGATTGGTATCAGAGCAAAGGTTATAGCGAACTAGGTTGTCCATTATATCCTAGACTATAACTACACCATCATAGCATCTCATCATTGTAGCATAAGTGCATATTCAATAACTCACATTATGTAAATGTTTATTTACTTTTATTTCACATCTATTGTCACAGTGATGTCTTCGGATTCACACCCTATTGTTATCTCATCGGACTCTGAGTCAGACGATACTTCCTCACTACCCTCCATCATACTAGAGTCGGTTACATCACCCTCACTACCCACTATCATTTTGTCATCTGTGGAGCCTACTGCACAATCTTCACCTGTGATGTCAGAGGCTGAGACAGAACCCTTAGAGGAGGGGGAAGTCGCACCTACCCCACCACTGTCACCTGTGATCCGTCGTGGTCCCAGATTTGTTCCAGTTATCCAGCCAGGAGAGTTTATACCCTATGGTCGAGTTTACCGTACATATCCAGGTGGGCCGCGCATGAACCGCATTGCTGCTAAGCGGGTTCATCGTCTCACTGTCAGGTCACCAGCTGCTTTTGTATCCCTACCGCCACCATCATCACTTGCTTTATCTCATCCACTCCGTCGCCGCTTGACAGCAAGGAGGAGTGTGGCATTCAGTACACGATCACCATTATCACCAATACCATCCTTATCATCATTGTCTCCACCATTGCCATCCCTATCAGCACCAGTTCATGCCAGAGATCCTACTCCTATGTCAGACCTACCACTCAAGAAGCGGGCACGTCTTGATATTCCATCACCAGATACTTCAGATGCCACAGAGACAGCACCACCCAGCAGATTCGAGGTTGGTGAGAGCTCGAGGGCCGCTGCTGACAGACTACTTACTGCCGCTACACTTGACTCGAGACTAGACCATCTATAGGGACAGATTGACAGGGCATTAGGCCATGTGGAGGAGATACCAGTGAGTCGGATCAAGGCTATAGAGGAGGAGATCGAGGGACTAGTCACAGGCAGAGTTGCTATAGATGTTTCATATCAGGGATTGGAGGCCCGTCAGCTAGAGAGTTCTGAGCATATTACCCGGTTGAGGCAGGAGATGCCTGGGTTATTTGATAGGGCACAGATGTCTCAGGATGAGCACCACCGTCAGGCCAGTGAGTTAGCTTCAGTTCAGGCTAGGATGTCTGCATCAGAGACTAGGGAGACTGATCTTCAGCTTCGAGTTCAGCAACTTGAGGAGATTGTTGTTGCTATGTCTAGAGATCTTCATAGGATTTTCTGTAGGCTAGATGGAGCACCAGGAGGAGGTGCCTAGTGTTAGACTTTTATCATGTAGCTTGTGCATTATTATCCTAGTCCCAGGGTGTGGGACATAGTTTAGAACTTGTTGTCTTTTGCTTGTAGTACAAACAAATATATCAAGTGTGACTCTACTATGCAGGATTTTCGTTGTATTACATTCATGTGCGTTATGATTATATTTATGATGTTTCGTTGTGGTTTCATTGTATTTATACATGTTGTAGTTGTATTTATACGTGTTGTGGATGTATATACATGTTGTGGTTGTATATATTGTGTATGATGATCGTTTCTATTATGGATTCTCATTGTTGTTATCTTTTGTGATTGTGAAGAATTATGCCACCCAAAAGAGCCACTACTGCTATGACACCAGCCGAGATCAGAAATTTTGTTGCCGACAGTATTGAGGCAGCATTGGTTACAGAAAGAGCTGCTGTAGCTGAAGCCGCTTCTCGGGCAGAAACCGAGGAAGCTACCAATGGTACAAATGGTCATAAATGTACGTACAAAGATTTCAAGAGTGGTGATACGGAAAAATTCAAAGGCTCTGTAGGGGCCACTGCCATGATCCGATGGTTTGAAAAGACAGAATCAGTATTCCTTCTATGCAACTGTCCAGAGGACAGCAACGTAAAGTTTGATACTAGTACACTCGTTGGGGAAGCTATGTCATGGTGGAATTCGTATGCAAAGCCCATGGGAATGGAGAATGCTCACAAGCTTACGTGGGACGAATTCAAGAAGTTGCTGACAAGGAAGTTTTGCCCACAAACAGAAGTGAAGAAAATGGAAACAGAGTTTTATGAGCTAGTGACAGCAGGTAATGATATTGAGGCATAAATCAGGAGGTTTCAGGAATTGGCAGCATTATGTCCGACACTGATCAGCACCAGCTTCATTTGTAATAGCAGTACTAACTGTTTGCACTAGCAGTACTAAAGTACTAACTGTTTGCACTAGCAGTACTAACTATTGCATTAGCAGTACTAACTGTTGGTGTATTTTGCTTATCATTTTAGTATTCTTCATGTTTCATTCTTCTTGTTCTGTGATAATCAAATCTATGAAAATATAATTCCCAACAATCTTCCCCTATTTGATGATTACAAAACAAACACGTTCTTGTACGAATTTCCCTAGACGAAGTAGAGAAATTGAGATAACTAAATCTCACCATCAATGAAACCATACTGTCTTCCCCTTAATCTATGCTATCCAACACGTCTCTTCCCCTTTTTGTTATCAACAAATAGGAAATTTACAAATATGATCTTTACAACTACGAACTAATATTACACATCCAGTCTATCCTTCTAATATCTCAAATTACCCTCCATTAAGCTTTCCGCACTAAAAATGAACTTGAGACATCAAAATTTTAAACCATCAGTAGCAATACTAATCAACAATAATAAGAATCAATAACTTTCCCTTGTGGTGTTGCATAAGTATAATAAATGGTTATGCATCTGAACATTTAAGCTTCCCCTGAAACCTATATGTTAACCATTTCTTGATTCTTCAAATCGGTAGGCTTTTATAACTGATGAAGAAAAACCAATCATTACTAACTTGATGATGAAACAGAATAAACCAACTTTGTGTCTTATATCTTGTACTAAATCTAACTTTGAACTTATACTAACACCATATAAGTAGATCGAAATCTCTTGATAAAATCCTCATCTTCAATGAGACACTGAGAACTACAAAGTAACTCCTTTAAGTGATAGTTAACTAGGTCTTCGTCCATCCTCCCCTTGACCTATGAAAACTAGATTTAACAATTCATCGCCATAATTATTGAAGCACAAACAAGTTATCTTTTCTTCCAAAGATATGACAAAACACAATCTTGAAAAATTCAACCTCAACTTCAAATAAGCAACAAATGACCTTTTTCACCAATAATAAATTGATAAACAAGCCTTTAATCCTTTTAAGAACCAACTCTCTTCTGTGTGTGATTCTTCCCCTATGTGTGTGTAAACTAAGAAAGAGAAACCAAAAATTCGACCATACCTCAACTGTTTTTGCAGCAATTTTCAATGATGCATATCTTGCAACCTATGGCTCAGATTGAAGATCCCTCCAGTGAGAATCTACCTTGATATACCAAGAATCTCCAGTAAAAATTTCAGCCCGATCCAATGGTTAACGAAGGAGTTATTGCATTTTGAAACCAGCCCTGCAGTGAGTTAAGAAAATATGAACCAGATCCGAATTTTTCTTCTTTCTCTTGCTAAAACCTTTTCTTTTCCTAGATCCAGAGCCCCCCGCTTTGATTCCAACTATGAAAACTTATTTTAGTCGTTATCTAACTAACAATAAGTTTTGTGAAAACATAAATAAACGATTGAGCACACACTAAATAAAAGTTTTCTGAAAACATAAATAAACCGTTTAAGGACTCTAGGTTGTTTAGACCTTTGATCTAGGATTTACTATGAAAAGCATGATGATAATATTGGCGGAATATTCTATGAAAGAAACAATACTATCACAACAAGGTTTTGCCAAACTTTTTCTTTGTTATTAAACTCAGCCCCAATGCTATGTGATCAAATATAGCACGGTTACTCTACAACAATAACAGGGATCAAGGAAAACCTTGATTACCTTGAGGCTAAACAAACATAAAAACATCAGACCCCATGTCTGATGTTCCCACACACACTCTTTATGGTGCTTTACATTTTAACACTTGGTGTTGTTTGTAATATGTAAGTATGAAGCACCTTGGTGATTAACATCTAACCACTAATCACACTTTTATCTAAGGTTATGATCTTCCTTTTATAGCACAAGGAAGATCATTACAAAGTTGATAAGTCTTATCTACTACTTGCTTGTGTATATCAGTCAATAAGATACAACATGTATCTTTTACAATTTGTTGACTGAAAACATATCTAGATATTATCTACTTGATATACTTGACTCAATTACAAAATATCTTCTTCATCCTTATCCATCCAGCAGTAGTATGACTCACTGATCAGCAGCAGCTTCATTTGTACTAGCAGTACTAACTGTTTGCACTAGCAGTACTAACTATTTTCACTAGCAGTACTAACTGTTTCCACTAGCAATACTAACTATTGCACTAGCATTACTAACTGTTGGTGTATTTTGCTTATCATTTCAGTATTCTTCATGTTTCATTCTTCTTGTTCTGTGATCATCAAATCTATGAAAATATAATTCTCAACAGTTCCGGACACTGAGAAGCTATTAGAGAATTTCATTGGAGGATTACCTCACAACATCCGTGGAGATGTGATTTCTTTTGACCCGCAAACATTGGATGAGGCAATCAGAATGTCTCAGAAACTCATGGCTCAGATAGTGAAGAAAGGAACTACCTCAAACAACAACAACAACACCAACAGTAACCGTAACTACAACAACAATTCCAACAACTACCGAAACAACAACAACTATAACAACAACCGAAACAATTCCAATAACAACAACAACAACAAAAGAAATCGGGATAACAACCAGAGTAGCAATGTTACTCAACCACCACCCAAGAGACAGGAAACTGCAAAGGCCTATGTTGCAGGTCCAGCTAAGAAAAGAGGTTACAATGGTACTTTACCCAAGTGCAACAAATGTCAAACCCATCATAACCCCGAAAATTGTCCAAATCCTTGTGGGAACTGTAAGAAGGTTGGTCATTCGACCATGGATTGCAAAGCTCCGATTGTGGTTGATAATCAGAAACCCCCAGCAACATGCTTTGGTTGTGGAGAAGTCGGACACTTCAAGAATAAATGTCCAAAAGGAAAGAATCAGGGAAACAATAACCAAGGTGGAACAGCTAGAGGAAGAGTTTATGTCCTTGGAGGCGAAGATGTCAGGGAGGACACGAATGTCGTTACGGGTACGTTCCTCATCAATAATCGTTATGCATCTATTTTATTTGATTCAGGAGCCGATAGAAGTTTTGTTTCTACTGCATTTGCACCTTTACTCAACATTGAACAAACCGCATTAGACACTCCATATCACATTGAACTAGCTAACGGTAGTTTAGTTGGCACCGACACGATCATTCGTGGTTGCACTCTCAATTTTCTCAATCACCCGTTCAATATAGATCTCATGCCAGTAGAACTTGGAAGTTTCGACATTGTTATCGGTATGGATTAGTTATCTCGACATCATGCCAGAATCATCTGTGATGAAAAAGTTGTTCATCTTCCTTGTGATGGCGAAACATTGGTCGTTCATGGTGAACGCAGTGGGATTAGACTCAGCATCATCTCGTGCATTAGAACAGAGAAATACATAAAGAAGGGCTGTTATGCATTCTTGGCTCATATCACAGAAAAGAAGTCGGAGGAGAAGAGACTTGAGGATGTACCAACTGTTAATGATTTTCCAGAAGTCTTTCCTGAAGACTTACCAAGACTTCCACCTACTCGCCAAGTCGAATTTCAGATCGACTTAGTGCTAGGAGCTGCACCAGTTGCGCGAGCACCTTATCGACTTGCACCTTCAGAAATGCAAGAGTTGTCGAACCAATTGCAAGAGCTCTTGGATAAAGGATTCATTAGGCCGAGTTCCTCGCCTTGGGGAGCACCGGTCCTGTTTGTAAAGAAGAAAGATGGATCATTCAGAATGTGCATCGACTATCGAGAGCTAAACAAATTAACGGTGAAGAATCGTTATCCACTTCCCAGGATCGATGATTTGTTTGATCAGTTGCAAGGTTCCAGTTATTACTCCAAGATCGACTTGAGATCGGGTTACCATCAGCTTAGAATTCGGGAGAATGATATCCCGAAGACAGCATTCAGAACACGCTATGGCCATTATGAATTTCAGGTAATGCCGTTCGGACTAACCAACGCACCAGCTGTGTTCATGGATCTCATGAACAGGGTGTGCAAGCCATACCTGGATAAGTTTGTGATCGATTCATTGACGATATCTTGATTTACTCAAGGAGTGAAGAAGAGCACCGAGAACACCTCAGAACAATCTCAGAACTGCTCAAGAAAGAGAAACTGTACGCCAAATTTTTGAAGTGTGATTTTTGGATCAGAAGGGTACAATTTCTTGGTCACGTCATTGATAGTCAGGGACTACAGGTTGATCCAGCAAAGATTGAGGCAGTTAAAGATTGGGCAACACCAAAAACTCCCACAGAAATTTGTCAATTCTTAGGACTTGCCGGATATTACAGAAGGTTCATTGAAGGGTTTTCCAAGATAGCTAAGCCACTGACCAAGTTGACACAAAAGAACCAGAAGTACGATTGGGGAGAAAAGCAAGAGACCGCTTTTCAGTTATTGAAACAAAAACTTTGCAGCGCACTAATTTTGTCATTGCCAGAAGGGATTGAAAACTTCGTGGTATATTGCGATGCTTCACACAAAGGACTTGGGGCAGTGCTAATGTAAAACGAGAAGGTGATAGCTTATGCATCTCTTCAGCTTAAGAAGCATGAGAAGAATTACACTACTCACGACTTAGAGTTGGGTGTCGTGGTTTTGGCACTCAAGATTTGGAGGCATTATCTTTACGGAACAAAGTCTGTAGTATTTACAGACCACAAGAGCTTACAGTACATACTTGATCAGAAGGAACTTAAAATGAGGCAACGTCGTTAGTTGGAACTACTTAGTGATTACGACTGTGAAATCAGATATCACCCAGGGAAAGCCAATGTTGTGGCAGATGCACTCAGTCGGAAGGAAGGACTCAAGCCTTTGAGAGTCAGATCATTGGGAATGACTATCATTTCACCACTACCATCAAAGATCCTCGAGGCCCAAGTCGAGGCACACAAGGAAGAAAACCTACCAAGTGAAACACTCAAAGGAATGCAAGATAATGCAAACAATTTAGTAAGGAGATCAGATGGAACATTATGCTTCAAGGATAGAAGCTGGATACCTCTCTATGGTGGAATACGAGAGTTGATTATGCACGAATCACACAAGTCGAAGTACTCCATTCATCCAGGTTCTGATAAGATGTATCAGGATCTCAAAAAGCTTTATTGGTGGCCGAATATGAAAGCAGAGATAGCTACGTATGTCAGTAAAAGCCTTACTTGTGCAAAAGTGAAAGCCGAGTACCAGAAGTTATCAGGATTACTTCAGCAACCAGAAATTCCACAGTGGAAATGGGAACGCATTACAATGGACTTTGTCACTAAACTTCCCAAAACATCAGGAGGTTACGATGCTATTTGGGTAATAGTTGATCGTCTCACCAAGTCAGCCCATTTCATTCCAATCAAAGAGAATTATACTATGGATCAGCTCACCAGACTTTACGTCAAGGAAATAGTTTCAAGGCACGGTGCACCAATTTCCATCATTTCCGACAGAGACAGTCGCTTTACTTTAAACTTTTGGGAGTCATTGCAAGATTCATTTGGGACTAAATTAGACATGAGTACCGCCTATCATCCTCAGACCGATGGTTAGAGCGAGAGAACGATTCAGACATTGGAAGACATGCTCAGGGCATGTGCCATTGACTTTGGAAATGGTTGGGCTAACCATTTTCCATTGATCGAGTTCTCTTACAATAACAGTTATCACTCGAGCATAAAAGCCGCACCATTCGAGGCACTTTATGGTCGTAAGTGCAGGTCCCCATTTTGTTGGGCCGAAGTTGGTGATGTACAGCTAACTGGTCCAGAGTTGGTTAGAGAAACAATAGAAAAGATAATTCAGATTAGAGAAAGACTCCAAACAGCCAGAAGCCGACAGAAAAGTTACGCCGATGTTCGACGCAAACCATTAGAATTCCAGGTTGGAGACAAAGTCATGTTGAAAGTCTCGCCTTGAAAGGGCGTGATACGATTCGGGAAACGCGGGAAGTTGAACTCGAGATACATTCGGCCGTTCAAGATTCTGGAAAGGATCGGTCCGGTAGCGTACAGACTGGAGCTTCCGTCAGAGCTCAGCAGTGTACATAACACGTTTCATGTCTCAAATCTCAAGAAATGTCTTTCAAACGAAACGCTCGTGATTCCATTGGAAGAAATTCAGATCGATGATAAGCTTAACTTTGTGGAGGAACCAGCAGAAATCATGGACCGAGAGGTCAAACAGTTGAAGCAAAGTCGAATTCCTATCGTCAAAGTTCGCTGGAATTCTCGCAGAGGTCCTGAGTTTACTTGGGAACGGGAAGACCAGATGCGACTCAAATACCCACATCTTTTCACCGAGATCACTCCAGAGACCAACATCAGCTAAATTCAGGGACTGAATTCCTTTTAGGGTGGTCGACTGTCACAACTCGCAATTTCAGGTCATTTTTCCAAACCCCGACAATTTACTATTCATGAGTTACTATTCATCATTTACTATTCACTGATCACTATTCATCATTTCACTATTCAACATTTTTGAAGTCAGTTTGAGACTTTGAGAAGTCGTCAAAAATTTTACTATTCACGTGACACTATTCATTCCCGGAGGGAAATCACTATTCATAGGCATCATTCATCATGTTGTAAACCTAGTTTACGGGTACTCAAATGCGCGTAACCAGTTAGGTTTAGCTGCGTATTCATGCATCATCAGTAAAGACACATCATACAAACTAGAGTAGTCTGCATATCATCAGTAACATCATTATCATATTAGGTCATGCACGGGTTTGTGTGATTTTCATTAACGCATGCTTAATTGTTTAATTAACGTTACCACTCAGTCATTTCTACTAACATTATACCCAATACTCCCGACTATGATCCTAACACATTTTCAAACTAATTTTAATGATATAGAGATTATATTATTACTTTACCCGGTGTTTTTAAACCAATTGCTACATTTTCCGTTAGGAGCTTATAACTCCGTCGGTTTGCGATATTTCAACCCGAAAATCATTCTAACACCCGATTCTTGCAAGGAATATGATTTTACAATTTTTACAACTTCGTCGTATTTTATTTCACCTCGTCATGATTTATTTCTAGTTAACTCGGTACCCGATAACACCTAATGTATACCCTAAACTAGCTAATTCTAATTAAATGGGAGACACTTGCATTAATTCACTCAAAGTTTCTTACACATTTCTCATCAAAACTCATCAAATATTCCAAGTAAGTTTCAAGAACATCTCTTTGATCATTTCATACTTTCATTTAATTCATATGATTATGTATTTTCAAGTTATACTAGTTAATCATGCAACATATTTATGTTTTAGATACCACTTTGCACATAAACTATCTTTAACACTAGATCTATAAGTTTCACTAGTAATCTCATGAAATCCACCAAGGTTGGTGATGTTTAGGACCCCATGACACCCTAAGAAGGTGTATGGTAGGATTTGCGAACTTGTGGAGTTGATTTGAAGTGGTATGATCATGTTTAGAACCAAGAAAATGAGTTTTAACAAGTATAAATAAGCTACTGTCCAAAAATGTGTAAACTGGAAAACTCAGAAAATTTTGAACTATTTTGGCCTTCATATTCAGAAAGTTCTTTCAAAAACGAAACCGTGGCCGCAAGAATCACTAAAAACCGACTTATAAAGAAGGATATATGATTTTTCAAAGTTAGACGACGAAAACTAAAATTCTGAAAATTTAGTTGCTGATCGCCGAGATTCAAAGGACAAAACGAGGTTTTAGACGTGATCTAGACGACCCGACCTACCGAGATTATGTTAGTTCATGTTTATACGAAGCCATGGATATAAAGAACGTAGAAAACAAGCTTATAACGACCGAGATATACACGTTTGAAGCCCGACGTACCATGTTTATTTTGACAGCCCACTAATAGAAAGTGTTTTAAGTATAAAAACTAGTGTTTTTGCGAGACATAACATTGATAGCCGATTTTCTAATTGATCGAGGCGTGTATAATCAAAAGTTAAATGAAACGACATTAATGCATTGTTACAAGGTTTTCAAAAACGTCGAGTTTGATCACTAACACTTAACGTGCAATATTTCACGACTAGTTTTACGAGGCCATTTTGGACATATTTTCACAAGTTAAGGAAAATATTAAATTGCGATGAAAACGCTACATTTTGCCGATAGAACACCAAACGAGGATCGTGGAGTACCGTTTCAACATATTTACACGAAAAGTAGTTTATAACTTAACGAGACGTCAAAAGTGTATTTTTCGTCGATAAACGTTATTTTCAAAACTAACAAGTGGTATCGTTAACATACGTATTTGCATGTGTTGCATTGTATCATTGCTTACATTGGATCACATCATCATAATAGGTCGCGGTTAGAGACCGAGCTTTATTTCATCAATGTCATTGCACCATTTTTATGCGGACCAAAGTATCAACTCATTTACATTGCTTAAGTTACATCATTGCCCAGATTAAAGTCCCCTTTATTATCATGAACCGTTAATTGTTAGCAAGCGAGAGTGAGTGAATAGATCTATTGAGGGTGACTCCTCCGTTCGGGTTGGTAGCACCAACTGGTCAAACGAACGCATTTCATTTCTGTCATATTAGAGTGATTGGCAAACACTCAGTTGGGGCATTTCATTCAGTCTAGCTTCGGGGTCATGAGCTTAAGAGCTAATGTATCATTTTTATGTGGCATTGTTTTTTCATACACTTTATACTTGTGGTATCCGTACAACATTTCATTTACATAAACCTATGTACTAACCAACATTTTTGTTGACCATTTTTAGCAATGTATTTTCAAGTAATTAACGTATCGCATGTTGGCTTGCATAAGGACATATCATGGAGTCGTGGAGTCGACGCGTCTCACTTTATATTTTATGCACTTATCCATCGTTTGAATTGTATGAACTTGTTTTCTGAAAACTTGTTTTACCTTTTGGGACCTAGCTTTGTAACTCTGAATGTTTTTTTAAATAATCAAACAATGTATTTTCTAAACAACACTTTAGGTCGTTCAATATAACTGCAACTTTGGTGCTATGACCAGTCATGCCTTCCAATGCTTCATTCCGCTGCAAGTCATGAAATTTGGAGGTGTGACACAAGCTGCTATAAGAAAACTAGTTGAAGATAGTGTTTTTGCAGCACTCGAGACACAAGCAGCAGCAATGGCCCTTTCTGGAAGCACCAGCAGACCTACCGAAGAAAGTGAGACAGCTACAGCTCGCAAGTGCACCTACAAAGACTTCATGAACTGTAAACCAACCTTCTTCAAGGGAATAGAAGGAGTGACTGAGTTGGCTCGTTGGTTTGAGCACACGGAAACAGTTTTCATGAGAAGTGGTTGTACTGACGATTGCAAGGTTATTTTTGCCACAAGGACTCTTTTGGATGATGCCCTGTCTTGGTGGAACTCTTCTGCCCAAACGAGAGGTGTTGAAGCAGCTTATCAACTCACCTGGGCTGACTTCAAAAAGAAAATGCTGAAAAAGTACTGTCCCCGTACCGAGATTATAAAGCTGGATGATGAGTTTCACCAACTAGTTGTGAAAGGAACCGATCTCAAGACCTACAACAGGAGGTTTCAGGAACTGGCTGTTCTATGCCCAACTGTTGTACCAGATCTTGAGAAAACATTGGAGAAGTATACCGAGGGACTGCCTCGAAGTATTGAGGGGAATGTCACCTCATCTAAACCACAAACACTGGAAGAAGCCATCACTATTTCTCAGAGGTTAATGGACAGAGAAATCAAGCGTGGTTCCACCCAAGGAAGCAATGATCACAAGCGGAAGCTTGATGACAATAAAACCACTCATCACTACAACAACCATCCCAACAATAACTACCACAACAACAACAACAACAACAACAACAACAACAACAACAACAACAACCACCGTAACAATCATCATAACTATCAGCAAAACCGCAACAACCGCCACTACCAACAGAATCATAGGCAGGAAACTACCAGAGCTTATGCTGCCACACCTGCTGAAAGAAGTGGTTATATCGGAAGAAAACCGTTGTGCAACCGATGCATGTTGCACCACAATGGACCTTGCACTGTTAGTTCCATAAAGTGTCAAAGAATAGGACATAAGACGTAGAGCCACAGGTGCAAACCTACAGCCAGTAGCCGTGACATGCCACGGATATGGTAAAAAAGGACATTACAAGAGTACGTGCCCAAAGCAGAATGCCAACCAGAACAACCGTGCCCGAGGACGAGTGTACGTGCTAGGAGATGGAAACGCACAGCAAAACCTGGATGTGGTCACGGGTACGTTTCCCCTCAACCAACATCTACCTAAAGTATTATTTGACACAGGAGCCGATAAAAGCTTTATATCTATTACTTTTGCTTCATTACTTAAACTCACACCCACTGCCTTAGAGAGCATATACGAAATTGAACTAGCTAACGGGATGTTAGTAGGCACTAACTCTATAATCCGAGGTTGCGCCCTAACTTTACTAAACCAACCTTTCGACGTTCACCTCATGCCTATCGAACTTCGTAGCTTCGATGTAATCTTTGGTATGGATTGGCTATCCAAATACCATGCAAGATTCATATGCGACGAGAAATTGGCTTACCTCCCTTTTGAGGGTGAAACTTTGATTATCCGGGGCAATCAAAGTAAGACTAGATTAAGCATTATATCTTGCCTCAAGACCATGAAGTATATCAACAGGGGATGTCACGCTTTCTTAGCTCATGTGACTGAGAAGAAGACGGATGACAAACAACTAGAAGATGTGCCTGTAGTAAGAGATTTTCCAGAAATTTTTCCTAAAGAATTGCCTGAATTACCACCTGTTCGTTAGGTAGAATTCCAGATTGACTTGGTGCCAGGAGCAGTACCAGTAGCATGAGCACCCTACCGTCTAGCTCCATCTGCAAGAGTTACTGGATAGAGGTTTTATTCGACCAAGCTCTTCGCCTTGGGGAGCTCCTGTCCTATTCGTCAAGAAGAAGGATGGATCTTTTAGGATGTGTATCGATTACCAGGAGTTGAATAAACTTATGGTGAAGAATCGATATCCATTGCCAAGGATCGATGAACTGTTTGATCAACTACAAGGATCGAGTGTTTACTCGAAGATTGATTTGAGATCGTGTTATCATCAGCTGCGTGTCAGGGAAAAAGATATTCCTAAGACAGCTTTCAGAACAAGATACGATCACTAAGAATTTCAAGTAATGCCATTTGGGTTAACTAATGCACCAGCTGTGTTTTTGGATCTCATGAACCGTGTATGCAAACCTTATCTAGACAAATTCATGATTGTGTTCATTGATGATATTCTCATCTACTCTCAAAGCAAAGAAGAACATGTAGAGCATTTAAGGACTATTTTGGAATTACTCAAGAAAGAGCAACTGTACGCTAAATTTTCCAAGTGTGATTTTTGGATTCACACTGTTCAGTATCTTGAACACGTGATTGATCGCCACAGCATTCACGTAGATCCTTCCAAAATAGAAGCAGTCCAAAACTGGGCGACACCTACAAACCCACTGAGGTGCGTCAATTTTTAGGACTTGCTGACTATTATCGGAGATTCATCGAGGGATTCTCGAAGATTGCCAAGCCTTTAACGGAGTTGACTCAAAAGAACAAGCAATACGTTTGGGGAGAAGATAAAGAGAAAACATTCCAGCTATTAAAGCAAAATCTTTGCGAAGCTCCAATTCTAGCATTACCCGAAGGAAATGATGATTTTGTCGTTTACTGTGATACGTCACATCAAGGGTTGGGCGCAGTATTAATGCAAAGGAAAAAGGTTATTGCTTATGCCTCCCGACAACTCAAGCCTCACGAAGAGAATTACACAACTCATGATCTCGAGCTAGGAGCAGTAGTGTTTGCTCTTAAGATTCGGAGACATTATCTGTACGGTAAAAAATGCGTCGTGTTCACTGATCATAAGAGCCTCCAACACATTCTTGATCAGAAAGAATTGAACATGAGGCAACGCCGATGGTTAGAATTGCTAAGTGACTAAGATTGTGAAATTCGTTATCACCCTAGGAAAGCAAATGTTGTAGTAGATGCTTTAAGCAGGAAAGAACGGATTAAGCCTCTTTGAGTCAGAGCTTTAGTCATGACCATTAACTTGGATCTGCCGTCCCAAATTCTCAATGCACAGACTGAAGCAGTGAAAGAAGAAAATACTCAGGCTGAGAATTTAAGGGGTATGGACAAGGCGTTTGAAATTCGTCCTGATGGAACTCGTTGCATAAAGAACAGAAGTTGGTTACCACTTTTTGGTGACTTAAGAAATGTGATTATGCATGAATCACACAAGTCAAAATATTCCATCCACCCAGGTTCTGAAAAGATGTATCAGGATCTTAAGAAGCTTTACTGGTGGCCAAACATGAAAGCTGATATCGCTGAGTACGTCAGTAAATGTTTGACATGTGAGTTAAGGCTGAACATCAAAAGCCGTCTGGCTTGTTGATTCAACCGGAGATTCCTAAATGGAAGTGGGAAAGGATGACCATGGATTTCATCACCAAGCTACCTAAGACATCAAGCGGGTATGAGACTATTTGGGTCATCGTTGATCTTCTTACGAAATTAGCGCACTTTTTTCCGATCAAGGAGACAAAAGAAATAGAAAGTCTTGCACGATTATACCTGAAAGAAGTAGTCTCACGACATGGGGTACCAATTTCTATTATCTCGGATTGTGACTCTCGTTTCACGTCCCAATTTTGGGAAACACTTCAGAAAGCTTTGGGTACTCAGTTAGATATGAATACTGCTTATCACCCTCAGACTGACGGACAAAGCGAAAGAACTATCCAAACGTTGGAATATATGCTTCGGGCATGTGTAATAGACTTTGGAAAAGGATGGGATAGACATTTGACTTTGGCAGAATTCTCATACAACAATAGTTACCATGCTAGTATCAAGGCGGCACCGTTTGAAGTGCTTTATGGACGAAAGTGCCGATCACCCGTTTGCTGGGCTGAAGTCAGAAAAGCCCAAGCCCAACTTACCGGACTGGAGATTATTCAGGAAACCACTGATAAAATAGTGCAAATTTGGCAACGTTTACAAGCCGCATGAGATAGACAAAAGTGCTACGCAGATGTAACGCGGAAACCTATGGAATTTGAAGTTGGAGACAGGGTCATGTTAAAAGTATCACCATGGAAAGGTATGGTTAGATTCGGAAAGCGGGGAAAGTTGAATCCCAGATACATCGGGCCATTTAAGATTCTTGAGAGATTTGGTCCAGTAGCCTACAGACTTGAACTTCCTGTAGAGCTCAGTAATATACACCCTACCTTTCATGTTTCCAACCTAAAGAAGTGTTTGTCAGATGAAACACTTGTCATTCCAATGAGGGAACTTCAGCTCAATGATAAACTCAATTTTGTGGAAGAACCCGTGGAGATAATGGAAAGAAATGTCAAACAATTAAAACGAAGTCATATCCCCATTGATAAGGTGAGGTGGAACTCTAAGAGAGGACCAGACTTCACCGGGGAACGAGAAGATCAAATTCGGGCAAAATATCCACACCTCTTTCCAAACACCTCAACCAACACAGACTGAATCTCGAGATGAGATTCCTTTCAACGGGGGAATACTGTAACCACTGGTAAATTTCACCTTGTACTAAGTTAATATAATATTCTAGATAAAGAATACTTATCCATTTTCTACGTATAATTTTTTTTAAAAGAATTAAACATAATCAGTTTATCCGATCACAACGACTAACTAATGTGACGTAACTTACATTCTCAATAAACGTGCTCACGCACGGACCGGCACCAACATGCCTTATGTTTATTTCACATAAACCTCTTTATATGTCAAGTACCAAAGTTTTCAACTTTTATTTGCCACCTTACGTTAATTTGTTAACATACGGTTATTAAATGTTCAAACTAGACATTTGTTATCTAATAGAGTTCTCACAAAACCCCTAAAGTGCACTGAGTACCCCTAAAGTGCAAACCCTAAAGATAAAAACCCTAAAGCGAATGTATAAGCTTTTAAACCACGAAAACCTAAACTTTACCTTATTTCCCGTTACAAGCCCTAAATTCACAATTCTATGATTTTATGTAATAAAATCACAAACCCCAATTAATTTATATATGATTTTTATAAAATATTAAGGTACAAGTCTCTCATGCACATGTACAAGTCTCTAAAGCATAGAAACCTTAACACTAATATAACTTATATTATAAACCTTAGTGTACCTACTTTAAAACTCATATTACAAGACTTTAATGCACTAACTTTAAACTTTTTTTCTCATAATATTTAAGTCTAAAGTACCACTTCCTAAAGCTTATGTACAAGTGCTTAATGCACGGATTCAAAAACTATTAATTTCTTTAAACTAAACCTAACTAAAGACATAAAATAAGTTACCCATATTCCTAAACTCCAATTACTACATACTCTAGCCTATTGTGCAAGTGGTTAAAGCCTAGGAATCAAAATCACATTTCCATGTAATCAACATGGCTCGATATAAGCCAAACAAACCAAACTAGAACCCTAAACTAGCTCGAATCTAACTAGATAATCTCTAAAACATGTGCAAGCACAATCTAACTATATCTTACCTCTTACACCTTGTCCCCTAGATATTCTTCACCATGGTCAAACATATCAAGCTCTTCCATGGTTTTGTGTTGAAAAAAATCAAACCACCCACAACATCACAAGATTATCTACTAAGCCCTAGGTTATCTCTTATTCCCATGTCCCATATCATCCTAACATATCTTACAAGTGGAAAAATACATTAAATGCAACCTTAGAAATCTTGCCTATAAATTCGACCCAAAACATACCATTTCATCTCATTCCTTGTTTACTAACACGCAACACTCTCACACTCACTTGCCTACTGAGATTCAATTCCAAGAGAAGAAGGAAGAAAAGATTGTACTCAAGTTTGAAGCTTGTAAAGCTTTGTTCCACATTTGGAAGTCTCTTTGGCCATTTTTCTTTCTTGTCAAATTCTATAAGCTTGTAAGTCTCCAAGCCCTTTTCAATCATTCTTATATCTTTTCTAGTATCATATATATGTATTAAGAGCTAATGATCAAGTTAAAACAAAAACAAAAACTATATTTCTTTTCTTTTTCTTTCTGGTTACTAAATAGACTAACACCCCTAATAAGATATATTTTGTTTTAAACTTTAAGCTCTAGGCTACATGTTAAGTCATCTAAATAAGCTAGTAAACACGTTAACAAGCCACGAAAATAAGCCCATAAGTTTTAAGGTTCAAATTCCATTTCTTCTTCTTTTTCTTTCTGGTCGTTAAACAAACCAAACGCCCCTTTTGGATCTAAATTTTAATCCACATGCTAAAAGCTATAAGCTGAGATATTAAGCCCTCCTAATAAGCTCCTAAGTAACTTTACAAAACCCCAAAAACCTGGCCAAAATCTGTTCATGCCTCGCTTATTTTTTGTGTTTCTTTTTGGTGTGTCGCAACCTAGAAAACCCAAACACCCCTTTTTGGCCTTACTTTTCAACCATAAGCTAAGGCTTATAATCCCAGCCAATAAGCCCTTTTAATAAGCTCCTAGGAGACTTCTTAAAGCCCCAAGATCCTGATCAAAACTCTAAAAGCCTCGCTCAATTTTTCTTGTTCTTTTCACTGTCGCGGGTACAAAATCAAAACCCTTTTTACCATACGTTTTTGCTATTCTCTAAACTATAAGCCTTGAACTTCTTAATAAGACTTTTATATAAGCTAAGTAAACTATTAATAAGCTAAATAAATAATCCCATGAAGTTTTAAGGAACAAATCTGGTTTCTTTTTCTTTTCTTTCTTTACCGAGAACAAGCCAAACACCCCTCTTTGATGAATTAAATAGCCCATAAGCTAAAAGCTTTAAGCTACGAGATTTAGCCACTTCAATAAGCTCCTATCAAAGTTTACAAAACCATAGAAATGTTTTCAAAAGATCATAGGGCCTCATTTATTTTCTTTGTTCTTTTTGGTGTCTCGACCTAAAACCTAACGCACCCTTTTTGATTTTTTTAAAACCATAAGCTAAGAATATAAGCTAATAAGCTGTTAACATCATATTTACAAACTTAACACAACTTATTTTAGCAAACCATAATAAACCATACTCTTCTCTAAACTTAAAACGCAACTAAAATGAAATAAGGACTACGGACGTGATGACTAAAATACTTGAGGGTGAAAACTCTAACATTTTGAGACTTGGAGTTTTCTTGGGCCAAAACTGTCAATTTTGATAAGTTATATATAACAAGGGCTGAAATTGTATACGACTCATAGTTTAGGGTATAAAGTGGCATTTTTGAAACTACAGGGGTAAAAGTTGTCATTTTATGAAAGTTGAGGGGTATAAATTGTCATTCTATAAAATATGAAGCGTATAAGTTGTTATTTTATAAAAGATGAAGGATATAAGTTGTTATTTTATAAAAGAAGAAGGGTATAAGTTGTCATTTTATGAAAGTTCAGGGGTAGAAACTGCCAACGCTTGAAACTATAAGGGTATAAAGCATAACATTTTATATTATTTCGGGAAATATACTTTTTGGCTCAGTTTTTGTTTAAAAAAACGAATAAACGGGATACTTCTATTTCATTAATGATCAATCGAACACTAAAATGAAATATGATAAATATTATCATCCACTAACTTTTGAGGAGACTTCATGTTGTTTCGATCAACACTTAACCACCGACAAAAAACTTGCAATACGAATATTCAATCACATATTTGAGGTTTGAACACGAATACTGATAATGGTTAAATTTGGTCAAAGATATCACAAGTCAAACTTCTCACGAAGAAAAGTCAACTTGAAACCATTAACGCAAAAACAACCAATTGTAATAACCGGATAAGCGTGTACCCGGGTCGTTCTCCCTGCGAGGCGTGAAATTGAGGATATCGTTTGAGGTTTGGAATTAAAATGCTTGAAATAACGAGGGTTGATTGGTTACTAGAATCTACTAAAACGAAAAAACAAATAACGTAAAATGGAAACTACGAACGAGTAAAAACGTAAAATATTTGAAAAACTAACCCTACGGATATCACAATAATTTTCCTAAGACTTAAATATAAAAAGAAAATTATAGAAAAAAGAAAAATATTTTTTTGACTTTTTAATAATTTAATACGAATTAAAAACTGATTTAAAGAAAATAAATAATTAAAAATACTAAAACTAATTTTAAAATTCTGAAATTTTTTTCTGAAACACTTTAGACTAAAATGAAGTTATGAAAAATACAAAAAGTATCCCAGCTTATTTCAATAAGCTGGGAATAAGCAGTTTAGTTCGGATAAGCTAAAAGGGTACAAAAGAAAGAAAAGGTGGTTTTAATTTAATTAATGTAACACTTAACTAAAAAACTAAGGGAGTGCAGTGGTAAGGATTTGGAGTTGTGAGTTCACTAACCTGGGTTCGAATCCCAGGCAAGGCAAATTTTTGCAAACCATTTTTTTTTCTTTATTTTCTTTTGAAACTTAACCACAACTCTCCAGATTAAAGCAGTATCAAG
Organism: Artemisia tridentata subsp. tridentata; assembly: GCA_021014915.2. Classification (NCBI taxonomy): domain Eukaryota; kingdom Viridiplantae; phylum Streptophyta; class Magnoliopsida; order Asterales; family Asteraceae; genus Artemisia; species Artemisia tridentata. The sequence continues at coordinate 162,595,913 of CP139503.1, forward strand.
CAAAAAAAAGAGAAACAAAGCACAGAAACAAGAAACGAATTCTAAACCAATTCTAAACTAACAAGAAAAAGAGAAACAAAGGCCTCTAGCTAATTCTAACAAGAAGCAATAAAAAACAGTATCAAGCAAATGCAGTCTGCATATGCAGAGTTGTGTAAACTAATTAGGCCTAAAGGAATTTTTACCACTACTGAGTATCTATTTTGTGGACTAAAGGGGAACTAATAACATCAAAAGGTAACACAAAAAGCATCTAAATCCTACCCATGATAATCAGAACAGTTAATTCCAACCTAGGCTGCATAAGGAATTTTAAAGCAACAAACATCACAAAGGCCTTTAACTACTTAAATTTATAAAAAGCAGTAACAAAAGCAACAAAAGCAACAAAATCAACAAAAGCAGTAAATTCAGCAGTTGACCAAAGGTTGACCAAACAAGAAAACTAGAAATTTCATTACAATAGCAAACTGACAGTGAAATTACAACTTAAAATTTAAACATTACACTAATAAAACAATAAATAAGACAATAAAATTGGTCTAACTTTTCTAAGACATGAAAAGTGGACAAAGGAAAAAAAGAGTCTGCTGCTATCCGCATCTATTTATACTACAAATACGAAAAACCCTAGTTCTCTTGTGTGTTTGTTGTGTGAGTGTGTCCCTCATCGTGCCTTTGTGTCTTTAATCCATAGCCCTTGGATGAAACTTGATGCCCACAACATTAACTCTCGGCCGTTGATCTATCTTTTGTCCACGGATCACTGAGGTGGAGGGGAGGGGACCAAAGACAATGGTTTTGGATGGTAGTGGTGGTGAGAGTGACATGGGGAAGGATTAGGGTTGATTAGGCGGGGTTATTGGTTAAAGAAGATGATCAATAAAAGTTAGGGATTTTGACTAACTCTTTGACCGAAGATTGGGGATTTGAGTGTGTTTTATTTGACCGGTTTTAGTTAATATTGAGTGGGTGGGTCGGGTATTGATTTAGGGTGAGTGGGCTTATGTTGGGATGGGCTGGTTTAAGTGGATTGGGTCTAATAGGATAAGGTGGGTTTAATATTTTTGTGGATCCGGTTGTTTGTTTAGGGGATAGTGATTTTAGTAAAAGGATTACAAGTGTAAATCATGCAATCTTCAAGGACCAAATCTGCCAACGTAGCAAAGTTCTTCTAGGGGCCAATTATGCCAAGTAAGAATAATCCAAGGGTACTTTGGGATTTTTGAGCAATATCTCGAACCAAACTCTTGAATTTCTTCCCGGGTCCCGGCTTTTGAGCTCTTTTCCATTTCCCGTGCTCGTCTTTGTCTTTTTCTTGATTTTTATCAATTTTTCTAGATATCCGTACCTGCATATTCACAAACACAAAAACAACATATATTTGGCATATTCGGTCGGTTTTCTGTCTATTTGGTCCGTTTAAATAGGTAAAAGGTATGTGTAATTTAACACATACCAAAATTCCCCCAGACTAAGATATTGCTGTGTCCTCACGCAATGTTATAAAAACACGTTTTTAAAACCAAAAATTTCCAATCTCTTTTTACTAACTTTGAGAAGTAGCAAAATTTTCAAAAGAGATTAAGAAATCTTAAGTTCTAAAAACTCCCCGATTTTCCTTTTATTCTATTTTTGTATTTTTCTCATAATCATGTGACGGCTTTGTTGACAATCATTATCTCATGATAACTTTTAGGATCAACGAGTAGGAAACACGACTCTAAAAGAAGTGACCATACGGATAAAATTCGTCGTTCCTGATTTTTCACGAGTCCCCAAACTAAGCGTAAAAACGAAATCATTGTCTATTTATAAGTTAGATGCCAACACTACCCATGAAAGTTACTTTTGTAATTACCTCTTGCTCCCATTTTTCCTAATTTCCTCTATTTATTTTATTTTTGGTGAGAAATGAATTGCTTCATATTCTCGTTTTGATAAGTTTTAGTGCCGATAAAGATACTAAATTAAGACGCTAAGTAGTTTTCAATCTTCTCTCGAGAACCGTTGCTTTGAAAATGAGGTCCACATCAAGGCTTTTATTTATATTTTTGACTTTTTTTTTTTTTTTTTTTTTTTTTTTTTTTTTTTTTTTTTTTTTTTAACTAACTTTTCACTCGCGTACCCTAAACGACGGACCTTCACGGTTTAGTTCCAAGACCTTACACCTTTCGGAATAAAGGATCCAAGGGCCGTTACAACGGAGTGTTCCAAGACTCTAGACATTCCTGAAATGAGGATCCAAGGTGGTTAGACCAAGACCTCACACATTCCTGAACAAGAGGTCCAAGGGCCGGTGTAAGAGGGTAGCCAAGACCTAAACGCCTTCCGGAAATAAGGATCCAAGGCCCGATCTCGAATCCGTAGCTTAGAGCACTTAACTTATTATTATTAAACTTATTTATTAAGGAACCTTGATGTGTACCCAATTTTCAAAACAAGGATTCTTTTAAGAAGACCAAGAACTAATCATCGGCAAAACCTAACATCTTTAATTATTCTTACAGATATATATAGTGGAACAATTTTGTGGGAGCAAAAGGCCACAAGTAGCTTCGATGAGCTCTAAAGAGAACCAACTACTCCACGCTTGGCATCTAACTTCTAAATAAACTCTATCATTTCTCGTTCTTCGCAAATTTAAAATCTTAAATAATAAGATCCGCGAATGCTTAGCCTTATAATCAAGCCTTGCATATATAAAGTCGATACGGGAACTTGCAAATTCTTTAAAAAAAATTCGCATTTTATAGCTCCTTGTGTAAAATACTAGCACGAGCTTATAGATTATAAATGGTTAAGGGGACAAGCTAGGGCTCAACACGCCTGGTCAAGTCAGAATTTTATTCCTACTCTCACCAGCGGAAAGTCAACAAAAATGTCAAAATTTATTATATATTTTTGCAAAAATTTTTAAAATTTTTCTCATTTTTTTTGGATTTTTTCAAATTTTGAGGAAAAACGGGGTTGCGAGAGAAAACGGCAAAAATGCAAGGCAAAAATCAAATCGAAAGATTACCCCCCCAGACTAAAATGAGACATTGTCCTCAATGTCTTAAAGGTAAGGGTTCTCCTACATAAATCTAAGGCCGTTTATGAATTATGCCAAAGATAAACGTAAAACGATAAGATTAAGGATATCGGATGAGCAACGAATGATGAAACTCGAGTGGAGAGAAGCAGACCACGAGCACGAGAGTCTTCATCAATCGGGCAAACCTGGACACACCACACAAAACCACGAAACACGACAAATGGAAGAGGTAGCCCTCCTCACATCATTTATTAGAAAGAAAATAGAAAGAAGATAGAAGGATAAGCATGGGGTGCCTCCCACGAAGCGCTTGTTTTTGCTCGAGTCGTATAGCTTAGACTCGCCCCGAATTTAATTGTTCTTGGGGGAGCAAGTGGAAGAGAAAATCTCCATCGGACTTTCATTCAATATGTTTGAAGAAACATTGAAGCATTCGAAAGTTCCACTCCGATGAGATACACCCGGCTTAAAAGAATGAGAGATGCCGGGGTCAAAAATTTTGTCCTCACTCCCGAGCGAGTGAATGGAAGGACAATCTACCTTGTAGGAGAAGAAAGGTAGAAAAACTCGAACGACATATGTGAAGTCAATATAAGGGCGATCCCGAAAAGGCCATGTCACATATGTCGGAGAAAGAATATTCTTTTGAATCTCGGGATTAACAATTGAGGTCATATTTTCAAAAACATTAGAGTCTTTGACCTCATCGTCCTCTAACACTTCAACAAAGAGAGGATTAACGTTGCTAGAAAAGCAATCGTCATCAAATTCAAAAAGAGTGTTAGAGAAAATCCCGAAAGTAACCTCAGAGATGTCAAGAGATTCTCCAAAAATTGGAGAATCACAATCTCTGTCAAATATCTCCTCAGACTCACTTGGGGTTGGGACAAGGTTCTCAGCACTAGACTTTATGAATTCGTCCGATTCCTTTTCAGGAACAGTGCTAAGATGCTCATCCCCCATAATGAGAGAGTCCTCGGGTCTAGACTGAGAGGGTTGAGAAATGGTATCATTTGAAGGAATAACACTCTCCTCTTCGTCTTCTTCTTCCTCATCATCGTCATCAAGAAGGGCAGCCCTGAGAAATAAGGAATGCATTTTTGCTCCTCGTTCTCTGGCTAGTAATTCTGCCATAGATTCTTCATGAGGATTTTCTTGGGTATGTATTTTACCCAAATCCCTGACTTCTTGTAGTAAATCAAGAATATGAAGAACGTCTTCTGAAAGTTCTTGAGACGGTGGCTGAGGTGGTGGCTGAATCATTTGGTACTGTGGAGGTTGGTCATGATAAGAAAAGTCATAATTGTCACAAGGGACATGCTCATAGACAAGCGGGTTCCTCGTTTGACAATCAGAGCTATAGTGAGGACCTCCACAGTACTCACAACAATATGATTGTTGTGACTGATTCGGTGAATTATATGGATAATGGTCATAACCAAAATTTTGATTACATGGAACTTGTTCATAGACAAACGTGTTCCCTGTTTGACAATCAAAACCCGGGTGAGGACTACCTCCACAATATTCACAAGAATATGTCTCCATCTGGTGTTGTGGGGGCTGGTTGAAAAAGTCGGTTGTTTCATGGTAAGAATAAGGATTTTGGTCATAGACAAACCCGTTTCCCAATTCCACCATGCTACAACCGGGACAATTCCCACCATTATGAGGACCTCCACAACACTCACAAAGATCATTTGGCATATTTTGGAATGATGTATCATTGAAGTTTTGATAACATGGTTCTTGCCAAAATTGATCTTGAGGAGGGTTGAAATCGTTTTGAAAATCTGGATAAGCATTTGTATTTTCGATTTCAGAAGTGCAACACACGCAAAGTCCATGGGTAAACCCACATCCTTTGCAGAAGCATCGTTCACAGTGTGAATCATCCCCCAACGGATCTCCACATGCAAAGCAATTATGCTGAGTGAGTGAGGATGGTTGGGGTTGTAGAGGGTGTTCGGAAAAACTTTGAGAATTATCGATGGAATTAAGCTCTTTGAGGGCTACTTCACACCAATAACAAGATCCTCTTGGGTTGTGATTTCCACACCGCTCACACGCACACTTTGAACAACGAAGACTGTCAATCAACGGGCTTTTACAATCAAAACAAGTATAGCCCAGTGACGACATGAGAATTAAACATTAATGAGGGTTAAGAAGATAGAATTAAACAAATAGAGGGTGAGGAATAAAGAATTAAACAGATAAGAGGAAACGAAGATTATTTTTGGGTTTTTAAAATTTTGAAACATTTAAAAGAAAAAGGAAAATAATTTTTGAAAAGAAAAATCTTTTTGGGTTTTCAAGGTTTTTCAATTTTTTTGGATTTTTGATAAAAAATAAAATATATTCACAAGATATATACGAAACTTCACGAGGAAGGATCTTCAAGTCACTAATCGTCAAACCGTGACGATATTGTCGCAACACACCTCCCCGGCAGCGGCGCCAATTTGATAATGGTTAAATTTGGTCAAAGATATCACAAGTCAAACTTCTCACGAAGAAAAGTCAACTTGAAACCATTAACGCAAAAACAACCAATTGTAATAACCGGATAAGCGTGTACCCGGGTCGTTCTCCCTGCGAGGCATGAAATTGAGGATATCGTTTGAGGTTTGGAATTAAAATGCTTGAAATAACGAGGGTTGATTGGTTACTAGAATCTACTAAAACGAAAAAACAAATAACGTAAAATGGAAACTACGAACGAGTAAAAACGTAAAATATTTGAAAAACTAACCCTACGGATATCACAATAATTTTCCTAAGACTTAAATATAAAAAGAAAATTATAGAAAAAAGAAAAATATTTTTTTGACTTTTTAATAATTTAATACGAATTAAAAACTGATTTAAAGAAAATAAATAATTAAAAATACTAAAACTAATTTTAAAATTCTGAAATTTTTTTCTGAAACGCTTTAGACTAAAATGAAGTTATGAAAAATACAAAAAGTATCCCAGCTTATTTCAATAAGCTGGGAATAAGCAGTTTAGTTAGGATAAGCTAAAAGGGTACAAAAGAAAGAAAAGGTGGTTTTAATTTAATTAATGTAACACTTAACTAAAAAACTAAGGGAGTGCAGTGGTAAGGATTTGGAGTTGTGAGTTCACTAACCTAGGTTCGAATCCCAGGCAAGGAAAATTTTTGCAAACCATTTTTTTTCCTTTATTTTCTTTTGAAACTTAACCACAACTCTCCAGATTAAAGCAGTATCAAGCAAAAAAAAGAGAAACAAAGCACAGAAACAAGAAACAAATTCTAAACCAATTCTAAACTAACAAGAAAAAGAGAAACAAAGGCCTCTAGCTAATTCTAACAAGAAGCAATAAAAAACAGTATCAAGCAAATGCAGTCTGCATATGCAGAGTTGTGTAAACTAATTAGGCCTAAAGGAATTTTTTACTACTACTGAGTATCTATTTTGTGGACTAAAGGGGAACTAATAACATCAAAAGGTAACACAAAAAGCATCTAAATCCTACCCATGATAATCAGAACAGTTAATTCCAACCTAGGCTGCATAAGGAATTTTAAAGCAACAAACATCACAAAGGCCTTTAACTACTTAAATTTATAAAAAGCAGTAACAAAAGCAACAAAAGCAACAAAATCAACAAAAGCAGTAACAAAAGCAACAAAAGCAGTAAATTCAGCAGTTGACCAAAGGTTGACCAAACAAGAAAACTAGAAATTTCATTACAATAGCAAACTGACAGTGAAATTACAACTTAAAATTTAAACATTACACTAATAAAACAATAAATAAGACAATAAAATTGGTCTAACTTTTCTAAGACATGAAAAGTGGACAAAGGAAAAAAAGAGTCTGCTGCTATCCGCATCTATTTATACTACAAATACGAAAAACCCTAGTTCTCTTGTGTGTTTGTTGTGTGAGTGTGTCCCTCATCGTGCCTTTGTGTCTTTAATCCATAGCCCTTGGATGAAACTTGATGCCCGCAACATTAACTCTCGGCCGTTGATCTATCTTTTGTCCACGGATCGCTGAGGTGGAGGGGAGGGGACCAAAGACAATGGTTTTGGATGGTAGTGGTGGTGAGAGTGACATGGGAAGGATTATGGTTGATTAGGCGGGGTTATTGGTTAAAGAAGATGATCAATAAAAGTTAGGGATTTTGACTAACTCTTTGACCGAAGATTGGGGATTTGAGTGTGTTTTATTTGACCGGTTTTAGTTAATATTGAGTGGGTGGGTCGGGTATTGATTTAGGGTGAGTGGGCTTATGTTGGGATGGGCTGGTTTAAGTGGATTGGGTCTAATAGGATAAGGTGGGTTTAATATTTTTGTGGATCCGGTTGTTTGTTTAGGGGATAGTGATTTTAGTAAAAGGATTAGAAGTGTAAATCATGCAATCTTCAAGGACCAAATCTGCCAACGTAGCAAAGTTCTTCTAGGGGCCAATTATGCCAAGTAAGAATAATCCAAGGGCACTTTGGGATTTTTGAGCAATATCTCGAACCAAACTCGTGAATTTCTTCCCGGGTCCCGGCTTTTGAGCTCTTTTCCATTTCCCGTGCTCGTCTTTGTCTTTTTCTTGATTTTTATCAATTTTTCTAGATATCCGTACCTGCATATTCACAAACACAAAAACAACATATATTTGGCATATTCGGTCGGTTTTTGGTCTATTTGGTCCATTTAAATAGGTAAAAGGTATGTGTAATTTAACACATACCAAATACTAAAACTTGACACATTCACCTATGTTGCGTGTCGGACCAGTTTATTCATCATACTTGATTTATTTTCCAATCAGACTACTGTGACACCAAGGTGGGTTCATCGTCCCACTTTTATACGTTTTCCAAACTTGTGGGGAGATACATGCTACAAACCTGAACACATGTATTTTTTTGTATGCTATCCTGATTGATATTGCCTAAGTTTACATTGTTGCCACTAAAAATACCCTCATATCATGAGCCATTAATCACTTGCGAGTGAACGCGAATATAGTGAATGGATCTATTGGAGGTTGATGACCCATTCGTACTAGCCGGATAATAGCTTTAATGGTAGCCGGATTGATAGACAAATGCACTTTATTTGAGACTAAATAGGAGAATGGCAAGCTCCTACCCGAGGGCATTATTACTTACATTTTATTATGTCCTACTGTTAACGTTTGTGTGTCATGAGATTTAGGGCAATATACTGTACTCTAATATTATTATTTTACAATTACTCAACTTGTGTTCAACCAAGTATCACTATATAAACACTATAGATTCACTCAACCTTTGTGTTGACTTTTTAGCATGTTTTATCTCAAGTAACTAAAGCACAACTTGGCACGGAGTGGTTATGGACTTTCTTATAAAAAGGGTATCCATTTTGTTATCATTCATACAATCTATATGTATTTCAGTAACTCCCGCTGGGACCTCTCTTTTGTAAAACTCTGATTAAATAAATGAATGATAACTGTTTTATCTAAAAACTTCTCTTTTTGATAACTGTAAAACTCTGATTAAATAAATGAATGATAACTGCTAGTACTAAGTTAATGGTGCTTGAGATTTAATGTTGCCAGAACACAGAGTTAATGATGCTGATTCATTATTAGTGTTGCTGGAGTATTAGAGTCGGTTATTATGTATAGTATGTCTTGATAAGTATTGAAAAGATTCTATAAAGATTTATCTCGTATAGCAAGTCATTGTAAGCCGACTAGGACTCCTTAGTATATAAAAGGATGTCCTAGGGCATAGAGATAGATATCTTAACATGTTTTTCATAGAACTTCAAGGTTGTAAACCCTAATACTTTAGAGTATTCGTATTATATCAATAATATTGAAGTGTTTAGTTTGATATACTTGTGTTCTTGTTTACTGTATACAAAGTTCTTCTTAAGATCAAATACAAGATTCCGTATTGTGTTTGATAAACTTCAAGGCAGTTTCTATACAGTTGTTTTTGAATTATCAAAGATAACTAACCCTTACAAGTTAAGGAATTCGATCAAGTTCTTAACTGGGATCAACATATTCGTTGTTGTAAGTAAAAAATAGTATACTAACTTACATTATGATGCAAAAACAAATGTAAAATACCAAAATAGGAATTAGACTTGACATTATCATCAATGCTCAAACGATATCATAAACTAATTTATATTAATAAACATAAAAACCCCATTTATATACCTCCATCAACACCCAAAGGTTATTACATATTTTCACCCATTTTGCCAACATAACCTTCGTGCTTACGAATAGCAGCATCAGTTTCGCCAAACATCTCTATCAAACGGGCAAGCAGCTCAGTTTGCCTGGCCTGGATTTCTCTCAACACATCCAAACCATCAACTGACACACCACGATCTCCTAAAGTTTCATTCTCCACAATGAGCTCTCTATGCTTGATTATTAGCCTCTTTAGATGATTATTGCAGCCATGAATTAAGTTTACAAAAGCTTTTTCTTCTATAGCCTCTTGCCCCAACTACAACCCCGTACGTTTATGTAACAGCAAAGAACCCATGACCTCAATTAGTTCATTCATGATTTTGGGAAATTTGCCATTGAAAAATATTTGAGGAAAATATTTGAATGTAAATAGAAATAGATATGTGAGAAGTATCAAGTAAATAGGGAAGCCACAGTTATATGTTCTCGGAATTAGAAACTAAAATGAAACGTTGAATCATTGCAAATAGAAGTTGAAGAAGAAGACATTTTATTACTCCCTATACAAAGATAGGGCCCACAAAATCTTACTTTTATTCGAAAAACATATTCATATGAAGGAGCCTTTAAAATCCATTTTCAAAACTCGCGTCCTTTTCATGAACTCGAACCATCCATTTATGAAATAATACGAACCATCCATTTATGAAATAATATGGAAATCCTATCTTTAATTATTTGACTGTCCATTTATCACCAGTTTTCAATTTTTACATGGACTTTTTGTGTCGTGTTTATACCTTTTTGAAAGTACTTATTTAGAAATTTACATCAAAAGATAAATTTGTATTTTTAATTTACATATACAACTTGTAGTATTAACATTTATTTATAATGTGCAGTATATTTATGAGGATGAGTTGTGATTCTCAAAATGTTGATTTGATAGTCTATAGTAAATTTCTACTATATAGTGACGGCTTTTGACTGCCCAAGGCATTTTATGATGATTTAATGGCCTATTGTTAATCATTCCTATATAAGCAATGTATTTTTTTCAATTTATTGTTTGTGTTTAGTTGCCAATAAACTAAGTTCAAAAAATGGTTAGGCCTTTAATTTTTCTTGAAGAACTTGATTTCGCTGCAAATTCTCATTTTATAAAGGATCGGTTGTATGTTTTATTTAATTGAGAGGTGTTGAAGGCTGAGCATGCGGTGACTGAACTGGAAGCTCGTTGTGCACAACAGGTAGAGCGTATCCGTCAGAGAAAGGAGTATATCCAGGACTTGGAGAAAGTGAGGGGTTTTCGAGCCGCTAACGATATTCTGTATATGAAACAGATACTTGATGAGGAATAGGATAAAGAATACCGGTTGAATATGATGTTGGTGGATGCTTGTCGTGCTCTTCAACAAAGGCGTCATTATGTGAAAATGGTTTCACTCCAGTGAAGGGTATAGTTGTTGGGAAAGGTTTTGTTGGTTTTTGCGTATTGCATGTTTGAATAGGTTAGCATGGTCAAAGTGTATGCACAGTTTTTTAATCTAATCGATGAACTACTGGTTTTAAGTTCACATAACTGTCTCTGATAAACAATGAGATTGAATATAAATAAAAAACCAAACTCTTAAGAAAGAATTAGTAATAGTTGTATTTTATCAACACTTTTAAAAAAATAATAAAATATTATTCAACCACAAATGTGGTAAGTAAATAATAAAATATTATTCAACCACAAATGTGATAAGTATAAACTAACACCCCTGTTATGATGACTATCAAGATCATTGCTACTTACAACCATCTCAGATCGAATAGTAGCCGCCTAGAAAAAGTATAGCCAGAAACATAGAGTGTCATTATTAGATTCCTGTAACGTTTCTGATAAATATAATAAATAATATGGAGTAAATCATTAACACAAAAAAACGTCATATGTAACATATAAATAACTAAACTTTATTAAAACAACCACAACAATGTCATAACTTGGTTGTTTGGGGTTCAATTTATGAGTTATGTGGAAAACTAGAAGGGGGGTCGAATAGTTTTTACCATTTTAAAATTAATTCGCTTTGAATACTTAACGTGATTTCAACTAATGAAAATAATAAACAATATATGTAATGCAATTAATGAAAGAAACGATCAAACCACAACACGGATGTTTATAGTGGTTCAGTCTACAAGGACTCTCTTCCTTGCCCTACTCCACTCCTCGAGCCTCTAACTCGAGAGTTTTCTCTTCACTCAGAAACAAGCTCCCTTCTCGGCGGAGAAAACATTTACAAACGACGTTGACACTTCTTCCGGTACAAAGCTAGATACCAAATTCTTTTACAAGGGCACAACCACTCCCGACACTCTATGTATTTTGAGGACTAAAATACTAATCGATCACTACTGAGGTATATGATTGTTTGGTACAAACAATGATGTGTGAAAAACAACAAATTCACACTATGACTAATCTAACGAGTCTTGCAACGCTTTGTTGAAGCTTGTAATGCTTTGATCTATTTGCTACAAAAGAAAGATCACTAAGAATGAAATATGTAATATGAATGGGTTAGTAATGAATGAAAAAATGTATGATGTTGTTTATGCTTATAAGTGATGAGAAAACATGAATGTGTGGCTTGCTATTTATAGGCCAACTGCCATTGCAAACCACGGATGGGACGGATCCAAAAATAGAGATCCGTCCGTTATGTTGTTTGGTTCTGTGGGATCCTGAAAGCAAATCTCCAAATATCTTTCCCAAATCTAACCAAGATATTTTCATATCTAATCTTTGAGTGAAGATCAATCCAAGATATTCATATGATCTTCAAGATTTCCTAAAGATATCAAGGTGATGCATGCCATGATGTCATTGTACATTTTCCATATTAAGAAATAAAATGTAAATGAATGTAACATGTAAATGTAAATGTATGTAACATGTATATACTAGTGATCATATATGTAGCATGTAAATGATGTTATGAGTTTATGAAAAACTTGTGGCTATATATGTAAAAGACTTAACTATATTTATGCTTTGCAAAAAATAAAATTTATAATTGTCATTAACAAAATATATCAAAGATCGTAAAATATAAATAACGTTTTTTAGACGATATTTGTATTAACAATCTCCCCCTTTTTGTTGAGGATAAAACATAAAGTTTATTTTTAAGCAATGAAATAAATAGAGTGCATGTCTTTTAAAAATACAGATTAAACTAGTTTTATGCAATTTTTAAAATCAATTTAGGCATTTTAAATTGTATAAAACATGTGATGTATGAGTTTAATATTATCTCCCCCTTTTTGTCGAAACAAAAAGAGGAAATGCATAGCGGAATGTAGTGCAAGGCCCTTGGTCAATACTCCCCCTAATTGGTGTGCCAAGTGTAATGATGCATGGATTTTGAGTGCTTGATTAGCTCCCCCTTGGACAATACTCCCCCTATTTGGAGTGCCAAGTATATGATGCATGAATAAAGAAAGCTACAAAAACAAAGGTTAGTGCTTGATAAGCTCCCCCTTGATCAATACTCCCCCTTGTTAGTGTGCCAACGTATATGATGCAAGGATGAAGAATGCTACAAGAAAAAGGTTAGATGTAAATAGTTCAAACCAACCAAGTATAATGATGCATGAATAATAAGAGCTACAAAACAAATGTTAGTTGATAAGTAGTTCAAACCAACCATATAATAAGTGATCACAATCAAAACATAAACATCAACAAACATCATTCATTGGAAAATTATTTGTGACAAAGGTCACAAATGGAGATGCTTACAAAGGAAATAAATGGAAAATAACTTAGAAAGAAAAAAGAGTCCTAAAATAAAAATCCTATAAAAGAAAAAAAAAATCCTAAGATAAAAGGCTCCTAGTTTGAGCATCTATTGAGGTGGGTGCGAAATAGCGTTGAGGCGCTCAAGAATATGGTTCAAGATGAACCTCGTCTCATTTTGAAACTCATGAACCAAGATGTTGGTTTCTTGAGTGAGATGGGCGATTCGCTCACACATGGGGCAACCATGGCGAGGGAAGTTGGGTGGTAGGTTTGGTTCGTTTGTTAGTGGTGGTGGCGGTGGAGGTGGTGGAGCATGAGTTGATTGTTGGTTGGGGTTTGGTGGAGACATGATCTGGATGCAAGCAATGTGGATTGTAGATCCATTGCTTCATTGAGGTGGGAATTCACCATGTTTGAAAAGGCATAGTGGCGGTCAAGTTCCTCATTTATTTCATCTTGAGTTTGTGGTTGGTTAATCCACATTTACTCATCAATGCCTTGGAGTGTGGAGGTTGGTGAGAAGGGTTGAGGTTGAGGTTGTTGTGGTGGAGCTTGATCACGGTAGAGAGGGACATTTGGGCCATGAATGTCCCTATAGATACGATGGAAGAGTAGTGGTTCTTGTTGTGAAGGTTCAAGTTCAAAAGGCATTGGTGGTAGATTGGTGGATCTAGGTGGAAGGTCTTCCAATGTTTCTAAGTAGGGGTGAGTAGAGGTTGGTGGTGTGGCAAACAACTCTATTGGTTGAACTTTATGTGATTGAGGAGGTGATGGTGATCTTGTTATCTGAGATGGTGCGGGAGGTGGTGTGGTGGCCACTGGTGTTTTAGTAGGTGGTGGAGTGGTGATGATGATATGTGGTGTTGTTGGAGTTGACAAGGTGAGGAAGTTCTCATTATCAACTGGAGATGAGATTTTTAGTGGTGATGATTCTGAGGATGAGGAACTGAGATTTACAAAGCAACATGGTCTAACACTCATTCTGGCAGTTCTTTTGTGTGGTTTAGATGTTGATGAGGAGTTGTTTGACTTTTACATTTTGAAGAGGAAGGTTGTGATAGGTAGAAATGCTACTAGAAGTGGTAGTGAAGATACGAGAAATGATCATTCTAAAGGTTCCAATTTATAAACTCCAAGATTTGTGGAAGAGTGTGTTTGGATTTGATGTTAAACCATACAAATATGGTGGTTTACAATGATTTGGAAGTGGAAGAGAAGCATATCAAATCATCAAAGTCAATCCAATGAGATTGAGTTGAGTGAGATGAAGAAGATATGCAGTTAATGCATAGTGGTGAGTGGGAAATCTAATGATGTGATTGATCCACGGATGGCAAGGAACCATTTTGAGGGATCCTTGCTTATTGGAGAAAGGTAACTTGATTGAATTTTTAAAATTTCAAGTTTTGGTGGGAAATGTTTTTCCTATTGTTCTAAGTGATGTAAGATGATCCTAATATGAGGTAATAAAAAGTATCCTACTGACAAGAGTGAGTGAACTAGAGTGTGGGATGAATCAAAAATTTAAAAATGTAGCTGTTATACGGCGGAACCAAACGACTAAATAGGCAGACCCATAATTTGGTTCCTCCTGATCCGTCAGGCTGTTTTTGGCGGCACCAAAAACTTGGACAAACTGAACCATATTTTTGGTTCCGCCATATCCGCCAATCAAAAAAAAATAAACAGAGGGCATTTTTGAAAGCCCAGAACCCGTTCAAATGCCGTAAATTTTCCTTAAACATGTGTAATTAATTAGTTGTGATTGAACAATAACAAAAAAACAGGTATTAACACATGTAAGAATATTGATCAAACCGGGGCTAATGAACTTACTAATAATGGAAGTTATGCCAAAAAGTGGCTTAAGCATAGAAAATTGATAACATCAAAATGTTATCTCCCTACATGACATCGCTAGTTCACATAGTTGTACAACAATAAGTTATCATCCATCCTACAATCATAGAAACACGTCACATCATTGTTTAAATTAATTGTACCAAACGCTCATGAACCTCTCATTGCCTATCTAGTTTCTTGTTGATCTTCGTTAGGAATTGCCATATGCACTTGAACATCCATCTCGTTTGCTTGAACTCTTTAGTTTGTTGTTCAATGGGTGGAAGTTGGTTCATATATTCAAGAGGTGGAAGCCTAGAGTTTGGGAGTCCGTCATCCTCGCTCATAGATGATGATGATGAGGAGGTAGGTGGATGTAGACGTTTTCCTTTTGCTTTGGCTACTCTCTGATAACGCTCATTTTGTACATATTTTAGTAGCGTTATTCGTATGTTCTTGCATGTTATTTTGTTGTATTTGTGAACATTTTACGCTTAAAAGGTACAAAAGATGTATTCAGGTTCAGGTACAACTATGTCGAAGGAAATAACGAAAAGACGAAGAAAAGTCGACAAATCAAGTGTATGTGCACGAAGAGAAGTTTTCCGTTCAAGATAAAGATTCATGCTATGATTATTTCCAAGTTCAAGTAAAAGATTATGAAGTTATTCGATGAAAGAAGGAGTCAAGATTAAGCGCCAAAGATGATTGTTAAAGATGGAGTTTATTGCCAACCCAAGGTTGAATCAATCATGCAAACCAATTTCCAACCTAAGGTTGAAGCTGAAATTCAAACCCAAGGTTCAATACCTCAATCTAAGGTTGAGTATCATCCCAGCTGCAGGTTGAGACCCCAAACCGTGGGTTGAAGTGGTCAGAATGATCCAACCGCCAAGGTTGAGATCCCAACCGCGGGTTGCTGCACTTAAAGTCTTCCAAAGTTGCATTTAAGTGAGGAATTAAGTACCATTACTCCCAAGTCCGATCATCTACACTTATTTACTCATTTTTCTTGCAATTTTATGACACTTTGTGCCCAAGAAACATGCTTGGTGACCAAGGATCATTCAACTATAAATAAGAGTGCTTGGTTAAGTGTTTTCATATCAAGAGAATAATCTTTATCGTATCAAATAATCTATACCATCTACAACCAATTCTATCTACACTTGGAGGATTCTCTCCTACCACTCCCCACCCATTTCTAGAGGTGTTGGGGAGTTGGTTTGGTCTAAATTCGCAGGACATATGACTTGATCATCCTTACAACATAAGGCTTGATTATAGTTCACACCAATTAAACACCACATACATCACCAACAATCCTTATTACCAAACACCCCTAAGTCATATACTCACAACATGAGGCCAATTTCCAGGAAGGTTTAGGGATGGAGGATTTGTATTTTGGTAGTTTCTTTTGGTTGGAATTGTAGCACTTGATGCTTTGACTCTAATGTTTGGTATTGTTTCTATTAATTTCAATCATATTAATGTCTTTGTTTGTGTTGATCATGAGAATTCCTTTGTGTGTTGTGTTTCATGTTTGATTATAATTATCTCTTAATGCTTGTTTGGTTATTATGATAACTTGTGATTAAAGGATGTTTGGACATAATTAGTGTTTGTTTGGTTTATGATGAAAGACATCATATTTGGTTAAATTGGAACTTGTCATTGTTTATTGTTTTGGTTGATCATTGTTGAGTTTAGAGGCCGAAAGGATTCTCAATAGTGATTAGTTTCAATTCATTAGTCGATGAATGTTTTGATCTTGTGCTTTGTGACGATTGTGCAAGTGAATTAATAAACATAACAATGGAAAGTTTAAATTAGATTATAGGTCGAAAGGAGTCTTTTGAATATGTGCTCTCATCATCTTTCAAGTAAATGGAACTTCACAAATTAATGACATCAAAGTTTATGGGTCGAAAGAACTCTTTGTTTGTTGTTAGTTTAGGCATGAGTTTTATGACATGACCAATTGATTAAAACTTATGTATATTTGATTTATAAAATGCTAAGCTATTATAATTGATTCTATAGGTCGAAAAGATTACCTATGATAATATGTTTTCCAAACTAAAATCCTAATATCCTTGTGTTCATTTGTCCATACAAGTATGTTCTTTGTGTGCTTACATCATGCTTTTATAATTGCTTTTCTTGGTGGTTTGATCCGTGACAATCATATCCATCAACTTGTTACTTGCTTAAACAATCAAACAACATTTGAGTACAACCAAGTCTATTGGGACAACCTTGACTTACCAATCCTCTTGCTACACACGGACGAGTATACTTGCTCGTATGTGTTCCTAGTTAATCGGTATTTCTTGTATTATAAATTTAAAGCTTGTTGGAACGCATCAAGTTTTTGGCGCCGCTTCCGGGGACTTGTTTGTTGTGCTCTTTGTTCATTTGTTTGTTGATTGACGAATTGCTTATTTTATTCTTATGATCCGGCATTATCACCATCAAGTTTTTGGCGCCGCTGCCTAGGACTTGTTTTGCACATATTTGTTCATTTGATTGTCTTCTTGATTGATATATTGTTTTTTTGCTTGCATGATAATTCCGGCATCGTCACCATCAAGTTTTTGGCGCCGCTGCCGGGGATCTGGTTTTTGTTCTTAGGTGCTTGTTTGTTTGCTTGTTTGTTCGCTCGCTTGATATATTGATTGATTTCTTGTTTGATAATTTGTTCGAATGCTATATTTCTCTTGCTCATGAATGATTGTTTCTTTGCTCTTGTTCGATTGCTCTTGCTTGCTTGCTTGTTTTCTCATGATAATTGCTTAATTGCATCCCTTGCGTTTTGTTTCAAAAATCTCTTAATTCTCATCATTTGCTTAATGATCTTGGCATCAAAATCAAGTGTTTTGGTGTTGGGATTTGGTTTCATGTGTTCTAAAAATGCTCATTCAAATGTTTGCTTTCAAAGTTTGTGCTCTAATTGCTTGCGGAAAAAAAAACCACCAATTGTGTTTGTCTTAATTTTCTTAATTGTTTTCCGTGATTAATAGTGTTTTCATATTTGTTTAGAGTAGTAGAATATGCTCTTTTGTGTTTAACTTTATTTTTAAGTTTAATAAAGGTTTAAAAGTTTAAACATGTTTGCTCTACAAAAATAAAATAATAAAAAATAAATAAATAAAAAATAAAAAATAAAAAATAAAAAATTTGTTAACCGCCGGTTCAAGAATGAGCGGGTCCGGTTCACAACTTTCTGTGACCCCGAAAAAACCCAGCCGCCCGGTTCAGTATTCAACCGGTCTGGTTCAGCACCTTCTGTGAACCAGACCAAACCCAACCGATGGTTCAGAACCCAGCCGCCCGGTTCACAACTCTCTGACCCAGTCCAACCGTCCGGTTCAATTTCAGCCGAACCAGTTTGTACTTTTCTGTGACCCAGACCATTCCCAACCGCCCGGTTCACACTTGAACCGCCAAGTGCTGATCGGAAAAAAAAAAGTTGTTTATTTGTTTTTATTGCTCAAGTTTTAATTAATTTAGTTTTTCTTTAATAAGTTTAAATCTTTTATGAAATCATTCCTAAAAATGTTTGAACATCACTTTCTTTCTACTTAAACTTGTGTTTTGCATCCTAACTTTTTGTTAATTTTGGTACGTCGTAAATAAATAAGTACTTGTTTTTAATAAAATAAAAAAATATTTTTGAACTTTGTGGGTATGTTCACTGGAAACCCTCACGAGACTTAAATCGTCCACTCGGGCCACCGAGGGGTTTAAAAGGCTTGTTGCATACGCTAAATGCAACAGTGATGCCTGCGAAAGTGAGTTTTAGAATTTTACGTGTTTTTTGTAGTTAAGTTTATTTTTGCAGATTTAATAAGCTCTTAGAGAATGGATTGGATGGATTGTGGCATTACACTCTTGATTGGACATGTTTGGTTGCAAGAGAAATCGATTGATCTCGCATACTTAACATCTTATCATATGGAGTTCGATCGCGATTTCTTGAGCCCGTGATGTTTCGTTTCTCTCGGTCTTTTCTTATCTTAATTTTCCCTACTTTTTCATGCTTTGAAGTTTATTTTTCACATTGAATATAATGCGTAACTTAAGTGTGGGGGGGGGGGGAACTAAAATAGTGAAAAACGAAACTAATTTTTAAACTTTTCATATTTTTGGGCCAATTTTAAAAGTTTTGTATACTTGTTTGCCCTTATGATCTAGTGTTTTCACGCATATAGGTTAATCTATTAGAATAACTAGATCATCCCATTGGTGAAGTCGGTAAATTTTGAAAAATTCGAGATGTGTCCCGATTGACATTACAATCCATTTTTAGGATCGGTACCATTTGCTAGCGCATTTATAGCCCATTACCACTAAATATGTGAGGATTTGAGCCTATTTCATATATCATATATCTTTTATGCTTGATCTTTTTGCTATGAATGTGCCGGTGATTTTATTTATTCTAGAACTTGTGCTTCCAAATCATTACCAGACCGCAGTGAGATTACATTCGTTTGATATAAGTGTATTCGTGTGACAAAGAGGCACCCTTAGGAATTAAACCAAATGGCCTTCATTTTACATCTAATGATATATTAGCTAGCCACATCGGTTAGTTAACCACCCATATGGACCCATTTGTTAACGCTCATTTTTAGCGCTAGATACCCTTAGAACACCCTCCGAGCCAATCTTTTCATTTTTGTTACATCCAGAAAAAATATATATATATATTTTACACTTTAAACCTTAGCCTTACCCTTGTCAAAGTCCAAATGGTTGGTTGATAGTTGCTTGGAATGTTGGATAGTTTTTGATGATTATTGGTTAGCCACACTTTGTCATTCGTGTGTGCCATTCCGACAAAGATGAAGGTGGCCAACTTCTTATTTGTATTTTTGTGGTGTATGCTTATGCGAAGTGTGGGGGAGATGTGATGTATGAAAGAGATGTGTTGAAAAAAAATGAATACGTAAAAAAAAAAAATGAATAAGTCATCGCCAACTAGGGGTGCAAACGAGCCAAGCCGAGCCCGAGCTGACCTATTATCGAGCTCGGCTCGTCAGTTTTTTAACGAGCTCGAGCT
Organism: Artemisia tridentata subsp. tridentata; assembly: GCA_021014915.2. Classification (NCBI taxonomy): domain Eukaryota; kingdom Viridiplantae; phylum Streptophyta; class Magnoliopsida; order Asterales; family Asteraceae; genus Artemisia; species Artemisia tridentata. Next base: position 162,615,830 of record CP139503.1, read on the forward strand.
CGAGCTCGGCTCGATCCGAGCCTTTATTTTCGAGCTCGAGCTCGGCTCGTAAACTTTTCACAAAGCTCGAGCTCGGCTCGAGCTCGACTCGATGATGGAAAGGATTCAACAAAGCTCGAGCTCGGCTCGAGCTCGAATCCTGTTTCTAAATAACGGTTGTTCATCTGCATCATCGTTGACCACTAACAAAATACCAAGACTCTACATGACCTCAGTCCATAACATCATCGATCTAAGAATTAAACTAAAGAAAAAGAATTCGAGCCAAAACCAGTCCAACACCATCACTATCAAATATCCAATCTCCTACAAACCACATGACTCGAATCCAACAAACAACTCGTCAAGATCTCGGACTAAATTACAAACCCAGCTAATCTCCAACATCCTCTCGACTACAAATAAATTACAAACCCAAAATCTCGGACTAAATTACTTCATGTGGTAACAAACGCCAAGATCTTCAAAAGATCTTAAACACGAAAAGAATATCTCCTCATAGATATTTAAACTAAACCGTAAAGAACAAACATATAAAGATCTCAGATTGGTTTTTTTCATTCGCATCTCTTATGAGATCTACTGAATCGTTTAAGACACTCAAACACGAGAAAACCAATCCATCATTGACCCTTTCGAAGCATGAATTCTTAAAAAAAAATAAGTGTTTCAACTCAACATTAAAGATCAAGAATCGAACTGAAAAAAAAAAAAAAAAAAAAAAAAAAAAAAAAAAAAAAAAAAAAAATCAAGAAGATCTCCGTCCTGTTCAAACGTGTATATCAATCTTTAAAGATTAAGTGTTTGAACTCAACTCATCATCGATCTTTGTGAAGTTTAAACTTCCTCTCAATGTCCGAAAAAGTTAAAAGAACGGAATCTAACAAACTTGTTAGACCCGTTTATTTCTTTCGGTTAAAAGCAAAAAACGAAAACAACATCAATAGAACCTTACCCGAGACCATCTTTCAGATCTTGAAGCTTATAAAGGTGAGTTCTTGATTCGGAGAAAGCAGTAACTGAACAACATAGTAAAGGGTAGGTGAAAAATTGTAGTTGTTGATGATGGAATTGTTTTTTGTCGCTTGATGGAAATGAGATCAGAGTAGGGGAGGATATATTGATTTGGTGAGAGAAACAATATTGAGGGGGGCGGATTTAATAGAGATTAGGGTTAGTGTGTTGTCTGTGTGTGCCTGTGTGGTGTTTAATACATATAACATCGTTATTGGGCTTGGTTTTTGTGATACATGGAAACTGATAACAAATATAAACTTAGTGATGGTAGTTGGGCTAATATTAGTTGGGCTTACTTAATAGTCATAGGAAATGTTGGGCTAGCATAAGCTCGGCTCGATAAGGCTCGACGAGCCTAATCGACCTTCACAAGCTCGGCTCGAGCTCAGGCTCGATAAGTAAACGAGTTGATTTTGAGCTCGAGCTCGACAAAGCTCGGCTCGTTTCGAGCTTTTAATCGAGTCGAGCTCGAGTAGCTCGGCTCGTTTGCACCCCTAATAAGTCATCAAAAAAAAACATATATATATATATATATATATATATATATATATATATATATATATATATATATATATATATATATATATATATATATATATATATATGATGACAATTATAGCCAATGTGCTATATTATTATTATGAAGATGAAGGAAGATGAAGTATGTTTGAGTTATCGATTAGCCAATGTGCTAAGACGTGATATACATATATATTTGGTGATCGATATGTGAAGAGGAGAAGATTGTGACTATAATCATTTACGGGTTTGTGGTTTGTTCGGTAACTAGCAACATGGGACTTTGACTTGACTTTATTTTTCTTTTAAAACCAATTTCATAAATATTCCCATGCCTTATCCATACCCTTTTAACCCGAAGCCTAAACGTTACAACCCGAATAAAAGTCCTCTTTAGATGTTTACACTTGGTGCTTACGCCACGTCGGTGGAGTTTTGTTTCTTGTACAAGCCTATGGTAATAAACAGATCATGACTGAGCAATATGAGTGTGATTTTCTTATATACTCCATCACCAAAATATATGAGTGTTGAGTGAATTATACTTTCATTCCTTTTCGTGAGGTGCTTAGCCATGTTATCAAGCGAGAGAATCAATAGGGTATTGTCAAACATCTCGGTTTTTCACCATTAAAGCTTAAAAAGATGAATCGTATCTCGTACTTGTACTTGGTAGATTTGCATCATATGTTTATTAATCATTTTTCATACACCATGTGGGATCTATTTTTCTTAATTGCTAGATTTGCTTGAGGGCAAGCAAACCCTTAAGTGTGGGGGAGTGTGCGCTCAATTTTCGGATATTTTCAAAATTTTTCATTAATTTTTAATTTTTTTTCTTTTCATTTTGCCATTTAGTTATGTATTTTAATTTTTCTTTCCTTAAATTTGCTTGAGGGCAAGCTAAGTTTAAGTGAGGGGGATTTGATAACGCTCATTTTGTACATATTTTAGTAGCGTTATTCGTATGTTTGTGCATGTTATTTGGTTGTATTTGTGAACATTTTACGCTTAAAAGGTACAAAAGATGTATTCAGGTTCAGGTACAACTATGTCGAAGGAAATAACGAAAAGACGAAGAAAAGTCGACAAATCAAGTGTATGTGCACGAAGAGAAGTTTTCCGTTCAAGATAAAGATTCATGCTATGATTATTTCCAAGTTCAAGTAAAAGATTATGAAGTTATTCGATGAAAGAAGGAGTCAAGATTAAGTGTCAAATATGACTGTTAAAGATAGAGTTTATTGCCAACCCAAGGTTGAATCAATCATGCAAACCAATTTCCAACCTATGGTTGAAGCTGAAATTCAAACCCAAGGTTCAATACTTCAACCTGAGGTTGAGCAGTCATCCCAGCCGCAAGTTGAGACCCCAAACCGTGGGTTGAAGTGGTCAGAATGTTCCAACCGCCAATGTTGAGATCCCAACCGCGGGTTGCTGCACTTAAAGTCTTCCAAAGTTGCATTTAAGTGAGGAATTAAGTACTATTACTCCCAAGTCCGATCATCTACACTTATTTACTCATTTTTCCTGCACTTTTATGACACTTTGTGCCCAAGAAACATGCTTGGTGACCAAGGATCATTCAACTATAAATAAGAGTGCTTGGTTAAGTGTTTTCATATCAAGAGAATAATCTTTCTCATATCAAATAATCTATACCATCTACAACCAATTCTCTCTACACTTGGAGGATTCTCTCCAACCACTCCCCACTCATTACTAGAGGTGTTGGGGAGTTGGTTTGGTCTACATTCGCAGGACATATGACTTGATCATCCTTACAACATAAGGCTTGATTATAGTTCACACCAATTAAACACCACATACATCACCAACAATCCTTATTACCAAACACCCCTAAGTCATATACTCACAACATGAGGCCGATTTCTAGGAAGGTTTAGGGATGGAGGATTTGTATTTTGGTAGTTTCTTTTGGTTGGAATCACATGGTTGGAATTATAGCACTTGATGCTTTGGCTCTAATGTTTGGTATGGTTTCTATTAATTTCAATCATATTAATGTCTTTGCTTGTGTTGATCATGAGAATTCCTTTGTGTGTTGTGTTACATGTTTGATTATAATTATCTCTTAATGCTTGTTTGGTTATTATGAGAACTTGTGATTAAAGGATGTTTGGACATAATTAGTGTTTGTTTGGTTTATGATGAAAGACAGCATATTTAGTTAAATTGGAACTTGTAATTGTTTATTGTTTTGGTTGATCATTGCTGAGTTTAGAGGCCGAAAGGATTCTCAATAGTGATTAGTTTCAATTCATTAGTCAATGAATGTTTTGATCTTGTGCTTTGTGAAGATTGTGCAAGTGAATTAATAAACATAACTAGGAAAAGTTTAAATTAGATTATAGGTCGAAAGGAGTCTTTTGAATATGTGTTCTCATCATCTTTCAAGTAAATGGAACTTCACAAATAAATGACATCAAAGTTTATGGGTCGAAAGAACTCTTTGTTTGTTGTTAGTTTAGGCATGAGTTTTATGACATGACCAATTGATTAAGACTTATGTATATTTGATTTATAAAACGCTAAGCTATTATAATTGGTTCTATAGGTCGAAAGGATTACCTATGATAATATGTTTTCCAAACTAAATATCCTAATATCCTTGTGATCATTTGTCCATACAAGTATGTTCTTTGTGTGCTTAGATCATGCTTTTATAATTGCTTTTCTTGGTGGTTTGATCCGTTAAAATTGTATCCATCAACTTGTTACTTGCTTAAGCAATCAAACAACATTTGAGTACAACCAAGTCTCTTGGGACGACCTTGACTTACCAATCCTCTTGCTACACACAGACGTGTATACTTGCTCGTATGTGTTCCTAGTTAATCGGTATTTCTAGTATTATAAATTTAAAGCTTGTTGGAACGCATCACTCTCTTATCCCTCAAGGGTACAAATGTGTGGCAAATGAGAAGCATCCCATATGGCATAACGGTGGTTCCTAACATGGGTATGTCGGCCATCCTTTTGGCCACATAGTAGGCAAGGTTGAAAGGTTGATGAGTTGACACGTAATAAAGCATGTAGCATAGGCAAGCATTGATATGGTCTCGATTCCCTATGGTGCATAAGACATTAGCCCTAAGAATTTCTTCCCATTTCTTAAATTGTGGCCTAAGTTTGTTTAGCTCCATGCCAAATGGGTCTCGATTCACCTCATTTCCATGTCGGTTGGTCCTAGTGTTGGAAGTTCTAGGGAGAAAGAGATGGTCTCGAATAATCTCTTTTGGGGTCAAAGGTGTGTCGTATGGAGGCATACGATCAACAATAGAATCTAAGATTGACAAAGACCACTTGTCCGAATAAAGGCAAGTACCTTCACCCGGAGTTCCAAGGACTTTTGCATATTGGTTTAAGGGTATGTTGAAGTCATTTTGATTGACTTTGAATTGAATGGAGATGAGACCATAATCATTAGATCTAATGACAACACTAGCATAAAACTCTAATATAAATCTAGGACACATTGGTTCGTCAATGTCCAAGAGGCCATCAAAGTGAATGGTAGCTAGTTGTTGGCGAATGTTCGTTCCCTCTAAAAAGGAAGGGTCTACGGTTCTACCCTCGTGAACATACCTTTTCTCTAAGGCCTTAAAGATTTTTACTTGTGTAGGTGTAAGTCCCTTAGTCTTATGGTGTTTTGGAAGGTAGTTAATGGTATCCTTTTGATCGTAGAAGGTTGCGGGAGGCATGTTTGATCCTAGATACAAAAATTTCATAGTTTAGTTAAAACTAACGGGAGTTTAGATATGATGTTCAAGTGTGTGCCTATATGGGGACAATGTGGAGGTGCGGTTATCTCGACTCCTTTTAATGCATAAAAATTTCATTTAGCAAATTTTGTAACAAAACGAGAGATAACCCAAACACTCCTAATTCAATGTAGCTTCGATTGAATGTACCCGAAAATACATATTAGTTATGTATTTCCTTTAGCATTCAAGAGACATTACGCAAATGATATTTTAAACATAACATTTTTATTTGTAGTGACAATGTGAAAAATCATTTTTCCTAATAGTGAAAAGCTTTTCACAAAAAAATTGACATGGGCTTTTTGGTGAATTATGATAATGTCTTACAATATGCAATTCCTAACTAAGGGAAACATGATTAATTATGCAATTTAGAAAATGTGCTTCATGATTTTTCAAAAAGATTCATAATCTTAAAAATTTGATTTTGTGCAAGAAATAGAAATCCTAGACTCCGATTAGGAGTGTAAATGTAGTTGGGATACTTACAGTGTTGATTTGACCACAAATTTGTTGAAGAAGATGACCTAAATTCTGAGAATGGTGTGCTATGGGTCGAGTTTGAGTTTCTTGTGTGTTGTGGGAATGAGAAAAGGAGTGTTTGTTTAATATATTTAAAAACCAACCCAGGAACCCACGGATGGGGCGGAACCGAATATTTGGTTCCGTCCTTGTTATCGAAGAGTTCCATGGGACTGTTTTGGCTTTTGGTCATTTTTGTCTTGTTTGGTTAAGCTAAGGTTTTAAATACAAATTAGGTTCCATTAATCCTAAACCAAGTCTAAGAAGGTTAAATGGTTCTCTCTTAAGAGGTTTTGTTAGGATATCAGCAATGTTGTCTTCTGAGGATACTTTCTCGATTGAGATGTTTCCTTTTTGAACATTGTCGCGAAGAAAGTGATGACGGATTTCTATGTGTTTGGTTCTAGTATGTTGAATTGGATTCTTACTAAAATCGATAGCTCCGTTGTTGTCGCAAAGAATAGAAACGTCATTGAGTTGAATTCCCTTCTCGACGAGAGCTTGTTTCATCCGGAGAGCTTGTTGGCATGCTTTTCCTACTGACACATACTCGGCTTCGGTTGGTGATATTGCTAGAGCCGTTTGTTTCTTTGCAAACCATGAGGTAAGACAATGCCCAACAAAAGTACAAATACCACTTGTTGTTTTTCTATTGACATAGTCACCGGCATGGTTTGAGTTGGCATACACTATGGTTACAACACCCGTTCCTTTGGGATACCATAATCCTAAGTGTGTAGTACCTTTAATATATCTAAATATTCGTTTAACTGATTCAAGATGGGATGTTTTAGGATCTTCTTAAAAGCGAGCACATAGAAAAACACTAAACATAATGTCGGGTCTACTAGCCATGAGATAGAATAGACTACCAATCATTCCTCTATATTTAATGCTATCTACGGATTCACCTTCTTCATCTTTGGTGAGTTTAGTTTCCGAGGACATAGATGTTTTCATAGGTTTGGAATCTTGAAGACCAAATTTCTTAAGCATATCTTTGATGTACTTAGATTGGTTGAAGAATATCACATCTTCTAATTGTTTTATTTGAAGTCCTAAGAAAAATTTTAGTTCTCCCATCATACTCATTTCAAACTCGTCATGCATGATTTTTGAGAAATCGTCGCATAACTCTTGACAAGTTGATCCGAATATGATATCATCCACATATATTTGAACTATGATAATATGTGATCCCTTTTTCTTAGTGAAAAGAGTGTTGTCTACTGGTCCCATGGTATACTTATTTTCAACTAGGAATGTCTTAAGTCGATCATACCATGCTTTTGGTGCTTGCTTAAGTCCGTATAAAGCTTTTTTAAGTTTGTAGACATGATTAGGTTTTTCAAAGTTGGCAAAGCCGGGAGGTTGTGCGACATACATTTCCTCATTAATAAAACCATTAAGAAATGCACTTTTGACATCAATTTGAAAAAGTTTAAAGTCACGTGCATATGCATATGCAAGTAGTATTCAAATTGACTCGAGTCTAACAATTGGAGCAAATGTTTCGTCGTAGTCAATACCTTCTTGTTGATTATATCCTTGAGCTACTAGCCTAGCTTTATTTCTAGACATTACACCATTTTCATCCATTTTATTTCTAAAAAACCCATTTTGTTCCAATTATGGTTTGACATTTAGGTTGAGGGACTAATGTCCAAACATCATTTCTAACAAATTGGTTTAATTCTTCTTGCATCGCTATGACCCAAGATTCATCTTTTATAGCCTCATTTATATTTTTGGGCTCAATGGTTGTAATGAAACAAAAGAAGTTACTTTGATTTTGAACTTTTGATCTTAAGGTTCTTTCATTGATTTATCCAATGACATTATCTAATGGATGACTTTTAGATTCTTTGACATTGACTATTTCTCTATTTAAAGGTTCATCTTCCTTGTAATTATCTATATTCTCTTGGTTTTCAACCATTTGACTTTCAACAAAGTCATCATCTACCAAAGGTGATGTCTTAGAGGGATGTGGACTTTCGTCAAATGTTACGTTCAACGATTCCTCGACTCTTAAGGTTTCTTTGTTGAAAACAATATAGGCTTTACTATTTTGCGAATATCTAAGGAACACATCTTCATAAGACTTTGGGTCAAATTTGGTGAGATAGTCCTTAGTGTTTAGAATGAAGAACTTGCTTCCAAAAACTCTAAAGTATCCTATTGTAGGCTTTTTGCCTCTATAAAGTTCATATGAAGTTTTATTCAAAAATGGGCTTATTAAAACTCTATTTAAGATATAGGTGGATATGTCAACGGCATTACACCAGAACTTTTGTGGTATGTTTTGTTCATTTAGCATTGTTCTACTCATTTCTTGAAGTGTTCGGTTTTTACGTTCTACTACACCGTTTGATTGAGGAGTTCGAGGAGCCGAGAAATTATGTGTTATGCCATTAGCATCACAAAAAGCTCCAAATTGAATTTCATTATCAAATTCACGGCCGTGGTCTGTTCTAATTGACACAATGCTACTTCCTAGTTGATTTTGAATTTTCTTACTCAGAATTTCAAATTTATCAAACGCTTCATTTTTACTTTTCAAAAATTTAGTCCAAGTGTATCTTGAATAATCATCTACTATGACCAAAGTGTAGAAGTTGCCTCCATAACTTTGTATAGCGAATGGACCAAATAAATCCATATGCAAAAGTTCTAGACACCTAGATGTGGACACCATGTTTTTAGCCTTATGGCTATTATGAACTTGTTTCCCAATTTTGCAAGCATCACAAAAGAGTTGGTCATATTTTAACTTAGGTAGGTTCCTAACGAGTTCCATAGATGAAAGAGATTGGATGAGTCTTATATTGGCGTGGCCTAAGCATCTATGCCATGAGTTGAGTTGTCGTCTAGAGAGGTGAGGCAAATTTTATCTCTAGATGTTTTATCTAATTTCATAACGTATACGTTATTTTTCAAAATACCTTTACCTACGGTTATATCGTCTTTAAGTATTTTACTTCCGTTTTCACCAAAAAAGACGTCATATTTTTTTATGGCATAGTTGGCTAATACTAAGTTAAATCCTAGGTTATCCACTTGAGCAACATCATCAATATAGAGAGAGTCATGAGAGATAGTACCTTTTCGGAAGATTTTGCTTTTAAGCTTGCTACCAAAAGTAACATTACCTCCATCGTATTCTTGGTAGGTTGAGAAAATGCTCTTGTTACCCATCATGTGCCTTTAACACCCGCTATCTTTTATCCACTCGTCTGGTTCCAAACCAACTTTCAAGTATACCTAATTTATAGAAAAACCCAAGCATTTGGTCCCCAATATCTCATGGGTCCATTTGGGTTAAACATCCCATTATCTTGATTCAAGTATGGAAATGGTGGATATGGGTTCCATGGCATGTAGTTGGGACTTTGATAATTTTTAGGAAAGTTTGGGTTCCAACTATTTTGATAATTAGGTTGTGTGTTGTAGTTACTTTTTGGAAAGGGGCGTTTGGGAATAGTCGTCCGAGGTCTTTGTTGAGTAGTTTTAGCTCTAAATTCACTTCTAGCTTGTCCTACTCCTATAGTAACAGCTGGTTTTTGTTTGTTAACAGTTGAGCTAATACTAGGTTTCCTTGTGACTTTAACGAACTCAGTACGAGCCGATATACAATCTTTCTGTTCAGCAACAGTTCCCACGAATCCCTTCTCCACTACTGGTGGAACCAAATATTTCGTTCCGTCTGATCCGTGGGTTTCTGAAATTGTTGGAACAGTTTCTTGTACTTTTACGGCTTGTTTCTTAAAACTACTTAAGTCTCCTAATTTCATAAAACCTAGTCCGGTTTTATCATGAGGTAATTTTTGAATTTTCATTATCTCATCTACACAACTAATATTATTATCAAACCTTTTAAACTTTGAGTTTTGTTTGATAAGTGCATCCTGTGTGATCTTAAGTTTTTCTAATTCTAGTCTAAGCTCTTGACATGATACACATACCTCTTCTATAGCTTTACTGTTTTCTAATCGTTTAGCTTTTTCTTTTAACTCATAAACTTCGTTTTCTAGAAATTCCTCTTTGGTTTTCAAAAACGTATTTTTGTTTATGATTTTTAAGCTAAGTTCACATAGTTTGTTATATTCTATTTGCAAGGTGTCATAATCAATAGAAGAATAAGAAGAGTCAGATTGTACCTCATTTGAGTCATGAGCCATAAAAGCAACTTCGTCATTCTTAGGCTCTTCGTCATCATCTTCACTGTCGCTCCAAGTACCACTTACAAAAGCTCTTTGAGTTTTGTTCTTGGGTAGCTTAGGACAATCTCCTATTAGATGATGTAACCACTCGTAAAATTTCCTATTTACTTTACTGAATTACTATCCTTTTTCCACGGGTAAATTTTTTTTTTTAATTTTATTTAAATGTATCTCTCATCTTATGTGACGTAGATCACATCATTGATAAACGTGCTCCCACAAGACCTGCCTAACAAATCTAATGTTTATTTTTATAAACATCATGATATAAAAATATTACAGAATACTATTTACCATTTTACGATAAAATCTTTAACAAAACATTCATTATCTGAATAGAGTTTCTATGAAACCCTAAAATTTACCACAACACCAAATATGAACAACAAAATCTCATAACATAAAAATATAACATATCTGAGTTAATGTACAAGTTCCTAAAGCATCAAAAACCCTAATTCTATTGTGTTCCCGATAAAACCCTAATTTCACATAAGTGTTATTTTATGCATTCATTTCACAAACCCTAATTTATTTCTAGAATATTTTTATAAAATATTAAGTTTACAAGTTATTTAAGCTAGAGTACAAGTCATTTATTCATAAAATCATTTATTTGCAAAACCTTTATTAAAATCTCATTTATATTACTTTTAAAGCACAAAATACAAAATATTTATGCATAACTTTTATAAATGACTTTTCCTAAACTTCTTAAATATTTTTACAAGTCTTTAAAGCCAAAGTACAAGTGCCTAATGCACAAAGACTATAAATTCCATTTAATTACATTTTAACTTAATAAAAAGTAACAAATAATTTTTATAACTTAACCAACTATTAAAACTATATTTTTCTCACACCTTACATAATAGTACGACTCTATTAAGCATATTTTACAACTATCATAAACACAATTCATTTTTCTTACATAATTCGAATACTACATATATACATAAAACTCTATATATTTTCTACATCACTAAATACCTAAGTTAACTAGATTCATCTTTCCCTAAACCCTAGAATACACTTACTCAAGCCCTAAGTACCACTCTTCATTGCAACAAACGAACCTAGTTACTTCCTAGTTAAATTACGACCAACATAAACCTATCTCTATCATTTTCACAAGTTCCTTAACCCTAAAGACACCCACATGGCTGCCTTCTCCAAATTACACACCTCCTTGTCTCAAATATATGAACATTAGGTTAAAAATTGTGAACAAAAACCATGGTGATCATTCGGCCACATCACCACTTCCTTCTCCCTCCTCCTCTTCATATCCAAGTGGCATAAACCCCATTTTCTGTCAGCCCTTGTATGTAAACTTGTCTCCTTATCATCTCCTAACAAAACCTTAGTTTCTCATTTCTATAAATAGCAACATAAACTCCCTTCCCATTTCACACTCAATCGAACCAAATAACAGAAACAATCCCAAACCACTCCTGCCATAATCACAACCTCACTATACCTTCACAACAAATCCTAGAAGACCAGAAACAAGGAGGAACACTGGAAGAATAAGGTCGAACCAAATCCAAGTCTTAAACCCTAACCGAATCCACAATCAAGTAAGTATTCTATTTTCTTTTATAAACAGTTTTATTTATAGTATATTAGTTAAAAACAATAAAACATAACTCTTAAAAATAAGCATCCTTAAAAACCTAAGTGTTGTTTTTGTTTTCTTTGAGCTGCTCGAACTCAGCAAACCCTAACGCACCCTTTATATTCGAATAATGGTCTAAACAAATCAAGAACATGTGAAATAAGTTAAAACATGTCCAATTATATCATATCTTATGTAGAGAGTTGGTTTATAAAGTTTTAGAAACTAAAAACCCTAACCGGGTTGTTTTCTGAGTTTTCAGTCGAGCAGAAAAGCAACCCAAACACCCAACTTTTGATCTTTAAACCAACCCTTAAACGATCACTATAATTTCTAATTTTTGGTATATATACTGTCCACCTAGCGAACTTTATTTAGAAGAAAGAAATTCGGAAAATGATTAAGTTTTTAGAAAGTTATTGAGATCCAAAAAACTGCTCAATATCGCTAGGTTCAAAACAGATTTCCAGTTATATATTTTTCATTAAATAGTCGACCAAGAGACCAACTTTTGACCCAGTTTACGAAACCCTTTAGACCTTTAAAAATTCTAAGATTCTGGAATCATAAAGTTCATATGGTGAACTTAATTTAGAAGTAAAAACTTTGAAAAACCATCGAGTGGTTTAAGAGATATTCGAGTCCAAAGTTTGTTCATCGCTAGGTGTAAAAATCATTTTCCAAGTTTTATTAAAACCTTGTCTAACTAGTCGACTTTGGTGATATTTTTAGACTATCAAATGATTTTCGTAAATAACGAAACTTGATCCATTTAACAACGACCTAGCTAGCTTATCATAGGAATTGAGAATACGAAAAATCATCTAGTTTTCTTTAAGTTATTCGTGTCCAAAGTTCTAGCCAAATCATGTATAACATAAGTATGGTTTTTATTAAATTAAAGTTCTAAGGTTGAATTTGTAAATAATTATAATCAAAGGTTATTTTCTGTCAATAACCAAAAGAAATGGGTGAAATCGTCATTTTTGAAACTTGAGGGTATAAACTATCATTTTCCAAAGGTCCAGGGTGTGAACTGTCATTTGACCAAACCTTAGGGATTAAAACGTAACTTTTCGTAACTATCATTTTCATCCTTTCTATTTTGTTTTCCCGACTCTATACTAACATAATATGTTTGATAACAAACAAAACGAACCCAAAACTTACAGATAAAGGATAAAGATAAAATCTTACTTTTGAAACTACATATTGGCTAAATTAAAACATCTACCCATCAACCAAACAACAAAACAAAACGAAACGAAATAAACATATAATCATCAGAAATGATTACTAAATATTGACATAACAACCCAGGTTACCTTGTCCAGAGACGTTTATCAACTTTCTTTCATTTGTTTTCCATCCAGATAGTCAGGTGAGTTCGTAACCCCTTCTTTCACTTGTTTTAAATTATTTTGGGGGAGATGCATGCTTAATTATCTGTTTTTACTTTCATAAGCAATTCTAAGTTTTCATGTATTGATATAAATTCCATAGCCCTTATTTTCATATGATATGAATTAAATTGGCGAGATTGGCAAACGTTGTTTGCATTTACAAGAATTATGAATCACTAAAGGACTTTTTCCCATATTAAACACAAGTAATTTCCCAACGTTATTCTTATTTTATTGCCTTAAGCTAAGTTAACCTGAAATATAAGACCTCCTATCATGAACCTCTAATCACCCGTTACTTAGGGTGAGCGCGAATATTGTGGATAGTACTATCGGGCTGACAACCCCTTTGTGTTACCGTAACGGAACCCAAAGCATTATATTTGAGATGAATAAAGAGATATGACTATCTCCTACCCGGGGGCAAAGTTACCTACATTTAATTATGGGGTAATTATTACATCATTAGCTCATGACTGTTGATGTTCTGTTAATGTTTTGCGATTCATGAGACTTAGCGCAATAAAATATATCTTTCCCTAATGGTAATTGTAAATGTTGCAATTATTTTCATCTAATCTTGTGTTTAAATGGTTTGAACTGCACTGAACGAAGTATTTCCGAATAACTGAAAAAGGGCTTATTTTCCGAAATATGAAAAGAGCTTATTTTCTGAAATATTAAAAAGGGCTTATTTCTGAATAACTGGAACCAACATAATTTCTGAATAACTAAAACGGATTATTTTCACTAATAAAACTTTATGAATTCACTCAACCTTTGTGTTGACGTTTTAGCATGTATTCTCAGGTTATCGGAAGCATGGATTGGCACGGGATTGGCTATGGACTATGTTATCATTCAAATCAATAATATTTTTATAAATGTATTTTGAGAACCTCCTGCTGGGACCTACATATTGTAACTCTGATATAAATGAATGATAACAATTTTATTTAAAACGTCTCATTTTCGAGTCGTTTTCTATTATCATGACTGTGAACTGTTTAGTAACTCCCCAACTTATATTTCCGCTGCGAATATCGAAAACGGGGGTGTTACAGAGTGGTATCAGAGCTCATGGTTATAGAGAACCAAGTGTTTTTAAACATTGGACTATAACCGCGTTTTCAAAAAGAAATAAACTTACATCATAAAAGTCCTATGCCTTCCGTGCCAGGTATGATTCAGTATTTAGAGCATCCTCTATTTTGATTATTTGGCATAAATAATCCCCTATCTGATAACTATTTCATTTGCTTTATTTGCAAATATTAGAATTGCTTATTTTTATTTTTACGGGTTACTACAGTATCATGTTCCCCGAAACTCCCGAACTTAACGAAACAGATCTCCGTACTATAAGTACACCACCTACCGATTCCCTTAGGAAATCCCCATCTGATGAAAAGTTTATTGGTTGCCCAACAACATTTGATGTTGGACAAAACTCCCACCAAGAAACAATTCAGAAAGATGATGAATCAAATCCTCTAGAACCTAATACTCCCGAAACTCCGATACTAAATTTCCCAGATGCTATATCTACGCCTAATTCCCCTGAACCTAAAGATCCCATGTGGACTCTTCTTTATGAACACGCCAGTATTCTCGACAATCACGCTAAACATTTGGAGGAGCTACCACATTTACGTTTCGAATGGTACGACCGTAATTTCGACACTTTGTTTAGAAGAACCAATGATGAAAGGAGAACGGTGTTCGATTTGGAAGCAAGTGTTGAACGAATGAAGAATACGCACGAACATAAGTATAAAAGCCTAGATTATAGAATTCGGCATGCGAGAAGGGAAAACAGTCAACTACGTTCCAGAGTAGCAGAGATTGAGAGAACCCTATGGGCGGCCAGAGAGACGGCAATCTGCCAGGGTCAGAAGATTTTCACTCTGGAATCTATGCTGGACAGTCAGATAAAGGTGAACACGGAATTTCAGGAGCGTTTCTTGGAAATGGAAATTTCACAACTACAACTTGAGAATGAAATTAAGCTTTTACGTCAAGAACGTGGCTGATCTCAAACTCATGTGTAACAACGTTGTGTTTACTGTACCAAATAGTATTTGGTTAAGTATTTCCTGTATTTTCCAATAAATCTGAAGTCTTCAGAGTTTGTAATCAATCAATAAATGTATGACAAATATCTTTTGTTGTATATATTATTGTTGAGAATAAATTCTTTTCCATCATGTCTTACAATAATGCTGTGCATTTATGTAATGACTTTCCATAAAATCCTATCATTTGTTTAATAAACGAATGATTTCGAACTAAACTATACCTAGAGCCCAATAAGTGTCACTTACCTAGTTAACTAAACATAGAGCCCATTAAGCAACAGAGAAATTTGAGGATTTACCCTTATGATAACGATAGGAAATCCTAAATCTATTTCATGCAATATTAATAAAGGATCATGTGTTAATTGTTTTTGGTAAAAACAATTGATCAAGTTATTAATATTACGCTATTCTCAGCCAGACGTACCATAACCATAGAACCCCATAAGATAAAATTTCGGAAGAGAACCTTGATGAATGAAGAGAGAGTTACTGAAATTTAAGAGAAGTAGTTAATTCTTTAGCAATTAATCATTCATCTACGATATTTAACCAAACATATCCGGAAGAACGTTAGTATGAGAAATACTACACCAATGACTCCTGAGATTATTCAGAAATTGGTGATCAACCTCATTACAGCAGTGCTCGAGGTGACTACGACAGCTCATTTGGGAAGCAATGAGATGGCAACAGGAGAGAAGAGAATTGAGCAAAATAACCAAAAGCGAAAACATAGCGAAATAGAAACCACCATCCCTACTCACTACCCCACCTGCCACTATCACAATCATCTTACTCCTAAAGTTGTTTATCATGGAAAACGACCTCTATGTCAACGATGTAAGTTACATCATTATGAAGATTGTTTTATCAAGTGCGGAAGATGCAAGGAAAAAGGACATCAGTCTAGAAACTGTAAGCCAATAAGAACAAAACCATGAACCGTGACTTGTTTTGGATGTAGAGGAAAAGGACATAAGATAAGTCAATGCCCGAACTTCAATCCCAACTGGAAGACTAAGACTGATTCGGAAGAAAACTAGAAATTATTAAGAAATATCAGTTATGTCCTAGTATGACCTTTAAGTTTGATATCTCGGAAGTAATGAATAAATTGAGGTTTAGAACCCTTTAAGTTGTAATTTTCCTTTCAAATACTCTTTAGCTACGATGAACGTAATCTAAATAGATTATCTTTCTATCTTATGAAATCTCTACCTCGTGATAATTCCTTCATATTCCCAAATCTGCTTTTAGCTTTCATATCTATCTTATTCATAAACTTTGCCTAGTAAAACTTTCGATGAACTCTAAGATTTATTTTGAGGTTATCCCATTAATACTTTAGGAAACCTTAACTCATCACTGTAGTGTGGACAGAAAATTTTCCGGTGCTTTTGAAAATTATTTATGAAGCTATTATTTAAAAATAAAGCGTTGAACACCATCTAAAACTTTTTGAATAAATACCACAGTGACTGTACGAAACATTACATCATTTGGTCCTCAATTATACATAACCTGATCAACTATTTATAATTTTGGAAGAATCATGTAACGAGTTGGACAGTTATATTTTCATATTTTCTACTACTAATTTTCATTCAAAAGCAAAGTATTGAAACAAAACAAATTGTTCATAAATCATTATTTTGATTTCATACAACAAGAGTCTACATCTACTAAACATCATCTTTAAGATAAGAATTCGACAACATTATGGATAGAAAAACCCTAAGATTTTATTCGAACACTTGGAAGATAATACATAGAACCATAATTAGCAACTGAAGTGCTAATATTACAAGGATTACATAAACTTTATTACATTGAGGATTACCTAGAAAACATAACAAAGACAATCCTAGAAACCTTAGAGCGATACTTATTTTCCCCATGCTTGATCCACGATGTAGGATACGATAGTAAGCGGAACAACGAACAATAGAATTATACCCAAGGCTTCGAAATTCTCATCTGGACTAAACGCCATGTAGGAAATGATCGCAATAACGAAAACAATCGCTAGGTATGTAACCAAGTGCGACATTTTTGAGGTTTTTAGAAAAAGAATTGGTGATGAAAGAATGAGGATTAGAAATGAGGTATTTATAGGAGAAATTCAACCCTTTATTCGACCAATTATTCGAAAGTTAAAATCACTTTTCACCCACTATAAAATTTGACCGTTGCATAGTAACGCACTAGGTGGCAAAACATTCAAATTTTGTTCATCCAGTAGAGATAAAACTGACCAAACCTTGATCCTTTGGTATTAAACAGAGAACCAAGGATTATCAGTGAAATAACACTATCGGATTTATCGGACCCAAGAAAAAGATAATATTTTAAGAATTATTATTTTTAACTTGAGGCATTTTAAGCATATAAAACTCTCATCTTAACCCAAATCGTTGTATGATTTTCTTTATCGCATTTCCTATCTGGATAAGATAGAAATCTGAATCTAGCTATCCCTATACATCATTTTTCTCAACTTTCCAACCAACACAGGCCGAATCTCGGGACGAGATTCCCTTCAACAGGGGGATACTGTAACCGCTCGTAAAATTTCCTATTTACTTTACTGAATTATTATCCTTTTTCCACGGGTAAATTTTTTTTTATTTATTTAAATGTATCTCTCATCTTATGTGACGTAGATCACATCATTGATAAACGTGCTCCCACAAGACCTGCCTAACAAATCTAATGTTTATTTTTATAAACATCATGATATAAAAATATTACAGAATATCATTTACCATTTTACGATAAAATCTTTAACAAAACATTCATTATCTGAATAGAGTTTCTATGAAACCCTAAAATTTACCACAACACCAAATATGAACAACAAAATCTCATAACATAAAAATATAACATATCTAAGTTAATGTACAAGTTCCTAAAGCATCAAAAACCCTAATTCTATTGTGTTCCCGATAAAACCCTAATTTCACATAAGTGTTATTTTATGCATTCATTTCACAAACCCTAATTTATTTCTAGAATATTTTTATAAAATATTAAGTTTACAAGTTATTTAAGCTAGAGTACAAGTCATTTATTCATAAAATCATTTATTTGCAAAACCTTTATTAAAATCTCATTTATATTACTTTTAAAGCACAAAATACAAAATATTTATGCATAACTTTTATAAATGACTTTTCCTAAACTTCTTAAATATTTTTACAAGTCTTTAAAGCCAAAGTACAAGTGCCTAATGCACAAAGACTATAAATTCCATTTAATTACATTTTAACTTAATAAAAAGTAACAAATAATTTTTATAACTTAACCAACTATTAAAACTATATTTTTCTCACACCTTACATAATAGTACGACTCTATTAAGCATATTTTACAACTATCATAAACACAATTCATTTTTCTTACATAATTCGAATACAACATATATACATAAAACTCTATATATTTTCTACATCACTAAATACCTAAGTTAACTAGATTCATCTTTCCCTAAACCCTAGAATACACTTACTCAAGCCCTAAGTACCACTCTTCATTGCACCAAACGAACCTAGTTACTTCCTAGTTAAATTACGACCAACATAAACCTATCTCTATCATTTTCACAAGTTCCTTAACCCTAAAGACACCCACATGGCTGCCTTCTCCAAATTACACACCTCCTTGTCTCAAATATATGAACATTAGGTTAAAAATTGTGAACAAAAACCATGGTGATCATTCGGCCACATCACCACTTCCTTTTCCCTCCTCCTCTTCATATCCAAGTGGCATAAGCCCCATTTTCTGTCAGCCCTTGTATGTAAACTTGTCTCCTTATCATCTCCTAACAAAACCTTAGTTTCTCATTTCTATAAATAGCAACATAAACTCCCTTCCCATTTCACACTCAATCGAACCAAATAACAGAAACAATCCCAAACCACTCCTGCCATAATCACAACCTCACTATACCTTCACAACAAATCCTAGAAGACCAGAAACAAGGAGGAACACTGGAAGAATAAGGTCGAACCAAATCCAAGTCTTAAACCCTAACCGAATCCACAACTAAGTAAGTATGCTATTTTCTTTTATAAACAGTTTTATTTATAGTATATTAGTTAAAAACAATAAAACATAACTCTTAAAAATAAGCATCCTTAAAAACCTAAGTGTTGTTTTTGTTTTCTTTGAGCTGCTTGAACTCAGCAAACCCTAACGCACCCTTTATATTCGAATAATGGTCTAAACAAATCAAGAACATGTGAAATAAGTTAAAACATGTCCAATTATATCATATCTTATGTAGAGAGTTGGTTTATAAAGTTTTAAAAACTAAAAACCCTAACCGGGTTGTTTTCTGAGTTTTCAGTCGAGCAGAAAAGCAACCCAAACACCCAACTTTTGATCTTTAAACCAACCCTTAAACGATCACTATAATTTCTAATTTTTGGTATATATACTGTCCACCTAGCGAACTTTATTTAGAAGAAAGAAATTCGGAAAATGATTAAGTTTTTAGAAAGTTATTGAGATCCAAAAAACTGCTCAATATCGCTAGGTTCAAAACAGATTTCCAGTTATATATTTTTCATTAAATAGTCGACCAAGAGACCAACTTTTGACCCAGTTTACGAAACCCTTTAGACCTTTAAAAATTCTAAGATTCTGGAATCATAAAGTTCATATGGTGAACTTAATTTAGAAGTAAAAACTTTGAAAAACCATCGAGTGGTTTAAGAGATATTCGAGTCCAAAGTTTGTTCATCGCTAGGTGTAAAAATCATTTTCCAAGTTTTATTAAAACCTTGTCTAACTAGTCGACTTTGGTGATATTTTTAGACTATCAAATGATTTTCGTAAATAACGAAACTTGATCCATTTAACAACGACCTAGCTAGCTTATCATAGGAATTGAGAATACGAAAATCATCTAGTTTTCTTTAAGTTATTCGTGTCCAAAGTTCTAGCCAAATCATGTATAACATAAGTATGGTTTTTATTAAATTAAAGTTCTAAGCTTGAATTTGTAAATAATTATAATCAAAGGTTATTTTCTGTCAATAACCAATAGAAAGGGGTGAAATCGTCATTTTTGAAACTTGAGGGTATAAACTGTCATTTTCCAAAGGTCCAGGGTGTGAACTGTCATTTGACCAAACCTTAGGGATTAAAACGTAACTTTTCGTAACTATCATTTTCATCCTTTCTATTTTGTTTCCCGACTCTATACTAACATAATATGTTTGATAACAAACAAAACGAACCCAAAACTTACAGATAAAGGATAAAGATAAAATCTTACTTTTGAAACTACATATTGGCTAAATTAAAACATCTACCCATCAACCAAACAACAAAACAAAACGAAACGAAATAAACATATAATCATCAGAAATGATTACTAAATATTGACATAACAACCCAGGTTACCTTGTCCAGAGACGTTTATCAACTTTCTTTCATTTGTTTTCCATCCAGATAGTCAGGTGAGTTCGTAACCCCTTCTTTCACTTGTTTTAAATTATTTTGGGGGAGATGCATGCTTAATTATCTGTTTTTACTTTCATAAGCAATTCTAAGTTTTCATGTATTGATATAAATTCCATAGCCCTTATTTTCATATGATATGAATTAAATTGGCGAGATTGGCAAACGTTGTTTGCATTTACAAGAATTATGAATCACTAAAGGACTTTTTCCCATATTAAACACAAGTAATTTCCCAACGTTATTCTTATTATATTGCCTTAAGCTAAGTTAACCTGAAATAAAAGACCTCCTATCATGAACCTCTAATCACCCGTTACTTAGGGTGAGCGCGAATATTGTGGATAGTACTATCGGGCTGACAACCCCTTTGTGTTACCGTAACGTAACCCAAAGCATTATATTTGAGATGAATAAAGAGATATGACTATCTCCTACCCGGGGGCAAAGTTACCTACATTTAATTATGGGGTAATTATTACATCATTAGCTCATGACTCTTGATGTTCTGTTAATGTTTTGCGATTCATGAGACTTAGCGCAATAAAATATATCTTTCCCTAATGGTAATTGTAAATGTTGCAATTATTTTCATCTAATCTTGTGTTTAAATGGTTTGAACTGCACTGAACGAAGTATTTCCGAATAACTGAAAAAGGGCTTATTTTCCGAAATATGAAAAGAGCTTATTTTCTGAAATATTGAAAAGGGCTTATTTCTGAATAACTGGAACCAACACAATTTCTGAATAACTGAAACGGATTACTGTCACTAATAAAACTTTATGAATTCACTCAACCTTTGTGTTGACGTTTTAGCATGTATTCTCAGGTTATCGGAAGCATGGATTGGCACGGGATTGGCTATGGACTATGTTATCATTCAAATCAATAATATTTTTATAAATGTATTTTGAGAACCTCCTGCTGGGACCTACATATTGTAACTCTGATATAAATGAATGATAACAATTTTATCTAAAACGTCTCATTTTCGAGTCGTTTTCTATTATCATGACTGTGAACTGTTTAGTAACTCCCCAAGTTATATTTCCGCTGCGAATATCGAAAACGGGGGTGTTACGCTCTCCTATTAGATGACTAGTATCACCGCATCTAAAACACTTTCTTTCTCCTTTTCTTTTCTTGTCATCACGGTCTTTCCGGAAGGATTTCTTTTCTTCTCGAGGTTGTCTTACAAACTTTACTCGTCTTATAAAGAAGTTCTTGAAATCTCTTACGGCCATGACATACTCTTCATCTTCGCTACCCAAACTAGACTCTTCATCATCACTTGAATCTACTCTAGTTTTTAAGGCAATGGATTTGACTTTTTCCTTTTTGACCTTAACTATTTCCGAATCTCTTTCCATTACCATCTCATGAACTTTGAGATTTCCTATAAGCTGGTCAAGTGACATGCTTGAAAGATCCTTGGATTCTTCAATGACCGTCACCTTTGCTCTCTACTTCGGACGAAGTGCTCTAAGGAATTTCCTAACAAAGTTCTTACCACAAAAAGATTTATCAAGTGCTTTAAGAGAAGTAATGATAGTATTAAACCTAGAAAATGCACTATCAATGGTCCCATCCTCAGGGATAACAAATTGTTCATATTGTTGAACAAGAAGATCAATTTTGTTATCCTTGACTTGTGAGTTCCCTTGATGAGTGATAATTAAAGATTGCCAAATTTCTTTAGCGGTTTTACACATAAAGACTCTTTCATATTCTTTCCTAGGTAAAGCATTGTAAAGCATCATTTTAGCTTCATTATTTTTGGCAATCAACTTCTTTTGCTCATCACTGTGATGAGCAAGTGAAGTATCCTCATCCCGACCACTTGATATATCTTTCATTATAGCTTTATGATCACCCTCTATAATGATATACCATATATCTATGTCTTTTGACTTCGCATAAGTTTCAAAGCGGTTTTTCCAATATATAAAATCATTTGGTTCAAATAGTGGTGGTCTTTGCATAGATTGCCCTTCTTTGAAATTTTCAAAATCCATGGATCGTTCCAAGTTTTAAAATACAATATATTTTAAAGATCTTGAGTAACCTGGCTCTGATGCCAATTATGAAAACTAGAAGGGGGTTGAATACTTTTTACCATTTTAAAATTAATTCGCTTTGAATACTTAACATGATTTCAACTAATGCAAATAAAGAAACGATCAAACTACAACACGGTTGTTTATAGTGGTTCGGTCTACAAGGACTCTCTTCCTTGCCCTACTCCACTCCTCGAGCCTCTAACTCGAGAGTTTTTCTTCACTAAGAAACAAGCTCCCTTCTCGGCGGAGAAAACCTTTACAAACGTCGCTTACACTTTTTCCGGTACAAAGCTAAATACCGAGTTCTTTTACAAGGGCACAACCACTCCCGACACTCTATGTATTTTGAGGACTAAAATACTAACCGATCACTACTGAGGTATATGATGTTTGGTACAAACAATGATGTGTGAAAAACAACAAATTCACATTATGACTAATCGAACAAGTCTTGCAACGCTTTGTTGAAGCTTGTAATGCTTTGATCTCTTTGCTATAAAAGAAAGATCACCAAGAATGAAATATGTAATATGAATGGGTTAGTAATGAATGAAAGAATGTATGATGTTATTTATGCTTATAAGTGATGAGAAAACATAAATGTGTGGCTTGCTATTTATAGGCCAACTGCCATTGCAAACCACGGATGGGACGGATCCAAAAATAGAGATCCGTCCGTTATGTTGTTTGGTTCTGTGGGAGCCTGACGGCAAATCTCCAAATATCTTTCCAAAATCTAACCAAGATATTTCCACATCTAATCTTTGAGTTGAGATCAATCCAAGATATTCATATGATCTTCAAGATTTCCTAAAGATATCAAGGTGATGCATGCCATGATGTTATTGACATTTTTCAATAGAAATAATGTAATATGTACATGTAATGTAAATGTATTTAACATGTATATACTAGTGATCATATATGTAACATGTAAATGATGTTATAGTTTATAAAAACTTGTGGCTAAATAGTAAAAGACTTAACTATTTATACATTGCGAAAATAAAATTATAATTGTCATTAACAAAATATAGAAAGTATCATAAAATTATAATAACGTTTTTTATAGACGATATTTATATTAACAAGTTCTGAAATTCACGATTGACCAATAATCGTTCGTCAATGTCCATGACCGAACGCACGCATCTGATTAACTAATATTAATGCCTTGTCCAATTTAGATAACAATTTCTTGATATCACGAACACTCAATACTTTGCTTCCATACTTTGTAATTAACCAATCAAACATCGACTCAAAATCATTATCGCCTGTAAAAAACATTAAAATATCATAAACGTAAATATTTATTGTAGCATACACGTTAATTATTAAAAATAATTGTTACCTGAATGTCCTTGGTTTATATCATAATGAATTTCGGATTGTAGGCTTTTGTTACCAAGACTTTCGTTTGGTAAAAGTTCATTCGTATTAGCGCTTTTTTTTTTTTTTTTTTAATTAGCATTTGAGTCATACATTTTCATACGATGTGTAAATAACACATGTAACACCCCAACCCGACAAGGGTAAAGATATCACAATAATGGATTCATATCAGATCAAAACAGAGCATACATCTACAGTAATACAAAAATCTCAAAGGATTACAAATGAAATACTAAATCTACAAAGTTACAATGAAAGCTTTCAAAACCAATTCTAAAACATAATATCTTCTATCCAATTCTAATCCAGAATAGCTACCAAGCCTTCTAAGTCCAGAGGTACACTCTCACTCATTCCCAGCTTCCTACTAAAACCTGCCACAGGAAAAGAAATGCGGCTGAGCTTCAAAAGCTCAGTGAACAGATATATAGATAACAGAAACGATAACGGATAGCAGTACAAAGGAAATCAGAAAATACAGATTATACAGAAACAAAATCAAATGAAGGAGTAGGAATAAGAAATGGAATAAATGAAACAAAATAAGAATAAGAAATAAATAAGGTTTAAGAATAAGGAAAACAGAAATCTATCACGAGCCCAGATAACAGATAATATCATAACAGTGTAAACATATAAGCAATCTAGAGGGGATACCTCTCAAGTAACCAGATAATATGAGGGGTGACCTCATGTATCAAATCGGAGTGATCAGCTCCCAGATATATGTGAAAGACGTGTATCGCACACACCATCAATCACCAGAGATATATATAACAGATAACATAATAACCGATAAAAGAAATCAGATCAGATCTAGGATGCATCCATACGCCCCAGGTGGCCAGAGTCTTCTCCTACATAACAGATAAAATCAGGGACGGGACAGGTCATCACTCTCCTGCCCTAGAGTCATGCCATCGGTGCATCAATGACATGGACATGAAACCCTCATGCCTAGTGATTGGCTCGGATATCAGACTGTGGTCAAGGTCAGATGTCATATAATAAACAGAGTCATATCTAAGGGTTCATGGCAGAAGGGTCATGTCAACAATTCAGAATAAGATAATAAGGTGCAAATCAAAGTTTATCAGATTAAGTTTAATATCAAAACGTAAGTTCAGATTAAAATGTTTATTTCCAATAGTCCAAAAGAGTATATCAAAGGTTAAGAATTACAAGTTTATAGCAATAATCCATTTCAGAAGTTCCTGTCAAAAGTTCATTTAAATCAATCCTTTAATAATGGTTTTCATTGAAATGATATTACAAAATAGTTTTCATAAAAATGGTCTTCCAAAACTTTTAGTAACTTCCATTTCAAGTGGTATCGCTTCTTTTTAAAATAGCTTTTCTTAAACAGTTTCATATGTAGTTTAATAAAGGTTCAAAATCAATTAGGTTCAGATAAGGATTTAACAGGTTAAGGTTTATACCAAAAATCAAATCAAGTTTACAACAGATATATCAAGTTAAGGTTCAGAACAAGGTTCACAGATCAGATTCAATCAAGATTCACAAATTCAGGGTTCAGAACAAGAGATCAAAACACAAAGGTTCAAGAAATGTTCAGAACAGAAGAAACACATCAAAGGTTCACAAACCAGTTTACAATCAGAGTTCAGGAAAAAGGTTCAGAATAAAAGAATCATAGCAGAGGTTCAAAAAAAAAGTTCAAGACAAACAGATCACAACAAAGATTCACAACAGAAGGGAACATAGCAGTGGTATCGGAGATCCTAATAAAGAAAATGTAAAACTGAAAGAAAAGGGGATGAAAAACCCTTACTGAAAAAGGGCAGAATATCTGTACCTTATTCGATAGCAAAACAAACCAAAGAAAGATCAAAAGACACCGGATTACTCCCGCCTCAGCGAATCTACACGAATTATAAGTGTACTTATAAGTTTTCATAGTTTTATGATTTCATAGTTTCTTAATCATAAGGTTTCATTTTAGTTTCTCCCCATCTTAGGTAACTTTACATATTCAGTAACTTTAGTTATTATCATTCCCGTTTATCAACTTAAAGTATTAAAGATGACCATGTTAGTGGGTTAAGGTTCATAATGCCCTTTACATAAATTCAAGGTTCATAATGTAGTTTTCAAAATTTTAGGGTTCATTATGCAATTATCACAATTTTAGGGTTCATAATGTCATTAAGATAAGATTAGGGTAAATAATGCAAATATTATCAAGTTACATATTTTCATCAGTTAAGTCCATTAGTTTTAGAAAAATGACATTTTAGACCCTTTAGTTTAGAAAATAAACACGTTATACCTTTCAAAACCCTTTTACACTTTTTATCAGGTTTCTAACAGTTTTAAACATAAACTTGTTAGGTTTTCTATAAATTGAAAATCATATAAGAACTCAGAAATAAATTTCCCAAAAATTCCTAGAGATACTTCAATGTATCAAGTATTTTATCTAATTTTTCCAGATTTTATTAAGTAGCACAAGCATGGACTAAAATTCACTTAAACCAACTCGTCCAGATTTCTGATTAATTTTACTATACGAAAAGTATGTAATCAGCAGACCCTTCAGAAAAATTCATAAAAATCTATAAAAATTCTAGTAACTAATAGACACATCATATATTACTCAGTTCAAAGGAGACCTTCTAATTCTTTACGGTTTGAAAATGAAAAATGGAAAACCCAGACTGTTTTTCCAGACATACGAATCCGATTTGACACTTAACTTTCTAAAAATCAAAAAGTAACCTTCCATGCCTCCAAAAATTATGAGGTTAATTTCTACAGAAAGCTATTTCAATAAACTTAATTTTAGACTCTGAAAACACCTAAATACACGCTCACATCATATAGATACAGCCGATTTAAGTCGAACAATTTTCCAAGACAATAGCAGTTTCAATATTATTTTATGTATTCAATTAGGGTTTTCATTCCAACGATACTTTCTTGATACAAAACGATTATGAGTGACTCTAAAACAGATATAGGTCAATTTATATGTGATGATAACCTGTACAAACATCTCGAAGCAACACAAACTCCACAGATTCGATTCATATGTTCTTTTAATTCGTTAGTTTATGTAGTTTCTTTCTATGATTTCATGTAACTTCTCTTATTATCTTATGTATATAAAACGACAAGAACAACAAGAATTAAACAAGGAGAGATTGACTTGAACAAGGATCATAAGAGTTACCCTTGTAGGGATCAAAGGAGAGCAAAACCAACAAGGATCGAACACAAGAAAATCCAGCCAAATACCTTCACTAACCCTAGCTTCAAACAACCCATTCAACCTACGAACAAGGACACCACGAACTGCTATAGCACCACGATGGAACCACCCAAAAGAAGCACCAAAGGATTCCCTTGCTGCTGCAGCAACAGATCGACAGGAAGAAAAAAAAAAAAGAGCCGATCTTTTTTTTTTTTTGTTGTTGTAGTATTAGGGTTTGTTATATGAAATTCGGTATATGTGGTTTTTAACAAACCGTGGGTTAGAGTTGGGCTAACAAGGAATGGGTTATGTCTTTTGGGCTTGATAACAATAACATTTTAATGGACATCTTTTCTCTTTGAACCTAGCCGAAAATTTGGAGTTTGGTCACAATAAGATGTCGCCATTTTATAGACTAAGGAAAAACATCATTTGTTTTGTGATCGTAAAATTCTAATGTAAAGTTTTACTTGTTAACTCTTATTAGGTAACTTTGTTTATTGATTATCTTGGGTTAAGCTAAAAATAAATGTTACTTACATGATTTTCATTAGTTCTCAAAATTTAAATTTGAGGGCATTTTTGTCATCTCATATTATGTTAATTTCGGGGTTTTACAACTCTTCCCCTCTTAAAAAGGAATTTTCGTCCTCGAAAATTGAAGTGGAACGAAACGGGAAAACACAACGGACAGTGAACGAAAATGCGAACGACTTATATCTCATAACTCTATCCTATTGATCGACATAGCTTCGGCTTTTCAGAAAGGACATGCAATACCGAATTCAAATCAAAAGAATAAAATACCAAACGTAAGAGATGATAATCGTATTCTCTCTCGAGAGATACCGGAATTTCGTATGATTTTGACGGATACGCCGTCCAAAGAATTTGATTAGACAAGTCAGATGAGAACATACGGGAAACAGATTGTCGATAACATCAACTGGTAGAAAACTCTACAACAGTATCTAAGATTCTTATTCTAAGTGCAAAGGTCAGCAAAACGCGTGTCGAGATTCCAAATGTATCAAATCGTATAACGGCGAAGGCAGATTACGCGTATAGGTAGGATGAACCTAAAATCTCACTAACGACAAATCCTCACACAGCTTATCAAAATCCTAAGGCTCCTAATGGCACTTCTCGAAATATCCTATGCCCACAATAAGTGCACGTTATATGATGTAAGTATTATCACATTGGCCAGACGTCATAATACTGGCATCATATAATTATGCCCTCGTGATGCCATACTTTATCTCAAGTCATGAACAGAACAAACTTATCTTAATCCACCTAGTCTTCCTACGGTCTCAGAGGTCATCAGAATCAAATACCCTAACTAAGAAGAGAACGAATTACTCGAAAAAGTTAACAGAAGTCCCAGAATGTCTATCAGAATTTGGTACATCAGATCATCCATCATTCGTCAAATTTCAGATAACAAAACCATCATCCGACATACGCAGAATGAACACAGAGCGGAATTACTGATAAAGAACTTAAATCATTCAAAGGATTTTATCATTAGGTAACAGAAATTTAGATAGGTCAAGCAGAAGTGAATCACATCATCCATAGCTTCATCCGTCACAGAATTTATTCGCTTCAGAATTTTCTTCTATTCAAGGTCATGATCTCAGTTTCCATTCTCAAGTCTGCTTCTACTCTCAATTCATCTTAGTACAACTAAAATGAATAGAGAAGCAAGACTGCGAGTCTTGGACAGGTCTACTAGCACAGTTCGGAATTCGCCAACTCAGATTGCTGTCGTCATCGGATGCTTGGTAGTGGTGTCTGCTACAATCTCTGAACGCCAATCACATCTACTCTTCCAGGACAAAGGTCATTCCATTTAATACGAAGATGGTCTACATGCTTCCTCGTTCGTCTCAGGGCACAAACATGCTGTCATGCTATGACAATTGTCCAGATGCTCGTGAAAACATGATTCTTATTAGCCAATACTATTGGCATTATTTAAGACTCATAATGGTCATAATGAGTACGAAAACAGTTTTCATGAATCTTTTCAGGGATAACCTCATATCTAATTCACATCACTAATCTTTACGAATAAAACTGAAATACTTTACGGAAGCTTCTCTCAGTTAGTCATCTCCCATCTTAGGAGTTCTTGAGGTTGCTTCTTCAGTCCTTCAAACATTAAATGAGGTTGTCTGATACAGAGTTCACAAGGATAGAATAATTTAATCATTTATACTCGGAAATGAAAAGTGATTGCGGTTGAGATTACGGTTAGGTATTTAAAGGGGACACTGAGGTGAAACAAAATCATATCTCATCGGTTTCTTCAATCTCTCAACTTCTATAGCATCATGGCTCGTCAACCGAGATCGGTTCAGAATCAATTCTACTTCTCAAACGGGAGGAAAACTCAGGAGTTTCATCAGAAAATGCCAGAAAATTTGTACAACAAAACTTTCTAGGGGTGGATACTAATAGGTGTCAGGAGAATTTGACAATCAAATGAGATCAAGGTAAATATTTCCATATCAGTGATAAGCTTAACAGATTTAAGCGGTTAAAGGTTATTATAACCAAATAGGGTGGGTCAGATTGTTACATTTCAGATGCGGTAGTTTATGATAGCTGAAGAACCAGCCAATCAATAATCACAAGACCTCCAAAATCAAGTATATCAATAGTAAACAGATCCGCAGAACGAATATGGTCATTAACCCAGACGGATAGTTCATATGTCAGAGTCAAGTACGTGGTTCAATATAGTGTGGGGATAGGTACGCGAACAGTTCAAGGTGTTGGAGTTTTTGGTTTAGCTTTTTAGCATAAGTGACAGGTAGGGTGTACATCATCGGTAATACGAACATCGTATAATTGCAGAAGTGAGACTTATGAGATATCGGATATCAGCATCATATGCTCAGTTAACAATTCCATACAGAGACGGTATTTGCATCAAATCCTTCCAAAGGAAAACTGATTGGCAATTAAGATTCATCATTCAAGGGAGGGAATCAACTTCTATATCCAAGGTAAAAAAAAAATTACCAGAGTTCTTATAGGAGTGGTATGGATTTGCAAGACAGAAATAGTATCAGATGATACATTTATATTCAGCACGGTAATGAATTTATAGAAGGTGTTAACCAAATTAGGGTTAAACGGCCTTCGGGATGGTCGGAAAGATATCAAACTGTTTATCAAACAGATCGGAGTGAAGGTCAAAATCAGGTAGTGGCAGCAAAAATTTTACAGCCGGTAATCATGGTAGGGGTTCAAAATTGTTTCAAATGCCGAAGGTGAGACATAGGAGGATAGTCGTCACCATTGAATGATCAATCAACTAATCTTTTATCAGGAGAAAATCAAGGTTAATTATCAATGAAAACGGATCGACAAAGCAGATCTTTACCATTCAGAATAAGAGGGAGAACCTTTTATACTCGTGGTTAAACACCACAAGACTTCTCATGGGAACAGAAATGGTTAAGACGGAATCAAATAGTGTCAAAAGATTCATAGATGATTATCAGAAGCAAGAAACAAATAACAGAATGTATCAAGTACATCATCGATATGGGGATTCTCAGAATGCCCGAAGAGGCATCATATGATTAACAAAAGGTTCAGAGGTCGGAGTCAGAATCTGAAAGCAAGGATCAAATAGTGTCAGACAATTACTATGCAATTCTCAATCCTTCAGGTTTATTTAGGTTTCATTTCTTAGGTGATGCAAGGCATAAGCTCTAAATTTCCAAATGTGATTTTAACAGGCTTAAACCAAAACAAGGCACGAATCAGAGTAATGCGGAAGCAATGATACTTAAACAAAATGCCTTATAATCTACCCATTCCTCACTGGTCAGAATTTAAGTTCCTATAGGGAAATCCTACAGCAAATTCTCAAAGGTTGTCCTACGAGCGCCTACAGTGGAAACTTGGTGGTCCAGACTTCACAGGTCAAGGGTAAATGTATTACGAGTCGCAGCCTGTGATCTCTGATACCATAAATTGTAACACCCCAACCCGACAAGGGTAAAGATATCACAATAATGGATTCATATCAGATCAAAACAGAGCATACATCTACAGTAATACAAAAATCTCAAAGGATTACAAATGAAATACTGAATCTACAAGGTTACAATGAAAGCTTTCAAAAACAATTCTAAAACATAACATCTTCTATCCAATTCTAATCCAGAATAGCTACCAAGCCTTCTAAGTCCAGAGGTACACTCTCACTCATTCCCAGCTTCCTACTAAAACCTGCCGCAGGAAAAGAAATGCGGCTGAGCTTCAAAAGCTCAGTGAACAGATATATAGATAACAGAAACGATAACGGATAGCAGTACAAAGGAAATCAGAAAATACAGATTATACAGAAACAAAATCAAATGAAGGAGTAGGAATAAGAAATGGAATAAATGAAACAAAATAAGAATAAGAAATAAATAAGGTTTAAGAATAAGGAAAACAGAAATCTATCACGAGCCCAGATAACAGATAATATCATAACAGTGTAAACATATAAGCAATCTAGAGGGGATACCTCTCAAGTAACCAGATAATATGAGGGGTGACCTCATGTATCAAATCGGAGTGATCAGCTCCCAGATATATGTGAAAGACGTGTATCGCACACACCATCAATCACCAGAGATATATATAACACACACCATCAATCACCAGAGATATATATAACAGATAACATAATAACCGATAACAGAAATTAGATCAGATCTAGGATGCATCCATACGCCCCAGGTGGCCAGAGTCTTCTCCTACATAACAGATAAAATCAGGGACGGGACAGGTCATCACTCTCCTGCCCTAGAGTCATGCCATCGGTGCATCAATGACATGGACATGAAACCCTCATGCCTAGTGATTGGCTCGGATATCAGACTGTGGTCAAGGTCAGATGTCATATAATAAACAGAGTCATATCTAAGGGTTCATGGCAGAAGGGTCATGTCAACAATTCAGAATAAGATAATAAGGTTCAAATCAAAGTTTATCAGATTAAGTTTAATATCAAAACGTAAGTTCAGATTAAAAGGTTTATTTCCAATAGTCCAAAAGAGTATATCAAAGGTTAAGAATTACAAGTTTATAGCAATAATCCATTTCAGAAGTTCCTGTCAAAAGTTCATTTAAATCAATCCTTTAATAATGGTTTTCATTGAAATGATATTACAAAATAGTTTTCATAAAAATGGTCTTCCAAAACTTTTAGTAACTGATATATCAGGTTAAGGTTCAGAACAAGGTTCACAGATCAGATTCAATCAAGATTCACAAATTCAGGGTTCAGAACAAGAGATCAAAACACAAAGGTTCAAGAAAGGTTCAGAACAGAAGAAACACATCAAAGGTTCACAAACCAGTTTACAATCAGAGTTCAGGAAAAAGGTTCAGAATAAAAGAATCATAGCAGAGGTTCAAACAAAAGGTTCAAGACAAACAGATCACAACAAAGATTCACAACAGAAGGGAACATAGCAGTGGTATCGGAGATCCTAATAAAGAAAATGTAAAACTGAAAGAAAAGGGAATGAAAAACCCTTACTGAAAAAGGGCAGAATATCTGTACCTTATTCGATAGCAAAACAAACCAAAGACAGATCAAAAGACACCGGATTACTCCCGCCTCAGCGAATCTACACGAATTATAAGTGTAATTATAAGTTTTCATAGTTTTATGATTTCATAGTTTCTTAATCATAAGGTTTCATTTTAGTTTCTCCCCATCTTAGGTAACTTAACATATTCAGTAACTTTAGTTATTATCATTCCCGTTTATCAACTTAAAGTATTAAAGATGACCATGTTAGTGGGTTAAGGTTCATAATGCCCTTTACATAAATTCAAGGTTCATAATGTAGTTTTCAAAATTTTAGGGTTCATTATGCAATTATCACAATTTTAGGGTTCATAATGTCATTAAGATAAGATTAGGGTAAATAATGCAAATATTATCAAGTTACATATTTTCATCAGTTAAGTCCCTTAGTTTTAGAAAAATGACATTTTAGACCCTTTAGTTTAGAAAATCAACACGTTATACCTTTCAAAACCCTTTTACACTTTTTATCCGGTTTCTAACAGTTTTAAACATAAACTTGTTAGGTTTTCTATAAATTGAAAATCATATAAGAACTCAGAAATAAATTTCCCAAAAATTCCCAGAGATACTTCAATGTCTCAAGTATTTTATCTAATTTTTCCAGATTTTATTAAGTAGCACAAGCATGGACTAAAATTCACTTAAACCAACTCGTCCAGATTTCTGATTAATTTTACTATACGAAAAGTATGTAATCAGCAGACCCTTCAGAAAAATTCATAAAAATCTATAAAAATTCCAGTAACTAATAGACACATTAAATATTACTCAGTTCAAAAGAGACCTTCTAATTCTTTACGGTTTGAAAATGAAAAATGGAAAAACTAGACTGTTTTTCCAGACATACGAATCCGATTTGACACTTAACTTTCTAAAAATCAAAAAGTAACCTTCCATGCCTCCAAAAATTATGAGGCTAATTTCTAAAGAAAGCTATTTCAATAAACTTAATTTTAGACTCTGAAAACACCCAAATACACGCTCACATCATATAGATACAGCCGATTTAAGTCGAACAATTTTCCAGGACAGTAGCAGTTTCAATATTATTTTATGTATTCAATTAGGGTTTTCATTCCAACGATACTTTCTTGATACAAAACGATTATGAGTGACTCTAAAACAGATATAGGTCAATTTATATGTGATG
This sequence comes from Artemisia tridentata subsp. tridentata, assembly GCA_021014915.2. Classification (NCBI taxonomy): domain Eukaryota; kingdom Viridiplantae; phylum Streptophyta; class Magnoliopsida; order Asterales; family Asteraceae; genus Artemisia; species Artemisia tridentata. Next base: position 162,649,908 of record CP139503.1, read on the forward strand.
ATAACCTGTACAAACATCTCGAAGTAACACAAACTCCACAGATTCGATTCATATGTTCTTTTAATTCGTTATTTTATGTAGTTTCTTTCTATGATTTCATGTAACTTCTCTTATTATCTTATGTATATAAAACGACAAGAACAACAAGAATTAAACAAGGAGAGATTGACTTGAACAAGGATCATAAGAGTTACCCTTGTAGGGATCAAAGGAGAGCAAAACCAACAAGGATCGAACACAAGAAAATCCGGCCAAATACCTTCACTAACCCTAGCTTCAAACAACCCATTCAACCTACGAACAAGGACACCACGAACTGCTATAGCACCACGATGGAACCACCTAAAAGAAGCACTAAAGGATTCCCTTGCTGCTGCAGCAACAGATCGACAGGAAGAAAAAAAAAAGAGAGCCGATCTTTTTTTTTTTTTTTTTTTGTTGTAGTATTAGGGTTTGTTATATGAAATTCGGTATATGTGGTTTTTAACAAACCGTGGGTTAGAGTTGGGCTAACAAGGAATGGGTTATGTCTTTTGGGCTTGATAACAATAACATTTTAATGGACATCTTTTCTCTTTGAACCTAGCCGAAAATTTGGAGTTTGGTCACAATAAGATGTCGCCATTTTATAGACTAAGGAAAAACATCATTTGTTTTGTGATCGTAAAATTCTAATGTAAAGTTTTACTTGTTAACTCTTATTAGGTAACTTAGTTTATTGATTATCTTGGGTTAAGCTAAAAATAAAGGTTACTTACATGATTTTCATAAGTTCTCAAAATTTAAATTTGAGGGCATTTTTGTCATCTCATATTATGTTAATTTCGGGGTTTTACAACACATCTCTCATTAGACGAGTATTTATAGATTCATATTAGGGTTTCGTATTCATATTCCAATGGATAACGTAATTTAAATATATTAAAAAATTGCCGAAGAAAACTACCGTTTTTAAAACAATAACAAACGTATCCCTAAATTCACGAGATTTAAATTAATACTAAATAACAAATTAAGAAACTATATCATCATATTCAATTAAACCATTAATAATGGACATTAGAATTAAAATATATTTATTCGGTAAAATAAATATAGACTAAAATATTGTTTTCTTTTATTGATATTAGATGGTCAATATTCCCATTAAAATCATTCATTTAACTTCAACTACCCATATTTTAAAATTTTTATTTTGATGGTAGTAATTCAAAGGTTTTAAATTAATTTGTTTTAGATTTTTTCATTTGGATTTGTAAAGTATCTTAACTTTGAATGATTTAGTTCATCAGAATCAACTAAATAAACACATGAACATTAATTGGTTGTATCAGAAGCAAACCATAAACAAAAACCCACGCCAGCACATCTTAAATGATAAGTTAATCAAGAAAAACATAAATACCCAAACAATTTATCAGTAAAAAAACGTCTACATAAGAAACGACTACATAACATTTAATCTAAACATTTTTCCAAAAACATATTCTTATTATATACTATATCTTTCATGATACTAGCTATCATAATAAAAATTTTGTTGAATCTGATCGTTTTCTCCTTCTGAGGAGTTGTATCCAACAATGTTGTAGCCAGAATTAATATCTTGTTGATTGTTATCAACATCATGTTCATAGTACATTCCATCTGATTCTGAATCATTGTCGTCATTAGTTATCTAAACATGTGACCCCTCATCATCTACCACTGGAATATGCACATGCCATGGACCCAAATCACGCGTCCATTGCCTCTCAAACCAAGTATATGGACTGTAAAAAACTGGACTATAACAACTATGACTTATGTATAGATCGATCTCATGATCATTGTTTTCAAGGCTTATCAAATCCTGGAGATCATTTTCTTTTTCAAAAGGCATAAGACCACCATCTACCGAAAACAATGCTTGTTTTCCAGAAACTCTATAATACAACTTCTCAAGTATGTTGTATTCAGTTAGGTTTGTTTTGATCCAATCTTCAATAGAACTCAAATTTATGTACCTTACTTCTATTGGTTGCAGATTTACTTCATCCCCACCCCAATAAAAACTGTGGATCCTATCAGTTAAAATCCTTCCACCATAATGAATGCATACAGTTAATATTCTCGATCCAAGCCCGACATGGATACTGTTTGTATTCTAAAAAAATTCGTCAAAGATATGGTAAATGACATATATAATAAAAAATATAAATTATAACTTACTTGTTTGGTCGATGATTGTGGTTGCTGTCAATTATTCCTGGAAATTCAGAACACGTTGTGCAATAACCGTAGTTACACATGTTTTGGTTTTTGAGTTTTTGATTAAATCTTCTTTACTTTATTGCCTTTTAGACATTTGAAAATTACTTTTGTATTATCGTTTACGATAAATGGTAAAGTCGGTTTAACTATTGAGTAAAATATAATATGTGACAACATCTTCCAAAATCAGTTATATGAATCAGAAACATCTTCAAAATCGGTTATATACGTGATAATCATTTAATCAGAAATCAGATTCATACAATCAAATTAAAATATATAATGTCGTTTTTGTAAAACATATAAGTATTTGATATTAACTTAAATAATGTCAATGGATGTAACAACATCTTCAGAAATCAGTTATATACATCAGAATCATTTATCAGAAATCAGTTAACGACAATCAGAATCAGAATTATATTGCAAGACAAATATTGACTATAAAATAGGATGTAACAACGTTATCATAAATCAGTTATATACAACAGAATCATTTAATCAGAATCATATACATACAATCAAATTAAAATATATAATATAAACATTAAATTCATTAAATTTTACATTCGGTGAACAAGTGATGCGTGGTTTTGTAACCTTACAACAGGTTTTACCTCTCGAGGGATCTCAAGAGGCTTACAACCCCACCAGGCAGTGTACCTGACCGATGTAGTATAGTGTAGTGGTAAGTACGGGGGATTGATCGTTCTCCACAGGGAATAGTGTTCGTTAGGTATGAAAGGCTACTCTAATTAGGTCTAAGGGTCGAGGAAGATTCTTTTTTTATGTTTTTATATTTTTATGAAAGCAAGTAAAATCTCGGTTTTGAAGGAGTGGGCGGAATTAGTTGCTAGTCAACTAACCCAAATTACTACAAATGCAAATAAAATAAAATAACAAAAATGAAAAGTGGTGAGAAACTTATGTGTAGAGAAATGTGTTTACTTAGATTTCCTTACTCCCTAACTATCTTTTACCGGTTAATTAGTGTGTATTAGTTGCGTGGATGACGGGTGTATTCCTTAATACCATTCGTGGGGTGGCGTACTTACTTCCCCAAACTCTACAAGCTCCTACTTCACTCCTATGTCGAGCCGGCTAGGAAGCTCCTAACATGGGATCACTAGAATTCGCTTGTGCATTAAATACAACCATAAAAACCTTTAGTACGCGTTTGGTTCATGTTTCTTAAGACGTTCAAGCAAGTTACCGAATAGGAAGTTAGCCAGTTTTCTTAAGCCTAACATAGATAAACAATCATCCAATACAACTAATAACACACTAACAACCTATAATCAATAGCTAGGTTTCATTAGATCTAAGCAAACACAAGATAAATTTAGCCTAACATGTTAAACAAAAGACAAGCATAAGATAGAATCAAACAACACATAGACATATTGAATGATTAATTGATTACTTATCTTTCAATGAAACATGGAAGATCTCAAGGCTAAAAGCCCTGAAAAAGTAGCTAAAATCGTCTTAGGGTTTTATCCCAAAATTCCACACACTAAGCTCTCCCTTAATGACAAAAAATTAGAAAACTATATATAGACTTTTGCATCTGACGGCGTCACCTTATGGATTGTGACGCCGTCACCTCGCCGCTTTTAGGGTTCTCGGATGACCATCTTGACGCCGTCCCTCTTTAATTCTCCAAAATCCGTTCTGGCCTATCAAGGCTTGACGCCCTCACCTCTTGAACGTGACGCCGTCCCCTTATGAATTAAGCCGTGACGCCCTTGATTTAGTTAAAGCGTGACGCCGTCAGAATTCACATGCTAACTCACTGGCCCGTCATGAGTAAATTTCACATCCCACTTTTCTTGCCAAGGCATGACGCCGTCCAGAGTTGATTCTGACGCCGTCAAAGGTAACTTTTAGCCGATTCTTGAGACTTTGCCGTTTTCTTCACTTTGATGCTCCAAAAACGTCCAAAATGCCTCCTTTTCCAGATTTCTCCTCAAAAGTACCTAAAATGACAAAAGGAATGATTTAGGGCAATATTTGATCAAATAAATACGATTTCGGGCTTAAATGACCCCTTAAAAGCGGTACACTTTTCGCCTCATCAAATACCCTTACACTTGAGATTTGCTTGTCCTCAAGCAAATGCGCTTTTATTCTAATCAAAATACAAGTTAGGGGTCATTTAATGCTAACATAAAAGTAATTACAACAAATAATCGTTCCACTTCAATCATAATAAGCACGGAGATTACATACTAGCACCTCACAAGTAGTGTTTAGATACTCACATCTCTCAAGTGTCATCAAAATAAATTTCATAAATGAAAACGGAAAATATCTCTCACTACCTGTCATAGCAAATAGATTACCATAGGCTTGGGAAAGGAGCGAAAACCTCCTCCACTAGGCGTAAGCACCAAAGATAAACTATCAAAGAGGGCTTTTAAATGGGTTGTAATGTTAGGTGTAGGGAAAAGGAAAACACGGTTTTGTTGGATAAAGGATATTTTACTGGTGGCTAGTTAAAGATCTTGGTCAATTACATGTACTATACAATGTTGCTAAGCCAAGACTAGACTCGATCTTAAGCTAGAAACGAAATAACAAAATAACAAAAACATAAAACAAACATAAAATAAAACGGGATGGTAGTCCGTATGTTTTTTCTATTTTTCATTTTCTCATTTTTTTGTATTTTTCTTGATTTTTCGATTTTTTTTTTTTTTTTTTTTTTTTTTTTTTTTTTTTTTTTTTTGCATACACTTTTGCCCTACCATCCAAAATAATACATCAAAGGGGCGTTGCATTCCCCTTACACTTGAATTTTTACATAACTTTACAATTACTAATCTAATGACTCGAATTAAGATAATTGAAAAACTTGGAGTACTTTTAAAACATTTAGCACATATGGGGGTAATAAATGATGTTCTTCCCCATTACTCCATTACACTAGTACTTTACCCATGAGTCCCAATCGTCCCAAAACAATATGTACAAGGATATGACTCGACTTAGCAACCATGTAATCAACTAGATAATTAACTTGGGTTTAAACAAATGTTGTCACAATAATGCACTAAAAATGAGTGCATACAAGGTAGGCTAAGGCGATTTGGGTGTACATTTTAGTGGGGTGTAACAAATTCTTCCTTTAAGTAAAATGCTTAAAGGTCGAAACGAAAAGATAGGCTCTGAGGGGTGTACTAGGGGTATCGTGTACTAAAAATGAGTACAACGCAAAGGGTGTGGGAGAATTACTTGACCAATGTAGCCAAAGTAATTATAACAAAAACACAGGTGTAAAACAATGGGTTAATCCTAATGCCTCTTATCATGTAGTAAATCTAACTACACGAATGTAGTCTCACTTGTGGCCTCGGAATGGTCCTAACGCAAGTTCTAGAATCTAAGTGCTACCGGTACACACATCATAGCATAAATGCTTTTCCTACCAATTCTAGGGGCGAACCTCACATATTTGGGGTGGAAAATTTTTAGTGGTACGGTTTTTGTGCTAGTCATATAACTCCTATCCATGAGACGCTCATTAAGATCAAAGTTTCACTCCTATATGTTGTAAAAAATTTTAAATTTGGCACTAAAATTACCTTAACAAGTATTTATCTCAGTTTTATTACACATCTACTATTAAACAAACAAAAATCAAGCGTAATAGCATTCTCTAAAATCGTACTTTTACCCTCCCCTTACACTTAAGATGAACATTGTCCCCAATGTTCAAAATGAAAAGATGTAAAAGAAAAAAGTAAAAGAATGAAATCAAATACTCCCCTGATTCGCTCGGTGGATAATGAAATTACACGGTTAAATCTTCTTCCAAGGTAATGTAGAAGCTCCATGACTAATGCATCGCCATAAGCTTGATTCCATAAACATCTCCTTGTCCAAAATAACCTGTTGAACCTGAGAAAACAAACACGAAAACCTGCATAACATCGGCGGGATAAAATCTATATATAAGGATATAATGCTTGTGGAATGATAATTTTGCAGATTCCTGGAGATTATAAGTTGGAGATTTAAATAAAAACTTTTCTAAAAACAAAACTTTCAAAAATTTCTGAAAATTAAATCTGACGCCGTCAGGTTATAACCCCTGACGCCGTCAGAAATGACCTGACAAAAATTTTCATTTTAAGTTTCCGGAAAATTTCTGGAAAAAACCTTTACCTTACTTCCTGGAAATCCTGCAAAACATCATTATGACTCGATACAAGCATTTGACTTAAACAATTACGAATATGTATGCTAATTTATTATTATTACGATTCATGTTAATTTGTGTTCTAATAAACCGATTTAGACTTCCCTTACACTTATCTTTTGCAAAATACCTTTATATGTAGTTAAGACGAAGTTAAAAACAACATAAAGCATTTTCACAAATTACTTTTGAACATGAATCAATAATGATAAAAATTAAACACACATACGGAAACAAATAAAGTCAAACAAACAAATAAATAAACACGCAAAGCAAATAAAACAAATAAAGCTTGGGTTGCCTCCCAAGAAGCGCTTTTCTTTATTAACGAGTCTTGTAGCTAGACTCAAAGTCACGTACATTACGTGACTCCATCATTGGTCACGGTTCCTAGGCCATCCTCCTTCCCGGTTTTATATTCCGGTCCTAATTTCAAACAATCCTTGTAGAAACCGAATATCCTTTCCATAACATAGTCTACTCCTTTACTTCTATCCTCATCATTCCTATAGTAGACCGCTTGCTTGAGCTCCTTCTCAACATTTGACAAGTGTTGGAATTGTTCTATCTTATATGGCATTTGGTAGCTTACTTCATCGGTCTCATCCTTAAATCTAACTATCCCTAAGGAAGGTTCATAAGTCATTCCAGAGACCTCAACAAATGGTTTTCCAAAAACCACTTGAGTTAAGGATGCATCGACTATTGGGCGGATATCTTCTACAATTACAAAGTCGGTGACATAGGTGAAGTTTCCTACATAAACCGGTAATCCCTTAACTCTTCCCGTGAAGTTACTCATCCAACCCTTGTCAGGGAACATCCTATACCCAAGTTGATTCTTCATTATCAAGTTGTAGTGGGCTCTAGTCATGATGTTTATGGGTGATTTAAGGTCGATGTAAGCTTTCCACACATGTAGATGTCCGATGTTGCATGGTATGTTGAGATTAGAAGGGTCGCCTATTTCAATGATTGGTCTACCTAGGAAGTATGGTGTCTCGAGGTCATCGAATAAGTTTGTATGATATGCGCGCTCTTCCTTAGTGGGTAGCCTATTGAAGTAGTCCTCATCATCATCTACTTCTTCAATCTCACTTGTCCTAACTTCCTTATCAACCTCGACTTTCTTATCCTCATCCTTAGGTTCACTATTATCCTCATTCCTATCAATTGGTTTAATAGTGACAATGTTGACAAAGTGGACGTGTTTGGATGAAGAGGGGTCTTTTATTTGGGGTCCGCTATTTGTGTTCCTAGCGTCCTTATGTGGAGGTGATAGCACGTGGTTATTGAGGGCTTTCAACAAATTGTCGATTTTGTTGGTCATCTCTGTTTGTTGTTGACTGAATTCGGATTCGAATCTAGCTATCCGAGCTTCTTGAGATGCCATAAATTGAGACATCAATCCTTCAAAGTTATTGGTACCACCATTGCCGGAAGGATTGTTGTTGAAAGTACGGTTCGAGTTGGAACCGCTTGATTGGAAACGATTAGGTGGGTTGGAAGAATTGGTTTGTTGTGAGTTTTGGTTTTGTTTCCACCTAAGGTTCGGGTGATTTTTCCATGAGGGGTTGTATGAATCACCGTAATGGTTTGGCTCGGGTTTGAAAGTGTACCACTTGTCTCCCGCTCCGTCGGTACGCGAGGATGCGTAGTCCACAAAAGCTTGTTCGGGGAGTTCCATGCAATCACGAGTGTCGTGGGGACCACTACATAATTCACATGAAGAAGTGATTTTGTTCACTTGGCTTGAAGGTTTAGGAGCTTCGTAGGATTTCATGAGAAACTTGACTTGGTCTTCAAGTTCTATGATCCTACGGTCAGAAGTGCTTGAATTGTTCAAAGGCAAAGATATTGCCTTGACCGTTTTATTCAAATCATGGGGATCACTCCAACTTTCGTTGTCATAAAGAGCAAGATCCTCTAGGAGAGCCCATGATTGTTCCGCACTTAGATCACGTAGCTTACCACCGGCCGATTGGTCAATGGTTTGCCTCGTGGAGAGATTGATATGGTCATAGAAGATTTGGACTTGGAGCCAAAGTTCTATGCCATGGTGAGGGACTTTTTGGAGTAAGTCCTTGAATCGAGTCCATGCCTCGTAGAGAGTTTCGCCTTGACGTTGTTGGAACATCAAGATATCATTCCTTAGCTTGGTAGTTCTTCCCGGTGGGAAAAACTGAGCAAGGAAACGAGTGGTGAGATCATCCCAAGAGGTGATGGATCCTGCGGGTTGACGTTCTAGCCACTGACTAGCTTGGTCCCGCAGAGAGAATTGGAAGAGACGCAATCGGGTCGTCTCTCGAGTGGCAACATCAAGGTCTATAGAATCAACGATTTTAAGAAAGTCCTTGAGATGTTGATTAGGATCTTCAGAACGAAGTCCATGGAATGCGCATCCGCTTTGCACCAACCGGATGGTGTCGGATCGCAAGGGTGTGATATTGGCTCCTTGAGTGAGCTCAATGGTGTTTCGATAGCCATGGTGGCTAGGACGGGAATACTCTCCTAAAGTACGGGCTCTAGGAGGTGGTGGTGGTTGTTGTGGTGGTGGGTTGTGTGGGTTAAGGATATTACCATCTTCCATGATGTCGGATGGTATGGTTACGAACAAAGACACGAAGAAAATAGATAGACTAAAGAAAACCTAGAAAAATAAAATAAAAATCTCACTAGAAAGGAATCTAGTGAGTAGACCTAATAGAAATAAAAATTCAACCTAAACAATAACTATTCCCCGGCAGCGGCGCCAAAAACTTGATGCGTGGTTTTGTAACCTTACAACAGGTTTTACCTCTCGAGGGATCTCAAGAGGCTTACAACCCCACCAGGCAGTGTACCTGACCGATGTAGTATAGTGTAGTGGTAAGTACGGGGGATTGATCGTTCTCCACAGGGAATAGTGTTCGTTAGGTATGAAAGGCTACTCTAATTAGGTCTAAGGGTCGAGGAAGATTCTTTTTTTATGTTTTTATATTTTTATGAAAGCAAGTAAAATCTCGGTTTTGAAGGAGTGGGCGGAATTAGTTGCTAGTCAACTAACCCAAATTACTACAAATGCAAATAAAATAAAATAACAAAAATGAAAAGTGGTGAGAAACTTATGTGTAGAGAAATGTGTTTACTTAGATTTCCTTACTCCCTAACTATCTTTTACCGGTTAATTAGTGTGTATTAGTTGCGTGGATGACGGGTGTATTCCTTAATACCATTCGTGGGGTGGCGTACTTACTTCCCCAAACTCTACAAGCTCCTACTTCACTCCTATGTCGAGCCGGCTAGGAAGCTCCTAACATGGGATCACTAGAATTCGCTTGTGCATTAAATACAACCATAAAAACCTTTAGTACGCGTTTGGTTCATGTTTCTTAAGACGTTCAAGCAAGTTACCGAATAGGAAGTTAGCCAGTTTTCTTAAGCCTAACATAGATAAACAATCATCCAATACAACTAATAACACACTAACAACCTATAATCAATAGCTAGGTTTCATTAGATCTAAGCAAACACAAGATAAATTTAGCCTAACATGTTAAACAAAAGACAAGCATAAGATAGAATCAAACAACACATAGACATATTGAATGATTAATTGATTACTTATCTTTCAATGAAACATGGAAGATCTCAAGGCTAAAAGCCCTGAAAAAGTAGCTAAAATCGTCTTAGGGTTTTATCCCAAAATTCCACACACTAAGCTCTCCCTTAATGACAAAAAATTAGAAAACTATATATAGACTTTTGCATCTGACGGCGTCACCTTATGGATTGTGACGCCGTCACCTCGCCGCTTTTAGGGTTCTCGGATGACCATCTTGACGCCGTCCCTCTTTAATTCTCCAAAATCCGTTCTGGCCTATCAAGGCTTGACGCCCTCACCTCTTGAACGTGACGCCGTCCCCTAATGAATTAAGCCGTGACGCCCTTGATTTAGTTAAAGCGTGACGCCGTCAGAATTCACATGCTAACTCACTGGCCCGTCATGAGTAAATTTCACATCCCACTTTTCTTGCCAAGGCATGACGCCGTCCAGAGTTGATTCTGACGCCGTCAAAGGTAACTTTTAGCCGATTCTTGAGACTTTGCCGTTTTCTTCACTTTGATGCTCCAAAAACGTCCAAAATGCCTCCTTTTCCAGATTTCTCCTCAAAAGTACCTAAAATGACAAAAGGAACGATTTAGGGCAATATTTGATCAAATAAATACGATTTCGGGCTTAAATGACCCCTTAAAAGCGGTACACTTTTCGCCTCATCGGTGAACAAGTAAAAACATTTACATCACAACTTGTTGGGTTTAGAGATGTTGATGCTCTGGATGATACAACTCCTTATGGTGTATAAAGGAAAATACTCTAAGTATCATACTACTGCTAGTGTATTCTATACTACTGCTAGTGTTGGAGATTCTACTGCTGCAAGAATAATACTGCTGGAGTAAAAGATACTGCTGTTAGAGTAATTCATACTACAGCTGAAGAGATAAACTATGTATAGTATGTGTTAGATAAGTTTAGAATAGATTCTAAAAGATTTTTCTTGTATAGAAACCTATTGTAAACCAACTAGGACTCCCTAGTCTATAAAAGGAGGTTCTAGGGTTAGAGTTTAGTACGTATCTGTAACACCCCCAAAATTATCGCAGCGGAAGATAGTTCACTGGGGTATTACTTCCTAGCACAAAGTACAAGTCATGGAAAACGATCCTTTAAAAGGGACGTTTTAAAAGTGTTTCACATTTGATACATTAAATCCTCATAGTTTCCAAAAGGACCCAACAGTTTTCATAAACCACAATGTTTTCAAAAGATTGCAAATGTTTTAAACATAACATAAATCTTTAAAATATAGTCTCTTCAAATGTGAAAATATGCCGAGTCTTCAAAATATATCCGTGCGACTCCATCCAAGAACTTCATGCCTTAAAACCTGAGATAAAATATGCTAAAACGTCAACACAAAGGTTGAGTGAATCCATAGAGTTTAAGTAATAAGCAGTTGATCACAATATCATTTATAAAAGCGACTAAGCAACAAATGCAGAATCTAGTAAGGTTATTATTGCACTAAGCTTGTGACCCCGAACATTAACGTTATGGTGGGATATTCTAGCGGAATATAAATTTGCCCTTCGACATAGGTAATAGCCATACCTAATCATCAATACGAATACAATACATGTGATAGCCAAACTGGCACATTTCGGCATAAAGGCTGTCGTACCCAACAGATCTATTTACTGTATTCGCATTCACTTGCAAGTGATTAACGGTTCACGATAAGGAAGGGACTTTCGGCTATGGGAAACTTAGGCAATGATAATAACCGGATAGCATACAATTTTAATTCAAAATACAGTTTTCAAGCAATTGTGATCATAGTAATAGTAAGTAGCATGTATCTCCCCCACGGAGTTTGTAAAACAATTGAAGTAAAAATTGGGGCTATGAACTCACCAACGATGCAGTAGTAACAGAAACCGGAGAAGTGTGCACGTCGAGAAAAACCGCAAAGATCACAAGTGACCTAAATAAAAATGCAACACGACTTAGGCTCAGGGAATTAGGGTATAACACTCATACTTGTGTTTTAATTCAGTACTTGTACTTATAATACCATAAGGAAATTTAGTTGAAAGTTTTATAGTAAGTCATGGGTCGAAAAGATGCTTGAAACAACTTATATGGTTTAAATCACAAAGCTGATGGAAAATTTATAAAATTACCGCACTAATCGGGTCGCCATTTCTAAACTGTGAAGGCTAAAATTATGAACTTTATATTCCTAGAAAGGTATGACTCTGTACTATATGAAAATCAAGGCCTCACTTAACCGAGAACTTCAAAACATGGATGAAATTACCAATTTACCCCTGTGTCTCTATGTAGTTACTTCCAGCATCCAATTAAGTTTAGAAAAATGAGTATATCTTTTTATCTACAGGTCTGATCTAACTAACACAAGGCCAGTGGAAAAAGTTTTCTACAGGTCTTAACTCCAACTTTCATGTTTTTACCAACTAGGGTTCTTTGCAACATTTTAGGGTAAATAGCCTATCAAATCTGACATGCAATTTTGGGACAAGTTTTAGTGCGGATTTTCTCCAAAAATCATCGGAATGAATTCAGAGGTAAGGTTTTCGGGGAAATTATCCTAAGACCTGAGGCTAACTCCCAATATTTTTATTTAAGCATAAAACTTCCTGAGAACAAAATAGTGAAGTCATTTTTTTGGATGAAATCTGGGATAGATTTGGACCAATGATAAATGATCTACTTTAAGCCTAATAAATGGGTTTTTAAATCAATGCATGCCTATATTCCATCATCACTACCATTTATTAGTTAAAGAACTAAAAAGTCCAGGAGCATCAAATTTATTTGTTGATCTAATAACTTTTATAAACAAACATATGGAACATCATTAACAACAAATCAAAACTCATATGAATCCATCCAACTCTTGCATTTAACAACTCAATCAAACCTAACCAATTATCAAACACCCTATTTCCTATAAGATCTTGAATCAAACCATCTAAAATAACACATGCAAGAGTTGTTTGCTTAGTCTAGAAAAATCTTTAATAAACATAAGAAAAGCTAGGAATTGAGATGGAATAAATTGGGGAAACTTACTAGCATACAAGGATCTTCAAGTCTAGCACTAATGTAGTTAGGGATAACAAATTTCAATATTGTTCTTGGCCTATGAAACCCATGACACCAGCAGCTAAAAGAGAGGAAAAAAATGCAGATTTTGAGTGAGAAATGGTGGGTGATAAGCTCTATGTGATGTTGTTAGTGTATTATATAGTAAGCACAAAGTGGAGTGACATTTGTCCAAGTTAAATGACAAATGGCCATGGCTTTATCTAAGGTGACGCCACCTAGGGGTAGGGGTGGATGAGTTAGTGGGTTGTTTATGTATAAAATTTGTGCATTGTGTGTTATAGAGAGTAGTCTTGATCCCGGTATTCTAAAACGTGGAGTTTTAAAGACACGAAAGTTAAGTAAATATCAAAACATAGTATACTTTGTAAAGATGGTTGCATTTAGTTTAAAATGACTAATTTTGATGTTTCATGTATTTCCCGAGCCTTCCGGAGTGTTATAATGTATTTAAAGCTTAAAACGCGAGCCGAAAACGCGTAAAACGTAAAAAGTGCACACTTCGCGTAGAAATGGAAAATTAAATTATTCCATATGAAAACAAGTACGTGGGGGAAAATAAATCATATTAATGGGTAGACTGGGCCCTATCTGAGTCAAATTACGAATTTAAGTGTGCGTGTGACGACATACGCGGGCAACTTTCCCGGCAAAAGCCAATTTACTTAAAATAGCATAATAACCAAATAAAATTAGTAAAAATAATGACTTGAAATTTCTCGGTTGTTACATTACCCATCCGTTAAAAAGGAATCATGTCCTCGTGATTCAGTTTATCTTATCGGTTGACGGTGTGTCGGAAAAAGAAATGAAGGTACTTGTAGCGAATGGTTTTATTAAGATAATTAGCAGTGTAATTTGATTAGTCGCCTCGAAATACGGTGTCGAATGAGGCTGATGCTACATGGTGAAGGAAGGATTAGAGTCTGATTGGTTGCGTAATCTTAAGAAAATTCAAAAATTGTTTTAAGGATATAAGTGAAAAGTCGTTTTTAATAAAACTTACCGGTGACTACACCCAGCATAACATGATCCCTCCTGAATTAGACATAGGTAATTAGGCTATGTATAATTGAGGAACGAAAATGTAATGTTCGGTTTAGTCAAGTAGTTTTATTATCTTAACTAGTTCCTTGTTAAGGTTAACCTTGTCGTCAAGCTGAATCTCCTCTAGTGGAATGACGAGGGTTTCATCCGAATGACATTTCTTCGAGTTCGAATCGAGAAATGGGTTGTGCACGCTAGTGGGCTCTTACGGGTGGTTCGAGTCGATAAGCTACCGGTCCAACTTTTGCCAAATTCTTAAAGGGTTCAAGGTACATCGGGTTTGGTTTTCTCGTTTTCCAAAACTTAGCACGTTCTTTCAGGGCGAAACTTTCTTGTAACTCTCCCGACGATCTTGTACTACTTGCAGCCTGTTGTCCTGGAGCGTTGTTCCTACGCCTTGGTACGTACTAACGATTAATGCGAATGGGATTACTACGGAAGCGTACTATCAGTCGAAAGAAGTTGATGCCAATGCCTTGGGGTAAAAGATAGTTACAAGGAGTAATTATTAATACCAATGAAAGATCTTGATGAATTACAAAAATAATAATAGAATTCTGTCAAGTGTAATGTTTTAGGAGCAAAGGCTTCTTAAAAGGGATAGATTAGATATCTGTATGAACAAGGAAGCACACTATTATCAATCGATGCAAATGAAAGGATCAATGAATCAGAACAATAATCAATGGATTAAGATGTCCATATCATTCATACTAGTATGAGCATAGAGTGCTCGAAATAAAATTTGATATTTATACGAACGAAGAAGCAAATGAAAGGGTGTGTAAGAGAGAGATCAATGACTCAAATTAATACAAACAGAAGAACCATAAATCACAATAATAGTGAAGCGAAGAGATATAGAATATTAACACAAATAATCAATTAATCGAGACAACTAGCGAATCAAACCAATAGTCAAAAGAGACCAATACTGAAAGACATAATTCTAAATGAGGTTTAATAATAAACGAGACAGACAATATTCTTTGTGACTGTCAAATGAGAATAAATAAGGAAAATCAAAAACTGAGAAGGATAATAAACACACGATTGTTAAAATAGATGAAGTGAAATAGACAAGAATTAAGAGAGTAATAAGCGTAACGATACTTTAAATGAGAACAAATGAGATAGGCAATAAATGTGAAGGCAAATAATAAAGGAGAAAGACCATAAACGTCATGGGAGAGAACAAATGGTAAATGATGAAATCCACAAATATCACGAATGTTATATGAGAATAACTGGGAAAATCAATAAATTAGAAATACAATGTGCATCTCCAATGCTAAATGAGAAGAACAAATGAGAACGAACAATAAATGAGAAATAGAACAAGCAGCACGAATGCTAGCTGAGGTAAACATTAATGAGAAACGCAATAAGTGACAAAGACAATAAGCATTGTGATTGTTAATTAAGAATGAGTGGGGATCAACAATAAATGAGAAAAGCATTAAGTTGAAAGCATGCATGTTAAATGAGAACAAACATAAAACGAGAAAGACATTGACCATTACGAAAGTTGATTGAGGATAAATGAGAACAAATAAAAAATGGTAAAGTCAATATATAACACGAATGTTGATTGAGTAAGATCCGCACTTGGCTCCTCGAGCTTTACTCTGCTCCAATGATACTGTAGGTTGGCCATTACAGTTCATTTCTGCTGACGTGTAATATCTCTCATGATGTGGCATGTGTGTCACCAATGATGGGATGCTGTGGTGGATGGGCTCTCTGGTGATAGACTCTGGTCGAGTGAGAGGAGTAGGTGCAGTAATGGTTTTCCTCCTCGTCTTCTGAGGGGTTCTTCTTCGAGTGAGTAATCTTCTGCTTTGTGTTCACACTCTATAGTCTCATCCTCGAATGGCTTTTTATCACTATTAGACATTAGTATATAAGTTGGTGAAGTGGGTGTCAGAATGGTGGTCGACAAGTTTCCAATTTGTGTCCTTGAAGTCGAAAGATAGTATTAAGTTAAGGTAAACATTTTTGTCAAGATTCGGTGTTATATTCCTAGCGGCGTGATTCTTCAAAATACAAGGAGTGAAAAAGAATGAGACGTTAAAAGTCGTGTTCCAAAAGTAGGGTGTTCCAAGGCGGCACGTTAAAGTCATGCTCTAATCAACCGGCGCGTCTTTAGGCGATGGTTTACGAGGCGATGTAGGTTTTCTAAAATTATGGGACCAATGTTCCAACTTGTCTTCGAAGGCGGATAGTAAGACAACCGAGGGAAATCGATAGAATGTAACGGGTTTTGCGTAAAACGATGTTATGAAAGTTTATGAAAAAGTTTTAGTGAACCACGGTATTACTCACGATGTTTGAGAAAATAAAAGAGACTGAGAGATTGATCGATACACTATAAAGTGGTTAAACCTTTGTAACTTTGTGTATATGATATATTGAGTTAATATGATTAAGTATGCGGAATCTACTTAATCACACTTAAAAAGGTTATTTTGGTTATGGAAATGGAACAGTTATGTTTGTTATTTAACAATGAACAATGAAAGCTTATCACCAAATGATTCAATATTATTCAAAATAATACGAGTGATCTTCACTATCACTAGGGTTACAAAACCTTGAATCTGAAAGTTTCTATGACTTGTGATATTGTTGTAGTTTTGTTGTTCTAAGCATATGAATTAAGCACATTAAAAAGACACACAATATCTAGACTATGATCTCCTTTTTATATGACAACAAAGGAGATCATTACAATCTATGTTAAGTCTTGTCGAGCACATGCATGGATACACTTGTATTGTGTCGGTCATTAAGATACAGCATGTATCTATGTTTACCAACTAGTTGATGACTAACCACAAAGTCTAAGATATTATCTACCGTATATACTTGACTTTAGTACAAAATATCTTCGTATACTTATCCATCCAGCAAGCAGACTTAACATTCGAAGAGCAGACTTAATTTTGGTACTCACCAGAATTAATCACTAGACTTAATCACCAGACTTAATATTCAAAGACCAGACTTAACCAGCAGACTTAACCAGGTACCAACCAGACTTAACATTACTGCAACCAGAATTAATCACTTAAGAGAATTTCCCGATACTTAATCTTCAGAATATTTAATTCCCAACAATCCTCCCCTAAACATGTGAACCCTTTTCAACATGTTTCTTCTGAATTGAATTTCTGATTGTGAGGATCTTGCAAACACTTCATAGTCTGACCCTTGATCTGAGCTTTCTTTTGTTTTGTGAGATTGAATATCTTTCTCAGTAACTCATCTGCTTTCTGTTCTTTGACTTCAGCAATATCAGTACTTTCCTTAGATGGAGGAATTATAAGAGGCAATGATGCTGTGTATCTTAGATGCTTGTTTCAACAAGTGAATTCATCTTCTAGCATGCCTTTGCAAGTGATGAACAAATGTAGTGAACTGAAATTGAAACTGAAAGATCCTAGATAGAACTTTCTCCTTTTGAATGCTTCATCCCTTCTGAATATATAATATACTCCAGCTCTATTCTTGTCATTTTCAACCTCCATGAATTCTAAGCATACTTCCTTCCTTTATTGGTTAATCTTCCTCCCCTGATTTTATTATCTCCTCTGAGCTTTGAAGATTTCTCACCATGTACCAAAATATATCATCCCTTGGGCCAAAGAGCCTTTCCTTCCTCCCCTGTTTGGAAGATCTCTCACTATCATCTGATCTATCAATTAGAACTTGTTGTCAGACAATGTTGTACATGAAGCCATCAATTCCTTAAAAGTTAGTTTGCTGCCCTCATCACTTCTAGGTGTGTAACCTCCTATGAGTGGTGAATCATGGGGCAATAACTCATAATCCATCATTTGATGGTTTTCTGAGTCATTTTTATTCCAAAAATCATTTTTAAGAAAACTTTTGACTTTTAGCAGTATGCATAGGATTTTATTATTAAAAATCATACTGCTTCCAACCATTTTGAAGGGATCAAGTGTAGTTATAGACACTTAATCAAAATTTCAGTTTAAAGTAACCTGATGAACTCAAATAAGTACATTTTATTACTATCATTTATCCTATTAATTTGACTTGTTTATTATATTATGTATGAGGATTGATACTTAATCGTTTACTTTTGTAATTCTCAGGTAAAAACAAGCATTTGGTGAAACTTGGCGATTTTGGACTAATTATGGAGCAAAACATGCAAGAAGTTAAGAGTCTACCGAAATGTACAAGATCAAGACTATTCTGCTCCAGATGCGCCGCATCTTGCTTATTACATACGGCGCATCACTATCAAGATTTCACCAGATACGATCCAAGATACAAGAGGACATGCGCCGCATCTATTTATGGAGTTACGCCGCAACTTCTGGCGGTGTACGAATATTCCTGAATATATTAATCTTAGACCCCACGCGAAGTTAAGTCAATGCGCCGCATCTACTTACTAGATGCGCCGCATCCTACCCTCAGACAGAAACTATAAATACCCCAAAGACCAGACGAATTAAGAGTTCCGAAGTTCGACAGAAGACCGAAGTACAGAAACCCTAGGACGAATTCAGACGAATAGGCAGCACAAGACACACACCCAAACAAAGATACAAGAGCTGTAAGAAGGTGCTGCATGTGTTTAATTCATTAAGTAGTTTTGTTTTATTGTGTTAGTAAACTTTAATTCATCAAGATTGGTGGCTTGTGTAATGTGACAACGGAAAGATTGCACTCCCTTAAAACTGCTTTCTCATTAATTAAAGTTTATATGTTGATGTCTTTGGTGACTTTTATTAGTGCATTGATAACCTCTGTGTCTAGCTGAGCGTTGATCGGGTCGCCATGCCTCTGCCCTCGCCTATTTATTAGATCGCCTATGCATTCTATTGTCTGTAGAAAAGTAGGAAGAAAGATAAATAGGATAGTCATAAGTAATCATTAGGGGTTTACTCGCCGATAAGATTAGAACCAACGAGAAAGGACTTAATCTCGGTGCGTTGCATCGAACTATACACTTCATATAAAACTAGCAATAAAACAAGTGACAAACTACTTATCTATCAGGACAGATCTTCTTATTGTCTCGAGTATTTATCTGTGTACGTGTGTGCTATTCGCTGATTCGTGCCTATTGGTTTAGTTTATTATTTAATTGCAACCAAATCGTGCCAGTCTCTCAGGCTGAACCCCCTTGCGTTAGAATAGGTTGTATAGCTAACTTAATTTATTAAAATACTGATTAGAATAACGAGATAATACGTTCCACTCTTAGTGATCGACACTCTACTTACCATTATATTCATACTGACCGGGTACACTGCTCGTTAAGTGTGTGTGTTATTGATAAGTCGGCTAAATATAAATTTAAAACTTGAGTAGGCATTAATACTGCTAAATCGCAACGACACATCGCACCGCATCAAGTTTTTGGCGCCGCTGCCGGGGAAGTGAATTGTTATTATCTGTTAATTTGATTAGTATTTTAATTAGGTTTTTAATTTTTTTTTTATCTAACCGCTAATTCTGTTGTGTATTAGATTAATTTGCATTCATTGTATTATTTTGCATATTTTCTGTTTTTGTGTGCTATTTGTTTTCTTTGTGTTTATTTTCGTTTGTGTTTTTATTTGTTTTTATTTTTCGTATTTTTTGTGTTCTGCTATCGTTGTACTGAGCTAAATCGAACGATACGGCGCATCTGATCTCTCAGATACGGCGTATTGCGTTTAATTTTTATAAAATACAACGCGTTTAATTAATTCGATACGACGCATCTTTTCCCCAAGATACGGCGTATCTGTTTTTAAGGAAATTTTTTTTCTAAACGTTAACGCCATACGACGCATCTGCTTTAGCAGATACGGCGTATCTATTATTTTAATTAAAAACAGTTTTTGAATTATTAAACAGATACGGCGCATCGATCTCTATTGATACGGCGTATCTTCTGAATCAAAAATCTTATATTTTGAAACGTAACGAAAATACGGCGCATTAACTTTTGTTAATACGACGCATTTAATTTTAATAAGTAAATCGATTTTTGATAATTAAAATTGATACGGCGCATTCTAATTTCTAAGCGGCGTATCTATTTTCTGAATAAAGTCTGATTAAATTTTAACGATTATAAGATACGGCGTATCCAACTTTTTGGATACGGCGCATCGTCTGCAGATATCAGTAACTTTAATTTTTCGTATTCCGTTTTCGTTGTTAATTTTCTGATATATTACTTTCTTGAACATACCCTACTGATATTTTTGTGTTGATTTCAGGAAGTGCATGACCAGGAGTTCTACGAAGAACTTGATTCAACCTTTCGAAGATCCTGAACGAGCCTTTCATTCGCTTAAAAGGCTTTTCAACACAAAAAGCTTTGATACTTCAAGTTCATTCGAGAAAGAGGAAGAAGAAACAGAAACAATGGGCGAAAACACAACTATGGAGGAATACATGAACAAAACCCGTGCTGATTACACTTCAGGAGTTGCTAGACCAAAGTTTGATGATAAGTCAAAGTTTGAATTGAAGGGTCAGTTTCTCAAGGAGCTAAGAGAAAATGCTTTCAGTGGATCGGAACATGAGGATGCTAATGAGCATGTTGAAAAGGTCCTCGAGATTGCGGATTTGTTTACTTCAGAAGGAGTGACTGACGATCAAATCATGCTAAGAATCTTTCCACTCTCACTAAAAGGAGCTGCTAACAAGTGGCTAAGGAATGAACCTGCTAGTTCAATCACTACATGGGAAGATTTGAAGAGCAAATTCCTGAAGAGATATTGTCCACCTGCTAAGACTGCTAAAAAGATGGAGGCCATCAACAGTTTCAAGCAAGAGCCTGATGAAACTCTTTATCAAGCTTGGGAACGATTTAAAGATTTACTGGTAAAATGTCCTCAACACTATCTAACCCCTATGCAGGAGATAATATTGTTTTATCAAGGATTGGACGTGCCTACTAGACAAATCTTGGACGCTAAGGGAGCTGTGCCTCAAATGAGTGCAGCCAATGCTAGGAAAGCAATCCAAGAAGCTGCTGATCATTCTCAAAAATGGCACGATGGGACCTCTACTAGATCTAAGAGCAGCACTAATTTTGACGGGATTGCTGCTATTCAAGCTCAATTGGATAAAATTAGTAGAGAGATGAAGAAGCGTGATGAAAAAGTGTATGCTGCCCAAGTTGGATGTGAAAAGTGCGAAGGACCTCACTACACTAAAGATTGCCCGAATAAGAATGAAAGTGAGACGTTTGAAGAAGCGTATTACACCCAATTTGGACAACCATTCCGACCTTCAGGGAGATTTAGGGAAGCCACCCCGGGATTCTATCAAAAGAACAACTTTAATCCCGCTTATCAAGAAAGGAGGCAGAATTTAGATGAAACTCTAAAGCAAATTATGGCCGATGCTGCTAAAAGACATGAAGAGAATACCGCTATGATCAAAGAAATCCGAGCATCAACGGACACTACTACAAGAAATCAAGGAGCTTCGATCAAAGCATTGGAACAACAAATTGGTCAAATGAGCAAGGTTCTTCAAGAAAGTGGATACGGAAGTTTACCGAGCTCAACTGAAACCAACCCAAGGGATCATGTCAAGGCCATAAGCACCACTGAAGAAGTCACTCCTAACATACCTAGAAGATCGATGAATGGTAATGATGGTGCAAGACCCGAATTTTTCTTTAATTCTTCAATCAGTTTAAGAAGACTACTAAAAGAAAAGACAAAGATTGAAGAGGAGATCAAGGCTACAATGAAAGAAGGGAGCTCTGCAACCGATTTAAATGCCTTGCCTCATAAAGAAAAAGACCCAGGAAGTTTTACTCTACCTTGTTCAATTAATGATATATCTTTCAATAATGTGTTAGCTGACTTAGGAGCTAGTGTTAGTGTTATGCCTCTTAAGACATTCACTACCCTAGGACTAGGAAAATTAGCACCAACTAAGTTACTTATTGAATTGGCTGATAAAACGGTAAAACGACCTGAAGGGATTGCTAATAATGTGCTAATTAAGATTGAGAAGTTTGTTTTCCCTGTAGACTTTGTTATATTAGATATGCCCGAGGATGTTAAGATTCCTTTAATCCTTGGAAGACCTTTCTTGTCTACTGCCCATGCTAAGATTGATGTATTTAAAAGAAAAATCTCGTTAAGGGTAGGGAATAATAAACTAGTCTATAAGTGCCAAGATCCTGTTAAAAGCATAATTAGAGGTGTCTATGTGCTAGGATTAAGAGAGCGTATGGACCTCGATCTTGAAGCTAGGCTTATGGGAGAAACATTGATTCAAAACAACTCAACTAATCCTAATCATGAGGGCTTTGAGGAATTTATTGACCTTAATGTACCTACCGAACTTAGACGCGATATTGTTGATGATTCTGATGATGAGTGGTATGATTGCGTAGTAATTAACAAACGTAGGAGAATAGTTGTGAAAACGAATTTGAATAATGAAGTGTTTATTGAACTACCACCCCACCTTGCTTATTTATGCCTATATGATAATAAGAATTTCCCGTCTATCATTTTGTCATCTCTGCCCGAAAGGGACAGAACTTTGTTTATACAGATATTGAAGAAGAACGGCGTGGAAATTAAAGACGAGCAAGGAGTGTGATGTGCGTGTCGTTGTGTTCAAGTTTTAAAATTTATAAACACGATTTATCCAATTCTCTAATCACACATACGAGCAAGTATACTCGTCCGTGGTAGTAAAGGTGGGTAAGTCGAGATCGTCCCAAGGGAATTGGGGTTGAGGTTTAGTAAATAAGTTTTAGCAAAATGGAGTTTCAATCCAATTTGAAGCAAATTCTAAAAACAAGCAAGGTTCAATCAATCAAAAACTAATATACTTGTGTGTAGGTTCCATGACAATTGTTTAGAGTAACCAATCAAGTTGGGTGTTACTTGTAATGATGCACAACTTAAAATGAATGATTCTCAATCTATGGTTTTTGTCATGAGAAATCATATCTAAGAATTCAATCTCCTAGTTAACTCCTTTCGGCCATTATTAACTATTACGATAATTCTATTAAGTCCTTTTTGTTGTTTGAAAGTATGTCTTATCTCAAGAATTCCTACGAATCCTTTCGGCCTTTTTCGTGATGAAATCGTTTCCAAATCCATTTTAATGAGTTAAGGTGTTGCTTGTCACACACCACAATCCATACTAATTCGTGCACTAACTTTTTGGAATAAAAACATAAAGAAAACTCCTTTCG
This sequence comes from Artemisia tridentata subsp. tridentata, assembly GCA_021014915.2. Classification (NCBI taxonomy): domain Eukaryota; kingdom Viridiplantae; phylum Streptophyta; class Magnoliopsida; order Asterales; family Asteraceae; genus Artemisia; species Artemisia tridentata. The sequence goes on from CP139503.1 coordinate 162,673,299, forward strand.
GCCTTGTGAATCTTTGAAAATGTTTTCACCAACCAATTAAGCAAGATTAGATTTTATCTCAACAAACTCATAAAACAAGATATGTTTTCATGCATCACTATGATAAGATTACTCCAACAATTTTCACATCATCCACACACAAGTATAACTAAATTACTCCATAACAATCATAACCAAACACAAATAATTAACCAAACTTTCATTCATCATATAGTAAAAGTAAAAGTAGTTCATGATAACTCAACAAGAAATACCTATCAAGGAATTACAAGAACTAGAATTGTGGAACTATAGCAATCCACACTCCTCCAATCGCCTATTATCACAAGTAAACAACTCCACACACGGACGCAACTCTTGAGACTCGAACTCAAGATCTCCTGGACGTTTTTACAGCAACTACAAGCTTTTGGGCAATAATAATAATAGTGGTGTAGCTTTCTTAGGTTATGTCACTTCCCCAAAAGAACTCTCTTTGTAAATTAACCAAGGGTTCCTTAAATAAGTGAGGAAACCCTTCTTATCCAAGTAAAAACGTCCCATATGATTTAACAGCTGAGAAATGATAAGCCTTAATGATTATGGGGCTTAAATTCACCATTTAATGCAACTTTGTAACTTCAGTGTTGGCCAACCGATCGGTATTTGGCTCCTACCGATCGGTTGGAGCTCTCGGTGTTTCCAACTTCACTCCATCCGAATCGGATGCGGGCAGCAACCGATCGGATGGATGATCCTGCCATGCACTTTTATTTTCTTTTATTCATTTCTCGTTACGTGCTTGATCCTTCTCTGTACCATTGATTTCCTTCATAGAACTTGATCTTTTCTTGATATATTAAGCATAGAAGTCTTGGTCTAATCAATTCTTTGAAGTATCATGTGGTTTCTTTCTCGTAACTCTCCTTATGTGCATAATCTCTTCATTTCTTCGTGTTTTCCTCCACTTTTCCTGTACTCGGCTATATTTACTTGCATACACACTTTTTCATCGTTTAGCAAAAAATACATGCAAATATATCCAAATATGATGCACAAAACTAACAATAACGCACCTAAAAACATGTTAGATTTAAGCGTTATCAAATCCCCCACACTTGAGTTTTGCTCGCCCTCGAGCAAGTCTAATTTTTAGAAAAACTGAACTCAATGGTATTTTCTTTATGTTCATGAAAAAAAATCCTTGAAATGTATGCAAATTAAATTGAATTTTGTTAACATCACCAAGTACCTCACAAAGGAAATTTTTAAATTCACACAACTCTCGATGGTAGATTTGATTGTAGATCACTCAATTGCTCAGACGCGATTCATGTCTCTTACCATAAGCTTGTACTTGTATCAAAACAACAAAATAAAACATCAAAGAGGTCTTTTATTTGGGTTTAGGCTTCAAAAGGGTTTTGATTACCTAGCTAATGTATAGATATTTCATACAAGTACATCATAATTCGCTAACAACGAATCCTTGTATAGTCAAGCAACGGATGGTCACTAGCTCGTGCCTTGGTTCGCTAACGATGTTACTTGCATAACGGATGGTCACCAATTTACTCACCAGATCGCTAACAACGCTTTTCAACTATCCAAAAACTCGGATGGTCACTAGAACATACATGTGCTACATATCTAAACAAAGCCATCACTAAATCCGAATGCTCGAATAAAGTAATTGGTAAGGGAAAGGGATAAGACATGGGAATTTGATTTGGTTCTATATAAAAAAGAAGAAGAATCAAGCCCAAATTCAATCCTAACTCTTTACATCACAAATGATTACTCACCAAACTTCTTCGATCATTATTCCGCATTTCATATAAACTCCATCTTCTATGATAACTCTTTGAATATCTTATTTCCACACATACATAGCTCATTGGTTTTTTTTTTTTTTTTTTTTTTTTTTTTTTTTTTTTTTTTTTTTTTTTTAGCATACCCCCACACTTTGGATGAGCACACGCTACAAAAAAATAAATAAGAGTAGCGACCTCCTTCTTCATTGGAACAACATATACACATACAAGGTGTGGTCAATCATGCAATCATCAAAAATAAATAGTTTCGAACTTCATTCGGACTTGATTCGGGACAGTCTAAGGTGTATGGTGCAATAATTTTTCTGGGTTAAATCAAAAGAAAAGATAGGCTCAAAAGGGTGTAACTAAGGGTATCTAGCATATAATGCTAACAAATGGGTTCCAATTACTAAGGACAACTAACCGATGCGGTTAGCAAAAATGTATTGTAAACGGAAGGCCATTTGGTGAAAATCCTAATTTGCCTCTTATCATTTGAATATATTTATTACTTGAAAGTAATTTTAACCGTAATGCATAACAAGTACAAGTTCTAGAATCGACATAATCACCGGCACACTCATACGAAATATAAGGCATGAATCCTCACAATATAAAGTGGTGGTAAAATGTACTTAGCAATAGCTACCAAAAACTCTCAAAACTTGACTACATTCCAAATTTTTTTAAATAACCTTATTATTTACCATTGAATCAATTTGTCTATCAACTAGAAAAAATCAAAGGCGAATAAATTCACACATTCTAGTTCTTGAAATCCAAAAATCCAAAATTAAAAAAACTAAAAAAAAAACTTTCCTATTTACTACACAAAAATTAAAAAATAAACCAAACAAACATAATAATAAAAATAAAAATAGAAATCCAAACAAATCAAAGTTAAAACAAATAAATCCTACAAGAGTTAAAGTTTAAAGTAGTAGAAAATAGAAAATAGAAATAGTTCAACCATCATTGTTTTGAAACCATAATCATAAACCATCATTGATCACTCATAATCCATGTCTGGATCAATCCTCTCATCTTCACTTTCTTCATCTTCATAATTCTCATCACCTTCAAAAATTGTGTACCTTTGTCTTTTCTCTCCAGCACCCCTTGAAGAACCGCCCACATCAAAACTCGAACTCCCAACATTAGGGACTCTGCCATACACCGGCACTGGTTCAGGAAATGGTGCGTACCCAGGATATGGGTAAGGGTATTGGCCAGGATACGGGTCATACTCCAATGGGTAGGGTGGAACATTTGGTGGGTTGTAAGGAGGTACCTCATAATCGGCTTGTTGGGCCACATGTTGAAGCATTGGCATTGAATAATCATAGTTGTAATTTTGCCTCATCATCATTGAATCTCTCCACACGTCCCTTTTCTCAATCTCATTTAGCTCACGGTTCCAATCTCCCCATCCCGAGTCAAAACTACCCGGTGTATGAATATTCCCAACAGGAGGTGGTGGTTGATATGGTTGTTGTTGGTAAGGCTGCTGTGGTGCTCCATGAGGTGCAACCATTTGTGGCTCAATCCAAGCTCCCAACTCTCGTGTCTTCCTATTTAAGGCTGTATTAAAACTCCTCGCATCCCACGTCTCACAATTCAACATCTCTGAGCACTTTGTTAACTCTATATCCACATAATAGCCCAATCTTTTCGCCAACTTGGTCACATAGTGACCACCACAAATTTCACTATTGTCTTTGATTCCTGGTGCTCTCCTTGAAAGATACTCGGCTATTATCCAAGCCGCATTTCCATTCTTTTCTTCTAACAACTTCATAACCCAAAGATCCGGTTGATTGCACTTGTCTCTGCTCCCTGTCCTATGCAAAACACTCTAAGCTATCAATTTTTGTAAAATTCTCAACAACGGATTCCTTAGCTTTGATGAATTCCTTCTTGTACAACTTGGGTCACCAACACTATTCCAATACTCAGCCAACCCGGCATAATCATTATGCCTCCTTACTAATCTCACAAAATGAGACGCAAACAAACGATCCTTGATCTCATCTGGCTCGTACAAGCCAAGAACCACTGGAAACTCTGGCAAAGTAAACTCATGCTCTCTACCACAGAGCCTAAACCAAATGCATTTGTCATTTATAAGATCCACAACCTTCCTCTCAAAGTAAAATGTGGAGAAAAACTCCAAACACCATTCACGGTTAACATTCTCGTGAATGCTAAACGCATTCTCCCACGAATAATCATCAAAACTATCACCATCTCCTTCATATACATATGTCATTCTCATCAAATTCCTTAACTCTATCTCACATTCATACTCATGAAATAAACTCCAATCAACTAACCTTGGTTTGGCGATTTTCCTCCCTTGTAACTTTGATAGACGCTCACGAAAAGTGTGCCTCTCTTCGCTGCTTAAACCACTAAACTTCAAATTCTCGTTACGCTCTGGAATCACAGTATACTTAACCTTCTCTTTGATATTCCTATTCACAAACTTTTGCACAATTGGATTACTAACTTCACGCGATGAACTCGATCCTCCTACAAGAAATCTCTGTAGCAACCATGATTATTCGTTAGTATAAGAGTATAAGAAACAAAGTTAGATGATTAAGAAGTCCAAAAGATTCGATTTGCAAATCTTCAAAAAGTTTTACCGAGGGCTCCATCCGATCGGTATCTCTCTCTATCCGATCGGATGGAGTTGTGACATTATCCAACCGATCGGTAGCAACTCGCAACCGATTCGGTTGTACTCACTGTATCAAAAACAAAAAAATTTCGACTCCAAATCAATCCTATCTAGTTCCACTCTTCCTTATCCTGCATTTCATCAATCACTATGGTCTCTACATATCCCACTTATCTCCAAATCATATCCATAACATACTCGCATGATCAATCTTAGAACCTATGAACATATCCAAAATCAAACCTTATTGATGTTCTAATCCACAATGCATCATCCTAGGAACACTAATTAACATCTAAACAACATCTGAAAATCATTAATTTCTACCCAGAATCGATTCAAAGTTTTGACCCTTATGATTCAAAAATCAATTAATTCATTCTTCCTCAAAACTTAATCAATCCATCTCATTCTTTTTGCAATGATCTCCTCAATCATTTACCCATCTATTCCAGAAAAATCATGCCTTAATTCGAACTATATCAAAAACGCCTAAATTTTGACCTAATTCAATCAATCCGAATTAAAACCTAATTGACACAAATTAATGATGTTACTTACTTGTTTTGGTGCCATTGATGATCCTTCAACTCTCCTGCAACTCTTAAAACTCTCCTAATGGTCGAATTAATGAACCCCAAGTGTGGTGGAACGAGTGTGTGTGTGTTTTTATGATTTTTTGAAATCTTGGGTATATATACTTCACTCCATCCGATCAGTATTTCATCCAACCGATTCGGATTGAATTTTTGCAAAACTTCACTTTTTCTTTCTTTCTTCAATACTTTGACTTTTGCAATAACAAATAGAAAGTACTTTACTCCCTTAAAAGACTTCACTTTAAGTAAAAATACCACCAACACACTTATTCTCCCAACTTGTTATCCAAACTATCTCTACAACTTCTAAAACAAAACTTAACTCCATAGATTAAAAACTTAATAAAACCATAAGATAACCAAAAGGTCTTAAACTTAAATCAAACTTAAATGCAAAACATTAAACTACTATTAAAAATGCATTAAAAATAAACAAACAAACATTAGCACAAGCCTTGTGCTTTATTCTTTAACTTTTGCTCTTCATCCTTCATCCTTCAAAGTATTCATGCTTCAAGATGTCTTCACTTTGAAATTTTCCGGATAACTTTCGGTTAGTCACTTGTGTTTTAAACTTCCTTGCAAAATTTCTTCCATCCGGACAAATTATATCAAACTTCACATGCCATTCTCCATCACCTTCTTCTTTCTTGTAAACACTAACTCCTTCGGGTCCCCATTTCATATTCTTCAATTGAACCGGTAAGGATCCAAGAAAATCTGTCAATTTATGGAATACAAAAACATTCTTGAATGGATTATAGAAAACCTCCATAGCTAATGCTCTTTCCAACTCATCTTCAATACCAAAGTAACTAGGGACAATCGGCCCATATTTAGGTCTTCTCTCTTCATCTCTACCAACTTCAAAACAACCTAAATGGTCTTCTTCTTCTTCTTCTTCATGCACTTCCTTAATAATCTTGCCTCTAGGTTTTGGATAATAGGTATGCTTCAAGATCCCATCACTAATAGTCATAGTACCTCTACCCATATCTATAATAGCTCCGCAAGTTCTCAAAAACGTTCTTCCTAACAACAAAGGTAACTCCTTATCTTCCGGGATATTAAATACAAGAAAATCGGCTAAGAAAGCTTGATATCCTACTTGCACTCTAACATTCTTCACTTCTCCCATTGCTTTTGCTCTTGAATTGTCAGCCATAGTAAGATTATATTGATTTGGTTGAGGATTACCAAGTCCTAATCTTTTGTACAATGGGTATGGCATCACATTCACACTTGCTCCTGTATCGGCCAATGCATACATTGCATCGGTTCCATTCACCTTAATTGGTAACACAAAATTCCCCGGATCGCTCTCTTTCTTAGGCAACCCATTTTCAACTATCCTTTCCCTTGCAAACTCATCAAAATTCTTATCCTATAGCCTAGCTGTTGCCATCATAACCGCATCTAACTTCTTACGATAAACCATGTAATTGTTCAACACTTCTATAACCGGCTTCTCTTCCATAAGCTCCTTAAATTTCATTTCCAAGTTCTCCAAAACAGCTTCTTTTTGTGCTTGAGTCAATGGTTTAACTTCTTTAGGTGATTTGGGCGATGAACTAGATGAACTACTCTCATTTTTAGGGGTGGAGGGTTGGGTAAGTTTGTTAAGTGGTGTTTTCTTGCGATTAGCCTTTCCCATTTTAACAATCTCTCCTCTTCCTTCCTTCTTCTCTACCATATCATCATCAACATCAATTCTCATCTCTCCCATAGCAAAATCAACCCTACATTTAGTTTTCACCATGAAATTTCTACCAAACATAACTTCCGGTTCATCCACATTTCCATATTCCAACACAACAAAATCAATCTTGAAAACATGACCATGAATATTAACTTTCACATCTCTCACTATCTTCCTACCATAATCCTCATAATCAAGCCTAACAAAGCCAATCTTACCAAGCATTTCTTCCGTAATGTAATTCTCACCATACTCCATATTAAGTTGAGCATCCCAAGCCTTAACTCCTTCCACACCACATGGTGTAGCATACCTCATAAATGGTACATCAAACACTTTAGGTGGTGCTTGCGTGAACACAACCACTCTTTTCTCCTTGGGTAAACAAACACTGCTTTCGCCAACTTCTTCTTTCCTTTCTAAACCAATCTTAGCTTCATCCAAAATGCTTTCCAACTTCTCCAAAGAATCTCCTGAATCTCTCAACATCTCTTCCAAATGTCTCAAATATTCCGAAACATTGCTTAAACTTTCCATTCTACTTAAGCACTATCATAACATAACCACAAAACAAAAATTCCAAACTATTAGCGTGAGAGTTAGTTATAATCGAACCATATCAAAATATCAAATCAAAATAAGCTAACAAACAACTTCAAATCATCAAAACATCAAAACAACTAAAAATAAAAAATCATAAAAATTTTTACCGAGGCAACCATCCGATCGGTATCACCTTCCATCCGATCGGATGGGAAAACTGCAAAAGATAAAATCTCACCAACCGAATCGGATGCGGGCGGCCTCCGATCGGTTCGATCGAAAAACAATTTTTTTTTTCTTTTTTTATATGATAATAATAATACTAAACTAACTAATGACAACCTCTATTTAACTTGTTTTTGTGTTTTTTTTTTTTTTTATATATATATATATAGGAAACTAAAAAGAAGAAATAACTAATAACTAAATCTAATTAATATAATCCTAATTACTTATCAAGCATCAAATTATCTAATTAACTTTAAACTAATGAACTAATGAACATAAAGACTAATTATAACTCATTTAATATAAACTATAAAACTACCAAACATTAAAATAAATTAACTACATTAACTAATCATTAAACATAATAAAACTTTCTAATACCCTAAATTAATTAATCTAATTACTCTACTAATTAAACATAACATTAATGAATCATAAAAACTGAAAAATAACAAAAAATTACTAAACAAAAAATATTACCGAGACACCAACCGATCGGATGGAAATCCATCCGATTCGGTTGGTCCGAACCAAACTTTTTTTTTTTACTTTTCTTTTTAACCTTCTTTAAAAAAAACTTAAGACTACTAAGCCCAACTACCAAGAAAATCTTAACAATTCCCCGGCAACGGCGCCAAAAAACTTGATGTGCGTGTCGTTGTGTTCAAGTTTTAAAATTTATAAACACGATTTATCCAATTCTCTAATCACACATACGAGCAAGTATACTCGTCCGTGGTAGTAAAGGTGGGTAAGTCGAGATCGTCCCAAGGGAATTGGGGTTGAGGTTTAGTAAATAAGTTTTAGCAAAATGGAGTGTCAATCCAATTTGAAGCAAATTCTAAAAACAAGCAAGGTTCAATCAATCAAAAACTAATATACTTGTGTGTAGGTTCCATGACAATTGTTTAGAGTAACCAATCAAGTTGGGTGTTACTTGTAATGATGCACAACTTAAAATGAATGATTCTCAATCTATGGTTTTTGTCATGAGAAATCATATCTAAGAATTCAATCTCCTAGTTAACTCCTTTCGGCCATTATTAACTATTACGATAATTCTATTAAGTCCTTTTTGTTGTTTGAAAGCATGTCTTATCTCAAGAATTCCTACGAATCCTTTCGGCCTTTTTCATGATGAAATCGTTTCCAAATCCATTTTAATGAGTTAAGGTGTTGCTTGTCACACACCACAATCCATACTAATTCGTGCACTAACTTTTTGGAATAAAAACATAAAGAAAACTCCTTTCGGCCTTGTGAATCTTTGAAAATGTTTTCACCAACCAATTAAGCAAGATTAGATTTTATCTCAACAAACTCATAAAACAAGATATGTTTTCATGCATCACTATGATAAGATTACTCCAACAATTGTCACATCATCCACACACAAGTATAACTAAATTACTCCATAACAATCATAACCAAACACAAATAATTAACCAAACTTTCATTCATCATATAGTAAAAGTAAAAGTAGTTCATGATAACTCAACAAGAAATACCTATCAAGGAATTACAAGAACTAGAATTGTGGAACTATAGCAATCCACACTCCTCCAATCGCCTATTATCACAAGTAAACAACTCCACACACGGACGCAACTCTTGAGACTCGAACTCAAGATCTCCTGGACGTTTTTACAGCAACTACAAGCTTTTGGGCAATAATAATAATAGTGGTGTAGCTTTCTTAGGTTATGTCACTTCCCCAAAAGAACTCTCTTTGTAAATTAACCAAGGGTTCCTTAAATAAGTGAGGAAACCCTTCTTATCCAAGTAAAAACGTCCCATATGATTTAACAGCTGAGAAATGATAAGCCTTAATGATTATGGGGCTTAAATTCACCATTTAATGCAACTTTGTAACTTCAGTGTTGGCCAACCGATCCGTATTTGGCTCCTACCGATCGGTTGGAGCTCTCGGTGTTTCCAACTTCACTCCATCCGAATCGGATGCGGGCAGAAACCGATCAGATGGATGATCCTACCATGCACTTTTATTTTCTTTTATTCATTTCTCGTTACGTGCTTGATCCTTCTCTGTACCATTGATTTCCTTCATAGAACTTGATCTTTTCTTGATATATTAAGCATAGAAGTCTTGGTCTAATCAATTCTTTGAAGTATCATGTGGTTTCTTTCTCGTAACTCTCCTTATGTGCATAATCTCTTCATTTCTTCGTGTTTTCCTCCACTTTTCCTGTACTCGGCTATATTTACTTGCATACACACTTTTTCATCATTTAGCAACAAATACATGCAAATATATCCAAATATGATGCACAAAACTAACAATAACGCACCTAAAAACATGTTAGATTTAAGCGTTATCAGAGTGTTCAATATTACTGAATTGGCGATGAGGGAGCGCGATGTTTCCGACTCCTTCAATGATCGATATTAAAGAGCTGAACGTGAGTCTAACTTGAAGACTCTGGAATAAAGACAAGTGCTTACCAGGAGACAACCCGGATTTATCTTTTTATTATTCTGTTTTTGTGTCAAGTCAGTCAGGCCGCAGAGGATACGGCGCATCTCAATCCTGAGATGCGACGCATCTCCTGCAAATGGTCATATCTTTATTTTTCTGCATTTTTTATTTTCGACTTTAAAACTTTTTATCAGTTTATTTTAATGCGGCGCATCCCTGGTTAAGGATGCGACGCATCTTCTATTCTGATCCGTATTTATTCCAGGCTCGATACGGCGTATCTTCTTCCATAAGATACGGCGCATCGACTGACCTGATGATTTTAATTTTTAATTTTTATGTTTTATTTTAACTAACTACTAATGTATTATGCAAGTTTGAACCTTTCTTAACTTAGGTGTGTTTTAAAGCCTTGGTGGTATTATAGATTCCTGCATTTCCTGTGGATACATCTATTATGAAGCTTAAACGTTCTCATCCACAAGAAAGATGATTTTTGCTCTTATACAAATGGAGGATCATACCGAGCAAATCTCAGGGGAGTTTTTCTGTTCAAATTCTTTTATTTTCCAGTTTTTAACCTTTTATACAAACAACGAGGACGTTGTTTAACTTAAGTGGGGGGATTGGAGAATTAGAACACTTAACACTTACTTGTCCTAAACTTTTAAAAAAATATATGCTTAAAATGTGCTTAATATATAAAAATTTTAAAATTTTTAGCATGTTTTTGTTTAAAGTCTAAGTTGCATTGCTGCACACATGACGTTATTTTCAAAAATTGTGATTTTTCAAAATTCACAAATCTATGAGTGTGCCGGTGACTTGTAAACTTTAGAACTTGGCTTGTATACTATTCGAGACCACCATAATAAGTATTATTTATATAATTGGAATGACTTGTCTAAATTGGTAAATTTCTAGGATTACACCCAAATAGCCTTTATATGTTATGTGTTATTAACTAACTACACTAGTTAGTTAACCCCCGTATAAACCCCTTTGTTACTCTCATTTTTAGAGTAAGATACCCCTAGAAAAACACTCAGAGCCATTCCTTTCGTTTCTTACACCTTTGTTTAAAATGTTTCGTTACACCCTTACACCTTAGCCTACCCTGTAGATTAAAATCCGTGGTTGGTTAATTGCTTTAGGCAAAGTGTGTTTCCTTACATTACCTGTGTTCGTGTGCGTAATTCATTATCTATGGTTAGGTCGGGAAATTGCACAATGCAATTGGAGTGAAAGTAAATATTGTATATCTTTGAGTTTATTTTTCGTGTGTTTACTACTTTCACTATTACCGTTATTTCTGAAGTCATGAAAAGTATGGAAAAATTATCCAGAGTTATCGTTTTAGTGATGTGGTGAAATTTTACACATCTATGTTTATGTTAGTAGTGCAAAAAAAAAAAAAAAAAAAAAAAAAAAAAAAAAAAAAAAAAAAAAAAAAAAAAAAAATCGAAAAAATAGAAAAGAAAAAGAAAAAAGAAAAGTTGGATGTTTGATTTAACCAACTTATGTAAAGTTTTGTATTAAGTGGTCGATATCACCACTAGTTGTTGTATACTATATCTATGGATTGAATGGGAGTTGGCAGTTATGGGAACACCAACTAAGGTTTATTCTTTGATTGAGATCTTGTTGAGTGTAATTCGTGTCTACCTAAAGCGTGTGTTTCAAGTGTTAAAGCGTGAGTTATTCAATGATATGAGTCTTATTCATGGGATGGTTGGGATAGTAATTAACCACACTGAGGATTTTAATTTATTTGTTTTGTTTATTTTTCATTTTTACACCAATTTATATCCCAAAATTTATCCATACCCTGTATTATTCTTTATCCAACCAAACATTTGATTTATTGAGATTAGGGATTTGAGCAATCTTAAGTATCGTAGTCGTGGATTCGGCTATGTATTTATGATTTTGTCGCCCTTTTTGATATAATATTATTGGTAAAGTTTGGACCTATCTTTAGCCTATTCGAGTTAAGGATTTGAGCAATTGCAAGTATCGTGTTCGTGGATTCGATCATGTATTTGTGATTTTGTCGCCTTTCCTGGAATTTGAGATCGATAGAGATTAAGGAGAATAATTAACCCTTAAGCCTAAAACCCCTTTTTACCGCTTTAGACTTGTTATTCCTTGGCTTTAGTGGGGGAGATGTGTTATACTTGCCAAGCTTATGATAGAATATTCGTCACGACTGGACAGTTAAACGATTAGATTTGCTTTTATCAAATTATTTTATTTTACTTCTAATTCGTTAAGTGTTTGGTTGTGTGATTATGGCAATAAATGAGTACATGCTTAAATATAAAAACAAATCCTAATATCCTTTAGGATACATTTTCATAAGATTAATTCTAAGGTTTACTTGGGGACAAGTAAAGTTCAAGTGGGGGGATATTTGATGAACTCAAATAAGTACATTTTATTACTATCATTTATCCTATTAATTTGACTTGTTTTATTATATTATGTATGAGGATTGATACTTAATCGTTTACTTTTGTAATTCTCAGGTAAAAACAAGTATTTGGTGAAACTTGGCGATTTTGGACTAATTATGGAGCAAAACATGCAAGAAGTTAAGAGTCTACCGAAATGTACAAGATCAAGACTATTCTGCTCCAGATGCGCCGCACCTTGCTTATTACATACGGCGCATCACTATCAAGATTTCACCAGATACGATCCAAGATACAAGAGGACATGCGCCGCATCTATTTATGGAGTTACGCCGCATCTTCTGGCGGTGTACGAATATTCCTGAATATATTAATCTTGGACCCCACGCGAAGTTAAGTCAATGCGCCGCATCTACTTACTAGATGCGCCGCATCCTACCCTCAGACAGAAACTATAAATACCCCAAAGACCAGACGAATTAAGAGTTCCGAAGTTCGACAGAAGACCGAAGTACAGAAACCCTAGGACGAACTCAGACGAATAGGCAGCACAAGACACACCCAAACAAAGATACAAGAGTTGTAAGAAGGTGCTGCATGTGTTTAATTCATTAAGTAGTTTTGTTTTATTGTGTTAGTAAACTTTAATTCATCAAGATTGGTGGCTTGTGTAATGTGACAACGGAAAGATTGCACTCCCTTAAAACTGCTTTCTCATTAATTAAAGTTTATATGTTGATGTCTTTGGTGACTTTTATTAGTGCATTGATAACCTCTGTGTCTAGCTGAGCGTTGATCGGGTCGCCATGCCTCTGCCCTCGCCTATTTATTAGATCGCCTATGCATTCTATCGTCTGTAGAAAAGTAGGAAGAAAGATAAATAGGATAGTCATAAGTAATCATTAAGGGTTTACTCGCCGATAAGATTAGAACCAACGAGAAAGGACTTAATCTCGGTGCGTTGCATCGAACTATACACTTCATATAAAACTAGCAATAAAACAAGTGACAAACTACTTATCTATCAGGACAGATCTTCTTATTGTCTCGAGTATTTATCTGTGTACGTGTGTGCTATTCGCTGATTCGTGCCTATTGGTTTAGTTTATTATTTAATTGCAACCAAATCGTGCCAGTCTCTCAGGCTGAAGCCCCTTGCGTTAGAATAGGTTGTATAGCTAACATAATTTATTAAAATACTGATTAGAATAACGAGATAATACGTTCCACTCTTAGTGATCGACACTCTACTTACCATTATATTCATACTGACCGGGTACACTGCTCGTTAAGTGTGTGTGTTATTGATAAGTCGGCTAAATATAAATTTAAAACTTGAGTAGGCATTAATACTGCTAAAACCGCAACGACACATCGCACCGCATCAAGTAACCTCTGGTTGTGTGAGAACCAATGTTTTCAGTTATAAATAACTGCCTGTGTATAGATAAACTCATTCAAAGAGCTTTCCTAACAGGTTTTCCAGCTCGTGGCATTTGTTACCTCTAACACAAGTGTTAGATTCACTTTTGCTCGCTGTTCTTTCTATCAGATGTTCTTAGACTTGCTCATTATACTTGTAAGTATAAAATGATAGAAAGTGAGTTGTATCAGTTACTTTCTGATCAACTAAAGCATTAATTCAATGTGAAACATCATAATCAGGTTTCAAGAAAGAAGTTTTAAGGAGTTTTAAATTCCCAAACTCTTTCTATCATTAACCTATTATGTCAGCAACTAGTATCATCATTCTGCTACTCACACATTTCCCTTGAAACTTCCTTTGTGCTCAAATATTCATACCTGAAGTTGTTAGTCTAAAACTAAAAGAACAATGTACAAAGTACTTGTCTTGAATTAGAGTAATCATAGGATTAACTGTATGAATAACACAATTTAAATTTGTACTAGTAGCACAAACTTTTGTAATAGCAGCATTAATTTATAAAGTTAAAAGCACAACCAAAAATTTATATACAAAAACACATCAGATTGAAAAATTCAAAGATTAAGCATTCCAATACTTGCTACCAAGTACTGAAACCTTCCAACATCAAAAGCTTTTGTAAGAAGATCTGCAAAGTTATGATCTGAAGCTATTTTCATTACTTGAATTAACTTTTTGTCATTGCAATCTCTAATAAAATGATGTCTAATTTCAATGTGTTTTGTTTTAGAATGTTGCACAGTATTTTTAATAATGCAAATTGTACTACTATTATCAATATGAATGACAGTGTTCATGAAATTGTACCCATAGAACTTGACCACAGCAACTTGCAGCAGCTACATATTCAGCCTCAGTGGTTGAAGTTGCCACAATAGTTTGCTTCTTACACTGCCATGAGATAAGTCTACACCCAAGGAATTGACATCCTCCAGTTGTTGACTTTCTGTCCAAGCTAGCACCAGCATAATCACTATCCGAAAATGCTACCAAGTCAAAAGGTGACTCCCTAGAATACCATAGACCCAACCTAGGTTGACCCTTGAGATATCTAAAAATTCTCTTGACTGCTGTTAAATGAGAAACCTTTGGAGTTACTTGAAATCTTGCACAAGCACAAACAGAGAACATGATATCAGGTCTTGATGATGTAAGATACATCAAAGATCCTATCATAGATCTGTATGTGTGTACGTCCATATTATCTCCATCTAAGTCTTTAAGAAGTGGCTTCTCAGAGTCCATTGGTGTGCTTGCTACTTTTGAATCAGCAAATTGAAACTTTCTAAGTATCTCTGCAACATATTTATCTTGAGAGATAAAGATTCCTTCACTTGATTGCTTAACTTGCAGACCCAAAAAGAATGTAAGTTCTCCAATAGAACTCATCTGAAACTTATCATGCATAAGTTTCTCAAACTCTAAACACATCTCCTTCCTTGTATATCCAAAGATAATGTCATCCACATAAACCTGCACTAACAGAAGATCCTTCTTGTGTTGTTTGATGAAAAGTGTCTGATCAATCTTTCCTCTTTGAAATCCATTCTCTATTAAGCAGGAAGCCAGTGTTGCATACCAAGCTCTTGGTGCCTGATGAAGGCCGTATAGAGCTTTAACTACTCTGTACACTCTGTCTGGATGTTCTGGATCAATGAAACCAGGAGGTTGTGAAACATAAACCTCTTCTTCAATAGTACCATATAAAAAAGCACTCTTGACATCCATTTGATAAACTGTGAAGCCTAAAAATGAAGCATAAGCTAAGAAAAGCCTAATTGCCTCAATTCTTGCTACTGGAGCAAAAACCTCATCATAGTCTATCCCTTCTTGTTGTGTGTACCCTTGGGCTACTAATCTAGCCTTATTCCTAATCACTATTCCCCTTTCATCCCTTTTATTCTTGAAAACCCATCTAGTGCCAATTACCTTTTCATCCTTAGGTAAATCAACTAGCACCCATACCTTCTGAATCTTGAACTGAAGAAGCTCCTCTTGCATAACCTCTACCCAGCTTGAATCATCTAGGGCTTTAAGAATGTTCTTTGGTTCATCTTGTGGAGAAAACATACAAACAAGCAAGAGTTTGAAAACTCATGCTGTTTTGAAGCATAAAGGGCATCAAGAAGCCCTTGTTGGTCTGAAGACATCAGTTGTTGTCTTGTCTTCACACCTGATTGTACATCTCCAATCACATTTTCTAGGGAGTGGACTTTGTGAATCCTTGTGTGTGGAGTAGAAGGAACTTGATAATCAGGTGAGAGATTGCTCAAATCCACCTCATCTTTTGTTAATTCTGCTTCTTCTGTTAATTCTGTCTCAGCAGCATTATCAACAGTAGAACTATTTTTTTGTTCCTTTGTTCCATCTTCCTTGTGTTCATCTTCAACATCTTATTTAGCTTTACCAGAAGAAGATTCACCATTTATTGAAGTTGAATCCACACTTGTACTTGACCATATTGGCATCATCACATAATCTTGATTTGTCTCCTTTTCTAACCCTTCCTCATCTGTTGTTTCATCAGCTTTTAAACCTGAAAATTCATTAGTTTCTACAACAATAGGCACATAATTCATTGAATGGGTTAGAGTCTCAAGATCAAATAGCCATTTCGGTCCTTGACCTTCTATATTGGATTTATGCTCTAAAAATTCCACATGTAGGTTTTCCTCTACTATTCTAGTTCTTGAGTTGTATACTCTAAAAGGTTTGCTATTGAGAGAATATCCAACTAAGAAACCTTCATCTGCTTTGCCATCAAACTTTCCTAAATGGTCTAAGGTATTCAGAATTGTCACATGACATCCAAAGGTCTAAGAAATCCTATTTCAGGAGTTCTACCTCTAAAAATCTCATATGATGTCTTATTGTGAGACTTGACAACTAAAACTCTATTCTGGATATAGCAAGCAGTGTTGACTGCTTCAGCCCAAAAAGTGATAGGCAATTTAGAGTCAGCTAACATAGTTCTAGCAGCTTCTATTAGTGTTCTGTTTTTCCTTTCAACTACTCCATTCTGTTGTGGAGTTCTAGCAACACTAAATTCTCTCCTAATACCTTTTTCTTTGCAGAAATCATCCATAACTCTATTCTTAAACTCTGTCCCATTATCACATCTAATGACTTTTACTTTCTTATCTACTTGGTTTTCTATCTGTGTAATGAAAGTCTTAAGGATGCTAGAAGTCTCATCCTTAGTAGCTAAAAAGAAAACCCATGTAAATCTACTATAGTCATCAGTAATAACTAGACAATATATCTTATGCTGCATACTTCTAACATTTGTAGGACCAAATAAGTCCATATGAAGCATAAACAATGATTGATTGATAGAGTTAAAAATCTTGGGCTTACAAGTGGCTTTGTGTTGTTTGCCTTTAAGACAAGCAATTCATGTTTGGTCATTTTCAAATCGTTTTTGAGGTAAACCTCTTACCAAACCATTCTTAACAATCTGATTTATGGTTTTGATGTTAATGTGACCAAGCCTTCTATGCCATTTAAGTGACTCCTCTAATGTAGCTTTTGCAAGTAAACAAGTAAGTGCCTCTTTAGAAATAATGTTCTTCATATCAACACTGTACATATTGCCCTTTATAGGAATTTTAAGAAGTACTTGACTTTCATCAGGCATCTTAAAATCAGGAGAAAGCACAAGACATTCAGTGTCACAGAAAAGAACTTTGTTCTTTTTGTCACACATTTGTGAGACACTAAAGAGATTATACTTAAGTTCTCTTACAAAGTATACATCTTCAAAGTCTAAATTTCCAGTTTTAATGGTACCTTTACCAGAAATTTTGCCACCAACACCTCCTCCAAAGGTAACATAGCCTCCATCTATTGATTGAAAATCTGAGAGATAAGACTTGTTGCCTGTCATGTGCCTTGAACATCCACTATCTAAGTATCCTTGATCCTCTTGTTTATCAGTTGAATGTTCCTGCACAGTAATAAGAAGTATTAGTTTTCTTTGGGGATCCAAGCCATTACTGACTTGGATCTGCCTCTTGCATCAATGTAATTTAATCTCTTGAGAACAGTTGATGCAACATTGGATTTAAGAACCCAACATGCTGAGGCCTTAACAGCATTTGCCCTGTTTTCCCAAGCAGCAGTATTAACTACTTGCCTAGCAGTATTAACTGCTGGCTTTGTAGTTTTACCCTTGATTTTCCAAACTTGTTTTTGGACCACTTCTTTTGATTGAATGTGTCTTTTAAAAGTTTTTGATGCAAGTTTTGAAGTTAATTTTGCATTTTTAACTGTTGGTTTTAGGTAACTAGTCTTAAATGGTCTATCAGCAGGATCTGTGTTTGATCCAGACTTGTTTGAGACTACTTTGGGTTTTGTTCTATTAGTATTAGAGTGAAAGTGAGATTTAGATGTTTGCCTTTTGTAGTTCACTCTATTGTTTTCATACCCAGATACCCATTGGTTGTAAAAAGCTGCAAGATGGTCAAAACTACCACATGTGTAACAAGCTTTGTTATAAAAAGCAAAGTCATCACCTAATTGGTTAGACTTGAGGCCATTCCAATTTATTTGGTTACCTCTGGGCTTGCTAGTGGATCTATATTGTTCAAAATATTTAACTGGTTGCCTAACATGTTTAATGTTTGTTCTAGGCTTAACAGTATCCCTTTTTATCACTTTTGGAACCCTTGTTCATGCTTTCTTAACTACTTCAGGTTTAGACATAACCTAGTCATCATCATTATCAGTTGTACATTCCTCAACAACTATAGCATCTGCTTTCCTATCAGAGGACACCTTGTCCTCAGAAAGTGAAGTTTTAGATAAACTCTCACTTACTTTCTCTACCTTAGGACTCTCAGTAGACTTAGAATCATATTCCATTATTGGTTCTTGAAACTCAGCAAAACCTG
The DNA here is from genome assembly GCA_021014915.2 of Artemisia tridentata subsp. tridentata. NCBI lineage: Eukaryota > Viridiplantae > Streptophyta > Magnoliopsida > Asterales > Asteraceae > Artemisia > Artemisia tridentata. The sequence continues at coordinate 162,692,037 of CP139503.1, forward strand.
TGTGTGCTAGGTCAATACCTGGAGGTGAAGGAACACCTCTGTATGGTGGAGGAACAGACTTGTATCCAACACCAGACTTAGCTTTATTGATTACTTGAGCTTCCCAAATTTTATTAATTCCCTCTGAGGCATGAGCTAAAGCATCTACTATTATCTTAACATTTTCAGTTTTATTTTTGTGTTTTGCTAGTGAATCATTCAGCACAATAATACACTCATCTTTGAATTCTATGTTTCTTTTTAAAGCATTCATGTCTTCAGTAAACTTAGATTCATTTCCTTGAAAATGCAAGATTTGTTTTTCAAGAACAGCTAGACCTCTTTTATGATTAGCTAAATTAGCTAATTCATCATATAACTGTTCTAGTTGATCATCAAATCTCTTTTTAAGATCTTCATAAGCTTTAAGAGCAGAGCATGATTCAGTACATTTAATTATGGAATTTACCTCTGAATCAGAAAAGGCCATTAGTGCAGTCTCATTAGCCACCATTGCAGATTCTTTTGGTGCTTCCTCCTCATCAGCCATGAAGCTCCAATCATAGTTAACACCATCTATGGCTAGCATAGCCCTTGGCTCTTCCATTGTGACTTCCTTCTTCTTCTCTTGCCTATACCATGTGCTTCTATTATCCTGCTTCCTTGGGTTTCTACATTCTTTAGCAAAGTGTCCTAACCTGTGACAGTTGAAACACTCTACTTTCTTCTTATCAAACCCAGCAGTTTCATTACCATCAATGGTAATCTGCTTACCAGTTCTCTGCCAGAACTTCTTATCCCTCATGCTAAGTAAAGCAACCTGCCATTTGATGTCCATCTCTTCCAAATCATTATCATCCAACTGATCAAGATCTTCATGAGTTAGAGGAGAACCACTAGTTTGACTAGACATGAATACATAGAATGCTGGATCTCCAAGTCCAGCAGCTTTTTTTTGTGAACTAGCAGTAGGACCACCATAGTTAGCAGTAGAAACACCTGCATCTTCATCTACCTCTTCTGACTTACTAATACTAGGAGATGACAAGAGTGCCACATTCCCATAACTAGTACTATAGTTTCCAGACTTCTTTAGACTTTGTTAAACAATTTTGAAGTTGTTGTACAAATCATTGAGTTTCATGGTTTCAATTTCTGGTTTGTTCATCCAGACAACCACATGAGTATGGAACTCATCAGGTAGACTTCTCAAAAACTTCATGTTGAGATCTTCCTTTGATATCTCAACCCCCAACACAGATAACTGACTGACAAGCTTATGCAGTCTTGAGAACAGCTTATCAAGAGATTCATTGCTATTTGAATTAAAGTTTTCAAATTGTTGTTTCAGCAATGTCTTCTGTGTTTTCTTGGTAGTTTCATTACCACCAAACCATGCACAAATCTCTTCAAAAAGAGTTTTTGCATAAGGATACTTGCTAAAGGATAGCATCTACTCACCAGGAATGGTCATAAGCAACAAGTTTCTTGCTTTTTGATCAATTCTTTTCTGCATCTTTTCTTCACCAGTAACTGGTCCAGTATTTCTTCTCCTATTTGTTTTGCCTTCAAGAATGACATCTGTATAACCTAGTGTAAAAGAATCACCATTCATAATGATATCCCAAAGAGCATAATCCTGAACCATAAAGTATTGCTCAATCCTTAAACTCCACAACTCAAACTCATTCTGTTTGATCATGGGCAACTTTGCAGCAATATTTGTAGCCTGAGTATCTTGAACGTCCATTTCTTCTTCTTCTTCTAAATCAACTATATCAGCCTTGCTCTGATACCAACTGAGAGGTTGATCGATACACTATAAGGTGGTTAAACCTTTGTGACTTTGTGTATATGATATATTGAGTTAATATGATTAAGTATGCGGAATCTACTTAATCACACTTAGAAGATTATTTTGGTTATGGAAATGGAACAGTTATGTTTGTTATTTAACAATGAACAATGAAAGCTTATCACCAAACGATTCAATATTATTCAAAATAATACCAGTGATTTTCACTATCACTAGGGTTACAAAACCTTGAATCTTAAAGTTTCTATGACTTATGATATTGTTGTAGTTTTGTTGTTCTAAGCATATGAATTAAGCACATTCAAAAGACACACAATATCTAGACTATGATCTCCCTTTTATATGAAAACAAAGGAGATCATTACAATCTATGTTAAGTCTTGTCGAGCACATGCATGGATACACTTGCATTGTGTCAGTCATTAAGATACAACATGTATCTATGTTTACCAACTAGTTGATGACTAACCACAAAGTCTAAGATATTATCTACCGTATATACTTGACTTTAATACAAAATATCTTCGTATACTTATCCATCCAGCAAGCAGACTTAACATTCGAAGAGCAGACTTAATTTTGGTACTCACCAGAATTAATCACTAGACTTAATCACCAGACTTAACATTCAAAGACCAGACTTAACCAGCAGACTTGATGTGCCCGGTTCGGTGCAAGTTTTAAATTTATAATGGGGTGAATTACCGAATCTAATAACAACACATACGAGCAAGTATACTCGTCCGTTGTAGCAAGATTTTGATGGTAAGTCGGGATCGTTCGCAGGGATTTGTGTAGTGAATCGAATTGTAAGTTAAAAGCAACTATCTCAATAAGTAGTAATGATATGATGAAAATTCAAATGATTAAAAACTACACTTGCTTAGACTAGTGTACTACAATTGACTAATATGATTGTGATAACTTTGGAAAACATGTTGGTTGTGATAATTAGTTTTGACACTAATCTATTGTTTCTACAAATTAAACCTTCGTCAAGATTTTGGTTTATAAAAACAAGCATTAAGTTTAACCAATCAATTCAAGATCAATTCAAGGTTCATGAGTTGGTGTTCCCCAAACACAAAAACAATCTTTTGTCTAATCAAACAAGCTTAGGAAATGGTCAATACAAAAGGTAACCGATTATAGACAAAAGGTCACAATTGAAAGCAAACTATTAATCTCTCGACCTTTAAAGTGGTTTACAATCAATCCGTTTTGATAGACAAAAGCATTTTCATTACAATCACAATTAAGTTCCTTTGGTTAATCAAGAATAGTGGAAAACAACAATCATTCATAGACAAATGATTATAACTAGTGGAATAACAATAGTTCTTTCAACCCTCAAGATTACTAGCACTAGTTAAACTTGATTACCCAAATGTCACTATGAAACTTTATCACAATTGGTTCTTAGAATTGACTTGAAATTGAATTAAAACATGTTATCACAGTCATATGCCAATCAATGAATAATACACATCATCTAAGCAAGTGCACAAAGGCACTAGCCACTCATAGCAAACATAAATGTAAACTCAATAATTTGAACATTAGAAACCATGATTGAAAGTCTTACAATGATTTGGAAATAAGATTACAAGTGAAAGACAATGATTCCACAAGCAATGAAAATGGTATATTCGACTTTCTCCCTTCTCCTGGACTTATGGACGAATTTTTGAGTATATTTCTGTGTATATTCTCTCCTAGCACTTGTATGTATGTATATATCTCTCTAGATTGATTGGTATATAAAATACTCAACAAATGGTTCCATAAATTGCTCTAACCAAAGGTCTAAGTGCATAAATGCTTCTCTTGCTCTCCAAGTAGTATTGAATGGTTAGAATACTGAAAAGAAGGACCTAGAACCGGAGTTATAAAGTCACAATCCTTAATAAAGAAGTCTTGGGTCAAACAGCGACTTCCAACCGATCGGATAGAATGGTCTACCGATCGGTTGGTCTTCTCGGTAAATCCAAATTTACTCCATCCGAATCGGTTGCGGGCGGCGACCGATCGGATGGCTATGGCTGATGAACCTTTTTCTTGGACTTTTGCATACGACTTGTTTCTCGGTTGTAGCTCTTGATTCTTTGATCTTTCTCTTCATCCTTAAGCTTATGAACTCGACTACTCGGACTTTAACTCATTGAAGTACCTTACGGAGCGGACTTGACACAAGATTCACATGAAATCTCAAATACTTCCTTTTTCCTCATTTTTGCATCTTTTCCATCCATTTTCCTGTCTTTGGCTACAAATGCTTTGCAAACACACTTTGGTACGATTTAGTAACAAAAGCATATAAATATAACCACAAAACGTATATAAAACTACCAATAACGCTATCAAAAACATGTTAGATTTAGGCGTTATCAAATCCCCCACACTTGAACTTTGCTTGCCCTCAAGCAAATCTAGAAATAAAAACAATCATCCACACGGTATACACAAATGATTAGGAAAATGTGATGCAAATCTATCAAGTACTAGTACAAGCTAGATTCATCGTTTTAAGCTTTTATGGTTGAATCATCGAGATGTTTGACAATACCCATATGATTTTCTTGCATGATACACATTACTAAACACCTCACGAAAGGAAAATGAAATATAATTCACTCAAACACTCATTTGTATGATTGGTGGAGTATATAAGAGGAATGACACTCATTTGCTCAGTCATGATCTAAATATTACCATAGGCTTGTACGAGAAACAAAACTACACCGACATGGTGTGAGCTCCAAGTATACATATCAAAGAGGGCTTTTATTCGGGTTTAAGGCTTAAAGGGTAATAAAAGACTATCGCGCCACTATCTCATGCAAAACATAATAGCTCCCTAACAACAAATTCTTGCATTACCAACTAACGGATGGTCACTAGATTGTACCTTGGTTCGCTAACGACGTTACTCGCATAACGGATGGTCGCCAAAATACGCCCTAGATCGCTTAACAACGTTAGTCAATTCCTCAAGAAATCGGATGGTTACTACATGTTCATACACTTAATAATTTCACAAAGTCAAAAAGGGTAGGATAAGGCATGGGATATATTTATGAAATTGGTTGAACATAAAACAAAATTAGTCAAAGTCTACGAACCAAATGTTACTAACTATTACAAACCAATATCATGCCATTTTGTGAAAAACTCCATACTTCCTTTATTCATACTTGATTCACTTAGCCCATTGGCTTATTCTTGTCACCTTATAGTTGCAATGACTTTTCTTCTTCTTTTCTCTTTTTTCTTCTTCTTCTTTTTTTTTTTTTTTTTTTTTTACATGTCATCTTATAGTTGCAATGACTTTTCTTGGATAACAACTTTCGGAGTTTACACTTTCTTTGAACTTTCATGATTTCCACTTAACATCCATCTTGCCAAATAGCTAGCAACCAACCAAGACTTGACTATGGATAAGGCTAGGCTAAAAAGGTGTAAAATCTTTTTGAATTTTTCTGGATTTTATCAAAAGAAAAGATAGGCTCGGCGGGTGTAACTAGGGGTATCTAGCATTAAAGATAAATGCTAACAAATGGGTTCATATGAGTGGTTAACTAGCCAATGTAGCTAGCTAATATAGCATTATATGAAAATGGAAGGCCATTTGGGGTAAAACCTAAGATTGCCTCTTATCACGCATATACACTTATATCACAAACGAAATGTGATCTCACAACGGTCTCGTAATGATTTACAAGTACGAGTTCTAGAATAAATAAAATCACCGGCACACTCATAGCAAAAAGATCTAAGCATAAAAGATGTATGCTATATATAGAACAGGCTCAAATCCTCACACTTTAGTGGAAAGGGCTATAATCTGTGCTAGCTAATGTTATCGATCCCAGAATGGATTGCAATATTAATCGGGACACATCTCGAATTTTCAAAATTACAGATTTCACTAGTGGATAAATCCAGTTATTCTAGAATATGATCTTTAAAATGACAAAAGACTTGATTACAAGGGCAAACAAAATTTTAAAATTCAGCTCAAAACTACAATCTAATTCTTATTTTCCTATTCACCCCCCCCCCCCCCACACTTAAGTTAAGCATTGTCCTCAATGTGATAAACGACAAAAAATAGGGAAATAAGAGAATAAACCGTATTTTCTTCTCAAGAGGAGTCTTGATCCTAGCGTCCAAGCTTCGAAATCATTATCTGCAGTAATCTAACAACAAAAGAGACACACATACGAAATATATCTTCGATTTATTTAAAATGCAGTGATACACCCCCACACTTAAGTTCAACTAAGCAATTTAGAAAAAACTTTAGGGTTTAATCACTAGAAAATAAAAATGAAAAATAAACATAGCAAACACACGGGTTGCCTCCCGAGAAGCGCTTGTTTTATTAACGAGTCATCAGCCAGACTCGAACTTCTCTCTCTTCATGTTTGTGCTGACTTCTTCTTTGGAAATTTTGGAACGTACAGCACATTTCCAATCACTATTCCTTCTCCAGTTTCATCTATGTATTCCAGCTTAACTTTCTCCCACGGTCTTGGTAGAACATCATAGATATAACCAGAATCTTCGGCCCACGGAGTGTTTTTCTTGAAATCGGCCGGGAAGGGTGACATAAAGGTTATAGCTTCATATTCTGATTCCGGCGGAATCTCTTGAATAGAAACTTCATTCATCTGCTCCTTGTCATAGTATAACTTAATTCGGTGCCCATTAACAATGAAACTTCCACCATGTTTGTCATGCAATTCAACATATCCGGATGGAAATCCATGTTTCACTGTATATGGTCCGAACCATTTCGGTTTCAACTTGGGAGCTTTGAACTTATACTTCATGTTAAAAAGCAGAACTTTGTCTCCAGCCTTGAATTCTTTTCTGATTCTTAGCTTTCTATCATGATAAGCTTTTGTTCTTGCTTTGTAAAGTTTGGAGTTCTCATAAGCTTGTAGTCTAAGCTCATCGAGTTCATGCAATTGCAAAAATCTCTTTTCTCCAGCTACTTTGAGGTCTGGGTTACAGTTTCTCAGTGCCCAGTAAGCGCGATGTTCGATTTCGAACGGCAAATGACAAGTTTTTCCATACAGAAATCTGTATGGTGTTGTACCAATTGGTGTTTTGTAAGCTGTGCGAAATGCCCACAGAGCATCATCTAGTTTTCTCGACCAAACGGCTGGATTGTCTTTAACCGTTTTTTCGAGTATCCTTTTTAAGGCTCTGTTGGTATTTTCGACTTGACCACTGGTCTGTGGGTGATAAGCTGTAGCGAAACGATGATGAACTCCATATCGCTTCATAATTTTCTCCATTTGTTTATTACAGAAATGGGTTCCACGATCACTTATCAAAGCTTTAGGAATTCCATAACGAGCGAAAAGCTTTTTGAGAAAATTAACAACTACTCGTGCATCATTTGTGGGTAGAGCTTCCGCTTCGGCCCATTTGGAAACATAATCAATAGCAACGAGAATGTATTCGTATTTGTGTGATTTAGGAAACGGTCCCATGAAATCAATTCCCCAAATATCGAATAATTCACAGACTTGAATGCTCTTCTGTGGCATTTCATCTCTTCGAGAAAGACTACCGGATTTTTGGCAAGCATCACAATTCTTAACAAGAGTGTGGGCTTCTTTAAAAATAGTCGGCCCATAGAATCCAGCATCAAAGACTTTTTTAGCGGTGGTGGAAGGACCATAATGTCCCCCAGTTGGGCCATGATGACATTCATCGAGAATTCTTCTTGTTTCAGAACCATAAACACATCTTCTAATCATCCCATCGGGATACATTTTGAAAAGATAAGGTTCTTCCCAATAATAATGTTTAAGATCCGAAAAGAATTTACTTCGTTGGGCATGAGTTAATCCTTTCTTTAGAATTCCTCCAACGAGATAATTTGCATAATTGGCAAACCATGGAATTTCGTTCTCATCATCTGTTTCAACAGTCATGAGTGTTTCATCCGGAAAATAGTCGTCAATCTCATCTTCTTTTAACTCTTCCAGATTTGGATTTTCTAAACGAGATAGATGATCAGCGGCTAGATTTTCTGCTCCTTTCTTATCCTTGATTTCGATATCGAATTCTTGGAGTAGTAAAATCCATCGGATGAGACGCGGTTTGGCATCTTGCTTCTTAAACAGATATTTTAACGCTGAATGATCGGTGAACACGATTGTTTTCGAAAGTACAAGGTATGATCTGAATTTGTCGAAAGCGAAAACAACGGCTAACAATTCTTTCTCTGTAACTGTGTAATTCTGTTGAGCATTGTTGAGTGTTTTGCTGGCAAAATATATAGGACGAAAATGTTTCTCTTCTCGTTGTCCTAACACAGCTCCAACAGCAAAATCGCTTGCATCGCACATAAGCTCGAATGGTAGTGACCAATCAGGGGAAACCATAATGGGTTCACTAGTCAGTTGTGTTTTCAATGCTTCGAATGCTTTCATGCAGTCTGCATTAAAATCGAAAACAGCATCTTTTTCAAGAAGTTTCGTCATTGGACGAGATATTTTGGAAAAATCCTTAATGAAACGACGGTAAAAACCTGCATGTCCTAGGAAACTTCTAACGGCTTTAACGTTAGTTGGGGGTGGTAATTTGGTAATGACATCGATCTTTGCTTTGTCAACCTCCATTCCTATGCTAGAAATTTTGTGTCCTAACACAATTCCTTCAGTTACCATGAAATGACACTTCTCCCAATTGAGAACAAGATGTGCAGCTTTACATCTTTCAAGCATTTTATCGAGGTTAGAAAGGCAAGCTTCGAATGAGCTTCCGAAGACTGAAAAGTCATCCATGAAAACTTCCATAGACGTTTCAAGCATATCTTGGAATATGGCAATCATGCATCTTTGAAAAGTCGCGGGAGCATTACATAATCCAAAAGGCATACGCCGATAAGCGTAAGTTCCAAAGGGACATGTGAATGTGGTCTTTTCTTGATCAGCTGGATCAATAGGAATTTGAAAATATCCTGAAAAACCATCGAGAAAACAAAAGTATTTGTTTCCTGCTAATCTCTCAAGCATTTGATCCATGAAAGGCAAAGGAAAATGATCTTTTCGGGTGGCTTTATTTAATTTTCTGTAATCAATACATACTCGCCATCCGGTGACAGTTCTAGTTGGAACTAATTCATTTCGTTCGTTGGTCACAACAGTCATTCCTCCTTTTTTCGGAACACAGTGAACAGGACTCACCCAAGGACTATCCTCGATGGGGTAAATGATACCTGCATCAAGAAGTTTGATGATTTCTTTTTTAACAACTTCTTTCATGTTGGGGTTGAGTCGACGTTGTCTTTCTACAACTGGTTTGGCATCTTCTTCGAAATTGATTTTGTGTTTGCAAAAATCAGGACTGATTCCTGGGATGTCAGAAGTTTTCCACGCAAAAGCTTCTTTATGCTTCTTAAGAACTGAAATCAGACATTCTTTCTCAAAATCATTGAGTAACGAAGATATGACTACTGGAAGTAGCGAATTGTCTTCCAAGTAAGCATACTCAAGATTTTCTGGAAGTGGTTTCAACTCAAGATCAATCGGTGGTTCTTGAAGTGATGTTTTGATCCTCATTTGATCATTAAAACTGATTTCCTCAAAATCTTCTTCTATTATCTCTCCTTCTTCTTCTTCTTCTTCAATCTTAATTTCCATAAAATCAGCGAATTCTTTATCAAAAGTTGTTTCACTAATCTTCTCTGAAATAGTCATGAATGGATCAGAATCTTCAAGTAATGCATCCAATTCTTCCTCAGTGACTTCATCGATTACATCAATGTTAAAACAAGTGTCATCACTGGAATGTGGATATTTCATTGCTTTATCGATTAAAAAGGTGATTCTATCCTCTCCAACTCCAAGATTGAGTTCTTTTCCTTTTACTTTGATGATCGCATCAGCGGTGTTTAGGAAAGGTCTTCCTAAAATAAGGGGTACTCTACTATCTTCCTCCATTTCTAAAATCACAAAATCCACGGGAAAAATGAATTTACCTACTTGGACAAGCATATTCTCAGCAATACCAACAGGATATTGGTAAGTATAATTAGCTAATCGGATACTCATCCTCGTGGGTTTCAAGGTGTTGATTGAAAGTTTCGTATACAGCGAATAGGGCATCAAATTAATACTCGCACCTAAGTCGGCTAAAGCATCGCATGTGATGTTGTTTCCTAAAATGCATGGAATCAGAAAACTTCCGGGATCTCCGAGTTTTTGTGGAATTTTGTTTTGAACAATAGCTGAACATTCTTCATTGAGAAAGGTAGCAGATATTTGCTCCAACTTGTTCTTGTTGTTAAGAAGTTCTTTCAAAAATTTCCCGTAATTAGGCATTCCGGCTAAAACATCAATGAGGGGTACATTGAGTCTAACTTCTTTGATTATTTCAACAAACTTCTTATAACGCTCCTCCATTCTTTCTTTCTTAAGGCTCTGTGGATATGGAATTTTTGGAGTATAAGCCTTAACTGGTGGTTTGGTTTTGGGTTTGGGTGGTGTTTTTGGTGTATTTTCCTTCTTGGATTCTTCTTCTTCATCCTCACTATCGAAATTGATAGTTGTGGTATTGTTTGGGTTGGGTGGTGGATCATAAGACAGGCCACTTCTTGTGAATACAGCATTGATATGCTCATTTCTAGTTTGTGGTGGACGATAAGTCTTATCATTCGATGATGATGATGGTTTTGGGTTGGTTTGGGTGTTACTAGGCAACGAACCTGATGGTCGGGAAGAAATTTGGTCAGAGAGTCTCCCAAATTTGTTTTCAAGATCTTGGATAGATGCTTGATGATTTTTCTGACCTTGCTCAACTTTGGTCTTGAGATTGAAAAATTGATTCTTGACGAACTCGTTGGTTGATTTTTGAGCAGTGACAAATTCTCTCATCATTTTCTCAAAATCTGTTTCTTCAGGTTTCTTGTCGGAATTTTGTGAGGTTTGGTTCTCTACTTTTGGTTGGGACTCATGGTTGTTATCCCTTTGTCGGCGATCTTGCCAACTAGCAGAGTTTCGTCCGTAATAATTTCCACGATATCCTCCTCCTCGGTATCCTCCTTGGATGTAATTAGCTTCTCCTTCTTTTGGTTGATCCATTGGTTGATCATCGCATTCTGATGATGGGTGGTTACCTCCACAGTTGTTACAACCATCTCGCATTTCTTTCATCTCTCCTCTAAGATCTTTGTATTGCGAATCGATTTTGGAAACCAAAGTTTCCATTTTTTCCATGAGTTTAGATGAATCAGAACTTTCGGCAAAAGCAACGGTTTTTCTTAAGGGTTTTGTCTTGGCATCTTTTGACCAGTCGAGTTTGAGAAGAACTCGGTCTTCAAGCAATTGGTATGCCTGGTTAGGAGTCTTATTAAGAAAAATTCCTCCAGCATCAAGAATTCCTTGAGATGTTTCATCAAGTCCATGGTAAAAGATTTGGATAATGGTTCCTCGTCCTAAACCATGTCCATGACAACTTCGAAGTAAATCCTTCATACGAAGCCAGGCTTCGACGAGTGATTCGTTAGGATTTTGTGTGAAAGCACGAATTTCTCCCATGAGTCGATCAAACATTTCAGGTGGAAATAATCGGCTTACAAAAGCTTGCCTCATCTCCTCCCAAGTAGTGATGATTCCTGGTGTTAATTCGTTATACCACACTTTTGCATCTCCAGCAAGTGATGACGGAAAAAGTTTGAGTTTAATGGCATCTACATTTGTATCTCCGTATCGGAACATGCCACAAATTTCAATGAATTCGGCAACGTGTTTGTGAGGATCGACCCTCGAACGGCCATCGAATTGACGGTCTTTGATCATAGAAAGATGGTGACCTTTCACGGTGAAATTGTCACCTAAGTTGACAGCAACAATAGCAGCTCCAGGAGTGGGTGCTACGGCTCGGTTTGCTTCCCACATGGGTCTATCGTCAGCCATGGGAAAAGGTTGATTAGTGAATGGGTTATAAACGACTTTGGCTTCAAAAAGGTTATCAAAAGTTGGGTTTGGTACTCTTGGTACACGATTAGCTAGTGGAACAAAGGGTGTTCTTCTTCTTCTTCTAGATCTTGTTCGAATCAAACTTTCGGGATTGAAAAGTGGTGGAATTGGTTCTACTCCAGTTGATCGAGTGTTCATACAATTCCCCAACGAATCGAGGCAATGTCTAAACAAACGAGCAAAGAATGAAAACAATTTGAAAAGATCAGAATCGTCTAACCGATCGGATAGAACAGTCTACCGATCGGATAGATCTCTCGGTAAATTTGATTTGAAGGATCCGATCGGATGGAAGTGTCCGCCGATCGGATGGTTCTCTCGGTAAATGAAAATTTTGGAAAACCGATCGGATGAATGAACAACCGATCGGATGGGCAGCTCGGTAAATGTTTTTTTTACGAAAACTAACTCTATGAGAATTGGACTAAAACTTACAGAAACACGATCAAAATCCCCGGCAACGGCGCCAAAAACTTGATGTGCCCGGTTCGGTGCAAGTTTTAAATTTATAATGGGGTGAATTACCGAATCTAATAACAACACATACGAGCAAGTATACTTGTCCGTTGTAGCAAGATTTTGATGGTAAGTCGGGATCGTTCGCAGGGATTTGTGTAGTGAATCGAATTGTAAGTTAAAAGCAACTATCTCAATAAGTAGTAATGATATGATGAAAATTCAAATGATTAAAAACTACACTTGCTTAGACTAGTGTACTACAATTGACTAATATGATTGTGATAACTTTGGAAAACATGTTGGTTGTGATAATTAGTTTTGACACTAATCTATTGTTTCTACAAATTAAACCTTCGTCAAGATTTTGGTTTATAAAAACAAGCATTAAGTTTAACCAATCAATTCAAGATCAATTCAAGGTTCATGAGTTGGTGTTCCCCAAACACAAAAACAATCTTTTGTCTAATCAAACAAGCTTAGGAAATGGTCAATACAAAAGGTAACCGATTATAGACAAAAGGTCACAATTGAAAGCAAACTATTAATCTCTCGACCTTTAAAGTGGTTTACAATCAATCCGTTTTGATAGACAAAAGCATTTTCATTACAATCACAATTAAGTTCCTTTGGTTAATCAAGAATAGTGGAAAACAACAATCATTCATAGACAAATGATTATAACTAGTGGAATAACAATAGTTCTTTCAACCCTCAAGATTACTAGCACTAGTTAAACTTGATTACCCAAATGTCACTATGAAACTTTATCACAATTGGTTCTTAGAATTGACTTGAAATTGAATTAAAACATGTTATCACAGTCATATGCCAATCAATGAATAATACACATCATCTAAGCAAGTGCACAAAGGCACTAGCCACTCATAGCAAACATAAATGTAAACTCAATAATTTGAACATTAGAAACCATGATTGAAAGTCTTACAATGATTTGGAAATAAGATTACAAGTGAAAGACAATGATTCCACAAGCAATGAAAATGGTATATTCGACTTTCTCCCTTCTCCTGGACTTATGGACGAATTTCTGAGTATATTTCTGTGTATATTATCTCCTAGCACTTGTATGTATGTATATATCTCTCTAGATTGATTGGTATATAAAATACTCAACAAATGGTTCCATAAATTGCTCTAACCAAAGGTCTAAGTGCATAAATGCTTCTCTTGCTCTCCAAGTAGTATTGAATGGTTAGAATACTGAAAAGAAGGACCTAGAACCGGAGTTATAAAGTCACAATCCTTAATAAAGAAGTCTTGGGTCAAACAGCGACTTCCAACCGATCGGATAGAATGGTCTACCGATCGGTTGGTCTTCTCGGTAAATCCAAATTTACTCCATCCGAATCGGTTGCGGGCGACGACCGATCGGATGGCTATGGCTGATGAACCTTTTTCTTGGACTTTTGCATACGACTTGTTTCTCGGTTGTAGCTCTTGATTCTTTAATCTTTCTCTTCATCCTTAAGCTTATGAACTCGACTACTCGGACTTTAACTCATTGAAGTACCTTACGGAGCGGACTTGACACAAGATTCACATGAAATCTCAAATACTTCCTTTTTCCTCATTTTTGCATCTTTTCCATCCATTTTCCTGTCTTTGGCTACAAATGCTTTGCAAACACACTTTGGTACGATTTAGTAACAAAAGCATATAAATATAACCACAAAACGTATATAAAACTACCAATAACGCTATCAAAAACATGTTAGATTTAGGCGTTATCAGCAGACTTAACCAGGTACCAACCAGACTTAACATTACTGCAACCAGAATTAATCACTTAAGAGAATTGCCCGATACTTAATCTACAGAATATTTAATTCCCAACAGAGACCATTAAAATGTAAGTGTAGGTATGTAATAGGGGAAAACAAGGTTTGAGCTCAAGCTCCGAAAATAAGCGTAAGAGGTCAAAATCAGTCAAACATTTATATAATTAACCTTTATATAAATGATAGTGATACTTAATAAATAAGCATAGTGATCAAAAAGTACACCAATTGTGTATATAAATTGCATGTAAATCGATAGAATAGCGGTACTCCGGGAATTAGCATAAATGTTCAAGTATTTATATAATTATTCTTTATATAAATAAGAGTGTATATAAGTATCCTTTATATAATACCAATAGTGATGACATAAGTAAGACAACATAGGCAGTCCGGTGGTATACGCGCACGGATATCGGATACGGCAATGAGAGACTCTTTAGTGAAAAATAGTTATAGTCTAGGTTTCAAAAATGACCTAGTTCTCTATGACTATAGCTTTGATGCCAATCTATAACACCCCCAAAATTATCGCAACGGAAGATAGTTCACTGGGGTATTACTTCCTAGCACAAAGTACAAGTCATGGAAAATGATCCTTTAAAAGGGACGTTTTAAAAGTAAATCCTCAGAGTTTCCAAAAAGACCCAACAGTTTTCATAAAACACAATGTTTTAAAAAGATTGCAAATGTTTTAAGCATAACATAAATCTTTAAAATATAGTCTCTTCAAATGTGAAAATTTGTCGAGTCTTCAAAATATATCCGTGCGACTCCATCCAAGACCTTCATGCCTTAAAACCTGAGATAAAACATTCTAAAACGTCAACACAAAGGTTGAGTGAATCCATAGAGTTTAAGTAATAAGCAGTTGATCACAATATCATTTATAAAAGAGACTAAGCAACAGATGCAGAGTCTAGTAAGGTTATTATTGCATTAAGCTCGTGACCCCGAACATTAACGTTATTGTGGGATATTCTAGTGGAATATAAATTTTCCCTTCAACATAGGTAATAGCCATACCTAATCAACAATACGAATACAATACATGTGATAGCAAAACTGGCACATTTCGGCATGAGGGCTGTCATACCCAATAGATCTATTTATTTTATTCGCATGCACTCACAAGTGATTAACGGTTCACGATAAGGAAGGGACATCGGCTATGGGAAACTTAGGCAATAATAATAATCGGATAGCATACAATTTCAATTCAAAATACAGTTTTCAAGCAGTTGTGGTCATAGTAATAGTAAGTAGCATGTATCTCCCCCACGGAGTTTGTAAAATAATTGAAGTAAAAATTGGGGATATGAACTCACCAACGATGCAGTAGTAATAGAAACCGGAGAAGTGTGCACGTCGAGAAAAACCGCAAAGATCACAAGTGACCTAAATAAAAATACAACACGACTTAGGCTCGGGGAATTAGGTTATAACACTCATACTTGTGTTTTAATTCAGTACTTGTACTTATAATACCATAAGGAAATTTATTTGAAAGTTTTATAGTAAGTCATGGGTCGAAAAGATGCTTGAAACAACTTATATGGTTTAAATCACAAAGCTGATGGAAAATTTATAAAATTACCGCACTAATCGGGTCGCCATTTCTAAACCGTGAAGGCTAAAATTACGAACTTTATATTCTTAGAAAGGTATGACTCTGTACTATATGAAAATCAAGGCTTCACTTGACTGAGAGCTTCAGAATATGGATGAAATTACTAATTTACGCATGTATCTCTATGTAGTTACTTCCAGCATCCAATTAAGTTTAGAAAAATTAGCATATCTTTTTATCTACAGGTCTAACTGACACAAGGCTAGTGGGACTAGTTTTCTACAGGTCTTAGCTCCAACTTTCATGTTTTTACCAACCTAGGGTTCTTTGCAACATTTCTGGACAAGTTTTAGTATGGATTTTCTCCAAAAGTCATCGGGATGAATTAAGAGGTAAGGTTTTCGAGGAAATGATCCTAAGACCTGAGGCTAACTCCTAATATTTTTATTTAAGCATAAAACTTCCTGAGAACAAAATAGTGAAGTCATTTTGTTGGATGAAATCTGGGACAGATTTGGACCAATGACAAATGATCTACTTTAAGCCTAATAAATGGGTTTTTGAATCAATGCATGCCTATATTCCATCATCACTACCATTTATTAGTTAAAGAACTAAAAAGGCCAGGAGCATCAAATTTATTTGTAGATCTAATAAGTTTTATAAACAAACATATGGAACATCGTTAACAACTAATCAAAACTCATATGAATCCATCCAACTCTTGCATTTAACAACTCAATCAAACCTAACCAATTATCAAACACCCTATTTCCTATAAGATCTTGAATCAAACCATCTAAAATAACACATGCAAGAGTTGTTTGCTTAGTCTAGAAAAATCTTTAATAAACATAAGAAAAGCTAGGAATTGAGATGGAATAAATTGGGGAAACTTACTAGTATACAAGGATCTTCAAGTCTAGCACTAATGTAGTTAGGGATAACAAATTTCAAGAGTGTTCTTGGCCTATGAAACCCACAACACCAGCAGCTAAAAGAGAGGAAAAAATGCAGATTTTGAGTGAGAAATGGTGGGTGATAAGCTCTATGTGATGTTGTTAGTGTATTATATAGTAAGCACAAAGTGGAGTGACATTTGTCCAAGTTAAATGACAAATGGCCATGGCTTTATCTAAGGTGACGCCACCTAGGGGGAGGGGTGGATGAGTTAGTGGGTTGTTTATGTATAAAATTTGTGCATTGTGTGTGATAGAGAGTAGTCTTGATCCCGGTAATCTAAAACGTGGAGTTTTAAAGACACGAAAGTTAAGTAAATATCGAAACATAGTATATTTTGTAAAAATGGTTGAATTTAGTTTAAATGACTAATTTTGATGTTTCATGTATTTCCCGAGCCTTCCGGAGTGTTATAATGTCTTTAAAGCTAAAAAAGCGAGCCGAAAACGCGTAAAACGTAAAAAGTGCACACTTCGCGTAGAAATGGAAAATTAAATTATTCCATATGAAAACAAGTATGTAGGGGAAAATAAATCATATTAATGGGTAGACTGGGCACTGTCTGAGTCAAATTACGAATTTAAGTGTGCGTGTCACAACGTACGCGGGCAACTTTCCCGGCAAAAGCCAATTTACTTAAAATAGCATAATAAGCAAATAAAATTAGTAAAAATAATGACTTGAAATTTCTCGGTTGCTACAGTATCATTGTTAGAGTCGATTCACTTCAAGGTTGTAAACCCTAATACTTTTGAGTATCCGTATATTCAATATATTGAAGTCTTGGTTGAGATTTCTACTGTTTCATTCATTGTTCTTCTTAAGATTAAACATAATATTCCGCGTTTTGTTTAATAGTTTACAATTCAAGATAGTTTCTATACTTGTTGTTTTAGATTCACATCTAAGATAACTAACTAGATCAATTGCTCAACTGGGATCAACAAGTGGTATCAAAGCTTGTGGTCTAGAAGCTGTGATCAAGAAGAACTTTTGTTAACTCAGATCTGTTCAACATCTACTCAAGTCATGGAATCCGAATCAACACACATGGTGACTGCAACAAAAGTGCCCATGCTCAAGCCTGGAGAGTATGAGCTTTGGAGGATGAGAATACAACAATACATCAAGATGCTTGACTACTCAATGTGGGAAGTCATTCTGAATGGTGATACTTTACCAGCAAAAGCTAATGATGGGAAACCTGTACCCATTAAATCTGCTGATGACAAGGCTCAAAGAAGGTTGGAGATCAAGACTCATAGTATTCTCATGATGGGCATACCTAATGAGTATCAGTTGAGCTTTAGTCATATTCAGGATGCTAAGTCTTTAATGGAAGCAATTGAGCTAAAATTTGGTGGGAATGAGGCTACCATGAAGTCAAGGAAAAATCTTCTGAAGCATCAATTTGAGACCTTTGTTGCCTCAAGTTCTAAAAATATTGATGCTACATATGACAGACTTCAGAAGCTTATAAGTCAATTAGCACTTATGAAGGTTCCAGTTCCTCAAGAAGATATCAATCTTAAGTTTCTGAGAAGTTTGTCTTCTGAATGGAGTATGCACACTGTGGTTTGGAGAAACAAAGCTGACTTTGAAACGATGAGTTTAGATGATTTATACAACAGCCTGAAAGTGTATGAATCTGAAGTGAAAGGGTCATCTAGTTCATCCTCTGGTGCACAAAACCTAGCTTTTGTGTCCTCCAACAACAAGCGTTCTGGAAATACTCAGGAAACTCACTCTACTGCTGCTTATGGAGTTTCTACTACTAGCAATAATGTTTCTACTGCTGGTTCAATAAACAGTGATGACATTAGTGATGCTGCTATTTGTGCTTACTTGGCTGATCTTACTACCAGCATCCAATTATGTTTAGAAAAATGAGCATATCTTTTTATCTACAGGTCTAACTGACACAAGGCCAGTGGGACAAGTTTTCTACAGGTCTTAGCTCCAACTTTAATGTTTTTACCAACCTAGGGTTCTTTGCAACATTTTAGAGTAAATAGCCTATCAAATCTGACATGCAATTTCAAGACAAGTTTTTGTGTGGATTTTCTCCAAAAATCATCGGGATGAATTAAGAGTTAAGGTTTTCGGTGAAATGATCCTAAGACCTGAGGCTAACTCCCAATATTTTTATTTAAGCATAAAACTTCCTGATAACAAAATAGTGAAGTCATTTTTTTTGATGAAATCTTGGACAGATTTGGACCAATGACAAATGATCTACGGTAAGCCTAATAAATGGGTTTTTGAATCAATGCATGCTTATATTCCATCATCACTACCATTTATTAGTTAAAGAACTAAAAAGTCCAGGAGCATCAAATTTATTTGTAGATCAAATAAGTTTTATAAACAAACATATGGAACATCATTAACAACTAATCAAAACTCATATGAATCCATCCAACTCTTGCATTTAACAACTCAATCAAACCTAACCAATTATCAAACACCCTATTTCCTATAAGATCTTGAATCAAACCATCTAAAATAACACATGCCAGAGTTGTTTGCTTAGTCTAGAAAAATCTTTAATAAACATAAGAAAAGCTAGGAATTGAGATGGAGTAAATTGGGGAAACTTACTAGTATACAAGGATCTTCAAGTCTAGCACTAATGTAGTTAGGGATAACAAATTTCAAGAGTGTTCTTTGTTAATAATCGTTTATAGCTCAAGTTTTTTAGACCTTTTATCTAGGATAACAATAACAAAACAATATGCAGCGGAATAAACATGAACAATTGTTATTGTATAAAGGTTTTTCTAGTCATCATCTTCTCCAACAATTACAAACTAAACATGAACAGCCCCAAATACTACCTTGATCAATGGTAGTTCGTGTTATCTATACTATAACAAGGAATCAAAGATTCTTGGGACTTAACTAAACTACCCTAGACATTTTCCCATAAAACACCTGTAAACACACACTTTTAATGGTGTTCACATCTTGACACACCTATAATCGATCCCTTATGTCTTTTTATATACTAGAAACATTAGGGTTACAAAGGGATAAGAATAAAAGAAATCTTCCTAACATATAGAATATATCCTGTATCTTCTTACTTTTAGAAGAATTATCCTTTGTCTTCTTTAGTCCTTCATCTTTCACATTTTGTCTATATCAACTCTAAATATAATTCCCAACAATCTTTCCCTGGTTGATATGACAAAACCATGTATGAAAGATGTCGTCTTCCCCCTAAGCCATGCATATCATCAAGGATCTTCACGCTGCAATCTTCAAAATAAATCTTCTTTCCCTTTTTTGTCATCATCATATAGGGAACAAAAGCATGCAACCTTGATCTTCATAACCACGAATCAATATTACACGTCCAATCCATCTTTCTAATGTCTCAAATTACCCATCATTAAGTTTTTCGAACTAAAAATGAACTTGAAACAGTAAAAATGAACCTGGCTCTGATACCACTTGACCGGATCTACACACACTCCTTATGTTAGATAGATACTTTGAATGATGTCTAGTCTAGCATGCGGAATTTACTAGCTAGCACTTAGAAGATCTATTTGTATGTGTTTTGTATGAATTGAATGTAACAGTGAATGAACAATGAAAACAATAATTCAACTTCAACGATTCAATATTATTAAAGAATAATACGAGTACTCTTGATTAGTACTAGGGTTTACAACCTTGAATCTTAACAAAAACTCTATCTCTCTTAATTCTCTAATCGTTCTAAAACCTTAAACCTAGGCAATCGTTTTATAGACTAAGGATTCCTTTACAAGATAACTATCACCTAATCGTATAAGATATACACAATATCTTTTCTATAATTATCTTTTACAAAAACATAAACAATACTAACTTCTTCATATAACCGTACTAACTGTTCTTGTATTCGAAACTCATCATCAATACTAACTTCCTTGCTAATTCTGCATCTTGAGCTATCTGAGCTTGTTCATCAGCTAAATCCTTGTCTAGAATCTCTCTTGCTACTTCTGCATCAAAGTCTATTTGAGCCTGAGTTCTTGGTTTTGTTTTCTTGAGCCTTTCTAGTACTTGAGCAGCTTCTTGTTCTTGAGTAGCTTCTTCTAGTGTCATAGGCTTTTTACCCTTATCTTCCCTTTTCCTAGCATATTCCTCTTCAGCAGTTGTATCACTAGTTGGAACTGTCTCATGCTCTGTATCAGCAGTTGGAACTGCTTCAACAGTTGGAACTTCTTCAGCCTCTTGAGTACCAGTCTGAACTGCTTCATGTGTCTGTTCTTCTATTTCCATATCAACATTACCAGAACCCATATCAAATTGTTCTTCTTCATTTTGCCTCCCCTGAGAACCTGATCCATATCCCTTTCCTTTATCTGATTTCCTCCCCTGTTTGGGAGAATCACCATCATCACCATCAAAATCATCTGAGTCATCATCATCAGAAGAATCCAAAACTATCTTTGCCTTTTTCTTCTTTAACTGCTCTTTAAGTTTCTTCACCCTAAGAGTCAATTTGGAGTAGACCTGGGCAAAATTCTTTTTGTGAGCTTTGAGTTCCTCATTGTGCTTCTTTAGCTCTTCCTCCAAAGTTTCTACCTTCTCAACTAGTTTGGTACACAATTCCATCAATGCAGTATGTGAAGTACTACCCTCATCACTTCTAGCTGTGTTACCTGCTAGGAGAGGTGAATCATGGGGAAAGGATCTAGGAATCACTCTGGCTGTTTCCCTTCTCCTATAAGTGATGTGAATTTGGGATGTTTGGGTCCTTTCAGGAGCTGAAGTAGATGTGTGATGGGGATCAGTTGGTGGTACTGAACCTTCACCCACTTCAGTTTGAAGCATTTCAGGAAACAATGGAACTATTACTCCTTGAAAAAGCCTACTAGCCATAGCCATGTTTTGAAAAACTTTTGATTGAAGGCTAGGAGTAGCAAAAGTTTCTGTTGGTTTTGTAAGCATGTATGTCTTTTTATTCAAAAGAGTTTGAACAAACCTTGGATACATTAGAAACTTGGTTTTGCTATTTACATTTGATACCATACCCTCAAAAATAAATTTTGAAAAGTTAAAAACCTTGTTTGTAGACAAACAAATGAGAGCAATAGCAATATTGCTACTGAACTGCTCCCAAGCAGTGTTTTTAGGACTTAAACAATGTAAAAGGGTATGTATCAAAAATCTCCATTGAGGTGAGAAACATCCTTTTTGAAAAGTTAATTTGTGTTCGGATGTATCATACCCCATTTTAGCAAGTTCTTGCCATATTTCAGTGTTGTGCATAGTATTGATACCATCTGAGTCTTTTAATTTAAGATGTCTCCTAAGTATAGACTCGGTAACAACAAAAGATACACCATCCACTTCAGAATGAATTTCTAAGTCCCCATCTTCACTAGTCAAGACAGTAGCATTCTGCCAGAACTGTGTGATGTGAGAGACATATAGAGTAGGAGAAACGGTTAGAGCATACCTTATGTGAGAGTGGTTTAGAAAGTCCACAATCTCATAAAATTTTGGTCCATCTCCTTCCTCTGTTTTCTCTAGAAACGCAACCTGATTGTGATGCTTAACAAATTCCAAATTAGCCATTTGTATTGACGAAGAGCGAAATATTATAGCAATAAGATGATCGTTTAGAGTGGAATTGAAGTTTTATGCAGCCAATTGGGTTTTTATAGATACTGTTAGGGTTTTGAGAATTTTGGGAACGAGATAAATTATCTTGGGAAATATATTAAATCAATTTATGGTAAAAATATAATTATCTCAAGAAAAATCCCTATAAGTATGCTTCAGAATAACGGTTTTACCCCAACGGCTAGAAATTAATTACTGACAGATTTTTACAACGGCTAGTTGAGCCGTACCAACTTTTAACGAACAGTACAAACTGTTGGAAAAATTGTCTTGAGCCGTATGAACTTTTAACGAACAGATTTAAAATACCATGGCTCAAATATAGTTTTTAGCAAACTATCATCTATCAACGGATTTCATATGTCTTTACCAATAGCCGTTTGCTTTGGACTAGCCAACTCTTCACAGTTAGATATGGTGAGTTGAAAACCATACAATTTTTGGTAAATTGTCAACCATCAACGGATTTGAGAAGTCTTTACCAGATACCGTTTGCTCTGGACTAGTTGATTCTTATATGGGTTAGACATGGTGAACCAATTACCATTTGTTGTGTGCACAGATAACACACTCAGCTCCAAATCACCATATAGTCCAAAACATATTAACTCCTTGGTGCTTTTTATCCAAATCCTGCAAGTGTTAGTCCAAAAACAAAGAAACAAGCCACAAAGAACTTGTCTCACAATATAAAAGTATATCACTAACATTGCACTCAAAAAGAAAAATTAATTTCCTTGTGGAACCCAAGCCAAAACAGACTTAGGCTTTCCTCTTGCATCAACATAATTCATTCTTTTCAAAACAATTTTAGCACCATTGGGTTTGATGGGTCTCCAAACCCAACATGCTGATGCATTCACTCCAGTACCCATATTTCCCTTAGCAGTGTTCTTATTAACACCAGTACCAATTACTCTGCTAGCAGTTGGAACTGTTGGCTTGGTAGTTGTTACCTTGGGTTTCCAAACTTGGTTTTTCACTACTTCTCTGTGATAAAAGGTTCTGTTGCCAATCTTTTGTGCTGGTTTAAAAACTATTTGTGCACCTTAAACTGTTGGCCTTGGGTGAACAGGTCTAATAGGTCTGACAGTTGGAACTGCTGGTCTATCAGTATGAACTTCTCTTGGTCCAGACCTCAAAAGAAATGACCTTGGTATCATCTTAGCATTTGTAGGGTGACAGGGAGGTCTTACTGAGTTCACCCTAGGGGTTGAATACCTGGTTACCCATTTATCACAAAAGGCTGCAAGATGGTCAAAGCTACCACAAGAGTAACAAGCTTTCCTATAGCAGACAAAATCATCACCTAGTTGGTGAGATTTGAGGTCATTCCAATTCCTTTGGTTACCTCTGGGCTTGTTTGTGGTTCTATACATTTCTGCATACCTAACTGTTGGTCTAAAAGTTTTAGCATTTGATCTAGGCCTAACAGTCTCAGTTTTAACCATCTTTGGAACTTTTGGTTCCTTCACCTTAACACTAATAGGCTTAACTTCAGCCTGATCATCCTCATCATCAGAAGTCCAGTCCTCAATGGTTGGAGCATCTGAGTCCTTAGCTCAGGACACCTTATCCTCATAAAGTGAGGCATCACTTGCACTCTCATACACCGGTTTATCAACTACATTCTCTTTAGGTTGAGGACCATATTTAAGCTCAGGTAGTTGAAATTCAGGAAGTCCTGTGTGTTCTAGGTCTATGCCTGGGGGTGTTGGAATTCCTCTATAGGGAGGTGGAACTGACTTATAACCTAGGCCTGACTTAGCTTTATTGAGAATCTGACACTCAACAATCTTACTAACACCCTGAGTTGCAAATTCTAGTGTGTCAACAGTCATTTGAATGTTCTGATTTGCTTTTTTAGCCTGATCCAACTCATGTTTTAACACACTAATCTCATTTTCTCTAAACATTAAATCTCTCTTAAGAACAGCTACAGTATCACTAAAGGTAGACTCATTTTCCTTAAAGTGTACTATCTGTTCTTCTAATACAGCTAAAGCCCTCTTATGATTAGCTAAATTAAAACTGGTTTCGGTTAGCTCTATTCTCTGTGCATCATATCTATTCTTAAGGGTTTCTAGATCTTTTAATGCTTCACAAGATTTAGAACACTTAGAAACTTGTACCTCAGAGTCTGAAAATGCCATGAGAGCAATCTCTGTAGTTGCTTCTGCTTCCTCCTCTGCAATGTAACTCCAGTCAAACCCTAAGCCATCAATGGCAACCATGGCTTTTGAGCTTGACTCAGTAACCTCCACAACCCTTGACTTGCTTCCATATCCTCTGCTCTTTCCATCTTGTTGTCTTGGCAGTCTGCACTCCCTTGAATAGTGACCTTTCTTGTGGCAATTAAAGCACTCAATCTTGGACTTGTCATACCCTGCAACATCATTGCTGTTTATGACAATCTTCTTGCCAGTCTTCTTCAAAAATCTCTTAGCCCTCATGCTAAGAAGAGAGAGCTGCCACTTAATATCCATCTCTTCAATGTCATCTTCATCAATCTCTTGAAGATCTCCATGAGTCAACATAGTACCATTGTGATGTGTAGTAAGGAAAGCACAATAAGTGTCTTCAGTCAAAAGTCCATTAGTACTGCTAACAGTACCACTGTTAGAGTTAGCAGTACCAACTGCTCCAGCAACTTGCACTTCATCTGCTTGACTTGATGTACTGGGAGTTGACACAAAGGCCAAATTTCCAGAACTTGAGCTTGAGCTTGATCCAGCAGACTTCTTCACTTCATGTTCAACAATCTTGAAGTTGCTATAAAGGTCCATCAGATCCATAGAATCAATATCTGGCTTATTCTTCCAGACTACTACATGCATAGCCCACTCTGATGGTAGACTCCTTAGAAATTTTGAGTTGAGATCTTCTTGTGGCATCTCAATTCGTAGAACAGCAAGCTGACTTACTAGTTTCTGCAGTCTATTAAACATATGATCTAGTGACTCATTGCTTGTAGCAGAAAAGTTCTCAAATTGTTGCTTAAGAAGAGTCTTCTGAGTTTTCTTTGTGGCATCATTCCCACCATACCTTGCAACAATGGCTTCAAAGAGAGTTTTAGCACACTTGTATTTACTGAAGTTCAGTAATTGATCATTGGGGATTGACATCAGCAGCATGCTCCTTGCTTTAACATCATTCTTATCCTGAGCCTTCTCTTCAGTAGTCACTGGCTTGGTCTGCACAGTTGTCTCAGTCTTACCGTCAACTGTAGTGGAAGTGGATGGAGGTTTGAACGAGTTCCCATCTTCTATGATCTCCCAAAGTGCATAATCCTGCACTTGAAAGAATTGTTCAACTCTTAGTCTCCACATATCGAACTCATTGGGTTTAAGCATTGGTAGCTTAGCAGCAATGTTGGTTTGACTTGCAGTTGTCTCCATGTCCATCTTCTTCTTAAACAAATTCGTCTGGATCTTCTAAAACAAAGTATCAGCAACCTGGCTCTGATACCACTTGATAAGAATCGTTTATAGCTCAGGTTGTTTAGACCTTTTATCTAGGATAACAATAACAAAACAATATGCAGCGGAATAAACATGAACAATTGTTATTGTATAAAGGTTTTTCTCGTCATCATCTTCTCTAACAATTACAAACTAAACATCAACAGCCCCAAATACTACCTTGATCAATGGTAGTTCGTGTTATCTATACTATAACAAGGAATCAAAGATTCTTGGGACTTAACTAAACTACCCTAGGCGTTTTCCCATAAAACACCTGTACACACACACTTTTAATGGTGTTCACATCTTGACACACCTATAATCGATCCCTTATGTCTCTTTATATACTAGAAACATTAGGGTTACAAAGGGATAAGAATAAAATAAATCTTCCTAACATATAGAATATATCATGTATCTTTTTCTTTTAGAAGAATTCTGCTTTGTCTTCTTTAGTCCTTCATCTTTCACATTTTGTCAATATCAACTCTAAATATAATTCCCAACATTCTTGGCCTATGAAACCCACGACACCAGCAGCTAAAAGAGAGGAAAAAATGCAAATTTTGAGTGAGAAATGGTGGGTGATAAGCTCTATGTGATGTTGTTAGTGTATTATATAGTAAGCACAAAGTGGAGTGACATTTGACCAAGTTAAATGACAAATGGCCATGGCTTTATCTAAGGTGACGCCACCTAGGGGGAGGGTGGATGAGTTAGTGGGTTGTTTATGTATAAAATTTGTGCATTGTGTGTTATAGAGAGTAGTCTTGATCCCGGTAATCTAAAACGTGGAGTTTTAAAGACACGAAAGTTAAGTAAATATCAAAACATAATATATTTTGTAAAAATGGTTGCATTTAGTTTAAAATGAGTAATTTTGATGTTTCATGAATTTCCCGAGCCTTTCGGAGTGTTATAATGTCTTTAAAACTTAAAACGCGAGCCGAAAACGCGTAAAACGTAAAAAGTGCACACTTCGCGTAGAAATGGATATTAAATTATTCCATAAGAAAAAAAGTATGTGGGGGAAAATAAATCATATTAATGGGTAGACTGGGCACTGTCTAAGTCAAATTACGAATTTAAGTGTGCGTGTCACGACGTACGCGGGCAACTTTCCCGGCAAAAGCCAATTTACTTAAAATAGCATAATAAGCAAATAAAATTAGTAAAAATAATGACTTGAAATTTCTCGGTTGTTACAGTATCATTGTTAGAGTTGATTCACTTCAAGGTTGTAACCCCTAATACTTTTGAGTATTCGTATATTCAGTATATTGATGTCTTGGTTGAGAATTCTACTGTTTCATTCATTGTTCTTCTTAAGATTAAACATAATATTCCGCGTTGTGTTTAATAGTTTACAAGTCAAGACAGTTTCTATACTTGTTGTTTTAGATTCACATCTAAGATAACTAACTAGATTAATTGCTCAACTGGGATCAACAAGTGGTATCAGAGCTTGTGATCTAGAAGCTGTGATCAAGAAGAACTTTTGTTAACTCAGATCTGTTCAACATCTACTAAAGTCATGGAATCCGAATCAACACACATGCTGACTGCATCAAAAGTGCCCATGCTCAAGCCTGGAGAGTATGAGCTTTGGAGGATGAGAATACAACAATACATCATGATGCTTGACTACTCAATGTGGGAAGTCATTCTGAATGGTGATACTTTACCAGCAAAAGCTAATGATGGGAAACCTGTACCCATTAAATCTGCTGATGACAAGGCTCAAAGAAGGTTGGAGATCAAGACTCATAGTATTCTCATGATGGGCATACCTAATGAGTATCAGTTGAGCTTTAGTCATATTCAGGATGCTAAGTCTTTAATGGAAGCAATTGAGCTAAGATTTGGTAGGAATGAGGCTACCAAGAAGTCAAGGAAAAATCTTCTGAAGCATCAATTTGAGACCTTTGTTGCCTCAAGTTAAAAAGTATTGATGCTACATATGACAGACTTCAGAAGCTTATAAGTTAATTAGCACTTATGAAGGTTCCAGTTCCTCAAGAAGATATCAATCTTAAGTTTCTGAGAAGTTTGTCATCTGAATGGAGTATGCACACTGTGGTTTGGAGAAACAAAGCTGACTTTGAAACGATGAGTTTAGATGATTTATACAACAACCTGAAAGTGTATGAATCTGAAGTGAAAGGGTCATCTAGTTCATCCTCTGGTGCACAAAACCTAGCTTTTGTGTCCTCCAACAATAAAAGTTCTGGCAATACTCAGGAGACTCACTCTACTGCTGCTTATGGAGTTTCTACTGCTAGCACTAATGTTTCTACTGCTTGTTCAACAAACAGCGATAACATTAGTGATGCTGCTATTTGTGCTTACTTGGCTGATCTTACTACCAGTACTCCAGTCATGAATCAGGATTTGGAACAAATTGATCCTGATGATCTTGAAGAAATTGATTTGAAGTGGAAAATGGCTATGCTGACAATGAGGGCCAGAAGGTTTTTGAAGAAGACAGGAAGGGAGCTCAAATTTAAAGGACAAAACAACATAGGATTTGATAAGTCCAAGATTGAGTGCTACAACTGTCAAAGGAAAGGTCACTTTGCGAGGGAATGTAGAGCACCTAAGAAGAATGGAGAAAGTTCAAGGAAGGCTGCTACTGAAGATACCAAGACTACTACAGCTTTGGTGTCTTGTGATGGTCTAGGAGATTATGATTGGAGTGATCAGGCTGAGGAAGGACCCAACTTTGCTTTTATGGCAGAAGAAGGACCCAAAGGACACAACTTTGCTCTTATGGCTTATTCATCATCTGGTTCTGATACAGAGGTATCTAGTGATTCTAGTTGTTCATTTAAATCTTGTTTAGATACTGTAGAAGAGCTTAAATCTAAGAATGAGAATCTAAGATTTGAAGTTGAGAAGCTAAAACTAGATAACTTAGGTTATAAAGTTGGCATAAAAAATGTAGAGCAATGACTTGAATTCCTTAAACAGAGTGAGATTGAGTATGTTAATAGGATTCATATACTAGAAGGTGAGCTTTTTCTTAAAAACAGTGAGATTAATATTCTTAATAGAAAGATAGAAGAGGCTGAAAAAGAAAAGGACGCAGCTTTGGCTGAAAAAGAAAAACATGTAATTAGAGTTGAAAAACAGCAATTTGCATCTGATCTTGTGCATAAGTCTATTGAGAGTCAATTAATGAGGAGAAATCTTCTGGAGATGCGACAAGACATCGCCTTATAGAGGAGTTGGCGTTGGCTGCTGCGCACCCGGCTTCATTGGTTGCGCGGCTACAGGCTGAATATGCTGGTGAGGGTAGCCTGGTTGCGCAGAAGGATAAGGAGATTGACCTTCTAAAGGCGCAGTTGGCTGATGCGCAGGCTGAATTGAGGGCATCTGCTATGTATGACCAGAAAGTTGCTGATGAGTAGATGTCTCTCATGGCCGAACTGAATAAAGAGCGCACTGGAGCAAAAGAGTACAAGGCCTCCTGCCTTTGGGCCTTGAGATATATGGAGCTAAACAAGGGGAAACTCTTCTCTAACTTGGAGGAGTTCCGCAAGGCTGTGGAGAGTTCGCTGGAGAATCAGGAGCTCAAGCTGCGCAAGCTCAGCATTGAATATGATGAAGAGTTGTATCCGCACTTGGTGTCAACCATTGCTGAGCGCAGGTGGCTTATCAGCCATGGCTTGCGTCTTGCCGCCTTGACCACGCTGGAGTCTCGAGAGGTCAAGGACTCATTTGGGGGTGTGGTTCAATGTGCACTTGGTGTCAACCATTGCTGAGCGCAGGTGGCTTATCAGCCATGGCTTGCGTCTTGCCGCCTTGACCACGCTGGAGTCGCGAGAGGTCAAGGACTCATTTGGGGGTGTGGTTCAATGTGCACTGGCACGTGGTAAGGCAGAAGCTATTGAGGAGCTGTGCGCGGCTAAGGTTTTGGATATGTCTCCCTCCGAAGTACCTGGCTATAACGAGAACGCTTATGGTGAACTTGTTGCGGCTATGGAGAAGTTGAAGCTTTTCGAGCTACCTCATATTGCGCAGCTGGAGCGTGACCAGGATTACCCTATAAGCGTGATCATGCAGGGTTTAACTTTGGCTAGGCACTCATCCGAGGACGCTGAGGAACAGTTTGACTACTTTCTGAAGCCAGACGTGTCGCAGCTACATGTGCCTATTTTTGCTCGTCCCCGTGACATCCTCAACCCTTTTGCCCTTGAGAAAGAAATTCCCTTGAAGGCGTCCTTAGAAGCCCATGAGATGAGACTTGCCAAGAAGAAGGGCATGAAGGGGAAGGCCATTCTGTGCGGTCTTGGTGCGGCTCACATCCCCAGATCTGATGGAGTGCCTGTTAGCGTGCCTACGGTAGCACCCAAGGATGCTGAGCTGTTGCAGAGGCTTAAAGATGCTAGTTGTGTGGCGCGCCAAGCAGGTAGCTCAAGGCTCAGGCGTACTCGTAGCATGTCTTGGTAGTTTTGTGTGGTATGTCCACTCTTTGTTGTACATACGCGTGTTGAATATGTACTTTTTATGAACTTGTTATCCATAATAAAGTGTTGATTAGAAAAATACGATTGTACGCATATTGTATCAAGTTTGATTGTGGTTACAAGTTTTGTACTTAGTTGTTTCGTCTTTGCATAAAAGATGTCTAAGAATCAAACCGTTTGTATAAACACATTTAAAGAAAGTTACAAGGATTTATAATCACTTATATCATAATCGTGTATGAAATTTATGACATAGTCGTGTATGACATGATTGTATATAACATAATTGTATATGAAATTTACAAGTTGTTGTGTATCCATCGTGGGGTGCACAAGTGTATGGATTTGCAGCGTGCTACTAATACCATATTAAGGGGTTAATTGTCTTAACTCCTAATTTGTTAAACGCGCACAGTGTGCATTGGTGTGTACCCATCGTGGGGTACGCATCGAACTTACTCCAACGTCTTGAGAGTAAGGTGTTTAACAAGGATGCGTGATCCGATGTTGATGGGTTTGCAACCCTCTTACTCAACGAGTCATTTAGTAGGTTTACTCATCCTTTTACCATCGTGGGTTTTTAATTAGTGTATGCACGCCATGTAGGCAAAAGATAATGTAACAAACCATATTGAAACATAAATAATATGTAGACAATAAAGTAAAGTGTGTCGCGGAGTTAGCTAGAAACCGCAACATTTTATTAATACTTGTAAGTTTTTGTAAATAGAAAAAAGAAACATTTGTCTAAATGAAACAAAAATGTAAATACACGGATATTTATTGAGCACTTACTAAAGTGCGAAAGTGTCCGTGTGTTGGGTCGTAACCTTTCCTAAAGATAGCATCTCTTGAGATTGCAGATATTCCATGTGCGTTGTAGCTCACGGCCATCCATGTCACACAGCTTGTACGCGCCTTGTCCTAGTGCTTCAATGACCTCATAGGGTCCTTCCCACTTTGGTCCAAGTTTACCTGTATCTTCTGCGTGGCTTGCATCATTAGCGCGGTACACAAAGTCGCCTGGTCTGAATGAGGTGCTTCGAACTTTAGCATCGTAGTATCCCTTCATCTTTGACTTGGTTTTTGCCTCTCGTATAGCTGCGCGCTCGCGCCTTTCTTCCAATAGGTCCAAGTCTATTCGTCGTTCGTCGTCATTGGTCGCGACATTAACTTCCGCGGTGCGGATAGTTGGCATCCCAATTTCAGCTGGTATTACAGCTTCTGTCCCGTAGACAAGGGAAAAAGGAGTGTCTCCATTGCTAACTTTGATTGTCGTGCGGTGCGCCCATAAGACATGCGACAATTCGTCCACCCACCTTCCTTTGTGTTTGTCCAGGCGCGCTTTAATTCCTTCGCCTATACTACGATTTGCGCGCTCAACTAAACCATTGGTTTGTGGGTGTTTAACTGATGCGAAGTGTTGTGTGATATTTAACTCTGCGCACCAGTCTTTGAACGGGTTATCACGGAATTGTTTTCCGTTGTCCGAAACAATCTCCCCAGGTAATCCAAAGCGGCATACAATATTTTCCCAAACGAAACGTTTTACTTGATTACCTGTGATTGTCGCTACTGCTTTTGCTTCAATCCACTTGGTGAAGTAGTCTATTGCGACAATAAGGAATTTCAGTCCTCCTGCTGCGACAGGGAAGGGACCCGCGATGTCGATACCCCACTTATAGAATGGCCATGGAGAAGTGATAGGTGTTAGCTCTTGCTGTGGTCTGCGCGGGATGGGTCTATGAACTTGGCAGTCATTACATTTCTTTATCACATCGCGCGCATCACGATGCATAGTAGGCCAGTAGTATCCTGAGCACAATGCGCGTGCTACGACGGACCGTGGTCCTGAATGCATACTGCAGGAACCAGCGTGGATCTCTCGGAGTACGTAATCTGCCTGAAGAGGTCCAACGCACCGAAGCCATGGTTGTAGGAATGAGCGCCGATATAGGATACCATCTCTAAGTTCGAACCTCTGCGCTGTGCGCCGTATCCGTCGGGCGTCCTTCTGCTCATCGGGCAGTTTGCCCTTACTTATGAATTCGATGATGGGGGTCATCCATGTAGGGTCCTGCTCTTCTATCACCGTAGATATCTCCATCTCCGAGATGGATTTGTTCTTTAGGATCTCCACTAAAACTTGTTTTGACAGGTGCGCGAAGCTAGTAGATGCAATCTTGCTTAGCGCATCCGCTTTCTTATTTTCACCTCTAGGAACTTGCCTAATGGTAAACCTGTCAAAACCTTGTATTAGTGATTTGGTCTTGTCGAGGTATTGGACCATGTTATCTTCTTTAGCCACATATTCGCCCAACACATGGTTGGCTACTAATCGGGAGTCCACATTTGCTTCTAGGTTACGTACACCCATTCGATTTGCAATGCGCAATCCGGCGATTAGGGCTTCATATTCTGCCTCGTTGTTAGTGGCTGTGAACTCAAAATGCAGTGCGTAAGTGAATTCCATTCCTTCTGGATTAGTGAGGATAAGGCCAGCGCCCGATCCATCCACGCATGAAGATCCATCTGTGAACAAGACCCATGGTTCTTGTAATTCTACCTTGCTCGGTGCGGGTGCGTCATCGGTATCTGGTTTTTCGATGATGAAGTCTGCTAGTACTTGCCCTTTAACCGCAGTGCGTGGTCTGTAAGAGATGTTATACTCGCCTAGTAGCACACTCCATTTTTGTAATCGCCCCGATGCGTCAAGTTTAGAGATAACTTGCTTGATGGGTTTGTCTGTAATCACTGCTATTGGGTGAGCTTGAAAGTATCTACGCAGTCTTTTGGCGGCGAATACTAATGCCAAGACCAACTTCTCCATTGGGCTGTAATTAATCTCTGTCTTCTTGAGTGCTTTGCTTACAAAATACACCGGTGTTTGTACGGAGTTCCTATCCGTCAGTAGCACTGCACTGATCGCTCCATGGGTCGCGGATAAGTAGACGATTAACTCCTCCCCTGGTCGGGGTGCAACTAGCTTAGGAAGCGCTGTTATATGTTGCTTAAGCTGTGTGAAAGCTTCTTCCGCTTCCGCAGTCCAACGAAAGTCTCCCTTTTTTGTACACTTCTTGAGTGTTTTAAATAAAGGAAGTGACTTATCCGCTGACTTGGACAGGAATCTGTTCAAACCGGCTAGCTTTCCATTCAGAGATTGAACTTCTTTCAACGTGCGCGGTGAAGGAAGTTGGATGACAGCCTCTGTTTTTTCTGGGCATGGCTTAATGCCATCTGGTTCAATCAAATATCCTAGGAACATGCCTTCTGTAGCGCCAAAAGTGCATTTCTTAGGATTCAACTTCATGTTGATCTTTCGTAGTGTTGTGAATGTTTCTTCAATGTCGCGCACCACTTCATCTTCAGTATGGCTTTTTATGACAAGGTCATCCACATAGACCTCTAGGTTGCGTCCCACTTGCTTCTCAAACGCATTATCTACCAGTCGCTAGTAGGTGGCGCCCGCATTCTTCAGGCCAAAAGGCATTTTTGTATAACAAAAAACGCCTTGGCTTGTGTGGAAGGCTGTTTTTTCCTCGTCTTCCTTAGCCATTTGGATTTGGTGGTACCCTTTGTATGCATCCAAGAAACATTTAAAGGGATATCCGCACAAAGATTCCACTTTCCAGTCTATCTCTGGTAGTGGGTAGCAGTCATGTGGACATGCTTTATTAAGGTCGGTGAAGTCCACACACATCCGCCAACTGCCATCGCTCTTTTTGACCATTACTGGATTGGAGAGCCAATCGTGGTAATAGACTTCTCGCATGATGCCAGCGTCCACAAGTTTGTGTACTTCTTCCAGTATGGCTTTTGCGCGCTCTGGAGCCTGGTCGCGCTTTTTCTGCCTTACTGGGGAATATCCTTGTTGGATTTGTAACTTGTGTTCTGCAATCGAGCGTGGCACACCAGTCATGTGCTTTGGTTCCCATGCGAAGATATCCAGATTCCTTTGTAAGAGCGCGCACACGGCCGCTCTGCCTTTGTCAGACAACGATCCTCCAATCGACACTTCTTGCTCCGGGTATTCAGGGTGAATCGCAACATTTAGGTTTGGTACTTTAGTTGCGCTCTGTTCTGGGATGTGCGTTGTTTCACATGTAATCGTGTTACACTCTTCTGGTGGCGCAGCGCTGTTGTATATGGTGACAATGCCGCCTTCTACTGGGAATTTGAGCATCCCATGTGCTGTGGATGGTACCGCGCGCATCGCTGAGATTCCTGACCTTCCAATAATGCCATTGTATGGCGAAGGAGATCTGATCACCATAAAGTTCATCTAGGCTGTCGTGGAGTGTTCCTTATTACCAACAGCGACTAGTAGTCGCAGTTGTCCCATGGGCCATATCTTTTCTCCTGTAAAGCCAGTAAGCGCAGTCGTGGCTGGGCTTAACTGTCTTTGTATCTCAGGGCACAGTCTCTTGAAACAATGCTCATACATTATATCCGCTGATGCCCCTCCATCGACATACATGCGGTGGATATCGTGACCCCCCGCATTTATCTCAATTGTGAGTGGTTCTGCCACTGCGTTGTCCGCAGCCAAGGTGGGGAAAGAGATTTCGCTTCCATGGGAGAATTTCTGGCTGACCTTTTGCCTAGTCTTTCGCTGCCATGATTGTATCATGTAGATTGTGTCAGCCTTGTCCTTGGGCGCTTCTTTCTTGCCCCCAGTTTTCTGTTTGTCTTTCCCGTCCTTAATGTTTTTAACGAGATGGTCCAATCTGCCTTCTTTTACTAACTTGTCTATTAGTTGGCGCAGTTAGACGCAGTCATTAGTTGTATGGCCCCTCTGTCCATGATATTCGCAGTATCCATTCCCTACGCGCCGATCTTCAGGGGTGCGCATAGGTGGGGGTCTTGGAAAGTTCGCACCTTCCGTCGCAAATATCTCCTTTGGAGTTTTCGTTAGTGGGGTGTACTTGTCGTTTCCCCGTCCGCCCCCTTGGGTGCGATAACTTTTGTTACGATTGCCACTCTGGTCATTGGATTGTCTCCTTGGCTCTTCTTGTGACCTATGGTTCGAGTAGCCTTTCTTGCTATCCGCAGCGGCTGCTTCTCCTTGGACGAAGGACCTCGTGCGCTTCATGAGTTCGTCAAAGGTTTGGGGAACCCTATCATTTAACTTTTTTATCAGATCTGGGTTATTGATTGCGTTCATAAACCCCGATATCTTTAGTATTTCTGGGCACGCCTTGACCTGCATGCATTCGTCCTTATAGCGCTCCATGAAAGCGCTTGTGGATTCCCCTTGGCGCTGTTTTACCCTAGCGAGCTCGACAGGGTTTTTGGCGCACTTCTTTCTTTGAGTAAAGTTTAAACGAAACGCCTTTCGCAACTCTTCAAACCCACCGATGCTTCTGCGTGGAAGTTTACTGAACCAGTTGCGCGCATTCCCTACTAATGTAGAGTTAAACATGTGGCACCACACAGGTTGTGGCCAATTTTCGATAGTGGCTGCTGACTCGAAAATTTTTAGGTGATCATCAGGATCACCTGTCCCATCATATGTTTTGACATTAGCAGGCATGCGCCTTCTCTTATTTTCCGAAAAATCGCTGATGCGCTGAGTGAATGCATCAACTTTTTGGCGGCGCCAGGGACGAGACATGTCTTCGTCTTCCGGGTCGCGGTATTTTCCTCTTGATTTCCAGTGTCCTGTTTCTTTGTCCTCGTTCTCCGAGGAGTCACTTGAGGATGAGCTTACTCTTTTGCGACGCTTGCGCCGACTATCATCGGAATCTGAGCTTGCTCCTCTGCGGCGCTTGCGCCGACTATCCTCGGAATCAGAGCTTGAAGGGCTTTCACTTGGGGAGCATCGTCGCCCAAGCCTATCATGAACCCTGCGACTACCAAGCCTAGTGTAGACATTGGCGCGCCGTTCCCCATCTTCATGCTCCTCCAGATACTGAAAGTCGGCTGCTTCGTCATCCACAACCTTCCTTCCAATCCTAGTAAACACTTGGTGTTTGCAGCTATCCTTCTCGCGTCTTTCCTTTCGGTAGCGCGGTGGGGATGCCTCATGCTCAGGGTCGAAGTTGAGCCTGGCGTGCAGACTTTGGCTTGACCTCTTTTTTGCCTCCTCTCGCATGAGCGCAGCCAAGGCTTCGTAGTTTTGAGATACGAAATCACTTGGCGCTAGTTCAGGCGTGACTCCTTCTAGTGCGAGGGAGTCTGTTTCCAAAACAAGATCCTTGTTTCGGATTGGCGCATTTGGTGGCTCAGTGAAGTTTACTTCTGGCATGGTGAGAGGAGTGCGCTGTAGGTCTACCGCGCTAGTACTTGTTGTAGTAGCATTGGTAGTCATAGTGAGCGGTTCTACTGGAGTAAAGAGCAGATCTGAGTACGATCCTAAGCTTCTAGGCGCACTGGTTGTCCCAGAGGTCTGCTTAGAGGCCGCATCAGTTTGCTGTTTCTTCCCTAGTAGGTCGTCATGCGTTTTCTTCGCATGCGGAGTCCGCTGATTTCCGTGCTTTGTCATTCTAGTTCTTAGCAAAGTTTTTAGTGTAGGGTCCCACGGATGGCGCCACTTATTGATACAAAAGTTGGGCGTTCCTTGATTCCGTACCAATCAGATCTTAATGCTTGAGACCTGCGCACTAAGAAAACAAAAAGACACCGTTAGGCTTATCGTGGGATTGTCTCCCACGATTATCCTCCGGCGTGAGAGTAAGTAATCGGTTTTTAAGGTTTAGTTGAAGAGTTAGGGTTTGTAAGTCGTACCTTTAATGAGAGTCGAAGGACTCTTTATATACACACGAAACCCTAGTTGGTTTCATGTTCCTCACTCCTCAGCATATCCCGCATAGGGCGGTTACTTGATACATATCCCATAAATAAGAGATATCCTATCAAGACCATAAATAACTTCAGGTTTGGGCCAACGTAAGCCCAAACCGTTATCGCAATAGCCCCTTCGTGATGGGCTTGAGCCCATTCGTGATGGACTTGGGTATGGGTCGGGTTCGTGACCCGAATACGGACTATACGTCATCACCAGTTAAAAGTGCTTTTGCACCCCCAGGAAAAGAATTGTCTTTTATAAGTGAACTTGATAGCAAACCTGTAGGAGAAACTAGTGAGGCTAGTAATGAAAAACCTAAGGTTGTCAAGCGGTTTTCTAATGTTCCAATTATTGAAGATAGGATGTCAGATAGTGATGAGGAACAGGTTGACTCAACACCAAAGATTAAAAAGGAAGAAATTCC
The DNA here is from genome assembly GCA_021014915.2 of Artemisia tridentata subsp. tridentata. NCBI lineage: Eukaryota > Viridiplantae > Streptophyta > Magnoliopsida > Asterales > Asteraceae > Artemisia > Artemisia tridentata. The sequence continues at coordinate 162,729,390 of CP139503.1, forward strand.
TAAAACAGTTGAATCTAAAGTTAAACAGGTTAGGTTTGTGAAACTGTGTTTGGTGATAAGATCTCTAGGAAAATAGTTGAATATAATGAGGAACCTAGAGAACAACCTAGAAGAAGCTATAAAAGGCCTAGAGGTAATCAAAGAAACTGGAACAACCTAATTTCTCAAAAGTTAGGTAGTGATTTTCAGTTAGTTAGAAAGGCTTGTTATCATTGTGGTAGTTTTGAGCATTTACGAGAAAAATGTTTTTACTACCAAAAACCAATTTGGAAACAAAACAGAAGGGTGAACCACAAAAAAATTTCTAAAAGGACTCACCCTCATGCTAACAAAAACATGGTTCCAAGGGCAGTATTGATGAGATTTGGTGCAACTAGGTCAATTACTATTGCTCCACCACAAAGGCCTTTTCAAAATAATACATCTGTTTCTGCTGCTAAGGCAAAAGCAGTTTCTACTATTGAGCCAAAAGTGATAACAAACACTGTTTTGGGCAACCATTTTTATGCTATAAAGGCCTCAGCTTGCTGGGTCTGGAAACCAAAATTAAAGGTTTTAGATCATGTTTCCAGGAACAGCAGTGCATCAATGGTTTTAAAGAGATTTGACTATGTTGATGCACAAGGCAGATCCAAGTCAGTAATGGCTTGAGTCCCCAAGAGAAACTGGTTCTATTACTTTATATGCAGGGAAATCTACAAGAGGAATTAAAGGACAAATGCATATTTGATAGTGGATGCTCTGGACACATGACAGGAGACATGTCCAACCTTGAAGATTTTGAAGCTATTGATGGTGGATATGTTGCCTTTGGAAATGATCCTAAAGGAGGTAAAATCATTGGTAAAGGTACAATAAGAACAAAAAAATTGGATTTTGAAAAAGTGTACTTTGTAAAAGGGCATAAGTTCAACCTCTTTAGTGTCTCACAAATGTGTGATAAAAAGAACTTTGTTCTTTTTACTGACACTGAATGTCTTGTCATATCTTCTGATTTTAAGTTGCCTGATGATAAATTTGTGCTACTTAGAGTCCCTAGAACAGACAACATATACAGTGTTGACATAAAGAACATAGTTCCCAAAAGAGCTTTAACTTGCCTATTTGCAAAGGCCACAAATGATGAATCCAAACTTTGGCATAGAAGACTTAGCCATTTAAATTTCAAAACTATTAATAAATTGGTTAAGGGAAACCTTGTTAAAGGTTTACCTTCAAAAGTTTTTGAAAATCCTAAAACCTGTGTTGCTTGTCAAATGGGAAAAAAACACAGAGCTTCTTGTAAGTCCAAAGCTGTGAACACTATCTCTAAGCCTTTATATATGTTGCATATGGATTTGTTTGGGCCAGTGAAAAGTTTGAACAAGAAGATGTACTGCCTAGTTGTCACAGATGACTATAGTAAATTCACTTGGGTTTTCTTTTTAGCAACTAAGGATGAAACTTCTAGTATTCTTAAGGCTTTTATAACAAGAGTTGAAAACCTAGTAAATCATAAAGTTAAGGTGATAAGATGTGACAATGGAACTGAGTTTAAGAATAGTGTTATGAACCAGTTTTGTATGGAAAAAGGTATTTTAAGACAGTTTAGTGTAGCTAGAACTCCTCAACAAAATGGTGTTGCTGAGAGGAGGAATAGGACATTTATTGAGGCTGCAAGGACTATGTTGTCTGAATCAAAATTACCTTCTACTTTTTGGGCTGAAACAGTCAACACTGCTTGTTTTATGCAAAATAGGAGTAAAGTAGTTAAGCCTTATAACAAGACCCCTTATGAACTGTTACATGGTAGGAAACCTATGATAGATTTCTTAAAACCATTTGGGTGTCCTGTTACTATCTTGAATACCATTGATCACCTAGGCAAGTTTGATGAGAAGGCTGATGAAGGATTTTTTGTTGGATACTCTACCAATAGTAAAGCTTTTAGGGTATCCAATAAAAGAACTAGGCATGTGGAAGAAAACTTGCATGTTAGGTTTAGTGAAACCACAACTAATGTTGCAGGAAGTGGACCTGACTGGCTGTTTGATATTGATTCACTAACCAAAAGCATGAATTATGAGCCAGTGATTGCAGGTACAACTAATAAGTCTGCAGGTACAAAAGCTTATTCTAATGCAGGTACACAAGCTAAGGTGAATGAATCTGCAAAGGAGTTTATTTTGATTGAAAAATGGAAGCTTGATCCAACTTTCACAGCTAAAGAGAAAGAGAGAAAGAGTTCACAAGAAGATGATGTTGTTCATGAAGTACTAAAAGGAGATACAGAGGGTGGGGATAAACCTTCTGATGCTGGAAAAGTGGTTAATGAAGGACCACAAATTGTTGATGAAGTGCAGAATAATGAATCAGCAAATGTTGAAAACAAAGGAAATAGCACTAGCAGTAGTAACTATGATTCTACTGCTAAGCCTTGTGTTTCTACTGCTGCACCAAAATTTCCTACTGTTGCCAAAGATGGAAGATCTTTTGCTGATAATGACTATCCTGATGATCCTAATATGCCTTGTTTGATTAATATCTATGAAGATACTGATGATGAAGCTTTGGATGGGTTTGGTGCAGAGGCTGACTTAACCAATATGGAAGATGAGGTACCAGTCAGTCCCATTCCAACCACAAGAGTTCACAAGAATCATCCAAAGGAACAGATCCTTGGAGAGCCAAAGTATGTTGTTCAAACAAGGAGTATGGTTAAGGATTTGAAGGAACAAGGTTTCTTTGCTCAATCTCTTCATCAAAGAAATAGCCACAAAGACCTTCAGAATTGCATGTTTGCTTGTTTTCTGTCACAAGTGGAACCCAAGAATGCTTATAAAGCATTACAAGATGAAAGTTGGGTGGAAGCTATGCAAGAAGAGTTGTTGCAGTTTAAGCTTCAAGAAGTTTGGACCTTGGTTGATTTGCCTAATGGGAAAAAGGCAATTGGTACAAAGTGGGTTTTTAGATGCAAAAGGGATGAAAGAGGCATTGTGATCAGGAACAAAGTAAGATTAGTGGCTCAAGGATACACTCAAGAAGAAGGTATTGATTATGATGAAGTGTTTGCACCTGTTGCAAGGATAGAAGCTATCAGATTATTCTTGGCTTATGCTTCATATAAGAACTTCACAGTGTATCAAATGGATGTAAAGAGTCCTTTCTTATATGGGAAAATTGATGAAGAAGTTTATGTCTCACAACCACCTGGTTTTGAAGATCCTGATTATCCTGATAGAGTTTACAAGGTGGAGAAAGCATTGTATGGATTGCATCAAGCTCCTAGAGCTTGGTATGACACCTTATCAAAGTACTTGTTGAACAATGGCTTCAGTAGAGGAAGAATTGACAAGACTTTGTTTATCAAAAAAGACAAAAAGGATATCTTATTGGTTCAAGTGTATGTTGATGATATCATTTTTGGGTCAACCAACAAGGTGTTATGTGATGATTTTGAGAAGCTAATGCATAACAGGTTTCAAATGAGTTCTATGGGTGAACTCACATTCTTTTTAGGGCTTCAGGTCAAACAAAAGGATGATGGCATATTTATCAGTCAAGATAAGTATGTGACTGATATCTTGACGAAGTTTAGATTTTCTGATGTGAAGCCTGCTAAAACAACCATGGAGTCCAACAAGCCTCTAGTCAAAGATGAAGATGGTGAAGAAGTTGATGTCCATTTATACAGATCAATGATTGGTTCATTGATGTATCTTACAGCTTCCAGGCCAGATATTATGTTTGTTGTGTGTGCCTGTGCCAAATTTCAAGTTTTCCCTAAAGTGTCACACTTGAATGCTGTAAAAAGAATTTTTAGGTACTTAAGGAGTCAACCTAGGTTGGGCCTTTGGTATCCAAAAGATTAACCTTTTGATCTGGTGTCATACTCAGATAGTGATTATGCTGGAGCATGTTTAGACAAGAAATCAACAACTGGACGATGTCAATATCTTGGACATAGGTTGATTTCATGGCAATGCAAGAAAAAAATTGTGGTGGCAAATTCTACAACTAAAGCTGAGTATGTAGCTGCTTCAAGTTGCTGTGGTCAAGTGCTTTGGATTCAGAATCAATTATTGGACTATGGGTATAATTTTATGCACACCAAAATTTATATTGATAATAACAGTACAATGTGCATTATTAAAAATCCTGTTTTTCATTCTAAAACAAAACATATTGAGATAAGACATCATTTTATAAGATATTTTTTTGAGAAGAAATTAATTCAAATTGTTAAAATCCATACTGACAATAATGTTGCAGATTTGCTCACAAAAGGTTTTGATGTGGGTAGATTTCAATTCTTAATTGCTAGTATTGGCATGATAAATCTTTGAAAATTCTTATCTCTTTGTGTTCTTGTAATGTTTTGTAAGAATTTGTACTGTTATTAGTCAATAAGTTGTTTCTATTGCTTGCTATGATATGTGTTGCTAGTTATATTTAGTTCTGTTGCTTGTTGCTTATACAACTGCTAAGTATAACTATGAATTGTGATTATTGTGGCATATTATTTCTTGTGTTTTTGTGGTTTTGGACTAATCTTTTGCAGGAAAAGTCAAAGGGGAATGCTTGTTTGACGAGAAAAAGGTGTTTGGAAAGTTCAGCAGATATTCTACTGCTAGCTACAAAGTTTCTGCTGCAAGGCAAAACTTTCTACTGCTGGGATTCTACTGCTCGTTTTGTAAGTGCGGGGACGGTTATGTAACTTCTTATCCAAAAGGAGTTAAAACCCTAATTTGATCAGCAGCAGAACGTTCTTAATCCAAATGGCTCAAAAACCTAATTCGATCTCATAATCGGTTTTATGCACTCATAAATCACTCTAATTCAAACCCTAACACAATTTTTAACATCTGATTTTAAAACCCCCAAATCAAAACCTAATTCACAATGTCGACAAGAATCTTTTCTGATAGTCACAATCAAGTTGCTTTTCTTCAAAAGCCTAACGAAGCTGATGGATTTGCTGAGGTAATTGATTTACTTTATGCTACTCACATTAGGTATGCATTAACAGCAAAACCTGCTATATTTGTTTCCCACATTGATCAGTTTTGGTCTAATGTCAAGAATATAACTACAAATGGGGAAGAACAGTTAAAGGCTAAGGTAGATGGCCACAGGATACTTATTTCTGAATCATCTGTGAGAGAAGCTCTTCACTTTGTAGATGATGAGGAAATAGTATGTCTTGAAAATTCTATCATTTTTGAAGAACTTAAAAACATGGGGTATGAGAAGAAAGTTGAAGGTTTAAAATTTTATAAAGGTCTTCTCTGTCCTCAATGGAAGTTTTTAATTCATACCATCCTACATTGTTGAAGTCCTAAAACTTCAGGTTGGAATGAATTTAGTACAACTCGGGCTTCTGCTATGATTTGTCTGGCTAAAGGACAACCTTTTAATTTTTCAAATATAATAATGGATGGTTTGAAACAGAATGTAAAAGGAAATTATTACATTTATCCAAGGTTTCTGCAACTTATTATGAACAAACAACTTTCAAATCCTAAGGTTCATAAAAGAGAATTTGTTTGCCCTGAAATTCAAAAGAAATTGTTTTCATACTTGAAAAAGAATTGCAAAGATTTTTCAGGGACTATGACAGCATTGTTTCCCTATATGTTGTCATTGGCTCAAAATCAGGGTGAATGTGCAGAAATCACAACTGCTACCCAACACACACCCACTTTGGATACATCATCTTCACAACCAGAAAAGACCCAAACCCCTAGGGATACACAAAATGGGAACACTGAGCTATCTCAGGCTAGTGTTATGATGGTTGTAGTATATGAGGCTGTCACAGGTGTGGTGAGTGACATGTTGGAAGGGGCTGCCACTACTGCTGCTAGCTTAGAAGCAGAGCAGGTCAGTGGTAACATCTATAAGACCCCAACCAAGGCAACATCTAATGCTGAAGGTTCACTTGAACTAGAAGCAGGTGATGGTAACCCCATCCAAATGGCTAATTTGGGGGGCTCAGATGATCAAAATAGGTTTGATACTGATTTTACATCCCATGATTCACCTCTCAGGGAAGGTAACACATCCCGAAGTGATGAGGATAGACATGAAACTAATGAATTGATGGACCAACATGTACAAAATGATAATTCCAGTGACCCACCTCTCGGGCCAGGTAACACAGGCCGAAGTGGTAAGGATAGTATTGAACTTGTTAAAGAATTGATGGCTAAATGTACCAAACTAGAGTCACAGGTTCTTGGTCTTCAATAGCTCATAGCAACTCAAGGTGGAGAAATTAAAAAGTATAAGCTTAGAGTTCAACAGCTCATAGCAACTCAAGGTGGAGAAATCAATAAGTTAAAGCTGAGAGTTAAGCAATTGGAAGATAAAAGGAGGCCAAGAACAATAACAAAGTTCAAAACATTGAAGAAGGTTGGAACTGCACAGAGGGTTAGTTCTTCTGAGACTACAGGTTTGGAGGATGCTCCCAAACAGGGGAGGAATGATGACAAGGTCTCAGGGGAGGAAGCACATGATGTTGATACTGGTGCAGGTGCAGAGAATATTGGTGATGGAATGGATATGGAGATCGATAGTGGTGAAAATGTTGAGTTTGTGGTTAAAGACAAAGATGGTAATGAAGTGGTTTTGGAGGAAGTGAACAAGGAGTAGCTAGTGGATAAATTAAAAACTTTGGACGCTGAAAAGCTTGTGAAAGCTTCTGAAGTTATGGTAGAAGCTATAAAAGGATTAGATAATGCTGCTTCTTCAAGTTCTGCTGCTGGTGATAGTGGAGAAGTAGCTAAGACTGATACTACTGCTGGTGTTAATCTTTCTACTGCTGGTGAAAAAGATTATGTTGCTGAACCAGAGAAAGATTCTACTGCCAAGATATTGGATGATGATGTTAGTATGGCTGAAGTAATAGTTTTCTTGAAGACATCACAATCAAAAGAAGCAGTACAACCACAACCACCACCACAACTTCCAAAAGCACCTGCCAAAGGTGTTGTGATTAGAGAACCTACTCTCCCAACCAAGAAAGTTGCTCAGACATTTCAATATTCAGGAAAAGGTAAAGGCATAATGATTGAAGAGCCTGAACCTGAACCTGACATACTTTTTGATTTCTGGCCCAAAGAGAAGCAGATTGCATATAATGAAGAGGCTGCAAGAAAGTTAGTTGCTGAATTTGAAGAGGAAAATCAAAAGGTGCTTGAACAACAAATGAAACATGCTGAAGATGAGGCCAAAACAAAAGCCTTATTGGATGCTTGGGATGAGGAAAGAATCAAAGGTGATGCTGATATTGACTTGTTAAAGCAAATCAAAGAGGAAATAGAAGATACATACAATGAAGAAGGAAGAATTCAATGGTTAAAGAAGTTCAAAAAGGAAAGAAAGAAATGGTATCTTGCTGAAAGAAGAAAAAGAAAATTGCTCAAAGAACCAACTATGAAACAAAGAAGGAAATACTATAAGCAGTATATAAAGAACATGAAGGGCTACAAACTGGTTCAGTTAAAGACATACTATGATGATAAAATTATCAAGATGTACAACAATGCAAAAAGGGAAATTGATCAATTTGTGCCTATGGGATCAGAGGATAAGGTAAAGGAGGCAAAGACAGTGGTGGAGACTGAGATTGTGAAATAGAAGGTAGAAGTGAAAAAGGTGGATGAAAAGAAAGAAACTTCAAACTCAGGTGTTAAAAGAGCTGGAGTTAAACAAAAGAGTATTGGAAGAAAGAAAAGAAAAGCTGATAGATCCAAAGCATTAGAGCAGAGTTCTGAGTTAGAGCATGAGAATAAAGAAAAAGTTGATAATGAGGAGGAATCTGATGATGATAGAAAAAAAATGATGGATCTTACAGTTCTTTCTGATTATAAAGAACCTAAGGTCATTAATGCAGTTCCTCTAGTAGCCAAACATCCAATCATCTCATATACTTCTGGAATCAGGGATGGAAGTGAAGCCTATTGGGAGTTTAAAAGAACAAATGGTTTGTATTATAGATTTATTAGGTTCTCACAAATGCTATTTTGGATGGATAGAGATGATGTGGTTACCCTCTGGAGATTATACAAAGAAAAATATGGTGATACAAAACCAGAGGAGGTGTATTAAAGGGTAATCTATTACTATTTAAAGATAATGTTTGAACCACATGATGGAGATATTGAGTGGATGAAGTTAAAAAGATAATGTTTGAACCACATGATGGAGATATTGAGTGGATGAAGTTAAAACACAACACAGTTCAAAAATGGTATTTATATCAGTCTTGTGGTGTTCATGCTTTAAATGCTCATAGAGTGGTTATCTACATGTTGGTGGAAAAAGATTATCCTGCATTGAACTTCAATAAAGAGATTATTCATCAGATGTTGAAGCCTGGAATGTTGCAGATGCAGAAAGACTTCTCATTTCAAGATCAAGCTTATCAACTTTTAAAGAAGTATAAAAACATTCTCAACCGAAATCTTAAGAAAAAGGAGTAAATGTGTTTGGAAGCATCCTCCTGGTGAAGGTTAAAGCTTAAAAGAAACTTGATGATTTTGGAAGAGAATATCAAGTTTAGGGGAGGATTGTTGGGTTTAGAGATGCTGCTGCTCTGGATGATACAACTGCTTATGGTGTATTCTATACAACGGAAAATACTCTAAGTGTCATACTACTGCTAGTGTATTCTATACTACTGCTAGTGTTGGAGATTCTACTGCTGCAAGAATACTACTGCTGGAGTAAAATTTATTGCTGTTAGAGTAATTCATACTACTGCTGAAGAGATAAACTATGTATAGTATGTGTTAGATAAGTTTAGAATAGATTCTAAAAGATTTTGCTTGTATAGAAAGCTATTGTAAACCGACTAGGACTCCTTAGTCTATAAAAGGAGGTTCTAGGGTTAGAGTTTAGTACGAATCATTGTTAGAGTCGATTCACTTCAAGGTTGTAAACCCTAATACTTTTGAGTATTCATATATTCAATATATTGAAGTGTTGGTTGAGAATTCTACTGTTTCATTCATTGTTCTTCTTAAGATTAAACATAATATTCCGCATTGTGTTTAATAGTTTACAATTCAAGACAGTTTCTATACTTGTTGTTTTAGATTCACATCTAAGATATCTAACTAGATCAATTGCTCAATTGGGATCAACACAACTATCAAATGAAATACTAAACACTTTTTTCCAACGGCAGATACGTCCTCATCAGAAACATCAACATATCTTTTTTTGTATTCGATTCTGACCTTCTTAACCCTAATTTTGAATAAATCATCAGCAATTTTGAGAATCTCAAACTCATTATCATGATCATCCTACAAACTGCAAAAACATAAAAATTGAAAATTATTAAAAATAATATGATTTATCATGTAAATATATTTAGAACAAAAAAATTTTACTTCATTTTATAGATATGACTACGTACAACTTCTCTGTTGGTGAAAAAACTTGTTTTAGGAACAGAATACGAATCCAACATGACATCAGCTGCATGCAATTCATACTTTTAGTAAGGTTAAATCCTCTAACTTCAAAGTAATATATAATTGAATGATATTTTAATTATCGTAATGACTTACAGCAACATGTACCATGTTCTACCATGATAAATGATAGTGCAAACAAAAATTTGTTTGGAATTGTCACATATCTATACAATTCAACAAAATAATATTAACATAATAATAATTTTAAAGAATTTTCTGTTAACTTATTACCTCAAATCTTGTAGCCTAAATCCTAAACATAACTTAGGATCATTTTCTGGATTTAAAACGTTTATAATAAACTCTGTGAAAAACAAAACACAGATTAAATGTAAACTAATAATCAATACCAAATATAACTCAAATGTTTGCACTCACCAGGTGTGCCGTCAACATCAGAAACCAAAATCATAAACATGGTTTTTCCTGCGATAAGAAAACGAAGGCAAAAGGGTTAGAAGACTAATGAACGATGAGCACCCACATTGGGAGTATATATAGGCTCAGGATTACGGTTTCACAACCGTGGCCCAATAGATAACACAATTCAAATATAGAAAAGATATCGGAGAGGATAACAATCGTTTTTAAAAAATTCTAGAATGTACCTCTCATATTTGGAAACACGTCTCTGATATCCCAAAGAGTCCCGCGACACCAAAGTTTTAGAAAACACACCCGGTTCTTAAAGGTTTTTTTTATTCGTGTTTTTGACACGTCTATGTTTGGGGAGCCTTTTCAGAAAACACTTAAAACGTACTGACTTTCTCTCAATTAGAAATCCAATTAACCAATGAGAGGGCTCGATTTAAAAACAGAGACGTCTTATTGGTTAATCGAATCCCTCGATTTGGCCAAAAGTGAGTTCTTATATTATATGAAAGATTTTGTAAAATAACCCAAATGACATAAACCTTTTATTTATTTCACCAAAATTTACCTCAACTTTGTAAAATGATCCATAAGCTAAGCATTTATTTTAAAAGCGATGAGGCATGTCGATAAAGCTTTACATAAAAATACACATAATATTTTTCATCTCTCTCATATGATTTCTTCCATTATTCACGAGTTAAAAGCAAATGAGAAAAAAACTAAAATAAGAAAAATAAGAAAAAATTAAAATCACATATCTTAGATGCATCTATAAACAAGTGGACGTATCACCTATTAATTTCTTCATCATTTTTATATTATTTGTCGTTTCTTCTTACAAGACCCTTTCCCATGATTTCTATAAAGGGTGTAAACGAGTCGAATCGACACGAACTTTGGCAGAGCTCGACTTGACTTGAGAATATTATGTTCAGCTCGGGCTCGCTTCGATAGCTTGACAAGCCTTCATGAGGGAATCTCGAGCTCGAGAACGTTGGAATTTGGCTCGAGTTCAGTTCAAAAAGGACGAAGTATTTATAGTAGTGTGTTTTTTTTAAACCAATTAAAAGTGAAATATAAAATAAGATTTGAATTCGTCTCAACAAGCTTGATACTTTCATAAATAAGTATATACAATTAATGTAGTTACATATACACTCTTAAAATATACATTATCACGAGACAGCATGGCCCGTGCAATGCACGGGCTTTGTTCATCATAAAAATCGTAGTTTTGCAAGGGTTATACATATTTAATTATTAGGTTTGATTTCTTTTGTCTCTTACACCAAAACTGATGTACCAACTTCGAGTCGTGCCTTCCTTTTGCAACGATTGCGTCGTTATATCTCCAAGTGGTATCAGTTGCAAATATGTCCGTGCGATGCACGTATCTTTTATGGTTTCAGTTTTGCAAAGGCGAAATCTATTCTGTTAACGAATACACAAATTCCATCTAAGTTATTTCTTGTGAATAGAATGATTTCAAGAAGAATGTATCAAATGCATGAGTGATTTTTATAATCGTAACACAAACTCATAATTATAAAACTAATTTAATAGGAAAAAGAAGTGTTTATACTCCGTATAACTTAGGTGCGTGTTTTTTTGGTATTTTATTAAAGACGACTTGTTAAACGAAATTTGATGTATCCCCCGCGAGTCTTGCTAACTCTGTCTCGAGTTTGATGTAAACACCACAAATTGTTTGGCTTTTGCAATACAAAACGTGTACTAACTCAATTTTCATGCAAGGTTAACTGTCATTTAATGCTAAATAATGCTCATAATCATTTGCTCAATCAATAAAAATCATAAACATTTTTTTTTATAATTATAATTGTATACTTCCAAATTTAAGGAGACCATTCAATTTCGAGTATGTCTCTTTGTTTGCCACATTAAGGAGCAAATTCGAGACCATTCAATTTAAAAACATGAAGAGACATGGTAACTTGAAAGAGTTTGGTAATTTTTTAGTTTCATTAAAGCATGACATGAAGAGACATGGTAACTTGAAAGGGTTTGGTGATTGTTTAGTTTCATCAAAGCATTTCATATACATGCTAGTATGCATTAATGCGTTAAGTTTATATATTGAGTTATCATAATTGAGTTGATTTTGTGGAAAACTAGAAAGCGGGTTGAATAGTTTTACCGGTTTTTAAATATTATTAAAACTTTACTTGTGAAAAACTTTGATTCAATTCTTTTGTGAAATCAATCAACACCAATATGAACACTAAACAATACTAACTATTATTAACAATAAATATAAAGAAAAGAGATGGAAATATCAAACCGGGACAAAGAGATTTATAGTCGTTCGGTCACGAAGCGCTTCTTCGCCCTACTCCAATCCCCGAGTACCACACTCGAGAGTTCTAAGCAGTATGTCAACAAAGCTCCCTTCAGGCGGAGAAAACCGTACAATGCCGCTTATCCTTATTCTCGACACTAAGCTAAATGTCGAGTACTAATCTTAGCTAGTACCAATCTACCACGATCCACACGATCCTTACTACTTCACACAATCAACACACTTGGCTGAATCTACCCGATCTATCCTTGACCCACTTGATCAACACTCTTAACTCGATCTACCCGATCTACCCTTGATCCACTTGATCAACACACAAGCCCACAGACTACAAGATATTTTCAAGATCTCAACAAGATCATAATGATCTACTCTCACAAACTACTCAAAAGAAAATGACCTTTGTGTATGCTAGGATACAACAAGTATGTAACAAGTGTTACAAGTGCACTAACTATAACTACAACACTTTGTATCTTCTTTGATACCTTGTGTTCTTCTCTTGCACTAGTAGAGGTATGAAGGTGATCACTTGGTTGGATGATTGGATCACTCTTTAAACAAAAGAAAACTAAACTAAATGATCAAGAAGAAAAGAAGTGTTAAGAGTTTTGAACTCAGAAAGTTGTGTGTGAAAAAGGATGCCTAAAAACTGTGAAGAGGGCTGGTATTTATAGGCAGAAGAAATCTGACCCTTATAGGGACACGGCACCACTAAATGTCACACGGTACCACTAAATTTAGTGGTACCGTGCCAGACAAGAAAGCTCCAGTTTTTGTTTTTTGTGGTGAAAGTTTATTTGGTGAAGTTTGGAGCTGATTTTGGGGGGAAAAATAGCTGTTATGATATTTAAACTTATTTTTCCAATAAAACATTTCTTAATAATTCAAAAATAACTTGTAAGGTATATTTTTGAAAAAATGTTTTTTCACATTAAAAATATAAAGTTTGAAACACAAATTCACTTCTTTGATCATTTGTCAAGTTGTAAATTTGTTTGTTCATACCTAGAGTGATTTACGTAGAAACGGGATATTTCGACTAAAAACTTGTTTACGTTAATTTTAACGTAAAGTGTTTTCACATTTTGTTATCATCAAAACGTGAAGTTATCGAAAGATATAAATAACGTTTTTAGAACATTATTTGCATCAACAATCTCCCCCTTTTTGATGATGACAAAACATAAACTCATTTTAAGTTAAAGATTAATTTTAACAAGTTTTTAGCATGAGTTTATATCCTATTTCTCCCCCTTTTGGTCGAAGCAAAAAGGTTGCTAAGGCTCCCCCTTGATGTATACTCCCCCTCGTTTGGAGGACACCAAGGAATCGAGCAATGGTTCTTGCTACAAAACAAAGTTAGATGACACATATACAATATCTAACATGTAGCAATCAAGACAAATATCCAACCACAAGCTAAAAAAATGGCTAAGTAGTCAAAAACTATAAAAGAGAAAACAACCACATGATTAGCCCATCCATTCATATAAAGAAATGTCATACTTGAAGTATGACTACATCACAAACATAAAAACAAAAAATAAGAAGCATATATAAATCCTTAGTGACAAGAGGCCCTAAGATAAGCTTCAATTCCAAAAGGGGTCCTAAAGGTTTATTGTTGGAAACTAAACATAAATATGTTTAGTTAAATGGGCTAGTGGGAGGTGGAGAGGGTGACATGATTGGAGGTGGTGGTGGTGTCAAGAGATGCTCCACATAAGAGAACATAAAGTGTATCTCATCTCTCAAAGAGAAGATGAGGTTGCGGTTGTGAAGGCAACATAGGCAATGAGCACTACGTAAATCAACCGGATGAGGTTGGATAGGTTGTCCCATGATTGGATAAGGAGGTGGTGGTGAGTATGTAGGTGATGAAGTTGGCATGGCATAATCCAATTGGGTGATGGATGAGAGTGTGTAGTCCATGGATGATGGCATGGTGTTCAAGGAGTGAGATGATGAAGATGTTGTTCGAGTTGATGATGTTTTTGAAGGAGCATTAGGTGGAGATGGTGAGTTAGGAGTGGCTTGGGAAGGTGGCATTGTGATTTCATCATCTTTTGTGAGATCAACAAAGAGAGGTTTGGATGGTGGTCTTACGGTAATCCTAGGTTTCTTGGAGATGTGGGTTGTTGATCTTTGTGTGAAAGACATGATGATTGAGTAGTGTGAGGTTGAAGATGAGATGCAAGATAAGCTTGCTATGGTGAGGCCTTATATAGGAAAGAGTTGTAGGATTTGAATTAAAGTTGGTGGTAGAGTCCTATGGTGTAGTGAGGGAATCTTAGGGTGTATGAGAGTTTGCAAAAAAAATTGCAGGTTTGAGGTTAGGGATGCAGGGATCTAGAGGAAACAGTGAAAATTCGTCAAACAAGGGCACAGTACCACTAAATACCACACGGTACCGTTAAATTTAACGATACCGTGGCCTATTTAATGGTATCGTGACCTGGAAGTCACGAATTTCCCTGTGCAGCCTAGTTCTGGGCAGCTAAAGGGAGTTTTCTAGGGGGACTATTTGCAGGAAATGTTATTGCCTCAAACCACTAAAGATTTATTTGCCAAATATGTCCCATATTAAGCTACTCCTAGCAATTAAAGATTATCATGCAACTATCTAAGATAAGTTTATCATCATGCAATCAAAGAGGACAAAATAAGCTATCATCCAAGAATCACATAATAAAGAATCATGCAAGGTGATAGAATAAATGTCAAGCATGTAAGACAGTAATGAGTATTAATCCCTAATATAATTTATAACAGATAAATCCTAATAGGAGTACTAATCCCTCCCTAACTACTTATGACTTGAGCTTGCTCCTGTTTTCATCACACTCTCGTCTTGAGCATGCATTTCTTCCTCATGATTTGGATCATCAAAGGGTGTATAGTTGGTGGAGGATTCAGAAATGAGGATGGATGAGACATACGACTCATTAAGGGGTTTCATGATGGGATCGAAAAGTGAGTATTGAGGACCACGAAGGTATGGATGAGAGTTCATGAAGTGGTGATAAAGACGAGTTAGGAACATCCCATAGGGTATCAATTTATTTTTGTTACCCTTGAGATGTACAATTCGCTTAGCGAAGAAGTAGGCAAGATTGTATGGTTGTCGAGTAAGAAGACAGTAAATCATATGAGCACAACACGCCGGAAGTTGCTCACAATTTCCTTTTAGACTGAGAACATTTTCTCGCAGGATGACTGCCCAAGAAAGTAGTTCATAACGAACCTCTTCCAAACGAATTTTCGTTGGATCTGGGTAAGAAGAGTACTTAAGAGTACGAATGATTTTAGTAAGTTCAGTTGGAGAGGGTATGTAGGAACAATACGGACTATCCTCTTCTCGATAGTTGAAGAGAGACTCAAGACACCAATCTTCAGTATAGGCACATTGCCCATGATTGGGGATTCGGAGAATTTGAGCAAATTGCTCAAGAGTTAAGACAAATTTGAAGTTTCGGATCCAAAACCAAAGTGACAAAGATTGATCCTCGTTACGTATGAGTTCAAATTGTCGAAAGAATTCCAACACAAAACGAGGACAAATATGCTCGTTGATTTGAATCGAATCCTATAGCTCTAAAAGAGGTGTTGATATCCCTACGATAAACTAAGGATGGATCAACGACTCGACCTTCATGAAACCGACGGGTTTCAAGATTAACATAGGCACGAATGTGACTACCGGGTGTTGTAGGTTCACGAGAGATTTCGGGAGTATAGGTGTCGGTTAGAAGATGATCAAAATCATACTCATGAGACATTTTTTGTTACCAATAAGAAAATGTTAAGAAAAATTAAAATTGAGAATAGTTGCTTTAAATACACGTGCCTAGTGCGTGCCTATATGCAAACCATGTGGAGGTGCGGTAATCTCGACTCTAAAACTAAAAATAATGAGATTGCCCAAACGCTCATAACTTCACTTTTGCTCAAACGAATATGTCGATAAATACATATTAGTTATGCAATTCGATCAATATTCGTGAGAGCATGTATGCATGAGAAAACGTTTTTAGTTTGTATCAACAATGCATGAAAAAATGTTTCATGATCCTAGTTTCGTGAAATTTTTCAAAAATAATGGAATTGGAGTGTTTGGCGACTTCAATGTTTTGGTGCTAAAAGTTTTAAGTTTGAAAGACTTTAGTGTTAGTGACTCCTAATTCAATAACAAGTATCCTAGACATGATTCCTCTTAAAGCTATTTACTCAAAAGCAAAATTTGGACCAAAATGCATGATATAGATGGGTTTATGCAAATCCTAAGTTAAGGGAATCATGATTGTTATACATTGTCTACTCCTAGTCCTAATTTCCCAAAGACTCAATCAAAATTGAAAAACCCCAATTCAATTTTCATGTATGAACAAACCCTAGACTCAAGATTAAAGAAAATTAGAGTCAAATGACTTACAATTTATGTTGAAAAAGTGGAAGTAGTTGATAATCTTGAAAATTAATGCCTTGAATTTGATCTTGAAAGGGAGTAATTGAATTTTGGGTTGTGAGGTTTGGTTGTGACAGCAATTGCAGAAGTTGGGAAAGTTTAAAACTGAATAATGTGGGAAAAGAGGATTGAAATACGGATTGTATTAGATACACATTACCACGGTACCATTAAATTTAATGGTGTCGTACCACTTTAGTAGTGCCGTGATCTGCTGGGATGAATATTTGTCCCATTTTGATTTTTGACGAATAAGTCTCGCTGATTTAGTGAGACTTTTTGACACGAGGAAAGAATTTATACCTAATAAATTCTTTTGACGAGAAGACCTAGACTAGACGAAAGGAGATGAATTTAATATTTCCAGTGAAATATTCAAGTAGTCATACGAGGGATGTGAAGGATGACTCAATATTTCCAGTGAAATATTTAAAGAGTCATGAGACGAGACGTAAAAGATGACTTCAATATTTCCAGTGAAATATTCAAATAGTCATAGGAGGGGTACGAGGAATGACTTTAATATTTCCAGTGAAATATTTAAATAGTCATAAGATTTATGGAATATATTCCATCATTCCTAGACCTGGACGAAGATAGTTGAAGGATTCTCGTTTGAGAGGTTTGGTCAAGATGTCGGCAATATTGTCTTGAGAGGTAACTTTCTCAATAGAAATATTTCCTTTTTGGACGTTATCGCGAAGGAAGTGGTGATGAATTTTGATGTGTTTAGTACGAGAGTGTTGAACGGGGTTTTTGCTCAAGTCAATAGCACCTTTGTTATCGCACATAATAGGGATGTCGTCGAGATGGATGTCGTAGTCAATAAGAGCTTGTTTCATCCATAGTGCTTGTTGATATGCCTTTCCGATGCTTACGTATTCGGCTTCGGTCGTGGAGATAGAAAGATCCGTTTGTTTCTTGGAGAACCAAGAAGTTAGACAACAACCCATGAAGGTCAAATGCCACTCGTACTTTTTTGATCCACATAATCTCCCGCATGATCAGATTCGGCATAGACAATAGTTTCTACACCGGTCCCCTTGGGATAGAATAATCCCAAGTGTATAGTGCCTTTAATGTATCGAAAGATACGCTTAACCGCTTCAAGGTGAGAGGTTTTGGGATCCTCTTGGAAGCGAGTACAAAGGCAGAAACTAAACATGATATCGGGCCTACTTGTCATGAGGTATAATAAACTTCCTATCATACCTCTATACTTTGTGCTATCCACGGACTCACCCTCTTCATCTTTCGTGAGTTTCATTTCCGTGGACATGGGAGTTTTCATGGGCTTAGACTCTTCTAAACTAAATTTCTTAAGCATCTCCTTAATATACTTGGATTGATTAAAGAAGATACCATCTTTCATTTGTTTTATTTGTAGACTAAGGAAGAAATTTAATTCGCCCATCATGCTCATCTCAAACTCGTCACGCATGATCTTAGAGAAATCATCGCATAGTTCTGGACAAGTTGAGCCAAATATGATGTTGTCGACATATATTTGAACAATGATGAGATGTGAATTTCGTTTCTTCGTGAAAAGTATGTTGTCAACCATTCCCATGGTATATTCATGTTCAATCAAGAATGCTTTTAGTCTATCGTACCAAGCTTTAGGAGCCTGTTTGAGACCATAGAGTGCTTTCTTGAGTTTGTAGACTTGATTCTGTTTTTCGAAATTAACGAATCCCGGAGGTTGTGCAACGTATACCTCGTCGCTGATATAACCATTTAGGAATGCACTTTTCATGTCCATTTGGTATAATTTAAATTCTAAGGCGCAAGCATAGGCAAGGAGTATCCTAAAAGACTCTAGTCTAGCTACGGGTGCATAAGTTTCATCGTAATCTATTCCTTCTTGTTGGTTATAGCCTTGTGCTACCAACCTTGCCTTATTCCTAGTTACGATGCCATTTTCGTCGAGTTTATTCCTAAACACCCACTTAGTTCCTATAATGGTATGATTCTTAGGTGGAGGTACTATATCTCAAACTTGGTTTGCGGTGAATTTATTTAACTCTTCTTGCATGGCAACTACCCAACTTTCATTCTTAATCGCTTCACCGACATTCTTAGGCTCTACAGTCGATATAAAACAAAATAAATTACTTTTGTTTTGTGCTTGTGACCTAAGGGTTCTTTGGTTTAGTTTTTCTATGACATTTTCAATTGGATAATTTTTGGATTCCTTAATGTTGACAACTTCGTCAACTTCAACTATTTCATCCTCAATGTCGTTTTCTAAGGTTTTCTTGCCATTGGCCCTAATGGCTTCTTCCTCATCTAAGTCATCATCCACCAAGGGTGATGTCTTAGTTGGTGGAGGACTTTCATCGAATGTCACGTTGAGTGATTCTTCGACTTTCATTGTTTCCTTGTTTAGGACAACATAGGCTTTACTATTTTGGGAGTAACCTAGGAAAACACCTTCGTAAGACTTTGGGTCAAACTTGGTGAGGTAGTCTTTTGTGTTTAGTATGAAGCACTTCCAAACACTTTTAAGTAATCTAGAGTAGGTTTTCTACCTTTCAAGATTTCGTATGGTGTTTTTCCTAAGATACGTCTAATTAGAATCCTATTAAGTATGTAAGTTGAGGTGTCCAACACATTACACCAAAAATTTTGCGGAATTGATTGTTCATTCAACATCATTCTACTCATTTCTTGTAGAGTACGACTTTTCCGCCCAACTACCCCATTTGATTGTGGAGTGCGTGGAGCCGAGAAATTATGTGTAATACCATTAGCATCACAATATACTCCAAATTGCACTTCATTATCAAATTCCCGACCATGATCCGTCCTAATTGAAACTATTGTACACCCTAGTTGATTTTGGATCTTCTTACTAAAGATTTCGAATTCCTCGAAAGCTTGTGTCTTATTCTTAAGAAATCTAGTGCAAGTATACCTAGAGTAGTCATCAACTATTACTAAGGTGTAGTAATTTCCTCCGTAGCTCCGTACGGCAGATGGACCAAATAAGTCCATGTGAAGTTCTAGGCATCTAGAAGTTGAGACCATATTCTTAGCTTTGTGACTAGAATGAGCTTGTTTTCCAACTTTACAAGCGTCACAAAAGTGTGTATCAAACTTAATCTTAGGTAGGTTTCTAACTAGTTCCTTTGACGCCAATGATTGTATTAAACGCATATTGGCGTGACCTAGTCTCCTATGCCATAGAGTAGAGTTATCATCTATGGTTGCTAGGCAAATCTTATCCTGAGGCTTATTTCCTATTTTCATAACAAATAAGCCATTCTTCCTAACTCCTTTCCCTATGGTCTTACCATTCTTAGTGATCTCACTACCCTTTTCGGAAAATATAACTCTACACTTATTGTCTACCATTTGACTAATGCTAAGCAAGTTAAATCCTAAGTTATCTACATGCTCAACATTTCTAATAGTGGGGGAGTCTTGAGTAATCGTAACTTTTCCTATGATGTTGCCCTTAAGTTTGCTGCCGAAAGTGACATTACCTCTGTTGTAAGCCTTGTATGATGAGAATATACTCCGGTTACCCATCATATGATTAGTGCATCCATTATCCTTGACCCATTCATCGGGCTCCAAGTCGATTCCCAAGCATATCTATTGAATAAGACAAAGATCCAAACATTCGGTCCACAATATCTCATGGGTCCAAAGTTGTTAGTATTAAACATCCCATGCATTAGTTGCATTTGGTTAGGATGTTGGAACGGAGGACAAATTTCCCATGCTAAGTAACTTTGTAGTTGACGGTTATTCCAAGTTACGGGATAGTTACTTTGATAACTTTGTCTTCTAAAGTTACCTCTCGGTTGAGGAGTTCTTAACCGAGGTTTAGGAACACTAGTTCTTCTGGGTGAAGGAGTCTTTGATCTTGTATCGGGTTTTACAAATCCAAGCCCGGGGGTTGACAAAGGTTTTTAAAACCTTTTGACTTCCTTTTTACTAGCAATAGGTACTTTGACATTATTAACAACTATGTGACTTGGTTTAGGACTTAAGTTGTTTTTTAAAATTGACCATGTTCTGACTTTAGCACCAGACGGTACCACTAATTTTAGTGGTGTCGTCTGTACCTTTAGAGGTACCGTCCTCTGCTATTTCAGATTCTTCAGATTTTACAAATTTTACTTGTTTAGTTCCACTTGTAGAAGCTTTATTTGGGTCAAATCCTAAGCCCACTCCGTCATGTTCACTATATCTAATGTTTTCAAGCATGTCATTAAGTGCCTTAGTTCCTTTTTCAAACTTAATGATTTTAATGGCATTTTATTTGAGTTTTTCATTCTCTACTCGAAGACAAATGCATGATCTACATCCAACATCTACTTCTTTATTTTTCTCAAGTCTTTTAACTTGGTCTTTTAGTTCTAAAATTTGCACTTCGAGTTCATGCAATGTTGCTTTTAGTGTTTTGTTTCTACTTATGATTTTAGAACTTACTTCACATAGATTATTATATTCATCATATAGTCTATTATCATCTATTGACGAATTATCATCACTATAATAAGAAGAGTCGGAATGTACCTCATTTGAAGCTTGAGCCATAAGACATGTTTCATCGTTGGGCTTCTTCTCTTCTTCTTCACCGCTATCACTCCAAGAGCCTCCTATGAAAGCTCTTTGGTTGTTTGTTCTCGGTGGTTTAGGATATTCTCCTATGAGGTGATTAGGATCTCCACATCTGAAACACTTCCTATCACTCTTTCCTTTCTTCTCATCTCGGTTCTTTTGTGACGACTTCTTTTCATCACGAGGTTGTCTAACGAACCTACCTCTTCTCCTAAAGAACTTCTTAAAGTCTCTAACGGCTAGTGCATATTCTTCGTCTTCACTATCAAAATCGGAACTTTCTTCATCACTAGACTCCTTTTTGGCTTTCAATGCTAAAGATCTAATTCTCTCGCTTTTGCCTTTGACTATATCGGAGTCCTTCTTGATTATCATCTCATGAACCTTTAAGATTCCTATTAGTTCATCAAGTGATAATGTCACCAAGTTCTTTGACTCTTCAATGGCGGTGACCTTTGCTCTCCATTTGGGATGTAGAGCCCTAAGAAACTTCCTAACATAGTTCTTGCTAGAATAACCTTCATCAAGAGCTTTAAGACTAGTAATAATAGTATTAAATCTAGAAAAAGCATTATCAATAGATTCATCTTCCGGAATGGAAAATTGTTCATATTGTTGCACAAGAAGATCTATCTTGTTCTCTTTGACTTGATTATAACCTTGGTGAGTGACTAACAAAGTTTTCCAAATTTCTTTTGCCGTATTACACATAAAAATTCTTTCAAATTCCTTTTTCAGCAAATCATTATAAATCATCATTTTAGCCTCATCTTTTTTGGCTAGTTTTCTATTAAGTTCATCACTTTGTTTACTATAAGGAACTATTTCATCCCTTTTAGTTTCCGGATTCTTTTGAATCGGTTGAAAGTCACCCTCGGTAATAATATGCCAAAGATCAATGTCTTTTGATTTCACATACGTTTCGAATCTTGTTTTCCAATATATAAAACAATCGGTTTCAAAGAGTGGTGGTCTTTGCATAGATTGCCCTTCTTGATATTTGTCGAAATCCATTGATCGATTCAAGTTTTAAAATCTTGCCTAACCTGGCTCTGGTACCAATTTTGGAAAACTAGAAGGGGTGGGGGGGGGGTTGAATAGTTTTACCAGTTTTTAAATCTTATTAAAACTTTACTTGTGAAAAACTTTGATTCAATTCTTTTGTGAAATCAATCAACACCAATATGAACACTAAACAATACTAACTAATATAAACAATATATATAAAGAAAAGAGATGGAAAGATCAAACCGGGACAAAGAGATTTATAGTGGTTCGGTCATGAAGCTCTTCTTCGCCCTACTCCACTCCCCGAGTACCACAAAGCTCCCTTCAGGCGGAGAAAACCGTACAACGTCGCTTATCCTAATTTCCAACACTAAGCTAAATGTCGAGTACTAATCTTAGCTAGTACCAATCTATCACGATCCACACGATCCTTACTACTTCACACAATCAACACACTTGACTCGATCTACCCGATCTATCCTTGACCCACTTGATCAACACTCTTGACTCGATCTACCCGATCTACCCTTGATCCACTTGATCAACACACAAGCCCACAGGCTACAAGAGATCTTCAAGATCTCAACAAGATCACTATGATCTACTCTTACAAACTACTCAAAAGAAAATGACCTTGGTGTATGCTAGGATACAACAAGTATGTAACAAGTGTTACAAGTGCACTAACTATAACTACAACACTTTGTATCTTCTTTGATACCTTGTGTTCTTCTCTTGCACTAGTAGAGGTATGAAGGTGATCACTTGGTTGGATGATTGGATCACTCTTTAAACAAAAGAAAACTAAACTAAATGATCAAGAAGAAAAGAAGTGTTAAGAGTTTTGAACTCAGAAAGTTGTGTGTGAAAAAGGATGCCCAAAAACTGTAAAGAGGGCTGGTATTTATAGGCAGAAGAAATCTGACCGTTATAGGGACACGGCACCACTAAATGTCACACGGTACCACTAAATTTAGTGGTACCGTGGTACCGTGCCAGACAAGAACGCTCCAGTTTTTATTTTTAGTGGTGAATGTTTATTTGGGGAAGTTTGGAGCTGATTTTGGGGGGGGGGGGGGAATAGCTGTTATGATATTTAAACTTATTTTTCCAATAAAATATTTCTTTATAATTCAAAAATAACTTGTAAGGTATATTTTTGAAAAAATGTTTTGTCACATTAAAAATATGAAGTTTGAAACACAAATTCACTTCTTTGATCATTTGTCAAGTTGTAAATTTGTTTGTTCATACCTAGAGTGATTTACGTAGAAACAGGATATTTCGACTAAAAACTTGTTTACGTTAATTTTAACGTAAAGTGTTTTCACATTTTGTTATCATCAAAACGTGAAGTTATCGAAAGATATAAATAACGTTTTTAGAACATTGTTTGCATCAACATATTTTTTTTTTATAGATGCATTAATGCTAACATTCATCCATGAAACTCATTCTTTATATGATTGTGTATGTCCTTAACAAATTCAACCATTTCAACAACCATTGGCAGCTAAATAAACACTACATCTACCATCCACCAAGACCTGACCGAACCCGTCAAAAAATGACAAAAATCATTTACATCTATAAAACAAAAAATTCATTTACATCTATAAGCTTGAGCCAAAGATTGCATGAAGCAATCCTAAACCATGATCAAACGATAATATAAAATTCGGGTACAATTGTTATCAGATGAATCTAATGAATACTACAATATTATTCCTAAGCAAGTCATAATGTACGTAATGGTAGTCCTGTAATCCACATTCACAACAAAGAGATCACATAATGCACAGATCCAACATTTTTTTAAGGATGATTTTCTTTCATTGTAGCGTCTCTAATAATCAACCTTGTTTGAATAGGCATTTTCTACCCAGAAATCTCAATAGCCCGTTTCACCAAACTTTCCATCACACCTCTCATATCATAAAATAATCTGCCATATTTTGCTGACGCCTTATTTCTTTGTAAGACCTTCTTGTTGGAGCTTAGAGTCTTGAACAAATTGATGTGACTATTAATTGAATATAAAACTTAATTTAATAAACTTAATATTTACTATTATAGTTATACGTAGTATGAGACAAACTCTTTCATCAAAAACAAAAAACAATAAATATAAACTTTCTAAATTAAACTGAAACTTCAAAAATTTAAAACATAAACTAATAACTTAATGATTCCTCCATAATATTGCCTTCGTTTGCAAAGTTTTGTCACGACACATGTCAATCAAATGATCATAAATAGTTCGTCATTTAGGCGTTGCTTATTTTGAAGAAATGTTAATTTCTTGAAGTTCAATCTCCCTATTGAACCCGGTTTTGACTTCTCTCTCTCTTTGATTTACCTCTGTTCATTGACATAAACATCTCACATCAACGTTGCGAGTAAACAAATGACTTCATTGCCATAAACGTCTCACGTTGTCGACGTTACAACTCATTAGTGCCAACACACCCACCATTTTTGTTTAACATCAAAGGTTACTCAATCAGTGGTTAAACACTATATAATCCACTAAAATATGAGATGTCAAGTTCATTTTCTCCTACGTATTTAACTTTGCATGATAACATTGGCTTTTTAGGCGATCGAAGTCTATAATGCCAAGCTTTATGACTACCAGTCTACCACTTTAATTAGAGATTAAACTCAAATTTGTCCACTAACAAACCTAACCACCTTCTAGCCTATAGTACCTTTTATAAAGGCCCAAGAAATTTTTTTAAATCACAACTTAATAACAATGAATGGATGGAACTTCAAAGGTCTAATCCTTTCACATTCAATTAGACCATTCAATTTTACTTACGTTTTTATGTTTGCATGCTACCATTGGCTTTTTAGGTGATCGAAGTCTATAATGCCAAGCTTTATGACTACCACTTTAATTAGAGATTAAACTCAAATTTAATGGCCATTTCGTTCAATTTAATGGCCATTTTGTTAAACTCAATTCACTTCAGTAGACAATCATAAACCTGTTTGACATAACAACGCTAATCTTCAAAAAGATATCACATGAGTGTATAGAAAGATGAGGCACATATTTATAACCTCCGCTCACCTGGAAAATACTATCCATTTTAACATGTAAATTGTTGAGAATGCTTCTTTGTAATTCTGCTACAATAAAGACAAACATGTAAGATAAACAAAATATTAAAGGTCTAACTTTATGATGATATATATAAAATGTCACTGATGAAGCTTATTCATTTTCAGGAAATGTCATAGTTTGCTAACGGAACACAATTATATGATTCAAAAGGTACGATTTAACAACCAGTTTAGGTAAAAGAAAACTAAGATATGAATGATGTGTCGTGTGTAAGTACAAGTTTTAAATTTATAAAGGTCGAATTACCGAATCTAGAAACAACACATACGAGCAAGTGAACTCATCTGTTATAGCAAGATTATGATGGTAAGTCGGGATCGTTCGCAGGGATTTGTGTAGTGAATCGAATTGTAAGCTACTAGAAGTAAATATCTTCAACAAGCAATAATGAAAATATAATAATTCAAATGATTAAAACTACACTTGCTTAGACTAACATACTACTCCTGATTAGCATGATTGTGATAACTTTGGATAACATGTTGGTTATGATAATTAGTTTGGTGAACTAATCTATTGTTTCTACAAATTAAACCTTCGTCAAGATTTTAGTTCATAAAAACAAGCATTACGTTTAACCAATCAATTCAAGATCAATTCAAGGTTCATAAGTTGGTGTAACTTAAATACAAAAATAGTCTTTTGTTTTATCAAATAAGCTTAGGAAATGGTCAATACAAAAGGTAACTGATCATAGACAAAAGGTCACAATTGATAGTAAACTATTAATCTTTCGACCCTTGAAATGGTTTACAATCAATCCTATTTTGATAGACAAAAGCATTCTTATTACAACCACAATTAACTTTCTTTGTTTAATCAAGAATAATGGGTAAAAAACAATCATTCATAGACAAATGATTATAACTAGTTGAATAACAATAGTTCTTTCAACCCTTAAAATTATTAGCAACTAGTTAAACTTGATCAACAAATGTCACTACGAAACTTAATCACAATTGGATCTTAGAATCAACTTGAAATTAAATTAAAACAATGTTATCACAATCATACGCAAATCAATAAGCAATACACATCATCTAAGCAAGTGCACAAAGGCACTAGCCACTCATAGCAAACATGAACATAATCTCAGAACTTTGAACATTAGAAACCATAATTGAAAGTCTTACAATGATTGGAAATAGATTACAAATGAAAAGGTAATGATACCCAAACTATTGGTGTTGACTTCTTGATGTTTTGACCTCCAAATGTTGACTTCTTGAACCTTCAAAGCTTCCTGGACTTCTAAGGACGAATTTGGACTTTTGAGAGAGTATCTTGATGATTGTATGAGAGTTGGTATGAGAATTATTGAAAAAGATTGTGTAAAACTCTTCACAAATGGTCCTATTTATACTACTCTCAAAGCCTAGGGTCTTTAATGCTACACTTGGCCTCCAAGCAAATTAGAAGGGCCTAGAATCATCATTAGAAGGCTATAGAATCATTGGTATGAAGTTAGTATCCTTAATGATGAAGTTTGGGAAAATCAGACGACATCCAACCGATCGGTATTGCGTCCAACCGATCGGTTGGTCTTCAGAAATTGCCTCCATCCGATTCGGTTGCGGGCAGCATCCGATCGGATGGAGTGCTGCTGTATGCTCTTATGGACTTTTGTCGTTTGGCTTGTTTCTTCCTTTTGGTTCTTGGTTCTTCATCCAAACTTGATCTTTTCTTTGAAATGCCTTTTTGGTGTGGAACTTGACAAGAAAATCTTCGCACTATCATAAATATTTCCTTCTTCCTCATTTTTCTCATCTTTTTCTTCCTTTTTCCTGTTTTTGGCTACATATACTTTGCAAACACGCTTTGGTACGATTTAGTAACAAAAGCATATAAATATAACCAAATAACATATATAAAAACACGAATAACGCTACTAAAAACATGCACAATTTGAGCGTTATCATATTCCCCCACACTTAAACTTTGCTTGCCCTCAAGCAAATCTAGAAGTAAAAACAATTATCCACATGGTACACAAGTATGATTAGAAAAATGTGATGCAAATCTATCAAGCACGAGTACAAGTTAGATTCATCGATTTAAGCTTTTATGGTCGAAGCATCGAGATGTTTGACAATACCCAAATGATTTTCTTGCTTGATAAACATTACTAAACACCTCACGAAAAGGAAATGAAATATAATTCACTCAAAACACTTATTTGTATGGTTGGTGGAGTATATAAGAAAATCACACTCATTTGCTCAGTCATGATTTAAATATTACCATAGCCTTGTACAAGAAACAAAACTACACCGAAATGGCGTGAGCACCAAGTATAGATATCAAAGAGGTCTTTTATTCGGGTTTAAAGGCTTCAAGGGTTATATTAGACTTATGTGCAATTATCTTATGCAAAACATAATAGCTCGCTAACAACGAATTCTCGCATCACCAAATAACGGATGGTCACTAGGGCATATCTTGGATCGCTGGCGCGCTATTCACATAACGGATGGTCACCAAAATACACACTAGATCGCTAGCAACGTTATCTAATTCCTCAAGAAATCGGATGGTCACTACATGTCAATACACTTGATAATTCCACAAAGTCAAAAGGGTAGGATAAGACATGGGATATGTTTTAGAAAGGGTTGATAATAACGAATATACAAAACTAGTCAAAGTCTACTGACCAAATGTTACTAGCTATTTTGAACCGCTATCATGCATTCTTGAGAAACTCCATACTTGATTGCACTATACATTATTACATAGCTCATTGGCTATTCTTGTCACCTTATAGTTGCGATGACTTATTTTCTCTTTTTTTTTTTTTTTTTTTTTTTATTATTATTATTTTTTTTTAAATAGAAACTTGTGATCTTATAGTTGCGATGACTTCACTTGGATAACTACTTTTGGAGTTTGCAACTTTCTTCATACTTTCATGATTTCCCACATAACATCCATCTTGCCAAATAGCTAGCAACCAACCAAGACTTGACTAAGGGTAAGGCTAGGCTAAAAGTGTAAAATCTTTTTGTATTTTTTTGGATTTTATCAAAAGAAAAAGATAGGCTCATAGGGTGTAACTAGGGGTATCTAGCGTTAAAGATAAACGCTAACAAAAGGGTTTATACTGGTGGTTAACTAGTCAGTGTAACTAGCTACATATCAATACGGAAGGCTTATTTGGGTTAAATCCTAAGATTGCCTCTTATCATGCATATATACTTATATCACAAATGAAAAGTGATCTCACAACGGTCCCGTAATGATTTACAAGCACAAGTTCTAGAATAAATAAAATCACCGGCATACTCTCTAGCAAAAGAATCAAAGAATAAAAAATGTATGCTAAATACGAAACAGGCTTAAATCCTCACATTGTAGTGGAAAGGGCTACAATATGTGCTAGCTAATGTTATCGATCCCAGAATGGATTGCAATATTAATCGGGACACGTCTCAATTTTTTCAAAAATTACAGGTTTTACCAGTAGATAAATCCATTTATTCTAATATATAATCCTTAAAATGAAAAATAACTAGATCACAAGGGCAAACAAAATTTAAAATTTAGCTCGAAATTTACAATCTGTTCTTATTTTCCTATTCACCCCCCCCCCCCCCACACTTAAGTTAAGCATTGTCCTCAATGTGATAAACGAACTTCAAGGAATGAAAATAGGGAAATAAGAGAATAAACCATATTTTCCTGCTCCAGATGATTCTTTTATCCAAGTGTCCAAGCTTTGTAATCATTATCTGCAGTAATCTTAAAACAAAAGAAACACACGAAATATTTCTACGTTTTATTTAAAAGTTGGTGATACACCCCCACACTTAAGTTCAACTAAGGGATTAGATAAACTTTGGGGTTTAATCACTTGAAAATAAAAATAAAAACTAAAAACAGCAAACACACGGGTTGCCTCCCGAGAAGCGCTTATTTTATTAACGAGTCATCAGCCGGACTCAAACTTCCTTCTTGCTACGTTGGTGCAATTTTGGTTTCTTCTTTGAGAATTTTGGAACATACACCACGTTTCCTATCACTATTCCTTCTCCAGTTTCATCTATGTTCTGCAATTTTATTCTTTCCCAAGGTCTAGGAAGAACATCATAGATATAACCAGATTCTTCGGCCCAAGGAGTGTTTTTCTTATAATTGGCCGGAAAGGGTGCCATGAATGTTATAGCTTCATATTCTGATTCAGGCGGAATCTCTTTGATAGAAATCTCGTTCATTTGCTCCTTATCATAGTACAATTTAATTCGGTGACCATTAACAATGAAACTTCCACCTTGTTTGTCATGTAATTCAACATACCTAGATGGAAATCCATGTTTCACTATATACGGACCGAACCATTTCGGTTTTAGCTTAGGTGCTTTGAATTTGTATTTCATATTAAAAAGCAGAACTTTGTCTCCAGCTTTGAATTCTTTCCGGATTCTAAGCTTTCTGTCATGATACGCTTTGGTTCTAGCTTTGTAAAGCTTGGAGTTCTCGTAATCTTGGAGTCTTAGTTCATCGAGTTCATGCAATTGCAAAAATCTCTTCTCTCCAGCTATTTTGAGATCAGGGTTACAGCTTCTGAGTGCCCAGTAAGCGCGATGTTTGATTTCGAATGGCAAATGACAGGTTTTTCCATACAAAAGTCTGTATGGTGTTGTACCAATTGGTGTTTTATAAGCCGTACGAAATGCCCACAGAGCATCATCTAGTTTTCTCGACCAAACGGCGGGATTGTCTTTGACCATTTTTTCAAGTATCCTTTTTAAGGCTTTCTTGGTATTTTTGACTTGACCACTAGTCTGTGGATGATAAGCTGTGGCGAAACGATGATGAACTCCGTATCGTTTCATAATTTTCTCCATTTGTTTGTTACAGAAATGGGTTCCTCGATCACTTATTAAAGCTTTAGGAATTCCATAACGAGTGAAAAGCTTTTTGAGAAAATTAACAACAACTCGTGCATCATTTATGGGTAGAGCTTCGGCTTCAGCCCATTTGGAAACGTAATCAATAGCAACGAGAATGTATTCGTATTTATGCGATTTAGGAAATGGTCCTATTAAATCGATTCCCCAAATATCGAATATTTCGTAGACTTGAATGCTCTTTTGAGGCACTTCATCTCTACGAGAAAGACTACCGGATTTTTTGCAAGCATCGCAGTTTTGAACAAGATTATGAGCTTCTTTGAAAATGGTCGGCCAATAGAATCCAGCATCAAAAACTTTTTTAGCTGTGGTAGAAGGACCATAGTGTCCCCTAGTCGGGCCATGATGACATTCATCAAGAATTCTTCTTGTTTCAGAACCAGAAACACATCTTCTGATCATCCCATCGGGACACATCTTGAAAAGACAGGGCTCTTCCCAATAATAGTGTTTTAGTTCTAAAAAGAATTTACTTCGTTGGGCATGAGTTAATCCCTTTTTGAGAATTCCTCCAACGAGGTAATTTTCATAATCTGCAAACCACGGAATTTCTTTTTCATCATTTGTTTTAACAGTCATGAGAGTTTCATCAGGGAAATAATCGTCAATTTCATCTTCCTTTAACTCTTCCATGTTTGGATTCTCAAGACGAGACAAATGATCAGCAGCTAGATTTTCTGCTCCTTTCTTATCCTTGATTTCTATGTCAAATTCTTGGAGTAGCAAAATCCATCGGATAAGACGCGGTTTTGCATCTTGTTTGGTAAACAGATATTTGAGCGCTGAATGATCAGTGAACACAATCGTTTTTGAAAGCACAAGATAAGATCTGAATTTGTCGAAAGCAAAAACAACGGCTAACAATTCTTTCTCCATAACCGTATAATTTTGTTGAGCATTGTTGAGTGTTTTGCTAGCAAAGTATATAGGACGGAAATGTTTTCCTTCACATTGTCCTAATACAGCTCCAACAGCAAAATCGCTTGCATCGCACATGAGCTCGAATGGTATTGACCAATTAGGTGAAACCATAATGGGTGCACTAGTCAGTTGGGTTTTCAATGTTTCGAATGCCTTCATGCAATCTGCATTGAAGTCAAAAACAGAATCTTTTTCGAGAATTTTCGTCATTGGACGAGATATTTTGGAAAAATCCTTAATGAAACGACGGTAGAAACCGGCATGTCCTAGAAAACTTCTAACGGCTTTAACGTTTGTTGGAGGTGGTAATTTGGTGATAACATCGATTTTTGCTTTGTCAACCTCCATTCCTGCACTGGAGATTTTGTGTCCTAGCACAATTCCTTCAGTCACCATGAAATGACATTTTTCCCAATTGAGAACAAGATGTGCAGCTTCGCATCTTTCGAGCATTTTATCGAGATTAGAAAGACAAGCTTCAAATGAGCTTCCAAAAACTGAAAATTCATCCATGAAAACTTCCATAGATGTTTCAAGCATGTCTTGGAATATAGCAATCATACATCTTTGAAAAGTCGCAGGTGCATTACACAGACCAAAAGGCATACGCCGATAAGCGTAAGTTCCAAAGGGACATGTGAATGTAGTCTTTTCTTAAACAACAGGATCAATGGGAATTTGAAAATATCCTGAAAAACCATCAAGGAAACAAAAGTACTCGTTCCCTGCTAATCTCTCAAGCATTTGATCCATGAAAAGTAAAGGAAAATGATCTTTTCTGGTGGTTTTGTTTAATTTTCTGTAATCAATACATACTCGCCATCCAGTGACAGTTCTAGTAGGAACTAATTCATTCCGTTCGTTAATCACAACAGTCATTCCTCCTTTTTTCGGAACACAGTGAACTGGACTCAACCAAGGACTATCCTCGATGGGGTAAATGATACCGGCATCAAGAAGTTTAATGATTTCTTTTTTAACAACTTCTTTCATGTTGGGATTGAGTTGACGTTGTCTTTCTACAACGGGTTTAGCATCTTCTTCGAAATTGATTTTGTGTTTACAAAAATCAAGACTAATTCCTGGGATATCAGACGTTTTCCACGCAAAAGCTCTTTTATGCTTCTTGAGAACAGAAATGAGACATTCTTTTTCCTTATCATTGAGCAACGAAGATATGACTATTGGAAGAAGTGAATTATCTTCCAAGTAAGCATATTCAAGATTTTCGGGAAGTGGTTTTAGCTCAAGATCAGTTGGTGGTTCTTGAAAAGATGTTTTGATTCTCAATTGATCATTAAAAGTGATTTCCTCAAAATCTTCTTCTATTATTTCTCCTTCTTCAACTTCTGCTTCATCTTCTTCAAACTTTACTTCCATAAAATCAGCGAATTCTTTATCAACGTTTGTTTCATTAATTTTCTCTAAAGTAGTCATGAATGGATCAGAATCGTCAAGTAATGCATCCAATTCTTCCTCAGTGACTTCATCGATTACATCAATGTTAAAACAAGTGTCATCACTGGAATGTGGATATTGCATTGCTTTATCGATTAAAAAGGTAATTCTATCTTCTCCAACTCCAAGATTGAGTTCTTTTCCTTTTACTTTGATGATCGCATCAGCTGTGTTTAGGAAAGGTCTTCCTAAAATAAGAGGTACTCTACTATCTTCCTCCATTTCTAAGATCACAAAATCCACGGGAAAAATGAATTTACCGACTTGGACAAGCATATTCTCAGCAATTCCAACAGGATATTGGTAAGAATGATTTGCTAAGCGAATACTCATCCTTGTAGGTTTCAAAGTATTGATGGAAAGTTTAGAATACAACGAATAGGGCATCAAATTGATACTTGCACCTAGATCGGCTAACGCATCGCATGTGATGTTGTTTCCTAACGTGCATGGAATTAGAAAACTTCCGGGATCTCCGAGTTTTGGTGGAATTTTGTTTTGAACAATGGCTGAACATTCTTCATTGAGAAAGGTAGCGGATATTTGCTCCAACTTGTTTTTGTTATTAAGAAGTTCTTTCAAAAATTTCTCATAATTGGGCATTCCAGCTAAAACATCAATGAGGGGTACACTGAGTCTAACCTCTTTGATTATTTCAACAAACTTCTTATAACGTTCATCCATCTTTTCTTTCTTAAGGCTCTGAGGATATGTAATTTTTGGTGTGTACGCCTTAACTGGTGGGATGGGTTTGGGTGGTGTTTTTGGGGTATTTTCCTTCTTGGCTTCTTCAGCTTCATCCTCACTATCATCATTGATGATCGTGGTATCATTTGGATTGGGTAGTGGATCATAAGATAGACCACTTCTTGTGAATACAGGATTGATATGCTCATTTCGAGTCTATGGTGGACGATAAGTTTTATCGTTTGATCCAGATGATGTTGGTTTAGGGTTGGTTTGGGTATTACTTGGTAATGAACCTGATGGTCGGGAAAAAATTTGATCAGAAAGTCTACCAAATTTGTTTTCAAGATCTTGAATAGATGCTTGATGATTTTTCTGACCTTGCTCAACTTTGGTTTTGAGATTGAAAAATTGGTTCTTGACGAACTCATTGGTGGATTTTTGAGCAGTTACGAATTCTCTCATCATTTTTTCAAAATCGGTTTCTTCCGGTTTTTTATCAGAGGTTTGTGGAGTTTGATTGTCTACTCGTGGTTGAGAATCACGGTTGTTATCCCTTTGTTGGCGATCTTGCCAATTTACAGAATTTCGTCCGTAATAATTACCACGATAACCGCCTCGGTATCCTCCTTGGACATAATTAGCTTCTCCTTCTTTGGGTTGGTCCATTGGTTGATCGTCACATTCTGATGATGGGTGATTACCTCCACAGTTGTTACAATCGTCTCGCATTTCTTTCATTTCTCCTTTAAGATCTTTGTATTGCGAGTCGATTTTTGAAACCAAGGTTTCCATTTTCTCCATGAGTTTAGAGGTATCGGAACTTTCAGCAAAAGCAACGGTTTTTCGTAAGGGTTTGGTTTTGGCATCTTTTGACCAATCGAGTTTGAGAAGAACTCGGTCTTCGAGCAATTTATATGCCTGATTAGGAGTCTTATAAAGAAAAATTCCTCCAGCATCAAGAATTCCTTGAGATGCTTCATCAAGTCCATGGTAGAAGATTTGGATAATGGTTCCTCGTCCTAAACCATGTCCATGACAACTACGAAGCAAATCTTTCATACGAAGCCAGGCTTCGACGAGTGATTCGTTAGGGTTTTGTGTGAAAGCACGAAT
The DNA here is from genome assembly GCA_021014915.2 of Artemisia tridentata subsp. tridentata. Classification (NCBI taxonomy): domain Eukaryota; kingdom Viridiplantae; phylum Streptophyta; class Magnoliopsida; order Asterales; family Asteraceae; genus Artemisia; species Artemisia tridentata. Next base: position 162,763,828 of record CP139503.1, read on the forward strand.
TTCTCCCATGAGTCGGTCAAACATGGCAGGTGGAAAGAATCGGCTTACAAAAGCTTGCCTCATCTCCTCCCAAGTATTGATAATTCCTGGTGTTAATTTGTTATACCACACTTTTGCATCTCCAGCAAGTGATGATGGAAAAAGTTTGAGTTTAATGGCATCCACATTGGTGTCGCCATATCGAAACATGCCACAAATTTCGATGAATTCAGCAATGTGTTTATGAGGATCGGCCCTCGAATGGCCATCGAATTGACGGTCCTTGATTATAGAAAGATGGTGACCTTTCACGGTGAAATTGTCACCTAGGTTGACAGCAACAATAGCAGCTCCAGGAGTTGGTGCTACGGCTCGGTTGACTTCCCACATGGGTCGATCGTCAGCCATGGGAAAAGGTTGATCAGTGAATGGGTTATAAACGACTTTGGCTTCAAAAAGGTTATCAAACGGTGGGTTTCGTACTCTTGGTACACGATTGGCTAATGGAACAAAGGGTTTTCTTTTTCTTCTTGGTCTTCAGACTAAACGTTCGGGATCTGAAAAAGGTGAAATTGGTTTTATTCCAGTTGATTGAGTGTTCATACAATTCCCAAGAGAATCGAGGCAATGTCTAAACATACGAGTAAAGAATGGAAACAATTTAAAAAATCAGGGTTGGTGATCCGATCAGATGAGTGTAATACCGATCGGATGGTTGTCTCGGTAAAATTGGTTTTTAAAGGATACCGATCGGTTGGTGCTCTCGGTAAATTTGAAAATTGAGCAACCAATCGGATGGAGGTGAAACCGATCGGATGGTCAGCTCGGAAAACTTTTTTTTTTTAATTTATGAAAACGAACTTAGTGAGAAATGGACTTCTAAAACTTACGGAAACACAATCAAAATCCCCGGCAGCGGCGCCAAAAACTTGATGTGTCGTGTGTGAGTACAAGTTTTAAATTTATAAAGGTCGAATTACCGAATCTAGAAACAACACATACGAGCAAGTGAACTTGTCCGTTATAGCAAGATTATGATGGTAAGTCGGGATCGTTCACAGGGATTTGTGTAGTGAATCGAATTGTAAGCTACTAGAAGTAAATCTCTTAAACAAGCAATGATGAAAATATAATAATTCAAATGATTAAAACTACACTTGCTTAGACTAACATACTACTCTTGAATAGGATGATTGTGATAACTTTGGATAACATGTTGGTTATGATAATTAGTTTGGTGAACTAATCTATTGTTTCTACAAATTAAACCTTCGTCAAGATTTTAGTTCATAAAAACAAGCATTACGTTTAACCAATCAATTCAAGATCAATTCAAGGTTCATAAGTTGGTGTAACTTAAACACAAAAATAATCTTTTGTTTTATCAAATAAGCTTAGGAAATGGTCAATACAAAAGGTAACCGATCATAGACAAAATGTCACAATTGATAGTAAACTATTAATCTTTCGACCCTTGAAATGGTTTACAATCAATCCTATTTTGATAGACAAAAGCATTCTCATTACAACCACAATTAACTTTCTTTGTTTAATCAAGAATAATGGGTAAAAAACAATCATTCATAGACAAATGATTATAACTAGTTGAATAACAATAGTTCTTTCGACCCTTAAAATTATTAGCAACTAGTTAAACTTGATCAACAAATGTCACTACGAAACTTAATCACAATTGGATCTTAGAATCAACTTGAAATTGAATTAAAACATGTTATCACAATCATACGCAAATCAATAAGCAATACACATCATCTAAGCAAGTGCACAAAGGCACTAGCCACTCATAGCAAACATGAACATAATCTCAGAACTTTGAACATTAGAAACCATAATTGAAAGTCTTACAATGATTGGAAATAGATTACAAATGATAAGGTAATGATACCTAAAGTATTGGTGTTGACTTCTTGATGTTTTGACCTCCAAATGTTGACTTCTTGAACCTCCAAAGCTTCCTGGACTTCTAAGGACGAATTTGGACTTTTGAGAGAATATCTTGATGATTGTATGAGAGTTGGTATGAGAATTATTGAAAAAGGTGTGTGTAAAACTCTTCACAAATTGTCCTATTTATACTACTCTCAAAGCCTAAGGTGTTTAATACTACACTTGGCCTCCAAGCAAATTAGAAGGGCCTAGAATCATCATTAGAAGGCTATAGAATCATTGGTATGAAGTTAGTATCCTTAATGATGAAGTTTTGGCAAATCAGACGACATCCAACCGATCGGTATTGCGTCCAACCGATCGGTTGGTCTTCAGAAATTGCATCCATCCGATTCGGTTGCGGGCAGCATCCGATCGGATGGAGTGCTGTTGTATGCTCTTATGGACTTTTGTCGTTTGGCTTGTTTCTTCCTTTTGGTTCTTGGTTCTTCATCCAAACTTGATCTTTTCTTTATCTTGAAGCTAATCGACATGAATACTTGCACCTTCATTCTTTGAAATGCCTTTTTGGTGTGGAACTTGACAAGAGAATCTTCACACTATCATAAATATTTCCTTCTTCCTCATTTTTCTCAACTTTTTCTTTCTTTTTCCTGTTTTTGGCTAAATATACTTTGCAAACACGCTTTAGTACGATTAAGTAGCAAAAGCATATAAATATAACCAAATAACATATATAAAAACACGAATAACGCTACTAAAATCATGCACAATTTGAGCGTTATCAACGAACCTCCTTATTGTTCTCGACTAGGACCATGCGTTTATTGTTTTAGGGTTAGAGCTCGAGCTACATGTGCATAATGTCTTTTCAGATCGGACGAATCTAGACAAACCACCTTTTTTAGCTTCTACAATCCTCGTAGTTCATGGAAAGCTTCTGTCTTGAACCATTTTTATCGATAAAAAATATCGCTCACATGATCTTTAGTATAAGCAAAATATCAAAGAAAAGTTGACACCTTAATAAAAAATTATATTGACAGCTTCAGTAGAAAATTATATTGGCAGCTTTACAAATTACAACTCGTCCAACCAAGTGTGTACAATTATCCAACCCATTCAATAAGTCACCTCTACAGAAAAAAGTTGAGTAATATTTTAACAAAATCCAACAACAGTAACTAAATAGGAATATTGGTGAGTCAAAGTGTCTCATGATCCATTCACATGGCAAAGTCTTGAATATCTTCCTCAAATATTGTACATTGACTTAAATAATAAAGTAATCCATATTGCATAGACAACATCGAATCTGGAGACAACTGCATCTGTTAAAACAACAATTTGTGAAGAAAATGAGAATTAATAGAATCATATGGGCAGATGTAAGTTATAGAGAAAGAGTATTTACACAAATTTGTAATATTATTCCCACCTTTCTCTAATAGGATTAGCAATTGATGTTTTATATAAACATTAATAAAATATCTTAATGTTTTTTAATAAGAAAATCAAGCACACCCTAACCTTATTTTTGAAGACCACTATTTTGTGACAGAAAGGAGCCAACTGTACACATAAGCTATTTAAAAGGTGTTTTTATATTACTACACTATCAGATCCTTCATCATTTTTAAAATAGATGAATGGTGTTGATTAAAAGAAGCACATGTTTAAATGAAAGCAACTTCGCATCATCTGTTAATGCTACTTGTTCACGTTTATGCTGATAGTTTTATTCAGTATACGTTGATCATTTAAAAGTTAGTACTGCTATGCGTTTGCGTTAGTACTGCTGCGTTTGAAAGGTTAGTACTGCTATTGTTCACTTAGTACTGCTTGTGGGGAATATTAGTACTGCTTGTAAGTCCTTCGTACTGCTTATATCAGTTTATACTGCCATGGAAAATTAGTACTGCTCCTCATGTGTTATCAGTTTGTACTGCTCGAAGGTAATTAGTGCTGCCCTATCAAGTTAGTATTGTCAACGTATGGTCGTTTGTATTGCTAGGGCAAGTTTTTTTGTTGTTTGAAGAACTTAAAGCTGCTCGTTCTTATCAAGTTACTGCTGCTACAGAAGCTTTGTAGTGGTTGTGAACTTATTGAAAGAGTGAAAAAGGGTTTCCCTGCTGGACATTCTATTGCTTCTATTTAAAACCTTAATGTTCTGTCATCATATTTTCTAGGGTTTTGCTGGTCCTAGCTATTTTGTTTGCAGATACATAGTACAACCTGGTATTGAATGAGTCAGATTGTATGGATTGCCTGCATTACAATGTTTAGGCATTCAAAATATGGGAAAAAATTTAGATAATTTTCTGAATTAAATATATGATTGCAAAAGCACGGTTCTTGGCAAGCAAGTCATGAAATAAACTTGTCGTTAGAATTAGAGATATCACTAAAGCACACATTCTTTACCTCCCCAAAATACTCATCTTCTTGTGAGCGTACTGCCTTTATATCAATTACCGACATGACTTATCATTTTGTTGATCATGTTGAGCAGCTGTAGAAACATAAATATAAAAAGAATCTTACAATATAAGGATGAAAGGTTGAGAGAAGGCATCACCTTCAACTAATTTCGGCTGCAAATGCAAGCAAGACAAAAAAAAAAAAAAAAAAAAAAAAAAAAAAAAAGTAAGTCACATATTAAAGATAAACATTTCACGATCAGTTTGTCCATAAAGACAATATCGACTAAGGTACTCGAAGTTAGCCTTTTGTGCAAATATTTCATATAGTATTCTTTGTTAGACTTCATCGGGGTTAGAAGTTACATCATCGTCGCGCTGTGGTCGTTTGGTGCCTCGAGCATGGTTGTGAATGGTGGTGTATATAGAGAAAGAGGTGTGTGTTTAGAGACAAGTATGGTGGTTGTGAGGAGGGAAGAATAAGGTGGTGGTCTTTATATAGAGAAGTGAAGGCAAGATGTTGTGTATAATCCATTTAATGTGCAATTTGCAAGCAAGTGAAAGGACTATAACATTAAATAATGGAGACTTGAAAAGAGCTTGGTTATTTTTTAGTGCAATTAGTATTCCTATTTATGAGTGAAGTTTAATTCTTTAGCAACACATCAACGATTGTATTTGAGGTTATTTGTAAACATGCATTAAATCTTTGCATTATGCAACTTTAAAAGCTCTTAAAAGCTTTCAAAAGAAGCTCCACATTAAGGAACCCTGTTAGCTTAATCTTGATATTTGAGTTACTTAGCTTATACCATTAATGCTCATATTCATTAAATGTTCAACTTGCAACTCATTCTTTATATATAGTTAGATTCAAAAGCTTGAAAAGCTCAATAATAACTCGAGTCGAGCCTATATAAGCTGGAGCTCGATTCGTTTAACATTTTGAGCTCATTTTCTGTGCTCAGCTCGAGCTCGAGGCTCGATAAACTCGGCTCAAGTCGAGTTCGAGCTTGAGTTACTCGACAAAAACTCAACTCGTACACCTCAGATTTTCATGCTTAAAAAGATAAAAATATCAATAGTTACTAAATACAATAATTTGGTATTATCTTTCAAATTTTAATAATCCAAAACACTAAACATGTCATAACTTTAAAAAAATCCACAAACATTAATCATTATTCAGAATGGCATAATGGTAACGCTCACACCATTTTTCATACGTGACACCATTACCAAACCAAAGCTTACGCGTGAGTAATGCAAAAAAGAAGAAATAAGGGTGACAGTACTCACCTCTCGGCATTTGTGCTAAATGGGGTGTTTTTATTATTTTTTATTTGGTTTGAAAGTTTTTGTAGGATATTTTATGAGGTATGTTTGTATAAAGTAGATGTTTTAATGAAATGTGAATAGAGTAATTACCATTACAAGTGAGAGGTAAAGAAAAATAAAGAAAGATAAATGATAATGTGACTTTCAAGTGAAAAATAATACAATGTCGACCATTACTTCATATTTGACATTTCAATAATTCAGTACTAACTCATCAAAAGCTACAACAAAACATACCGTAAATGGTTGGTGAATACAATGTCCTTTTTTTTGTTCGAAGGCGACTTTCAATTTTTTGGATTAGAGAGTCATACCTGCCATAAAGGCAGGCCCTCATCCATCACATAGCAGACTATGTTGTCTGAATCGGGTCCACGCTGGTGTAGTGAGGACTGAACGGCTTTCGCCCGAAAACCGTACTGCCTCCACACGAGATTACTCGCTGGAGTAATAGCCGGATGAAAACCGGAGCCGACTCGGATTCGAGTCTGTGACATTATTTGCTCACAGACTCTCCTCTTCATTGCCTATGATAACAACAGTGCATGTGACCCGCCCTCATGTGAGGACTTCCCAGTTAATCACTCAACCGATACTACTCCCACAGAAGGCTCCTTTATCCTGTAAACCTTCCACCACTACACCACATACAAGTTGTTGAATACAATGTCCTTAAACTCCAATAATCCAAAACACATTAAACCTTTTAAAAAACTCATAAGTAACATGTCACAACATCTTTAATCCTCCCGACATCACATGCATCCCCTCTTTCCACCTCATCCATCCATATGCTCCCCTCTCCCCTCCCCTTGATTCATTCCACACTCTTCTTATTTTCTTCATACAAGAGAGAACATATACCCTTTACTAAAAGAGGCCTCTTACTAAAATCCCTTCAAATTCACTCAAAAGTTCAAAATTCTCAAAACTAAAACCAACCCATGTCATAATTTCCAAAACCCATTAATAAAAACCAAATTTTTTTTTAAAACCCCAATTTCGAAAAATGTCAAGAAGTAGTAATAATCGGGCCATAGACGGGTTAATCCCGGGTTACGGAAAGATCCGTAAAAGGGGTTGTTCATCATCACCTTCTTCATCATCTAAGCTTCATAATTACAGATTTAAAAGAGCTATTATGGTGGGCAAGAGTAGTACTGCCCGGGTCGGATCCGGGTCAAGATCTAGTACTCCGGCGCCGTCATGGAGGATGACACCGAAATCTAAACTTGGTGATGTGGGGTCACCTGGTTTTGGCGGCGGAGGGAGAGTGTCGGCGCGGAAGCTGGCGGCTACGTTATGGGAAATGAATGAAATGCCGTCGCCGCAAAATTCGGAGCGTACGAGGAAGAGTAGTGGTACGAGGTTGCACCGGTCGGGTTCACTTCCTCAACGTCTGTCTGATCCTTCACATAGTCCTCCTGTTTCCGAGGTGTGTTTTTTTTTTTTTTTTTTTTTTTATTTATATATATATATATATATATATATATATATATATATATATATATATATATATATAGTTGATTTGAAATAATTCCGTTACAAGCTTGAAAATAATGGTTACAAAAAGATTTGTTTGGTGAACTTTTATTTTAAATTTATGGTTGTTTTTTTTATAGTAATAGTTTTGTTGGTTTTATGAAGATGTCATTTTCGTCCCAACGTTACATTGGTTGTTCATGTTTTGCATATGAGTGCAATCGGTTTTGTTTTTGTATGTAGAAAGATTCTTTTTCTTTCATTGGTTGTTCATGTTATTATGGTTTTGGCAGAGGATGGATCGATCTGGAACAGGATCTCACCGTAGGATTTCTATGTCTCAGAAACCACCTAGGCTCGAGGACCACAATGGGGAAGTTTATGATTCTCTTAGCAATGCAAGTTTAATGGAGGTAAACATTATGTTTATTCACGGTTCATGTTTCCCGTTTCTTAAATATATCAAAACATAAATATATTCGTATATATCAATACATGCAGATTGAGACTAGATCTCGAGCTCAAACTCCCAACGCTTCTGTAAACAGCATTAAGCCACGTTTAAAAGAAGTCAGTAATGCTTTAACAACATCTAAAGAGCTTCTTAAGATTATTCACAGAATGTGGGCCCATGATAATCTTCCATCATCCAGCATATCGCTTATCTCAGCCTTACATACTGAGCTAGAAAGGGCCCGCCTTCAGGTCAACCAGGTCATCAAAGAACAACGTGCTGACCAAACTGATGTCAACTACTTACTAAAACGCTTCGCTGAAGAAAAAGCATTGTGGAAAAGTAAAGAAAGACGTGCAATTGAGTCTGCCATTGAATCCGTTGCTAATGAGTTGGAGATTGAGAAAAAGTTAAGACGACGATCCGAAAGCTTGAATAAAAAACTTGGGCAAGAGTTAGCGGAAACAAAGGGTTCTTTCGCAAAAGTGTTGAAAGAACTCGAGAGTGAGAAAAGGGCACGTGAGATTATGGAACAAGTTTGTGATGAGTTAGCGGGTGATATTGGTGAAGATCGGGCTGAAGCTGAAGAACTTAAACGGGAGTCTGTTAAAGCTCATGAAGAAGTTGAAAAAGAACGAGAAATGTTACAACTTGCTGATAAACTAAGAGAAGAAAGAGTTCAGATGAAACTAGCAGAAGCTAAGCACCAATTTGAAGAAAAAAACGCTCTTGTGGACAAATTAAGGAGTCAACTTGAAGTGTTTCTTGGAAATAAAGTAACGGGTAAGAAAAAGGGTCGGAAAGATGAAGATCTAATGATGTATATGAATAGAAGTGATTTTGGTGGGACCCGGATAAATGAAGAACACGACGATGGAGAAGTTGATGAAGAAGATTCGGGTGAGAGTGATCTTCATTCCATTGAATTAAACATGGACAATAATAACAAAAGCTTTAAATGGAATCATGGTCATAATAATTATAATAAAGATTCAATTGATGATGAAATAAAATGGAGGAATTTGGTTAATGCAAAAGCATCAAGAAGAAGTACTTCTTCAATTCAAGAAAATTTCGTTGAAGTTGAAAAGTTAACTCCAAGAAGAAGCCATGGGGATGATTTGCTGAGATATAAATCTGTCAAAAGTCTCAGGGACCGGATTATGACCGATCTGAAGCCACAAATGTCAAGAGACTTTGACAGTTCGGGTCATGGGAGCGGGTCAAAATCAAGAGGTGAAATCATTAATGGTAGACGATCTAAAAATTAGCTTCAATTTCAACCCCGTTTGTAGTCAACCGCTACTGCTAATAACCATCCTAGATGATCGTTATTGCACAACCAGGTTCTCTGAAACTCATTCTAAGAAGATCAAGATGGGTAAGAAGTTAACTTATTTAATATTTATTGTGTTGAAACAGTTGCACCAAAACCTTGAGTTTGTAGTATACAAGTTTCAAATTTTGTAGAGTTTTGCCAATCCAAGTGATTTTCCCTGTACAAAACTTATGTTTAACCGTAATTATATCATGTTTTTATATATTATGAAGAAATTTGTGATTCTGTTTGCAATTTTGGATTTTTAGAGATGTTCATGCTGCAAACTTGCAATGCAATTTTGAAGGGTATAAAGAATGTTGGCCAGTTAAAAACCGGATTTTTCGACGAACCGGATTTTCCACCGGGACCGGTCGAACCGGTCGGACCGGTTCAACCGGCCGGTTCAACCGTTTGACCAGTCAACACTCATGAAAAGGAAACATGTCACTTTGATGTCTAATCTCAGTACATGAATAAATAATAAACTCCTACTATTTCTATCACAGGCCCAACTAAAGCCCAAAACAAATCTCACATACTCACTAAGTCACTATATAAAACATAGGACTACAGAAACAACTAAGCCCTAAATCATATCACTATATAACGCCGTCACAGCCTCAATCAATTTCCATCGCATTTTTGCTTCTCTTCTTCATTCCAAATTTCCAACGTTTCTCAGTTTCATAAGATTAGTAAGCTTTTAGTCCTATGTTTTAGTTATCTGAAAATGATGAGGATTATTGTCGCCCCACTCTTATGAGCAATAGCTATGTGGTGATAGACATAATTTATATTCTGATTCTTTAGTTTTATAAAAATAAATTTTATGTTTGTTTTTGTTTGTTGAATATGATGAGAGTTATAAAAATAATTTATATTCTTCTTCATTCCAACGTTTCTCAGTTTTATTAAAAAAAAAAAAAAAAAAAAATCAAAACCGGTTGAACCGGACCGGTCGAACCGGAAAAACCGGCCAAAACCGGCCGGTTCTAAACAGTGAACGGGACCTATAAAAAACCGGGGTTTTTTAAACCGGCCGACCAGCCGGACACCGGTCGAACCGGCCGGTCCGGTCCGGTTTTTAAAACACTTGCAATGCAATTTTGAAGGGTATAAAGAATGTTGGCCAGATCAAAAGAGTACATCTATCAAGATTTTAACTTTGACCAAATTGAAGTCAAAGATTATTGATATTCTTGATGATGGTGGGCTTATTTGTATCATTTGTTTTATAATCTTTGTTGTTATCCCTTACCTAGTTTTAATAATTTAGGCACATGGTGTCACCTCTTTGTATTCTTTGTGACTAAAGAATCTAATCAAAGGATCAAATACAAATTAAAGTGTCATGTTTGTAATTATTAAATTGTGGTTGTGTGGGTCATCATCATTTGATTGTCAATTATGAGTTGGATAATTTAAGAAAACTGTGTTTTTGTTGGTTATAGTATTTCTCTTTTTTCTTACGCTGTTTGCTGACATATTTGAACTTTGAAGCAATGTACACATAGTACATGTAGTTTACCACCTTGGTATCCCTATCAATCAAAGATCAGGACTTCAAATCTCATCGAGGCCTATGTGTAGATTACTTACCTTAGACAGTAAGCTATAGTTTAGGTAATATTTTGGATCCTAACTTGAATATCAAGTCTCTGCTATGAAATCTTTACTTCTTGTAAACCACATTTGGTTTTATTAGAGTATTTGACTTTGAGTCCATTTCTATATTGGGATCTACAAGTACTTAATTCAAGATTACCTTATAACATTATTTTTTCGTGGTTGCAAGTAACGAGTAGGCAATCGTTCGTTGAACCGTATATATGGATGTGTTCTTTACTTTATTAACGAGTGATAATAACGTTAAGGTTCTCAAATTACTTTAAATTTGTTTAATGTTACTTGAGATTTAAGTAATGGTAGGGAGCACATGAGTTGTGTTCACATGACATGATATGATTTGGGTGCCAGGCTGCTAATGACCAGTTCATTTGTTTGGATTAAAATTGGGTCTGTTAATGTCTACAAGAAGACATTAGGACAAGCTTCCACTATGATTAGAATAAGGACTGTTTGGTCAATTGCACACATGCTTTGTGTGAGGATTAAAGATGTTCTAACATGTTATGAATTATCAAAGGTTTTTATTGGGTGATGATACGCTAACACCCCCTGTATGGGTGTGTTGACTTTTTGGTGCTGCCGCCGCTTGTACTATTTGCTTTACGGTTTGTACCATTTGATCAAAATAGTATAATATTTTGGTGCTGGCGCCGCTTGTACTGTCAACTATAGTATAATATTTTACTTTCAATTAATAAATGAGCCAATAAATCTAATATTTTGGTGAAATTTTCATTCGTTGATAACTTTTAATTAACTTTAGTTTTGAAATACGTCTTTTGCTGAAGAAAATGTTACCATAAGTATTACGGAAAAAGTTTAGATTTATAATTTGATTAAGTATATCAATCAGTGTCGCATTTTTCACATGTATAATTTCTCTCAAAACTTTTAGTTTCAAAAATAAATATATACCGTTAATATCCAAACAAGTGTTATAATATGGTTTAAAGAACTTTTAAGGTTCAAACAACTACCTCTTTAGCTTGCTAGCATCTAGGGATTTTAAATTTTCAATGCTAAATCTAAATTGTTCAAATTTACGTTCTAGTGATACTATATGTATAAGAAATAATCGGTTCTAAAAGTATCTATGCCGGTTTTTATAGTTTCATTGTCAACATCGTCATCATATTTTATATTTCTACAGTTAACTTGTTTTTCTTTCAAATTTTCGTTCTACATTCGTTTTTCTTTAGCAATTTCTTTAGCGGAAACTAAAGCATCTTTAAAAGTAACTTTTGATTGAAGAATGATACATTAGTAAAAAGAAATCTAGAGAATGAAAGTATGTTGTGGGTGTGAAAAACTAAATGTCGATTCATCAATGTAAATCATTAAATGGTTAAATGGTTGTTTTAACATGGCTTGATTTAACATTTGCTTATTTTTCATGCAAAAATAAGTCTTTTATATACTTAATATATGTGGGCTTAAATTTCTACAACTCGTAGGCTTGAAAAATGAAAGTAGAAACAAAAGAGGCCCAAAACTTTGATTATTTATCATTTATCGGCTAACTAGGGTCTTGAATTATCGGATCTCTAAAGATGACGGCAAAAAAATATGTGATTGACTTTATATATATAAAAGGTCTTAAAAAATTGGGGGCCTAAAGCCCTAGCTTTACTTGCATTACCCTGAAGTCACCACTGTATTGGTACCCCCTTGTCCCACCATATTTTGTCCTCTACCCCCGACCCACTCTGTTTACATTATAACACAGTTTTTTATCAGTTTCAGTTTCGTATTTTATGTCAGTTTAATACTTTTAACTTATTAAACTTTATATTTTCTGTTCCATACTTTCAGTTTTATACTCCCCCCCGTCTCATATTAAGTGTCTACAATGGAATCTTGAGATGTCCAAATTAAGTGTCCATATTGTATTCTAACCAATGAGATGAGACTTTAGTGGGTAAAAATGATATTTGATTGGTGGAGAGTGTAGTTAGTGAAATTTCCTAAAACTTTGTGCATTTTGAAAGTGGACCCTTAATATGGGACGGAAGGAGTAAGTTTGTTTTGTTTTTTTTTTTTTTTTTTTTTAATATAAACAAAATTGTAAAAATTAAAAAAAAAATATATATATATATATAGAATTGAAAAATGTGAAGGGGTGCCACTTGTAATTTTTGGAGGTACATATAGCCTTCCCATTGTTTAAAAGGAATGCGGATATTTTACTTGTTAAAAAGCCACGCGTGTTACAAACTTACAGAGGGATAAACAGGAGACATGTAAGATGTAAATTTGGATAGTTCAGATATTCAATGCCAACTGTTTGATACATATGTGATATTTTTTGAGGGCGAAAACAGTATAAAGGCTCCTCTTTTTAGAAGATAAGTAAAAGGATGGAAGTGTCGTATCATGTTCGAAAACAAATGTAGAATAGAGATGAAGATAGGGAAAATGGTAAAAGACAGGAAGACAGGAGGCTTAATAACAGCATTGAGACTTAGTTCACCTTGGAGAGTCACGACAACAAGGAGGTGGCAAAATGCATCGGAATAGTTGAGCTACTAAATGTTGAGTGTCGAAATTGCTTAGTGTTTAGGGGGTAAATTTAGAACATAGAAGGAATGACTGTCTATGATCAACAACTCTTTGTTTGATGGTATCAGATGACTTATTAATCAAAAGGTCGTGGATTTGAGTCTTAGGCTGGACACTATCTTGGGTCACTCGATCGGTCGGTCACCACAAAACCACAAAGCGACCGATCACTTGCAAGGTCGCTTGGAGTGTAGAGGATCAGTAGGTTGCTTTTTTTTGAACTACCGATCGCCAATTCGACCGATTGTAAAGAAGCCAATTGCATTTCATATTAAATCAAACGGTTGGATATTTAAAAAAAAAAAAAAAAAAAAAAAAAAAAAAAAAAAACTTTTTCAATCCTATAAATGATCACCTCAAACACACATTCAAACATACAATTTCAAACACAATTCTCATCCATAACTTCTAATCATGTCAAACAAAAACACACCCACATCAAAAAACCGACGATCCTGGCTACCCCAAAACAACTTCTCGCCGGAAAACAACTTTGAACTACACGGCATAACACCACCACAACAACGGGGTATTCGATTTCGTGCACCCTCTTTTGAATACGCCTCACGATTACCACAACCCAACCCAAATCGAAACCTATTTTCCGTGAATCGTCCATTTGTTCCACCATATCGTCCAAATACGGGTTATTACCAAGAACTAAGTGGGTCGTCGTATCGACCTACCATGGATTTCTTGCAATCTCCCCAATATTATCAAGATTATTCCCCGATTCGGAATCTTGATCTTGATATGAATTTTGATGATTTCATGGCGAACCAAGAGACGCAAGAATATCCGACCCAAGATGCGTCGATGGGTCAAGGTTCGGGTCACGGTTCTTACCATGATTCGTACCACGGTTCTTTCGCCGTTGAGGACGATGACAAGGAGACATCACCTGTCAAACCAAGAACTACTTCCCGACGTGCTACGAAGACGAAGGCGAAGGACAAAGGGAAGAAGGTCGAACCGTCTCAAAGACAGACTAGTTGGACAAAGGAAGAAAAGGGCGCTCTTTGTAAAGCTTGGGTATTTGTCTCATAAAATTCCCAACGAGGTAACGCTATCAACAAGAACCGCTTTTGGGAGTTGATTATAGGTTATTTTAAGAAAGAAACCGGTTCAGATCGAAGCTACGACTCTATCGCAAGCAAATGGAAGAATCGGATTAGGCCACGGGTTGCAAATTTTGCTGCTATCATGGATAATATCAAGCTTTACCATGGTAGTGGTGAAAATGATGTTGATGATCATGAGAAAGCGTTGAGGGAATACCGTACGATTTACAAGCATGAGTTCAACTTGGTGGAATGTTGGAAAATCTTGAGGCATCACGATGCTTGGAAGTCGGAAGGGGAAGCTATTCGAACGAATAGTAGGAAGAAAACAAAGGGCTCTACAACAACTTCGGGGTCAACACAGCAAGAAGGAAGCAATTTTTATGAAGTCGATGATGATGAAACTAAAGATGATACTAGAGAATCACGACCAGAAGGTCGTGACGCAGCAAGGAGGAAATCATCGTCCTCCTCTCGTGAACCAACACAATCGTTTGTAGCTTCAATGAGAAAGAACTTCTGGGGATCCAGGCCATCAACAAAAGAGGGAAAAAAGAAGATCGATGGAGATGAATATAGGTCGATGAAAGAAAGAGAGTTGGCCATCAAAGAAAGAAAAGTAGCACTTCAACAAGAACAGGTCGAACTCTTGAAAGAATCGACGAAGAACCAAGATTTTATCTTATACTACACCAAAATCGACCCAACATTTCCCGAACATGAACAAAATCATCTTAGGCAGCTTAAGGCAAGAATCAAAGCAAAATACAATTTGTAGCTGATTAGTTTACGTTTTTTTAATTCCGTATTGTAATGTTTTTATTATTAATGAATTTTAAGTTTTTTTTTTTAAAAAAAATGTTTGATTAAAAAAAAAAGTCAGTCACAGAGTGTGGCAGGTCGGTCGCTTTTGGTCGCCGGAGAGAGAAAGCTGACATGGCAGCAAGTAACCCAGGTCGCTTTGGGTCAAGATAGTGTCTAGCCTTAGTAAACATTGACACTATGTGTACTAGACAAAAGATCAATATACAACTCATATTTGCCATAGAATCAATCAACCAATCCTAGCCATTCATTTTTTTTTTATCAAAATAAAAAAAATAAACTTTCACTTTTTTTTTAAAATTAAATATCTCGCAAACCGTTAATCGTTACGCGAAAAAAATTATATCATCGCGACGAGAATTAAATTATCTTTCTATAGATATGCATTGTTATATACTTTCGACAAATTTTTTTTTCAAAATTTTCGCCAAGAAAAATCACATGTGATTTGTAAAAATCACATGTGATTCGTTAAAATCAAATCATATGTGATTTTTACGAATCACATGTGATTTGTAAAAATCACATGTGATTCGTAAGAATCATATGTGATTTGTAAAAATCAAATCATATGTGATTTTTACGAATCACATATGATTTTTCTGGGCGGAAATTTAAAAAAAAAAAAGTTCGTCAAAAAAAAAGTTTGTCGAAAGTATATATAATTGCATATCTATAGAAAGATAATTTAATTCTCGTCGCGATGGTGTATTTTTTGTAGCTTAAAGATTTACCGTTTGCAAAATATGTTGTTTAAAAAAAAAGGTGGAAAATTATTTTTTATTAATTTAGATAAAAAAATGAATGGCTATGATTGGTTCATTGGTTCTATGGCAAATATGAGTTCTATATTGATCTCACCTCATGTGTACTAAGAACTGTAAAATAGGTGTGTGAGCACCTGTCGTTTATAAAAAATAAAAAATAACCAAAGATGAGGTTTGTCAAAATCCATATGTTAATAACATATGTGTGGCTGAGCCCAAAGTCCCTTAGTATATATTTGAATAAAAAAGAACCTAAGTGATATAAGTCCATGAATGTGACAATACGTTCAAGAAGTCATCCTTAAGAAGTTCTTCAGAGTCTGACGATAAAGACTCATCACAACCTGAGGCGGAAATTAGAGCGTGAAGATAAGGACCAAGATCAGGATGTTGGAGTCAATGTGTAATGACAATAACACACTGACTTCTTGAAGATCTCCTCAAACACTGATGACATTCTAAAGGCTTAGATATCTCTGATGAGATAATTAAGTCTCTGAAATATGGCGGGAAACTCCTTGAAAAGATAAGTTCAAAAGTACTTATCAAAAGTAAATGAGTACTATAGTTGTTAAAAAGTACAAATAGTTGTCAATACTGTTCCACCAAAAGTATGGTTGGTAGCATACTAGGAATGAAAACTAAAGCACAAAGTGTACTTTAGTTTATCACATGTTGATACATACTTTTTACCACATGGGTATTCACTTTGTCTTTGCCTATAAATAGATTGTTATATCAAAGAAAAATGTATCTCTTGTGTTAAAATTTTCTAACACTTTCAAGAGTTTGTTCTTCTCCAAATAAAATTAAGGTTCTATTTATTTATATATATATATATATATAGGTCCTATTTAGACAAGGGGATGTACTTTGAAATAAGATATGCAATAAAATAATGTTTCATTTTTATCCTGGGTGAAACATCAAAATAGCATTAAATGAACTTAATTTTTTACCTATTATATGAAATCAGTGGTACCCAAATTACATATTACATTATCAGAAGTTCCAAAAGCATACATCATTGGATTAAGATTACATACAAAATAAAACATGTTCAAAGCACTTGAAACCATTGCTACAGGTTCCAAACCAAACCAGAAAGATCAGAGTCATGCTCTCTCCAAAAAATATACAACTTATGAATGAAATGATGAAATTGCTACATGAACCCTTTGCTAACTCCGATCAGTTTTACCCAACTAGCACACTTTTCTGGTTTTAGTTGCATCCAGCCTTCCCTATAGCGATCGTTTGGCTCGCAAAAGATAGCAAGTGCAACATCGTACAAAGGGTCATCTTCAAGCCATCCAAGAACTTTCAACTTACTTTGGCAATCTTCAAGAGTGGGTGTTTCGGGTTTTGGAGGTGGTTATGGTTCAAGAATCTTATCAACTATTACTTTTAGAACACCCAATATTTCTTCTTCAGCTCCATCCGTGAGTTTCTACGCTTTCTTTTGTTTTTAGCTTGTGACAAACAGTAATTTTCCAACCAATATTTTAATAATAAATGTTAATTTATTATTACCTAAGTGTTGATTTAGCATTCATGAGCTTGCATAACTAAATCGGGAAGCAAAAACCCGCACACTGTGGCTTACAGTAACTCACTACATTGTTTATTTTATCAGAAAATGTGAATATTTTGTTTCCTGACTATTACTGATTAATTTCGTATTCAAACGAGAAATATCTTGCACACAACACCACACGCGTACCGACACAAATCTAGTAACAGCATAAAACCAGAACTTATTATCCGGGAACCAAAACCTTGTTTTTATGTTAGCTTTATAAAAACGCACTCGAAAACAATACCACTCGTGCTCACGACAACCCAGAAAACTCAAATTACACCGGAGCTCAACGGGATACGGGGTACACTTAATACCTACAAAATTAATAAAAACCCAAACAAACTCTATCCTTTATACTTATTTTTTTACACCGAGCCCTACACACCTATTTTAATAAAATGTTATACATATAATCGTCCTTGTTTCTATCCCTATCCTCCACATACCACGATTCCCTCTTTTCTCTCACCCTAACGTCACCCACCATCCCCACCATCTGGTAAACCCAGATCTGGTCCAAATCAATGACGACAAAACTACAAAAAATGAGCCATGGCATCTCTGCGGCCGATCAGTCTGATCCCCTCTTGTCTGAACCCTCGAAGTCAACGAATCCCACCAAAAAGATGATGGAGATGAGGGTGAAGATATTCTTTTTTTGGCTACGGATCAACTGTTAACAAAGAAGAAAGAGTCAAACACTCCTTATTTATTTTTTTTTTAAAATCCCTTTTCGATTCACAGCAAGTCCACACACACTCAAAACCTATCAAAACAAATTCATAGTTTAGCTGATGAAGGGCAACATTTCTGTGGAAGAAGAGTGTGGATTTGCTTGAATAGGATTCGGGTATTGATTCTTTGGTCTCCTTGTCGATCCGTACTATTGTAAGTGTTGGGAACTAAATATTCTGAAGTTTAAGTATCGGGAAATACTCTCAAGTGATTAAATCTGGTAGCAGTAGAGTTAAGTCTGGTAAGTAGCTAGTTAAGTCTGCTGGTTAAGTCTAGCTATTAATTCTGGTGAGTAACAGAATTAAGTCTGCTCTTCGAATGTTAAGTCTGCTTGCTGGAGATATTAAGTCTGGTTGACTGGATGGATAAGTATTCTAAAGTCAATAATACACGGTAGATAATATCTTATCCCATGTGCTCAGTCATTATGTTATATTCACAGAACAAGTTGTAAACATAGATACATGTTGTATCTTAGTTACTGACACACATAAGCTAGCAAGTAGCTCGATATGTCTTGACAAGACTTAACAATATTGTAAAGATCTTCTTGGACTATAAAAGATCTTAGCTTAGTAGTCAAGTGTGACTTCTAATTGTAACTAACTTTAATATATCTCTCAAGAACAAACACAAACAATATCACAAGATATAGAAATATAAGATTCAAGGTTGTAACCCTAGTGATAAGAAAAGATCACTCGTATTATTATCTTAACAATATTGAATCGTTTGGTGTTAACATTGCATGTTCATTGTTCGTTACAAAAGCATTACTTTCCATTTCCATAATTCAAATAACCTTCTAAGTGTGATTAAGTAGATTCCGCATACTTAATCATATTAACTCAATATATCATATACACAAAGTCACAAAGGTTTAACCACCTTAACAGTGTATCGATTCCTCACAATTGGTATCAGAGCAAGGCTGATATAGTTGATTTAAAAGAAGAAGCTTAAGAAATGGATGTTCAAGATACTGCTACAAATGTTGCTGCAAAGTTGCCCATGATCAAACATAATGAGTTTGAGTTGTGGAGGTTGAGAATTGAGCAATATTTTATGGTTCAAGATTATGCTCTTTGGGATATCATTTTGTATGGTGATTCTTTCACACTAGGTTATACAGATGTTATTGTTGAAGGAAAAACTGAAAGGAGAAGAAATACTGGACCAACTACCCGTGATGAAAGGATACTGAAGAGAAATGATCAAAAAGCTAGAAATTTGTTGCTTATGACCATTCCTGGTGAACAAATGCTATCCTTTAGCAAGTATCCTGATGCAAAAACTCTTTTTGAAGAGATTTGTGCATGGTTTGGTGGTAATGAAACTACCAAGAAAACACAAAAGACATTGCTGAAACAACAATTTGAAAACTTCAGTTCAAATAGCAATGAATCACTTGATAAGCTGTTCTCTAGATTACATAAGCTTGTCAGTCAGTTAGCTGTGTTGAGTGTTGAGATAGCTAAGGAAGATCTCAACATGAAGTTTTTGAGAAGCCTACCTGATGAGTTCCATACTCATGTGGTTGTCTAGATGAACAAGCCAGACATTGAAACCATGAAACTCAATGATTTGTACAACAACTTCAAAATTGTTGAACAAAGTCTAAAGAAGTCTGGAATCTACAGTACTAGTTCTGGGAATGTGGCACTCTTGTCATCTCCTAGTACTAGTAAGTCAGAAGAGGTAGATGAAGATGAAGGTGTTTCTAATACTATCTATGGTGGTCCTTCTACTAGTTCACAAAAGAATGCTGCTGGACTTGGAGATCCAGCATTCTATGTATTCATGTCTAGTCAAACTAGTGGTTCTCCTCTAACTCATGAAGATCTTGATCAGTTGGATGATAATGATTTGGAAGAGATGGACATCAAATGGCAGGTTGCTTTACTTAGCATGAGGGCTAAGAAGTTCTGGCAGAGAACTGGTAAGCAGATTACCATTGATGGTAATGAAACTGATGGGTTTGATAAGAAGAAAGTAGAGTGTTTCAACTGTCACAGGTTAGGACACTTTGCTAAAGAATATAGAAACCCAAGGAAGCAGGATAATAGGAGCACATGGTATAGGCAAGAGAAGAAGAAGGAAGTCACAGTGGAAGAGCCAAGGGCTATGCTAGCCATAGATGGGGTTAACTATGATTGGAGCTTCATGGCTGATGAAGTGGAAGCACCAACAAATGCTGCACTGGTGGCCACTGAGACTGCTCTAATGGCCTTTTCTGATTCAGAGGTAAATTCCATAATTAAATGTACTGAATCATGCTCTGCTCTTAAAGCTTATGAAGATCTTAAAAAGAGATTTGATGATCAACTAGAACAGTTATATGATGCATTAGCTAATTTAGGCAATCATAAAAGAGGAATAGCTGTTCTTGAAAAACAACTTTTATATTTTCAAGGAAATGAATCTAAGTTTACTGATGACATGAATGCTCTAAAAAGAGGCATAGAGTTCAGAGATGAAATAATTTCTAGGCAAACTGAATCATTAACTAAAGCTAAAAATAAAACTAAAAATGTTAAGATAACATTATATGCTTTAGCTTATGCCTCAGAGGTAATTAATAAGATTTGGGAAGCTCAAGTAATCAATAAAGCTAAGTCTAGTTTAGGATACAAATCTGTTCCTCCACCATACAGAGGTGTTCCTTCACCTCCAGGTATTGACCTAGCACACATAGGATTTGCTGAGTTTCAAGAACCAATAATGGAATATGGTTCTAAGTCTACTGAGAGTCCTAAGGTAGAGAAAGTAAGTGAGAGTTTATGTAAAACTTCACTTTCTAAGGACAAGGTGTCCTTTGTTAGGAAATCAGATGCTATAGTTGTTGAGGATTGTACAACTGATAGTGATGAAGATGAACAGGTTATGTCTAAACCTGAAAAAGCTAAGAAAGTAGGAACAAAGGTTCCTAAAGTGGTCAAAAGGGATACTGTTAGGCCTAAATCAAACATTAAACATGTTAGGCAACCAGTTAAATATAGTGAACAATATAGATCCACTAGCAAGCCCAGAGGTAACCAAAGAAATTGGAATAACCTCAAGTCTAACTAATTAGGTGATGATGTTAGGAAATTAAGCTATAGCAGTTAGTACTGTTGAAGATGAAAGTTAGTACTGCTGAAGAGTTTTGAAGACATAAGCAGTTAGTACTGGTGAATGAAGAAGTTTGTACTGTTTATGATAAAACTGTGTAAAGATAATTATGGAAAAGATTTAATGTATATCTTATAATGTTAGGTTGATAGTTATCTTGTAAAGGAATCCTTAGTCTATAAAAGGATTACCTAGGTTAAAGTTTTGGTACGATAGACATAGAAGTTTTACGATTGTTAAGATTCAAGGTTGTAAACCCTAGTGATAGGAGATCACTCGTATTATTGATTAATAATATTGAATCGTTGAAGTTGAAGTATTGTGTTCATTGTTCATTGTTCAATCTTTGTTAATTCGTTAATACAAAACAAAACACAAACAAATAAATCTTCTAAGTGCTAGCTATTAAATTCCGCTTGCTAGACTAGACATCATTCAAAGTATTCATCTAACACAAAGAGTGTGTGTAGATCCGTTCAAGTGGTATCAGAGACAGGTTACTGATACTTTGGTTTAGAAGATCCAGACGAATCTGTTCAAGAAAGATGGACATGGAGACAACAACAAGTCAGACTAATATTGCTGCTAAGCTTCCAATGCTTAAACCCAATGAGTTCGATATGTGGCGATTAAGAATTGAGCAGTTCTTCCAAGTTCAAGATTATACTCTTTGGGAGATCATTGAAGAAGGAAACTCCTTTTCACCCGTATCAACAACAACTGTTGTTGAAGGAAAATCTGAGACTACAGTGCAAACAAAGCCAACCACTACTGAAGAGAAGGCAAGGCACAAGAATGATGTTAAGGCTAGAAGTTTGCTTCTGATGACTATTCCCAATGATCAGTTGTTGAATTTTAGCAAGTTTAAGTGTGCTAAAACCCTTTTTGAAGCTATTGTTGCAAGATATGGTGGGAATGAAGCCACCAAGAAATCTCAGAAGACTCTTCTCAAGCAACAGTTTGAGAATTTTTCAGCAACAAGCAACGAGTCACTAGATCATATGTTTAATAGACTTCAAAAACTAGTGAGTCAATTGGCTGTTCTAGGAATTGAGATGCCTCAGGAAGATCTCAACTCCAAATTTCTGAGGAGTCTACCAGCTGAATGGGCTATGCATGTGGTTGTATGGGAAAACAAGCCTGATATAGATTCCATGAGCTTAATGGATCTCTATAGCAACTTCAAGATAGTTGAACATGATATTAAGAAGTCTGCTGGATCAAGCTCAAGCTCAAGCTCAGGGAATTTGGCCTTTGTATCAACTCCCAGTACCTCAAGTCCAGATGAAGAAGTACAAGTTGCTGGAGCAGTTGGTACTGCTAGTGCAAATCTTGGTACTGCTAGCACCTCAAGCAGTACTAGTAGACTTTTGAATGAAGATACTTATTGTGCTTTCTTGACTACTCAGCACAATGGAAGTATGTTGACTCATTCAAATCTTCAAGAGATTGATGAAGATGATATTGAAGAGATGGATATCAAGTGGAAGCTCTCTCTTCTCAGCTTGAGAGCTAGGAGATTCTTGAAGAAGACTGGCAAGAAGATTGTCATAAACAACAATGATGTTGCAGGGTATGACAAGTCCAAGATTGAGTGTTTCAATTGCCACAAGAAAGGTCATTATTCAAGGGAGTGTAGATTGCCAAGCCAACAAGATGGAAAGAGCAGAGGATATGGAAACAAGTCAAGGGTTGTAGAGGTTACTGATTCAAGCTCGAAAGCCATGGTTGCCATTGATGGCTTAGGGTTTGACTGGAGCTACATTGTAGAGGAGGAAGCAGAAGCATCTATAGAGGTTGCTCTCATGGCATTTTTAGATTTTGAGGTACAAATTTCTAAATGTTCTAAATCTTGTGAAGCTTTAAAAGATCTAGAAACACTTAAGAAAAGATATGAGAATCAGAGAAAAGAGCTAGTCGAAACTGCTTTTAACTTAGCAAATCATAAGAGGGCTTTAGCTGTGTTAGAAGAACAAATTGTTCATTATAAAAGTAATGAGTCAAAGTTTTCTAATGATATGATTATTGTTAAGAGAGACTTAATGTTTAGAGAGAATGAAATTACTGTGTTGAAACATGAGCTAGAACAGGTTAAGAAAGCAAAGGAGAACATTCAAATGACTGTTGACATACTAGAATTTGCAACTCAGGGTGTTAGTAAGATTGTTGAGTGTCAGATCCTTAATAAAGCTAAGTCAGGCCTAGGTTATAAGTCAGTTCCACCTCCCTATAGAAGAATTCCAACACCCCCAGGTATAGACTTAGAACACACATGACTACCTGAATTTCAACTACCTGAGCTTAAATATGGTCCTCAACCTAAAAAGAGTGTAGTTGATAAACCTGTGTATGAGAGTGCTAGTGATAAATCACTATCTGAGGACAGGGTGTCTTCTGATAAGGTGTCCTCAACTAAGGACTCAGATGCTCCAACCATTGAGGAATGGACTTCTGATGATGAGGATGATCAGGCTGTGGTTAAGCCTGTTATTGCTAATGTGGAGGAACCAAAAGTTCCAAAGATGGTTAAACCTGAGACTGTTAGGCTTAGATCAAATGCCAAACCTTTTAGGCCAACAGTTAGGTATGCAGAAATGTATAGAACCACAAACAAGCCAAGAGGTAATCAAAGGAATTGGAATGACCTCAAATCTCACCAATTAGGGGATGGTTTTGTCTGTTATAGGAAAGCTTGTTACTCTTGTGGTAGCTTTGACCATCATGCAGATTTTTGTGATAAATGGGTATCTGGATATACAAATCATAGGTTGAGCATAGCAAGACCTCAATCTTTTCTTAGGAATGATAGAATGATACCCAAATCAGTTCTATTAAAGTCTGGCCAAAGACCAATTCAAACTGCTAGACCAGTAGTTCAGACTGTCAGACCTATTAGACCTGTTCACCCAAGGCCAATAGTTCAAGGTGCAAAAATGTTTTCCAAATCAGCACCAACAACTGTTAAAAGACCATTTCAAAACAGACAAGTAGTGAAAAACCAAGTTTGGAAACCTAAGGTAACAACTACCAAGCCAGCAGTTCCAACTGCTAGCAGAGTAATTGGTACTGGTGTTAATAAAAACACTACTAAGGGAAATATGGGAAATGGTATGAATGCATCAGCATGTTGGGTTTGGAGACCCATCAAACCCAATGGTGCTAAAATTGTTTTGAAAAGAATGAATTATGTTGATGCAAGAGGAAAGCCTAAGTCTGTTTTGGCTTGGGTACCACAAGGAAATTAATTTTTATTGTAATGTGCATTGTTAGTCATATACTTTTATATTGTGAGACAAGTTCTTTGTGGCTTGTTTCTTTGTTTTTGGACTAACACTTGCAGGTTTTGGATGATAAGCATCAAAGGATTTAATGCTATATGTTTTGGACTTTAATGGTGATTTGGAGCTGAGTGTGTGATCTTTGCACACAACAAATGGTAATTGGTTCACCATGTCTAAACCACATAAGAACCAACTAGTCCAGAGCAAACGGTATCTGGTAAAGACTAATCAAATCCGTTGATGGTTGACAATTTACCAAAAATTGTATGGTTATCAGCTCACCATATCTAAATGTGAAGAGTTGGCTAGTCCAAAGCAAACGGCTATTGGTAAAGACATATCAAATCCGTTGATAGCTGATAGGTTGCTAAAAACTATGTTTGATCCATGGTATTTTAAAATCCTTTACAATAAGTTCATACGGCTCAACAAAATTTTTCCAACAGTTGGTACGGTTAGTACAAAGTTAGTACGGTTCAACTAGCTGTTGTAAAAATCTGTCAGTAATTAATTTTCTAGCCGTTGGGGTAAAACCGTTATTCTTAAGGTACTTATAGGGATTTTTATAGACGATAATTATCTTTTTACCATAAATTCATTTATTCTCTTTCTAAAGATAATTTATCTCATACGCATATTTCGCAAAACCCTAAACAGTACCTATAAACCCCAACCGACTACATAAAACCTCAATTCCAATTTAAATGATCATCGTATTGCTATAATCTTTCATTTTTCATCACTAAGAATGGCTGGATTGGAATTTGTTAAGCGTCATAATCAGGTTGCGTTTCTTTAGAAAACAGAGGCGGGAGATGGGCCAAAGTTTTATGAGATTGTGGACTTTCTCAACCACTCTCACATAAGGTATGCTCTAACTGTTTCTCCTACTCTTTATGTCTCGCACATCACACAGTTCTGGCAGAATGCTACTGTCTTGACTAGTGAAGATGGAGACTCAGAAATTCATTCTGAAGTGGATGGTGTATCTTTTGTTGTTACCGAGTCTATAATTAGGAGACATCTTAAATTAAATGACTCAGATGGTATTAACACTATGCCTAACACTGAAATATGGGAAGAACTTACCAAAATGGGGTATGATACATCTGAACATAAATTAACTTTTCAAAAAGGATGTTTCTCACCTCAATGGCGATTTTTGATACATACCCTTTTAAGTTGTTTAAGTCCTAAAAAGATTGCTTGGGAGCAGTTCAGTAGCAATATTGCTATTGCTCTCATTTGCTTGTCTACAAACAAGGTTTTTAACTTTTCAAAATTTATTTTTGAGGGTATGGAATCAAATGTTAACAGCAAAACAAAGTTTTTAATGTATCCCAGGTTTGTTCAAACACTTTTGAATAAAAAGACATACCTGCTTACAAAACCAACTGAAATTTTTGCTACTCCTAGCCTTCAATCAAAAGTTTTTCAAAATATGGCTATGGCTAGTAGGCTTTTTCAAGGGGAACCAGTTCCACTGTCTCCTCAAATGCTTCAAACTGAGTTGGGTGAAGGTTCAGCAGTTCCAACTGATCCCCATCACACATCCACTCAAGTACTTGAAAGAACCCAACCATCACAATTGCGCATCACTTATAGGAGAAGGGAGACACCTAGAGTGGTTCCTAGATCCTTTCCCCATGATTTACCTCTCCTAGCAGGTCACACAGCTAGAAGTGATGAGGGTAGTTCTAACCAAAATGCATTGACGGAATTATGTACGAAGTTAGTTGCCAAAGTTGAAAGTTTGGAGACAGATCTTGCAAGCATCAAGGATGAGCTCAAAGTCTACAAGGAGAATTCTGCTAAAGTTTTTGACAGGTTATCTTCAAAGGTGAAAAAGCTGAATGATCAACTCAGGCAGAAAAGGGCAAGAATGATATTGGATGATGATTCTTCTAGTGATGACTCAGATGATTCAGATGATGCTGATGGTGGAAATTCTTCCAAACAGGGGAGGAAATTTGGTAAAGACAAAGATGGATCAAGTTCTCAGGGGAGGCATAATGAAGAGGAAGAAGAACAATTTGATATAGGTTCTGGTAATGCAGAGATGGAAGAAGAAGAACTTGAAGCAGTTCAGACTGATACCCATGAAGCAGAAAAAGTTCAGACTGTTGAAGGAGTTCCAACTGCTGAGACAGAGCAGCATCAAGCAGTTCCAACTGCTGAGACAGAGCATCAAGCAGTTCCAACTGGTGAAACTTCAGCCAAGCTAGTTTATGAAAGAAGAAGAGCTGATAAAGGTAAAAGAGCTATGACACAAGAAGAAGAGGAAGCAGCTCAAGAACTTGAAAGGCTCAAGACATTAAAACCAAAAACTCAAGTTCAGATAGATCATGATGCAGAAGTAGCAAGAAGAATGGTAGAAGAAGAATTGGCTGATGAAGAAGCAAAGCAAGCTCAGATTGCTCAAGATGAGGAATTAGCAAGGAAAATGGCTGCTGATGATGAAAAGAACATAGTTGGTTTTATGGATAGAACAAGAACTGAAGATTTTAATGAAGAAGATTTTAATGAACAACTTCAATACTTTTTAGATTCTGATTGTATTATAAAAGCTCATGATGTGATGGTTCTTAATGATCAGGAGTTAAATGTAGAAGAAAAGTCAGAGATGCTCAAGGAATTTATCTTGAAGACAAATAAAGAAGCTACTTGGAGTAACTTAATGCACAGAATCAGAGAAAGGCAAAAGTTAGGTTACAAGACCAAGTTACCTACCAGGAAGGAGAAAGTCAATTTCATGAAGCACTATTTGAAGAATCAAGCTGATTACAAGTTGAGTGACTTTACTGGATGGATAGATGCTGAAATTGAAAGGAAATTCTTTGAAGTATATGCAAGGCTGAATACTCCAATCAGAGAGGACATGACAAGGAAAAAGAAAAGACAACCAGAGGTTCTTGAATCTGATGCTGCAAAGAAACAAAAGTCTGAAGAAGAAGGGTTAACAAATGAGAAGATCAAGAGTATGATGATGATTGTTCCAGAATCTTCTGATATCAAACCTTTACAAGTAAAACATCCAATCATTGACTGGGAAGTGTTCACTGATGGAAGAACGAAAGGATGGAAGATAATCAAACTTGGTGATATTTCTTAAAGGTACAAGTTGTTTGAAGATTTACTCAGAGGTTTTGACAGAGAAGATCTTAATCAACTATGGAGATTAGTAAAAGAGAGATTCAGAGATATAGATCCCATTGAAGACAAAGACAAAGAATTATGGGTTCAGTTGTAGAGAATCTATGAACCTGATAGTGGAGAGTCAATGTGGAGATTTGAAGCACAAGTTAAAGATGTGTATTGGTATTTATTTGAATCGTGTGGAGTACATAGAGTTTCTACTCCAGATGGGATAGAAATCTATATGTTGGTGGAAAAAGACTATCCACTCAGAACATTTGTGTTAGTGGCTATGATACAAGGAAGACTCAAGGTTGAAGAAGACTCTGAGATGGCAGACTTGTTAGTTACAAAGATTTTCAACCTTGTAGAGCAAAGAAAAGTCAAAGGCTAAAGTGACTGATGGGATAGATGTTTGAAAGAATTTTCCACATTAAGAAGAAGAAGCTTAATTTGAAGAAACTTAGTGATTTGGATAGAAATCATAAGTTTAGGGCAGGATTGTTAGGAAATTAAGCTATAGCAGTTAGTACTGTTGAAGATGAAAGTTAGTACTGCTGAAGAGTTTTGAAGACATAAGCAGTTAGTCCTGGTGAATGAAGAAGTTTGTACTGTTTATGATAAAATCGTGTAAAGATAATTATGGAAAAGATTTAATGTATATCTTATAATGTTAGGTTGATAGTTATCTTGTAAAGGAATCCTTAGTCTATAAAAGGATTACATAGGTTAAAGTTTTGGTACGATAGACATAGAAGTTTTACGATTGTTAAGATTCAAGGTTGTAAACCCTAGTGATAGGAGATCACTCGTATTATTGATTAATAATATTGAATCATTGAAGTTGAAGTATTGTGTTCATTTTTCATTGTTCAATCTTTGTTAATTCGTTAATACAAAACAAAACACAAACAAATAAATCTTCTAAGTGCTAGCTAGTAAATTCCGCTTGCTAGACTAGACATCATTCAAAGTATTCATCTAACACAAGGAGTGTGTGTAGATCTGGTTAGATGACTTTGGTTTTTACAACAAAGCTTGTTATACATGTGGTAGTTTTGACTATCTTGCAGCTTTCTGCAACAAATGGGTATCTGGGTATGAAAACAATAGAGTGAACTACAAAAGGCAAACACCTAAACCTCACTTTCACTCTAGTTCTAATGTTAACAGAACTAAACCCAAAATAGTTTCAGTTAAGTCTGGCTTCAAACAAGTTAATTCTGCTAGACCATATATGACTGTTTACCCAAAATCAACAGCTAAGGGTGCAAACACATTTTACAAACATGCACCAAAAGTTGTTCAAAGGCCCATTCATTCAAAGGCAGTAGTCCAAAAACAAGTTTGGAAAATTAAGGGTTCAACTACAAAACAAGCAGTTAATTCTGCTAGGCAAGCAGTTAATTCTGCTAGGCAAATAGTTAATTCTGCTGCTAAGGGAAACAGGGCAAATGCTGTTAAGGCCTCAGCATGTTGGGTTTGGAATTCAACTAAATCCAATATTGCATCAACTGTTCTCAAAAGATTAAATTACATTGATGCAAGAGGGAGATCCAAGTCAGTAATGGCTTGGGTCCCCAAAGGAAACTAATACTTCTCATTTCTGTGCAGGAACATTCAATTGATCAACAAGAGGATCAAGGATACTCAGATAGTGGATGTTCAAGGCACATGACAGGTAACAAGTCCTATCTTTCTGATTTTCAAACATTAGATGGTGGCTATGTTACCTTTGGAAGAGGTGTTGGTGGCAAAATTTCCGGTAAAGGTACCATTAAAACTGGAAATTTAGATTTTGAAGATGTGTACTATGTACAAGAGCTAAATTATAATCTTTTTAGTGTCTCACAAATGTGTGATAAAAAGAACAAAGTTCTTTTCTGTGACACTGAATGTCTTGTACTTTCTCCTGATTTTAAGATGCCTGGTGAAAGTCAAGTACTTCTTAAAATTCCTAGAAAGGGCAATATGTACAGTGTTGACATGAAGAACATTGTTCCCAAAAAGGATTTAACTTGTCTTGTTGCAAAGGCCACATTGGATGAATCAATGAAATGTCATAGAAGGCTTGGTCATATTAATTTCAAAACCATAAATAAAATTGTTAAGAATGGTTTGGTAAGAGGTTTACCTCACAAAAGATTTGAAAATGATCAAACATGCATTGCTTGTCTTAAAGGCAAACAACACAAAGCCACTTGTAAGCCCTAGATTTTTAACTCTATCAATCAATCATTGTTTATGCTTCATATGGACTTATTTGGACCTGTTTCAGTAGGTAGTATAATGCATAAGAGATATTGTCTTGTTATAACTGATGACTATAGCAGATTTACATGGGTTTTCTTTTTAGGTTCTATGGATGAAACTTCTAGCATTCTTAAGACATTCATTACACAGATAGAAAACCAAGTAGACAAGAAAGTGAAAGTCATTAGATCTGATAATGGGACAGAATTTAAGAATAGAGTTATGGATGATTTCTACAAAGAAAAAGGTATTAGGAGAGAATTTAGTGTTGCTAGATCTCCACAATAGAATGGTGTTGTTGAGAGAAAGAATAGAACACTAATAGAAGCTGCTAGAACTATGTTAGCTGACTCTAAGCTACCTATAACTTTTTGGGCTGAAGCAGTCAACACTGCTTGCTATGTTCAAAATAGAGTTTTAGTTGTACAGCCTCACAATAAGACATCATATGAACTTTTTAGAGGTAGAACTCCTGCAATAGGATTTCTTAGACCTTTTGGATGTCATGTGACAATTCTCAATACCTTAGACCATTTAGGAAAATTCGATGGTAAAGCAGATGAAGGATTCTTTGTTAGATATTCTGTTAATAGCAAAGCATTTAGAGTATACAACACAAGAACTAGGATTATAGAGGAAAACCTACATGTGGAGTTTTTAGAAAATAAATCCAATGTAGAAGGTCAAGGACCAACATGGCTATTTGATCTTCAGACACTAACCAAATCAATGAATTATGTGCCTGTTGTTGCAAAAACTAATGATTTTTCAGGTTCACAAGCAACAGATGAGGAAAGGTTAGAAAAGGAGACAAATCAAGATTATGTGTGGATGCCAATATGGTCAAGTACAAGTGTTGAATCAACTTCAACAATTGGTGAATCTTCTTCTGTTAAAGCTAAAGAAGATGTTGAAGATGAATACAAGGAAGATGGAACAAATGATCAAGAAAATAGTTCTGCTGTTGATAATGCTGGTGAAATAGACTTAACTGAAGAACCAGAATTAAATGCTAAAACAGACTTAACAAAAGAAGCAGAATTAACAGAAGATGAGGTGGATTTGAGCAATCTCCCACCAAACTATCATGTTACACTTACACCACACACCAGAATTCACAAAGTCCACTCCCTAGAAAATGTGATTGGAGATGTACAATCAGGTTTGAAGACAAGGCAACAACTGATGTCTTCAGACCAACAAGGGCTTCTTGATGCCCTTTATGCTTCAAAACAGCATGAGTTTTCAAAATCTTGCTTGTTTGTATGTTTTCTCTCACAAACTGAACCAAAGAACATTCTGAAAGCCTTAGATGATTCAAGCTGGGTAGAAGCTATGCAAGAGGAGCTTCTTCAGTTCAAGATTCAGAAGGTATGGGTGCTAGTTGAGTTACCTAAGGATGCAAAGGTAATTGGCACTAGATGGGTTTTCAAGAATAAAAGGGATGAAAGGGGAATAGTGATTAGGAATAAGGCTAGATTAGTAGCCCAAGGGTACACACAACAAGAAGGTATAGACTATGATGAGGTTTTTGATCCAGTAGCAAGACTTGAGGCAATTAGGCTTTTCTTAGCTTATGCTTCATTTTTAGGCTTCAAAGTTTACCAAATGGATGTCAAGAGTGCATTTCTATATGGCACAATTGAAGAAGAGGTGTATGTCTCACAACCTCTAGGGTTCATTGATCCTGACCATCCAGACAAAGTGTACAGAGTTGTAAAAGCTCTTTATGGCCTTCATCAGGCACCTAGAGCATGGTATGAAACACTGGCTTCCTATTTAAAAGAGAATAGATTTCAAAGAGGAAAGATTGATCAGACACTTTTCATCAAACAGCACAAGAAGGATCTTCTGTTAGTGCAGGTGTATGTGGTGACATTATCTTTGGATCTACAAGGAAGGAGATGTGTTTGGAGTTTGAGAAGCTTATGCATGATAAGTTTCAGATGAGTTCCATGGGAGAACTTACATTCTTTTTGGGTTTGCAAGTTAAGCAGTCATATGAAGGCATATTTATTAGTCAAGATAAATATGTTGTTGTGATACTAAGGAAGTTCAACTTTGCTGATTCAAAAATGGCAAGCACACCAATGGATTCTGAGAAGCAACTTCCAAAAGATTTAGATGGAGAAAATGTAGATGTACACACTTATAGATCTATGACAGGCTCTTTGATGTATCTCACATCATCAAGACCTGACATCATGTTCTCTGTTTGTGCTTGTGCAAGATTTCAAGTAACTCCAAAGGTTTCTCATTTAACGGCAGTCAAGAGGATTTTTAGATATCTCAAGGGTCAACCTAGGTTGGGTCTATGGTATTCAAGGGAATCACCTTATGACTTGGTAGCATTTTCGGATAGTGATTATGCTGGTGCTAGCTTGGACAGAAAGTCAACAACTGGAGGATGTCAATTCCTTGGGTGTAGACTTATCTCATGGCAGTGTAAGAAGCAAACAATTATGGCTACTTCAACAACTGAAGCTGAATATGTATCTGCTGCAAGTTGCTGTGCTCAAGTCCTATGGCTTCAAAACCAACTTCTTGACTATGGGTATAATTTCTTAAACACTGTCATTCATATTGATAATAGTAGTACAATTTTCATTATTAAAAATCCAGTACAACATTTTAAACAAAACACATTGAAATTAGACATCACTTTATAAGAGACTGCAATGAGAAAAGATTAATTCAAGTTCTTAAAATTGCCTCAGAACACAACTTTGCAGATCTACTAACCAAAGCTTTTGATGATGGAAGATTTCAGTACTTGGTAGCAAGTATTGGAATGCTTAATCTTTGAATTTTTCAATCTAATGTGTTTTTGTATATAAATTTTGGTTAGTACTGCTAGCTTTGTCAGTTAATACTGCTATTACAAAAGTTTGTGCTGTTTGTACAAATTTAAATTGTGTTATTCATACAGTTAGTTCTATGCTTATTCTAATGCAAGACAAGTATTTTGTACATTGTTCTTTTGGTTTTAGACTAACAATTTCAGGTATGATCATGTGAACACAAAGGAAGTTTCAAGTGAAATGGAAGCAGCAGAATGATAATATCAGTTGCTGACATAATAGGTTTATGATAGAAAGAGTTTGAGAATTTCAAACCTCCTTAAAACTTCTTTCTTGAAGCTTGATTATGATATTTCACATTGAATTGATGACTTAGTTGATCAGAAAGTAACTGATTCAACTCACTTTCTATCATTTTATACTTCTAAGTATAATGAGCAAGTCTAAGGATATCTGATAGAAAGAACAGCTAGTAAAAGTGAATCTAACACTTGTGTTAGAGGCAACAATTGCTATGAGCTGGAAACCCTGTCAAGAAAGCCTTTTGAATAGGTTTATCTTTACACAGGCAGTTATTTATAACTGAAAATATTGGTTCTCACACAACCAGAGGTTGCTTTAAACCGAAATTTTGATTAAGTGTCTATTATACACTTAATCCCTTCGAAATGGTTGAAAGCAGTATGTTTTTTCATAATAAAATCATATGCATACTACTAAAAGTCAAAAAATTTCTTAAAAGGATTTTTGGAATAAAAATGACTCAGAAAACCATCAAATGATGGATTATGAGTTATTGCCCCATGAATCACCTCTCATAGGAGTTAACACACCTAGAAGTGATGAGGGCAGCAAATTAAACTCTTATGGAATTGATGGCTACATGTACAACATTGTCTGATAATAAGTTCTAATTGATAGCTCAGATGATGGGGAGAGAAATATTTTGGTACATTGTGAGAGATCTTCCAAACAGGGGAGGAAATGTTATTTGCATCTCAGGGGAGGAAATAAAGCCCAAGGAAGATTAACTAGTGAAAGGGAGGAAAAGTCAAGAGCATACAAGATGATGACATGGAAGTTGAAAATGACAAGAATAGAGCTGATTCTGGAGTATTATACATATTTAGAAGGGATGAAGCATTCCAAAGGAGAAAGTTCTATCTAGGTCAAACGAAGAAAGCTTTCAGTTTCAATTTCAGTTCACTACGTTTGTTCATCACTTGCAAAGGCATGCTGATAGATGATTTCACTTGTTGAAACAAGCATCCAAGATACACAACACCATTGCCTCTCATAATTCCTCCATCCAAGGAAATTGCACCATCTTTTAGGTCATGTTTGAAGCCTGAAGATGTGTATTGATATTGTTGAAGTCAAAGATCATAAAGCAGATGAGTTACTGTAAAACCCAGAATTTCTGAATACGTAAAATACCCAAATTACCCTTGATCTTCAATATAAATAAAATGACGTTTAAAACATTACGATATATAATTCCGGTTATACCTTAAGTATTTAACTTTAATAGTGAACAATAAAACAAATGTACACACATTTATCAATTAAATGCCACGCCTATTATGCATACCATAACAGAAAATTTGCAATGTATCATTTTGAGAAAATATCCTTTTACTTAATATGGCCCAAGTCAAAAGCCACAATTTATGCCATTTAACTAATGTGACAGCCCATCACACGTTTTGTTATTAAGCCCCACATGCACACACGCATTCTTTTATATCCTTGCCATAATTCTCTCAAAAACACAAACCCTAAAAAAATAAAAAACGCAACAAAAAAACCACAACTATTGCCGCTATTTGTGTTCATGCTGCTCGGTTCTTGATCAAGCCAAAGGGAGGTTCTTGTGTAGCTTTCATTGGTGATAGGACGTGCCTTGATTCCTGTTCGAAGTGGTGTTCTTGCTTGTAAGTTTTGAAGGCTGTCGATCGAAGGGTTCTAGCTAAGGTCCTCGGCTGGAAATCTTCTTGGTGGTTCGATCTTAATTCTCCTTCTCTTTTGATCATCGCATCAAGGGTATTGGTATCTAACCTTGTTCATTCCCTCTCGTTAAATCTGTTATGTATACATTTGATAAGTCACATGAACCTTATACAAATCGTAGAATAGAACGTGCTTGTATACGACTTTTAAACACACATAAAATCACAACGGGTCACATAAAATCATGACTAGAACTCACCCAAATAACGATTGTAAAAGGGCTTGCATATATGTCGACCCATAAACTCGCATGATATCCCATTTTTCTTGCACATAAAATAACACTTTGATAAACTTTGCATGTGGATATTAAGAAGCTGTTTTGTTGAAACTATTTTAGTCCATTCTTATAACAACTCAACATGTGTTATACTTAAATCCTACGAACTAAAGAAGAGAAAAAGAGCATGTTTGCGTTTGGTTTATACTCGATATTAAATAAAACAAAAGGGTGTCGCGGGTGTGTTTTGTGTCATGGTCTTGAAGGCTGTTTTATATGCAATCCGTTTCGTTATGTGTTTCATACGAGTTGAAGTAAGTTTGCATGCATGGGAGTTTCTTTTGGTGGTCTTCCTTTCCATTTGTTTCGAATCATAAAATAAAGAAGGCTTTTTGTGTACAGCAAGAATGATAATATAATAAGAGTAGCATGATATTATATAAGAGTAGCATGTCAATGTGTGTGTTGTGTGCTTGACTTTCTTCTTTGTGTGTTCCAACCTTTCGAATCAATCACATGGCAAGTATGGGTTGTCTTAACTGTGGAAAAGAGTAGAGTGTACCACATAAAGTATAGTAGCTTACTTTTTCCACTATTTTTCATAGTTCACCCATACTTTACTACTTAAACACATTAAGACCCTAAATTTACTTATATTATCTCTATAAATCCTAATTCGAGTATATTGTAATTTTAACTTATTAAACTTGACTAAATGGTAACATTAAATGACTAATATTGCTAATTCAGAAAACTTACTAAAACAGGAAATTACTAAAGATAGAAAGCTACTAAAAATGGAAAGCATACTAAAATTCATTTGAACTTAAAGTAATACTTGGTATTAAATTCGTATAGGTTCCGTGAAGCGGGAGTGATCATCTTGTGATTTTTCTTTCGTTGTTTGCTTTTGCTTTGATTAAGGTACAGATATTCTACCCTTTTTCAGTAAGGGTGTTTTTTCCCTCTTTTGGACTTATTGATCTTGATTCGTATTAGGATTTCCTAAGCCATTGCTATGTTCCCTACACTTTGGTTTGTTTGTTTGATTCATTTTAACTTTGATGTTCGATATGACCCTTTTGCTTTGAACCTTTGATATGAACCCTTTGCCATGAACCTTTGATACTTGGACTTTGACTATGATTCGATGACTTAGACTATTTGAACCTTTGCTATGGTTTGGACCTTTGACCTTTGACCCTTCGGTTTGATACCCGAGCCAAGTTCGTTTCCTAGCCATGAAGGTAACATGGCCGTGTCATTGATGCACCAATGGCATGACTTTAGTGTGGTTGAGTGATGTTCCACACCGTCCCCATTTTGTTATGCGCGCTTTATTATTTATTATGGCCAATATTATTGTTCGGGGGGCGTATGGATGCATCCTAGGTTCGTGTTCGTATTAGTGGATTTAACATGATTTGATATTATATGATATTGTTCGGTGACTGATGCATGGGTGCAATCCACGTCTTTCACATATATTTGGGAGCTGATCACTCCAATTTGATACATGAGGACACCCTTCATATTATCTGGTTACTTGAGAGGTATCCCCTCTAGATTGCTTGCAGGGTTACTATATTTTGGTTTGTGTTCGGGCTCGTGGTGGATTACTATCTTACTCTATTCCTTATACTTTCACTTTGTCTATACCTTATGATATTTCCCCAGTGCACCTTATCGTATTTCTGTTTCATTATCATTACTTTGTTTGCATATCTGTTCACTGGGCTTTTTAAGCTCAGCCGTATTTCTTTTCCTGCGGCAGGTTTTAGTTGGAGGCTGGGTTACGAGTGGAGAATACTTGGGACTTAGAAGACTATACTTAGATTGGCTATTCTGGATTAGAGATGACTAGAAGAGAATTTACAGTTGTAGACATAGAAATTAGTATTATTTCCCTTTGTAACCTTGTATTTTCCGATTTTCCCTTTGTAACCTTTGGAATTCATTTTGTATTATTTAGTCATATGCTTGTGTTTGCTTTGATATGTCACCATAAAGTAATACTTCTACCCTTATTGGGTTGGGGTGTTACAATTATGGTATCAGAGACTAGGTTGCGACTTGTAATACTTTTACCCTTGTCCTGTGAAGTTTGGACCATTACGTTTCCACTGTAGGCGCTCATAGGCCAACCTTTGAAAAATTGCTTTAGGATTTTCCCCATAGGAACTTAAGTTATTACCAGTGAGGAATGGGTAGATTAGGACATCTATGTAAGTAGCATTGCTTCCACATCACTCTGATTCGTGCCTATGCCTTTAGATATGCCTTGTAAGAACATTTGTTTCAGAAGCTAGAAAGTTTTGCAACTTAAGCTTAGAAACCAAGTAAGTTTGGAATTCCTCGAGAACTACATGAATACCTTGCACCATTTAAGTTTCACTTCCTGATTTTGATCGCCACTTCCGATCTGTCTGATAAACAGTTTGATACCTTTCCAACCATCCAGATGGTCATTCAACCAAAATGTGTTTGACACATTCTATGAATTCATTACTTATGCTGGATATAAATGTATCATCTGATACTACTCAACTCTGCATAATCCACTACTACTCCTATGAGAACTCTGGTAATTATTAACCATGAATATATGGAGAATTGTTCCCTCCCTTCGAATAATGAACTTTGTCTGCCGATCAGTTCCTTTGGAAGTATATGATGAAAATATTATCTCAGTATGGATTTGTTAACTGAGCACGATGATGCTGACAATTGATATCCCATACATCTCACTTTCGACAACCATATGATGTCCGTAATACCAATGATACACACTCTACCTGTCACTTGTGCTAAGGAGCTAGCAAGATTCCAACACCTTGAACAGTTTGCTTATCTATCTCAAACACTTTGATAAACCATGTACTTGACTCTGATATATGAACTATCCGTCTGGTTGATGACCGTATTCGTGCTATGAATCCGTTTACTTTTGATATATTTGATTTTTTAAGTCTTTTGGTTATGGATTGGCTGGCCCCTCATAAAGCTACCATAGACTACCGTATCCGATATGTGACCTTTAACAATCTACTTCATTCTACTTTTGTTTTGATGACTCTCTACCACTTAAATCTTTTAAGATTAATGCTGCTATGGAAACACTTATTCCGATCTCATTTGATTGTCAAATTTCTCCTGACACCTATTAGTATCCACCCTTAGAAAGCTCTGGCATTGGAAGTATTTTGTTGTACGATTTTTTTTTCGATGTTCCCTGATGAACCTCTTAGGATCCCCTCCTGCTTGGGAAGTGGAGTTAGCATTGAATTGATCTCAGTTGACGAAACCATGATGCCATAGAAGTTGAGAGATTAAAGGAACTGATGAAATATGATTTTCTTCACCCTAGTGTTTATCCTGGGATTTTCCTGTTGGCTCATGAAGAAGAAAGAGAGAAGTATGCTGCGGGGTATCGACTATCATGAACTTAACCACATCACCATCCGAAATCAATATCCATTTCCGCGTATCAATGATTGATTCGTTCTAATCTTTGAAACTCCTTATCAGACGGCCTCATTTAAGTTGAAGGACTGAAGAAGCAACCACAAGAACTTCTAAGAAGGGAGTTGACCTAACTGAGAGTAACCTCCGTGAAGCATTTCAGTTTTATTCATGAAGAGGAAGATAAGTGATGTGAAGTAGATATGAAGTTTTCCCTGAGACGATTCATGAAGCTGCTTTCGTACTCGTTGTGATCATTATGAGTTTTATATGATGCCAATTGTATTGGCTAATAGAATCATGTTTTTTTTCATGAGTCTTTGGACAATTTTCATAGTATGACAGTGTGTTTGTGCTCAGAGACGAAAGTGGAATATGTAGATCATCTTCGTATTAAGTAGAATGACCCCTGTGTTCTGGAAGAATAGGTTTGGTTGGCGTTCGAAGATTGTTGCAGACATCACTACCAGGTATCCTGTGATGACAGCGGTTTGAGTTGGCGAATTTCGAACTATGCTAGAAGACCTATCAAAGACACGCAGTCTTGCTTCTCTATTCATTTTAGTTGTACTAAGATGAATTGAGAGCAGAAGCAGACTCGCGAATAGAAGAATGCACAGTGATCGTGTCAGAGATTCGCGTTACCATACCACAGTGTCCAGAAGAGGTGACGAAGGCTTGAAGGGCCAGACTCAAGTTTATAATTCCTTTCCACCCTATGATCATATGGACAGATGTAGACAGACTACTTGAAATTGGAAGAGATTTGAAATCATATATATTGAAGGGATGAATTTTGAAGCAAACGTTTGGGTTGGAAGAGTTAATTCTGTGAAGGATGAAGCTATCGATAATGTAATTTACTTCCTCTTAACCTATTTAAATCTCCGTTACCTGATGATAAGATCCTCTGAATGAGTTATGTTCCCTATTAGAAATTCTGTTCTGTGTTCGTTATGCGTTTGTTGGATGATGGTTTTGTTATGGGAACTATGATGAATTGTGGAAGACCTGACGCTTTTGACAACGAACTTCATTTGATTCTTACTAATTCCATTACACTATTAATACGTTCTGTTTCTCCGACTTTGGATTCGTAATGATGATCGATTCGGACTAACCCTAGTAGGTAGAAGGACTGGTAGGTGGTTAAGATAAGTTGCTTTGTTCACGACTTGAGATAAAGTATGACCATCATGAGGGCATTTTATATGATGCTAGTATTATGACGCCTGATCAACGTGATAATACTTACATCATATAACGTGCACTTATTGTGATCATATGATATTTCGAGAAGTACCTTGGAAGCCTTAGAATTTTGATAAGCTGTGTGCGGATTTTTGCGTTATTGAGACTTTAGGATCATTCTACCTATACGTTTAATCTGCTTTCACCTTTATACGATTTGATTTGTTTGAGTATTCGACACGCATTTTGCTGACCTCGGTGTTTTCGATTAGAATCTTAGGATTCGTTGTAGAGCTTTTTACCGACCGATGTTATCGATTGGATTATCTTCCATTTGCTTATATATTCCAATGTTATTATGAAAGAGTACACCTATGTTTTGCTCTGTATACGTCTCACATTCGATGAATCTGATTTATTATGATCTGCTATGAGTTAAGATATGAGATTATAGATTTTGAGGAACAAGACCTACTTTCTTATGAGAATGCCTTTGAAAGGTTATTTAAAGACGAGGCTATTTTAGAATTTGAGGTGTTAAGCATATATATCATCCTCATATCTTTTGCGATTCTTTACGTTCTCATCTGATTTTTCTGATCAGATTCCACAGACGATATATCCGTCAAAATCCTACATATTCCTTATATCTCTCCCGAGAGAATACGATTATCATCTATTACATTTGGTATATTATTCTTTTGATCGGGATTCAGTATGGTATGTCTGTTCTAAGGAACCGAAACTATTTTGGATCGACAAGATCGAGTCATGAGAAACAAGGTCATTTTGTTTGTGAAAATTCTTTGGAAGAATCACCCAGAGCGTGAAGCTACCTGGGAGACCGAGGAATCGATGCGAACAAGTTATCCTCATTTCTTTTCGTAGTTTGGTATGTCTTCATTTCGTTTTCATTTTAATTTCGCGGACGAAATTTTCTTTTTAGAGGGGAAGAGTTGTAAAACCCAGAATTTCTGAATACGTAAAATACCCAAATTACCCTTGATCTCCAATATAAATAAAATGATGTTTAAAACATTATGATATCTAATTCCGGTTATACCTTAAGTATTTAACTTTAATAGAGAACAATGAAACAAATGTACACACATTTATAAATTAAATGCCACGCCTATTATGCATACCATAACAGAAAATTTGCAATGTATCATTTTGAGAAAATATCCTTTTACTTAATATGGCCCAAGTTAAAAGCCACAATTTATGCCATTTAACTAATGTGACAGCCCATCACACGTTTTGTTATTAAGCCCCACATGCACACACGCATTCTTTTATATCCTTGCCATAATTCTCTCAAAAACACAAACCCTAAAATAAAAAAAAAAAAAACGCAACAAAAAAACCACAACTGCTGCCGCTATTTGTGTTCCTGCTGCTCGGTTCTTGATCAAGCCAAAGGGAGGTTCTTGTGTAGCTTTCATTGGTGATAGGACGTGCCTTGATTCCTGTTCGAAGTGGTGTTCTTGCTTGTAAGTTTTGAAGGCTGTCGATCGAAGGGTTCTAGCTAAGGTCCTCGGCTGGAAATCTTCTTGGTGGTTCGATCTTAATTCTCCTTCTCTTTTGATCATCGCATCAAGGGTATTGGTATCTAACCTTGTTCATTCCCTCTCGTTAAATCTGTTATGTATACATTTGATAAGTCACATGAACCTTATACAAATCGTAGAATAGAACGTGCTTGTATACGACTTTTAAACACACATAAAATCACAACGGGTCACATAAAATCATGACTAGAACTCACCCAAATAACGATTGTAAAAGGGCTTGCATATGTGTCGAACCATAAACTCGCATGATATCCCATTTTTCTTGCACATAAAATAACACTTTGATAAACTTTGCATGTGGATATTAAGAAGCTGTTTTGTTGAAACTATTTTAGTCCATTCTTATAACAACTCAACATGTGTTATACTTAAATCCTACGAACTAAAGAAGAGAAAAAGAGCATGTTTGCGTTTGGTTTATACTCGATATTAAATAAAACAAAAGGGTGTCGCGGGTGTGTTTTGTGTCGTGGTCTTGAAGGCTGTTTTATATGCGATCCGTTTCGTTATGTGTTTCATACGAGTTGAAGTAAGTTTGCATGCATGGGAGTTTCTTTTGGTGGTCTTCCTTTCTATTTGTTTCGAATCATAAAATAAAGAAGGCCTTTTGTGTACAGCAAGAATGATAATATAATAAGAGTAGCATGATATTATATAAGAGTAGCATGTCAGTGTGTGTGTTGTGTGCTTGACTTTCTTCTTTGTGTGTTCCAACCTTTCGAATCAATCACATGGCAAGTATGGGTTGTCTTAACTGTGGAAAAGAGTAGAGTGTACCACATAAAGTATAGTAGCTTACTTTTTCCACTATTTTTCATAGTTCACCCATACTTTACTACTTAAACACATTAAGACCCTAAATTTACTTATATTATCTCTATAAATCCTAATTCGAGTATATTGTAATTTTAACTTATTAAACTTGACTAAATGGTAACATTAAATGACTAATATTGCTAATTCAGAAAACTTACTAAAACGGGAAATTACTAAAGATAGAAAGCTACTAAAAATGGAAAGCATACTAAAATTCATTTGAACTTAAAGTAATACTTGGTATTAAATTCGTATAGGTTCCGTGAAGCGGGAGTGATCATCTTGTGATTTTTCTTTCGTTGTTTGCTTTTGCTTTGATTAAGGTACAGATATTCTACCCTTTTTCAGTAAGGGTGTTTTTCCCTCTTTTGGACTTATTGATCTTGATTCGTATTAGGATTTCCTAAGCCATTGCTATGTTCCCTACACTTTGGTTCGTTTGTTTGATTCATTTTAACTTTGATGTTCGATATGACCCTTTTGCTTTGAACCTTTGATATGAACCCTTTGCCATGAACCTTTGATACTTGGACTTTGACTATGATTCGATGACTTAGACTATTTGAACCTTTGCTATGGTTTGGACCTTTGACCTTTGACCCTTCGGTTTGATACCCGAGCCAAGTTCGTTTCCTAGCCATGAAGGTAACATGGTCGTGTCATTGATGCACCAATGGCATGACTTTAGTGTGGTTGAGTGATGTTCTACACCGTCCCCATTTTGTTATGCGCGCTTTATTATTTGTTATGGCCAATATTATTGTTCGGGGGGCGTATGGATGCATCCTAGGTTCGT
Organism: Artemisia tridentata subsp. tridentata; assembly: GCA_021014915.2. Taxonomy (NCBI): domain Eukaryota; kingdom Viridiplantae; phylum Streptophyta; class Magnoliopsida; order Asterales; family Asteraceae; genus Artemisia; species Artemisia tridentata. Next base: position 162,806,538 of record CP139503.1, read on the forward strand.
GTTCGTATTAGTGGATTTAACATGATTTGATATTATATGATATTGTTCGGTGACTGATGCATGGGTGCAATCCACGTCTTTCACATATATTTGGGAGCTGATCACTCCAATTTGATACATGAGGACACCCCTCATATTATCTGGTTACTTGAGAGGTATCCCCTCTAGATTGCTTGCAGGGTTACTATATTTTGGTTTGTGTTCGGGCTCGTGGTGGATTACTATCTTACTCTATTCCTTATACTTTCACTTTGTCTATACCTTATGATATTTCCCTAGTTCACCTTATCGTATTTCTGTTTCATTATCATTACTTGTTTGCATATCTGTTCACTGGGCTTTTTAAGCTCAGCCGCATTTCTTTTCCGGCGGCAGGTTTTAGTTGGAGGCTGGGTTATGAGTGGAGAATACTTGGGACTTAGAAGACTATACTTAGATTGGCTATTCTGGATTAGAGATGACTAGAAGAGAATTTACAGTTGTAGACATAGAAATTAGTATTATTTCCCTTTGTAACCTTGTATTTTCCGATTTTCCCTTTGTAACCTTTGGAATTCATTTTGTATTATTTAGTCATATGCTTGTGTTTTCTTTGATATGTCACCATAAAGTAATACTTCTACCCTTATCGGGTTGGGGTGTTACAGTTACTGAGATAGATATTAATCTGTCAGAATTGAAGAAAGTTCAGTCCAAGGGTCTGACTATGAAGTGTTTGAAAGATCTTCACAATTCCTCATTTAATTCAGAAAACATGTTGAAATGGATTCACATGTTTAGGGGAGGATTGTTGGGAATTAAATATTCTGAAGTTTAAGTATCGGGAAATACTCTCAAGTGATTAAATCTGGTAGCAGTAGAGTTAAGTCTGGTTAGTACCTAGTTAAGTCTACTGGTTAAGTCTAGCTATTAATTCTGGTGAGTAACAGAATTAAGTCTGCTCTTCGAATGTTAAGTCTGCTTGCTGGAGATATTTAGTCTGGTTGACTGGATGGATAAGTATTCTAAAGTCAATAATACACGGTAGATAATATCTTATCCCATGTGCTCAGTCATTATGTTATATTCACAGAACAAGTTGTAAACATAGATACATGTTGTATCTTAGTTACTGACACACATAAGCTAGCAAGTAGCTCGATATGTCTTGACAAGACTTAACAATATTGTAAAGATCTTCTTGGACTATAAAAGAAGATCTTAGCTTAGTAGTCAAGTGTGACTTCTAATTGTAACTAACTTTAATATATTTCTCAAGAACAAACACAAACAATATCACAAGATATAGAAATATAAGATACAAGGTTGTAACCCTAGTGATAAGGAAAGATCACTCGTATTATTATCTTAACAATATTGAATCGTTTGGTGTTAACATTGCATGTTCATTGTTCGTTACAAAAGCATTACTTTCCATTTCCATAATTCAAATAACCTTCTAAGTGTGATTAAGTAGATTCCGCATACTTAATCATATTAACTCAATATATCATATACACAAAGTCACAAAGGTTTAACCACCTTAACAGTGTATCGATTCCTCACAGTAAGGATTACTTTGATTCTACACTTTGTTATGTTTCTTGATTGGTTGGATAATAAATCTGATATTTTGTTATAAACTTGCGATTTGATTGTTATCTTTTTAATTGTGATGTTGTTTGATGTTTTTGGTGTCAATCGGCCTAAATCCATTAACCTGAGAATGATTATATATAACAGGATAAACATGACTAAATAAAGCCACATCATCACAATTAAGTCCACGTCATCATAATTAAGTCCACATCAAAGGCCACATCATCACATTTAGTCCACGTAAGCATGATTTTAGGCAATTAAAATTCGGATTAATTAAAAAATTTGACATTTGTAAGAATCGAACCTGAGTCATTTAATCCACATACAAATGCTTCAACCACTAGACCAAGCCAGGTTTTGTGATTTACAATACAAACTAATTAAGTCATGCTTAAATAATTGATATTGTTAAGCTATATTTAAGGAATAGATTATGCATAATTATATGGTACATATCCATTCCTTAATTATAGTTTCAAAATTAGAAAACAACCAGGTTATATTCGAGGTACGGATCCATTCTTGCCTCCATCATCCCCTCCCTCCTATAACTCCACATCCACTCTCACCACCGTACCTTCGCATCCACCTTCACCACCGTACACTAACAACCACATTCACTCCTGTTTCCCACCTTCACCAATGTAATCCGAAGACTTCAATAGATTCATCATTCAAAATTGAAAGTAAGTTTTTTTAATTGTATTTTATTGTTGCCATGACTAATTTAGTTATGTTCATCTTCGATTACATGTATATGATGTTTATTCTTGTTTACGCTGTTTTATTCATGCTTTTGTTTTATCTATTATAGTATTACGAGGAATATAGTAAACTTCTATTAAATTGACATAAAAAGTGTGTGTGGATCAGATCAACCCAAACCTTGATACTATGGACCGAAAAATCCCAATTCATCTGAATTTTTGTTAACTTGGATATCGTCAGTATCCAGAGCTTTCAGCATCATGCATGTATGCTCTCCAGTCACAGAATTCTGAAAAAAATGAAGTATAAACAAAGTAAGTTTTTTTAATTGTATTTTATTGTAGCCATGACTAATTTAGTTATATTCATCTTCGATTACATGTATATGATGTTTATTGATCGGATTTTGAATATTTTTTGTGCAGCAGTACTAAGTTATCAACAGCAGTACTAATCCGAAGACTTCAATAGATTCATCATTCAAAAGTGAAAGTAAGTTTTTTTAATTGTATTTTATTGTTGCCATGACTAATTTAAGGTTTGCAATGGATTAAGTGAAGGTGTTACCCACAACTTCCTCATCATTGAGTTGGCTGATATGTAAACCTCAAGCCAAATACAAGGAAATGGCTGAGCATTGATTTTAGTTAATTCTGATACTGTGTTTTTTAGTTAAGGTTTTTGTGATTGGGGGTTTCGGCTGGGTTATTAGGAAATTAATTTTGATATTATCATGATGAATTTGAAATTTTTTTATTTAGCAAGCATATTAGAATATTTGATTTTTAAAGTTGTAGATGATATCATATGTTGATAATGTAGGAAATTTCGAATAAATTGACATACAAACGATTTTCTTAAACCATTTAAAGGTTTGTTTTTGTAAATAAGTTAATCATATATGCAGGGAATACTTTATTGTGGTTTTTTGACTGGGCATAAAAATCATGGAATGTCTTCGGTTATTAACTCTTCGCCAACAGGTTATTAACTCTACGCCAACAAGCATTCCCTGTGATACATCTTATTTGTTATAAATACTCTACATAATATTTTTTGAAAAGCTTTTTATCAATATTTATATCTTTTTACAAGGTTGACCCACATGTAAGGATGGATTCAGATTGGCGAAATTGAGGTTAGACCTTCGAGAAACATATTTGTTTAGTTAATTCGAGATTTAAATGTTGGTAATGTGATAGGTATAGTACTCATCATTGACTTTTTGATTAATAAGCACCTAGGTTAAAACTATTTATCTGTTTATTACGTTTAAATGAGCTATTCTAAATAAACCGTTTGAGGTTACAATAATTAAAACTGCTTATTCATTTATTGCTTTTGATAAAATATATAGTGATCAATTATTTTTTACTTTTTTGATTGAAATATGTTGACAAGCCAAAAAAGTTAACTTAGGAGCTTTATTCAAACTCAAGTAAACTCATAAGTGATAAGCCATAAAATACGCTAATCCAAACACCCCCTTAGTATTGATTTGCGCTAACAGATCACACATGCCCATATCTTATTGGTGTCACTTAAGCACATTGTGCAAAAACTCAAGTGCTCAGGTGTTTCACCTAAAGGTTGGAAGATGGGTAGGTCGGATAACGGGTTATTTTTTAGCACTAATAAAACGGGAACACCTGCCCATTTTTTAAATATTCACAATTAGTTGAAGTGTCAAGCAGTATAAATATGTGAACATAACAATTAAACTTTGAGCAATTTTTAGCTATAGTTGACCCCTTTGCAATCAAACACAAGCCACATCAACCCATTCATAATTATAGACTGAAATTGTCATCTACAGTCCTGCAGCTCTACTATTTATATCTGTGTAAAATCAAACAAGGGAAGGACTCACATACTTATTTGTTGATACCTATTATACCTCTTACAAAACTTTTTGGGTTAAATGTGTTACTCAACATTTAGTTGAACTTAGGTGATATTTTTTTTGGTTAATGGTATGGATTTCTTTACATGATACATTATCATTAGTTTAGGATTAGTTGGAACAACGTAAAGTTTGGTTGTGGTTGTTGTCTATTTTTGTGTGGCTTATAGGGGCGTTTGGTGTTGGTGTAGGATGGCATTTAACTTAGATATATATGATATTTTTATAGATTTGAAAGCTCAACCCATGAAGATCCAAAAAGTAACGTGGATGGCTGATGCTACTCACTGACCTGGAACCTAGATGATACCGTCCCCTGAACACTCCAAAGGACATCACGCTGACATCATACAGGTTAGTTATAATGAAATTTTGTTTTCTTGTGATATTTATTTCAAATTTAAGATTGAGAATTGTAAAGAAAACATGAGCCTTATCTTCTCCTGTATCTTGGTAAACCAGTGAAATACTAGGACTTAATTGATATAAGTTTTGATAATATCCTGATAGGATGAGGATGCCGAATGGATCAACGTGAATTTTGAGTAACCTGAGCCAACTAATGACGACTGGGTTGGATCTTTTTTCATCAGCAAATTTCAGGTAATCTTATTTGTTGATACCTATTATACCTCTTACAAAACTTTTTGGGTTAAATGTGTTCCTGAACATTTAGTTGAACCTAAGTGATATTTTTATTGGTTAATGGACTGGATTTCTATTTAGTTTAGGATTAGTTAGAACAGCGTAAAGTTTGGTTGTGGCTGTGGTATTTTGTTGTGGCTTATAGGGGCGTTTGGTGTTGGTGTAGGATGGCATATAGGGGTGTTTGGTTGATTGTTATGTTTTCTAACCGCTTATGTTAGGTTTTTTAGTAGGGTATAGTGAATCTACCAACGATTTAGGGGTAAAATAAGAAAAATACAGTGATTTGTTTGGGATAAGAGTTTAAGGGGTGTTTTACTTCTACTCATTGACTGTTAAAATTTCTTATATGCTCTATCATAATGCAATTAGCTAATAAATAGTTTTAATAAAAAAATTCACAAACACCCTTTTGGTGGTCAAGTAATTAATTTGTAGTAGTTATTTAGGGGATCAGATAAACAACTCAGTATAGCCTTGCAATCCCAAACACCTCTCTGTTAGATTTAATGTTAGCATGTGTTTTATATGGAAAATCAATTACCACATCAACAGCTTAGATTCTATTTTTACCCGTAGTAACAATTGCACAACAAATTTGAGGCTAGGGAGTTCTTATATTTCAAATTATATGGTGAGCAATGTGACCGGATCTACACACACTCCTTGTGTTAGATGTGATACGTAGAATTATACGTAGTCTAGCACGCGGAATTTACTAGCTAGCACTTAGAAGATCTTATGTGTTTTGTATGAATTGAATGAAACAAAGAACACAGAATAAATAACCTTCAATGATTCAATATTATTAGGATAATAATACGAGTGATCTCCTATCACTAGGGTTTACAACCTTGAATCTCTATAATACGTATGAACTCACACCTCTGTATGTTAACCTAGGCAATCCTTTTATAGACTAAGGATTCCTGTACAAGATAACTATCAATCTATTCTTATACGATATACACAATATATTTTCCATATTTATCTACTTTACATAAATCATAAACCGTCTTAACTTCTTCTCTCAGCAGTCTTAACTGCTCATGTCTTCAACACTCTTCAGCAGTCTTAACTTCATTCTTCAACAGTCCTAACTGTTACCTCCAACAGTCTTAACTGCTTAAGCTTAATTTCCTAACAATCCTCCCCTAAACTTATGATTTCTTCCCGAATCACTAAGTTTCTTCAAATTAAGCTTCTTCTTCTTATTGCTGAAAATTCTTTCAAATACCCATGAAGCCAATCTCTTAGATCTAGCTTTTACTTCCTGTGCAAGGTTGAATATCTTTTTCACTAGCATATCAGCCATCTCAGACTCTTCATTAGCTTCAAGTTTAGAAAATACCAGCATTGTCAAAACACCTGGTCTGTAGGGGTGAGCATGGGGCGGTTCGGTGCGGTTTTTGGCAAAAACCGCCCCGCTCCGCAAAATGCGGTTTTTAAAAAATTGAGGATCCGCACCGCGCGGTTTTTGCGGTTTCGGTTTTGCGGGTTTATGCGGTTTTGCGGGTTGGTTTTTGGTCAAAACCGCCCCGCACCACAAGATATTTTTTTTTTTAATTTTTGGTGCGGTTTTGCGGGTTTATGTGGTTTTTGGTGCGGTTTTAGTGTGTTATTCTAAAAAATAAAAAAATATATTTAAAAAAATATATCTAAAAAATAAAAAAATATAAATTTTAGTGTGTTATTTTAGTGTGTTATTCTAAAAAATAAAAAAAATATATTTAAAAAATTATAAATTGTAGAGTGGTGCGGTGCGGTTTTTGCGGTGCGGTTTTTCGGTGAAAACCGAAACCGCACCGCAAAATCGGTTTTTATTTTTTCCTGAAACCGATCCACCGGTTTTTGCGGTTTTGCGGTTTTTGTGGGGCGGTTTTTTGCGGTTTTTGCGGTTTTGCGGTTTGCGGTTCGATTTTTGCTCACCCCTCAACACCTGGTCTGAGTGGATAATATTTTTCAACCAGCATATATATCTCTATTCCATCCTTTGTAGATACTCTGTGTACACCACATGTACCAAATAACTTCCAAGAGATATCCTTGACTTGAGCTTGAAATCTCCAAATCGATTCTCCACCATCTGGTTCATATTTTCTCTTCAATTGAATCCTTCTTCATCAGACTTTTGTTTCTTAGCAACTTCTGATTCCATAGATTCTGCTTCCCTCTTCTTACCTGTTTTGACACTTCTTCTTGGAGAATTCAGAATAGCATAAGTTTCACAGAATTCTTTTTCAATTATAGCATAAGACTTTCCCTTGAAATCTTTCATTAAGTAATTTGCTGAGTTCTTCAAATAATGCTTCATATCCTCAACAAGTTCCTTCTTTGTTGGTAACTTAGTCTTGTACCCTGACTTCTGTCTTTCTCTTATTCTATGAATCAGATCTTCCCACATTGCAACTCCATTCTTCTTGAGTATAAATTCCTTAAGCTCCTCTGTCTTCTCTTCGTCATTCAAATCTTTATCCTTAAGAACCATAGAAGCTTGTGCTCTTACAATCACATCAGAATCCAGAAGATATTGTAACTGTTCATTGAATTCTTCTTGATATACTTCATTTGATCTTTTTCTTTCCATGAATTCAGCTATATTCCTTATATCATCAGCAGCCAATTTCCTTGCAAATTCTTCATCATGATCCATCTGAGCTTGTTTAGCTTCCTTTTCAGCTTCCTTATCAGCCAAATCTTCTTCTAACATTTGCCTTGCAACCTCTGCATCATGATCTATCTGTTCTTTAGTTTTTGGTTTCAACCTTTTAAGCCTTTCAAGCTCTTGAATAGCAGCCACTTCTTCAGATGTCATAGGATTCTTTCCTTTATCTGCTCTTCTCCTTTCATAAACTTGTTCATCAGAAGTTTCTTCAGTTGGAACTGCTTGTTGTTCTAACCCAGCAGTTTGAACTGTTTCTTGCTCTTTCTCTTGCTCTGTCTCAGCAGTTTGAACTACTTCTTCATTTGGAACTGCTTGATGTGTCTCAGCTATTTCTTCATGAACATGACCAGTACCTGAACCAATATCAAAACCTTCTTGTTCAGAACCTTCTTCATACCTCCCCTGAGATCCTGATCTTTCCTTATCTCCAAATTTCCTCTCTTTCCCAAATTTCCTCCCCTGTTTGGAAGAATTTTCATCATCCCCGTTTGAATCATCTGAATTATCATCATCAGAATCTTCATCCAATACCACTCTTGCCCTTTTCTTCTTCAACTGTTCTTCAAGCTTCTTTACCCTTTTTGTTAGCTTTGTATAGACTTTGGCAAAAGTCTCCTTGTGAGCTTTGAATTCCTCCTTGGTTTGCTTAAGCTCCTTCTCCAAAGTGTCAACCTTGGCTACTAACTTGGTACATAAAGCCGTCAATTCATTTTGTGAAGAACTACCCTCATCACTTCTAGCTGTATTACCTGCTATGAGAGGTGAATCTTTGGGCAAGGATTCAGTCACAACCCTAGTTAGACTAGGTTTAGACCTTCTCCTATAAGTGATAGGTGGTTGTTGGGTTGTTTCAAATACTTGAGTGGATGTGTGATAGGGATCAGTTGGAACTGCTGAACCTTCACCCAACTCAGTTTGAATCATTTGAGGAAACAATGGAACAGGTTCCCCTTCAAAAAGTCTATTAGCCATAGTCATATTTTGAAAAACCTTTGATTGTAGACTAGGCGTAGCAAAGATTTCAGTTGGTTTAGTAAGCAGGTTTTTCTTTTTATTCAAAATTGTTTGAACAAACCTGGGATACATTAAAAACTTTGTTTTACTATCAAAATTTGATGCCATACCCTCAAAAATATATTTTGAAAAGTTAAAAACTCTGTTTGTAGACAAGCAAATAAGAGCAATAGCAATATTGCTACTGAACTGTTCCAAAGCAGTCTTTTTATTACTTAAACAACACAGAAGAGTATGTATCAAAAATCTCCATTGGGGTGAAAAACATGCTTTTTGGAAAGTCAATTTATGTTCAGATGTATTATACCCCATTTTTTCAAGTTCTTCCCAAATTTCAGTATTTAGCATAGTGTGGATACCATCTGAGTCATTTAATTTAAGATGTCTCCTAAGTATAGACTCGGTAACAACAAATTTAATGCCATCTACTTTAGTATGAATTTCTAAGTTTCCATCATCACTTGTCAAGATAGATGAATTCTGCCAGAACTGTGTGATGTGCGAAACATAAAGAGTAGGAGAAACAGTTAGAGCATACCTTATGTGAGAGTGGTTGAGAAAGTCCACAACCTCATAAAATTTTGGCCCATCTCCTTGCTCTGTTTTCTCTAAAAACGCAACCTGGTTGTGACGCTTAGCAAAATCCAATCTTGCCATTCTTAGTAGAAAATATTAGTTAACAGTCGTGAATAGTAATAAGTTTGAGTGAAAAGATAGAAGATGAATGTAATATTGAGAGTTTATGGAGAGAGTTGTAGGGTTTCAAGTTGACCGACTTAAAGAATATGGTAACTATTTATTTTAGTAAAAGAATATAATAAAATAAAAGTTAAAATATCTATAAGAGGATCCCTCGAAATCCGTAATTCATCCAGTAAAAATCGCAACAAACCGCCAACGGCTAGTTTTTACTCCAAAATTAATTACCGACACGTCAGTCATAACGGCTAGTTGAACCGTACCAATATTTTGTACTAACCGTCTCAACTGTTGGAAAAATTTTGTTGAGCCGTACCAACCTTTTGAAATAGAATTTTAAAATAACATGGCTCAAACATAGTTTTTAGCAAACTATCAGCTATCAACGGATTTGATATGTCTTTACCAATAGCCGTTTGCTTTGGACTAGCCAACTCTTCACATTTAGATATGGTGAGCTGATAACCATACAATTTTTGGTAAATTGTCAACCATCAACGGATTTGATTAGTCTTTACCAAAAACCGTTTGCTCTGGACTAGTTGGTTCTTATGTGGATAAGACATGGTGAACCAATTACCATTTGTTGTATGCAAAGATCACATACTAAACTCCAGAACACCATTTAGTCCAAAACATCAAGCATTCTTAATCCCTTGGTGTTTTCTCTCCAATCCTGCAATTGTTAGTCCAAAAACAAAGAAACCAAATACAAGCATATGACTAACAATGCACATAACAAGAAAAATTAATTTCCTTGTGGAACCCAAGCCAAAACAGACTTAGGCTTTCCTCTAGCATCAACATAATTCATGTTGAATCTAACACACCTGCTAGATCTTTGAGCCTTAGTGGATCGGTAGGATGCCTATGTAATCACAAGCACACTACAAGAGAATCTCTGAGTACGAACTAGAAAAGAAAAGAACTAAGACTATGATCCTCTATGGATCGTATAATGAACTAAAAGATATTATTATTGAAGATTGTTAAGTCGTAAAGATCTGTAAAACTCATAGACGGGTGTTCCTTTTATACTAACAAGAAACCCTAACCCTAACCCGTCATACAAGAAAACGTGTAAAGAGATAACTATCAATCTCTTCTAAAAATAAATGTAACAAACATTCTAAACATACGGGATAGCTAACAATAATACCCGCAGTAACAACTATTATCAGCAGAAACAAGATATAACTATCAGCAGCAATGAGCTTCAGCAGGAACCACAGCTATCGGCAGGAACCAGCTTTACACTATCGGCAGCAACAAGAAATATCTTATTTCCTGAATTCCTAACAATCCTCCCCTAATCTTGAAGTTGACTAGGTTAACTTGCAAGATTCCCTAAGTGTTCTGGAGTCCTTGTAAGTTCTTTGAAGACCATAGGGAGAGGATTAAACCAGCAGCAGCATTAGAAAGTAACCAGCAGCAACAGCTTGACCATATCAGCAGCAATGAGACACTTTCTTGAGAGCAACCATGACAAAGTGTAGATCAAAACATTTAAGTTTCATACTATTCTCATCACTTCCAGGTGTGTTAACTCCTGTGAGAGGTGAATCATTGAAAATTAATGGATTTGATGTCTCTTTACCAATAGCCATCACTACTGGAGTAGCCAATGTTTAGGTGTGTAAGACCATGGTACATTGATAACCATCTGATTTTTTAGTAAACCAGCAACTGTAAACGGATTTGACTTGTCTTTACCTGTAGCCGTTTGCTCAGGACTAGCCAATTCTTGGTTTCAACTGAACCTTGGTGAATTGAATACCAAATATGGATACCAATTGTCTTTACCACAAACCATACTTTTGTGGACTAGCCAATTCTTTGGATCCCTGAAAGGGTTACATCCATGGTGAATTGAGAACCATTTCAACTCTCAGGAATGAACCATGGGTGAGTTGAAGTACCTTATAGCTTTGAGCAAGCTATTACAGCTATCAACGGATTTGAGTATCACACCAGAGCCGTACCCTCATGGTGAGTCAACTCTTTCTTGTCTGTGAGACATGGTGAGTTGATTACCATTTGATGTGTAGGTGTAAACACCAACACTGTACCTGCAAGGTGTTGCTCAAAACCAACTTATTAGCATACAAAATATACAAGAAGTTATTTTTTTTTGAACTAAAAGATAATAAACAAACAAAAAGAAAAAGAAAGAAAATAAGAAAAGAGAAGAAAGAGAGATATACAACAACAACAAGCCTCCCCTTAGGTTTAAACCTCCCCTTAATCTCAGCACCTAAGGATTGAGCATTCCAATATGAACCACCAGATAGTTGAATCTTGGACCATCAAATGCTTTAGTCAACAGATCAGCCACATTCTCATCAGAGTGTATCTTAAGCACCTGAATGAGATGCTTCTCATAAGCATCCCTTATGAAATGATGCCTAATCTCTATGTGCTTTGTTCTTTGATAAAACACTGGATTTTTAACAATACAGATGGTACTTTGGTTGTCAATGAAAATTTTAGTATTCATGAAGTTGAACCCATAGTCTAACAATTGATTTTGCAACCAAAGGACCTGTCCACAGCAACTAGCAGCAGCAACATACTCTGCCTCAGTAGAAGATGTAGCCACAATAGTCTGCTTCTTGCATTGCCAAGAAACCAACCTTCTTCCCAAAAACTGACAACCCCCAGTAGTAGATTTTCTATCAAAGTTAGCTCCAGCATAGTCACTGTCACTATAAGCTTCCAGTACAAAAGAAGAATCCTTTGGGTACCAAAGTCCCAGCTTAGGCTGTCCTTTTAAATACTTGAAGATTTTCTTGACAGCATTTAAATGGGAAGTCAAAGGTGTAACCTGATGTCTAGCACAAGCACAGACTGTAAACATGATATCAGGCCTTGAAGCTGTCAAATACATCAAAGAACCTATCATAGACCTGTATAAGTGAACATTTACAGCATCATCAGGTTCAGTATTGGATTTAGGCTTTGAAGCTTCATAAGGTGTTGTTGCAGTCCTCACACTTTCCAAGTCAAACTTCTTAAGTATGTCATAAACATACTTTTCTTGGTTTATGAAGATACCATCTGGTTTTTGTTGAACCTGTAAGCCCAAGAAGAATGTCATCTTCCCCATAGCACTCATTTTAAATTCACTTTTCATTAATTCCTCAAAATCCTTACACCAAGCTTCATTAGTGGAACCAAAAATAATATCATCTACATACACTTGTACCAAGATGATATCTTTAAAGTTCTTCCTTATGAAGAGTGTTTTATCTATTGTACCTCTTCTATAACCATGTTTAAGTAGAAAGGCAGACAACCTGGCATACCATGCTCTTGGTGCTTGATGAAGTCCATAGAGTGCTTTCACCACTTTATAAACCAAATCAGGATGCTGTGGATCCACAAATCGCTATGGTTGAGTAACATACACTCCCTCTTCAATACTTCCATACAGAAATGCACTCTTCACATCCATCTGATAAACCACAAACCCTATAAATGAAGCAAAAGCTAAAAACAATCGAATAGCTTCAACTCTTGCTACTGGTGCAAATACCTCATCGTAGTCGATACCCTCTTCTTGTCTATGTCCTTGAGCTACCAATCTAGCTTTATTGCGAACCACAATTCCCCTAGCATCTCGTTTATTCTTGAGAATCCATTTAGTTCCAATTGCATGTTTGCCTTCAGGCAATGGTACTAATACCCATACTTTCTGATTCTTGAACTGCTGCATTTCCTCTTGTATAGCCTCAACCCAATCAAAATTATCAAGAGCTTGAGCTACACTGCTTGGTTCAACTTGAGAGAGAAAGCAAGCATAGAGACAATGAAGATAGTCAGTGTGATTGCTCCTTAACTGTTCCTGAATATAACTGAGAAAAGCAGATTCTCCAAACTTGAGTTGACTTAACTTGCTTCTTGTTTGAACAGGGGAATTGAGATCACCAAGAATTAAAGATTGAGGATGTACAGTGTTAATCCTCTTGGTAACAACAGGATCTACAACATAGGTTGTGGCTTGATTAGTAATAGAGGGATTTGCTTCACCATCATAAGAAGAGTGAGTGAAAATTCCAGATCTTGATTGATGATGAGGATCATTCAGCTTAGCTGTTGAAGAGAGTGAATTGCCAAGATCAGATGGACTTGGGAATCTAGTTGGAGGCTCACTGAATCCCAATAAATCATCAGATGGAGTAGACAAAGAAGCAGCAGGAGTGGTGACACTAGCAGAAACAGCATATGTATCAGTAGTAATAGGTGTACTACCAGCAGAATTGACATCAGCAGGAACAGAAATTCCACCAGCAGAGGCCATTTGTCTTCTGACTTCAGCTTCAGCATTTCTCAATAGCTCCACTGTTTCTTGTGAAAACTCAGAACCAAACTTTTCAGCAGCACTCTTGGCATGATGTTCTTGTCTTTGAAGCCTAGCAAGGTCTTCTGCAAAACTTGAATTATCTTCAGCCTTATCAGAAGAATCTTTGAGTTCTGTACTTGAAAAGTGGTTAGAGGGAAAAGAAGGAACAACTATGGGTTGTTCATCATACTCTGAATCAGACTCATCATCTGAGGTACCTGCCTTGTTAGATGGATAAACATGTGTACCTACAGATTGATTAGCTTTATATCTAGAATAACCTAATGAATCAATCAGATAATCTAGGTCAAAATACCAGTCATGACCTGCACCCTGTAAATTAGGTTTGTCCTCTAGAAACCTTAAGTTGAGTGTTTCTTCTACCCTCTTAGCAGACAAGTTATAAACCCTATAGGCCTTACTATGAGCAGAATATCCTACAATGAACCCCTCATCTGCCTTCTCTTCAAATTTACCTAGGTGATCACTAGTATTCAAGATAGTTACATGACATCCAAAAGGCTTAAGGTAACTAATGTTGGGAACCTTTCCAGACAAGAGCTCATAAGGAGTTTTGTTGTGGGGATTAGTAATAGATACCCTATTCAGTACATAGCAAGCAGTGCTTACTGCTTCAGTCTAAAACATGGTAGGCAACTTAGAGTCAGCTAGCATAGATCTAGCTGCTTCTATAAGGGTCTTATTTTTCCTTTCTGCAACCCCATTTTGTTGTGGGGTTCTGGCATTACTATAATCTCTTTTAATCCCCTTATTCCCACAAAATTCAATTAGATTAGAATTTTTAAATTCTGTTCCATTATCATACCTTATAGCCTTAACCTTTCTATTTAGCTGGTTTTCAATTAAGGTAATAAAGTCCCTAATCACAGAATAGGTTTCATTTTTAGTACCTAAAAAGAAAGTCCAAGAAAACCTGCTAAAATCATCAGTAATCACCAGACAAAAATACTTATGGTCTCTACTTCTGATAGAAGTTGGACCAAAAAGATCCATATGAAGCAGCTGAAGAGGCTCAGAGATGGTGCTCACAGCAGTAATGGCCTTGTATGAAGCCTTGTGTTGCTTTCCTTTATTGCAGGCAACACAGTTGTGTTCATTTACGAAGGTCTTGAAAGGGAGCCCTTGTACTAAGCCATTCTTTGCCAGCTTGTTGATGGTCTTAAAGTTCACATGAGCCATTCTTCTGTGCCATTTGTTTGCTTCATCCACAGAAGCTTTTGCCACCATATAAGCAAGTTTACCCTCAGGCTTAACATCATTCAGATTGAAACAATACAGGTTGTGAGTCCTTGGAACTTTGAGTACTATTTCACTTTCATCAGGCATCTTGAAGTCCTTGGAGAGCACAAGACAGTCAGTCTCAGTGAAGAGAACCCCATTCTTCTTGTCACATATTTGTGAGACAGAGAACAAATTAAAGTTCTTGAGTTCCTTCACATAGAGAACATTCTCCAAGTCCAGTTTAGGAGTCTTAATGGTTCCTTTCCCTGTAATCTTTCCATCACCTCCTCCAAATGTCACAGTTCCTCCATGTAAGGGTACAAAGTCATGCAACCTTTCCAAATTTCCTGTCATACTCCTTGAACAACCACTGTCAACAATACCTACATCTTTACTCTTAAAAGGAATGTCCTACAGAACAAAAATACATACAACAATGTTAGATACATGGGAGGCCCAAGTCATTACTGACTTGGGTCTGCCTTGTGGATCAATAAAAATTAAACCATGGAGATTGATGAGATCCACCATTGTTCTTGGACCCCATTCTCATATATTGGTTATTGTTTCTCCAAGAACAACCTGCTGAGGACTTAACAGCAGTTTCCCATCTTGCCCCTCCCATGTGTAAGGTGTCAAAATAAAAAGGCCACATATCATTTTGAAAGTAAGTGCTAGTAGGTCTGTAGTAAGGTCTAGCAGCATTGCTTCTCCAACCAGCAGGATTGATCCTACCAGTTGGAACTGGATCAGCAGGAATGGACTTGCCAGCAGCAACCGGCTTACCAGCAGGAACTGGCTTGCCAGCAGCAATAGGCTTACCAGCTGGAATTGGCTTGCCAGCAGCAACAGAAGCTCTACAAGAGTTTATTCTTGCTGCATGTGGAATATATAGGGGAATATCATTAACATTGTTCCACACAGACCTATTTTCACAAGCATATTTTCCCATCTCTTTTTCATAATAGTCACAATCTTTAATAAGATGATCATAACTACGACACACAAAGCAAGATTTCTTTCTAGGAGACTTTTTCTTAACATTATCTTTCTTATTGCAATCAGAAGAATTCAAACCAACACACGAATCAAAATTATCCTTAACAAAATTAAAGTCACAACCATAACTGTTTGAAACAAAACCAAAACTAGAAACATTATTGTTTTTAACATTATCAAAAGAAACATCTTCAGCTTTTTGGGATTCATCTGTAGCCACTTTTGAAGACAGATCTTCTGATTTTATTGATGCTGACTTCTCACTTGATCCACATGTGGCATAGTCATCAGTCTTGATTTCTTCAGATTTGTCACTGTTAGAACAAGAGACAAATTCATTAGAGTCATAATCAAGATCAGGCAAGTTCTTTGCCTTTTTGCCATAAGTCATTTGTGAATCATCAAAGTCAAGGTCAAGGGCTGAGTGGATAGGGACAGGCTTGAAAACACCTCTTATAGGTGGAGGAGCTGCATTCATTCCTCCTTCCTTAACAAACTTAACAGGAATTTGATAATCAACTTCCTTAGGGGTAGGGTCAAATATTCTAGGTTTATATTCCCCAACATCATATCCCAACCCTTTCTTACGCCAACCAGACTGATTACCATTATTATAGTTAACAAGATATTTTTCTGATTGTTGCCATGAATTTATCCTAGCCACTTCACTATCCAGTTTAGCCTGTAAATCCTGATTTTCTAATTTCACCTTAGCATGTTCTCTCTCAGAATGTTTTAGACAGTTATTGGTGTTCTCTAAGTCTCTTTCCAAAACCCTTATCTTTTGCTCATATGCTAGCTGATTAGCTTCATGCCAAGCCTTTTGTTTTTCTAATGTTTTAAGAGCCTTCTTATAAGCTTGAATTTCAACAAATAGTTTATTATATTCAGGCTCAATCTCATCAAACTCCCTTTTTAACTCAGTGTATTTAATTTCACTATCCTTTTGCAATTTAGTATATTTAATTTCACAATCAAAAGGACACTTAAGTACCTTAGATGGATGGCCCATCATTCTAAATTCTCCAGCCACATGTGTCTCAGCTCCATATCCAGCAATCATCCCATAAATTCATGAAGCTCCAGTCTTCTCATGTTGTTTCTAATCCAGCATTGAATCCACAGACACTAGGGCTTTAGCTTCCTCTGGCTCTAATTCTTTCATTCTGAATGCCGAATACCTTGTTCTGTCATCAACTTTCTTGTCTTGGCATTCTATGGCAAAGTGACCTATCTGACCAAATTTGAAGCACTTCACCTTCCTTCTGTCAAACCTTGCACCTTCCCTTCCATTGAGATTGAGCTTCATCCCTGACCGCTGCTCAAACCTGTTAACCTTTAATGACAGCATAGCCAGCTGCCACTTGATGTCCATCTCCTCCAAATCAAATTGATCAATTTGATAAAAGTCATCATACATAAATTGCTGTTGTGGAGTACTTTCAACAACAAATGAATGAAGAATTTCCTCAACAACATTGTCAGTCCTTGATTGAGATCTTGGTGTTGCAGGAGAATAGGAAACAGATGAAGATGAGGGGTTTGGGCTATCACCATGAGAGACCTTGTTAGTGCTGGTAGCACTAACAAATGCAGTATGAGTAGGTGTATGAGATGAATAAGTAGAAACCCCTTTGATATCAATCTCTAGGGTCTTGAGCTTGTTGTACAGATCATCAAAACTTAGGTAATCCAATCCACCTTTGGCTTTCAGGGTTATGGAAACTTGAGACTAGGATAGAGGTAAAGCCCTCAGAAACTTTGTGTTGCAGTCTTCATTGTCTGGTCGAGCCTGCAACTGATTAAGTTGGCTGAGGATCTTGTGAAATCGATCATACCCTTTGTGAATACCTTCATCCTCAGAGATCTTAAACTCCTGGAATTCCTGCTTAAGCATGGATTTCCTCATCTTTTTGGACTCCTCATTCCCACCAAATCTAGCTTTTACAGCAAGCCAGATTTCTCTAGCATCATCCAGGTGATGAAAATCACCCATGTGATCCTCTGGGAGAGCCTGAAGCAAGAGAGTTCTTGCTTTAGTTTCCCTTTGCACAGCCAGCTGCTCCTCAGCTGATGTAGGAGGGAGAATCATGATATTCCCATTCTTATCTCTTCCAAAGATGGTGATCACTGTTGGAGATCCAGTACTCCATCTTCATAGCCCAGACTTCATACTCTTCCTTCTTGAGATATGGGAACTTAGCATTACTGTTGGACACAGTGGTTGTAACAATTTGTTGTTGAACTTTTGTGGGTTCAGGTTCTTCATTGTTAATGGTAGCGAATTCAGGGTTTTCGTCGCCCATTGTGAAAGGGTTTAGAGAGATTGTTTTGAGAACTTTTGCTTCTTGATCAGAGATCCTCACGAGGCTCTGATACCACTTGTTGAATCTAACACACCTGCTAGATCTTTGAGCCTTAGTGGATCGGTAGGATGCCTATGTAATCACAAGCACACTACAAGAGAATCTCTGAGTACGAACTAGAAAAGAAAAGAACTAAGACTATGATCCTCTATGGATCGTATAATGAACTAAAAGATATTATTATTGAAGATTTTTAAGTCGTAAAGATCTGTAAAACTCATAGACGGGTGTTCCTTTTATACTAACAAGAAACCCTAACCCTAATCCGTCATACAAGAAAACATGTAAAGAGATAACTATCAATCTCTTCTAAAAATAAATGTAACAAACATTCTAAACATACGGGATAGCTAACAATAATACCCGCAGTAACAACTACTATCAGCAGAAACAAGATATAACTATCAGCAGCAATGAGCTTCAGCAGGAACCACAGCTATCGGCAGGAACCAGCTTTACACTATCGGCAGCAACAAGAAATATCTTATTTCCTGAATTCCGAACAATTCATTCTTTTTAAAACAGTCTTAGCACCATTGGGTTGAATTGGTCTCCATACCCAACATGCTGAAGCATTCACTCCATTACCCATGTTTCCCTTAGTAGTGTTTTTATTCACACCAGTACCAATTACCTTGCTAGCAGTTGGAACTGCTGGCTTGGCAGTTGTTACCTTAGGTTTCCAAACTTGGTTTTTCACCACTGCTTTCTCATAAAAAGTTCTTTTACCAGTTTTGTATGATGGTTTAAAAACATTTATTGGATTTTGAACTGGTGGCCTTGGGTGAAATGGTCTCAGAGGTCTGACAGTCGGAACTGCTGGTCTAGCAGTTTGAACTGCTTTAGGTCCAGACCTCAAAAGAACTGATCTAGGTATCATCTTATCATTTCAAGTAGGAGTTTTAGGTCTCTCTAGACTCATGCTCTTGTTTGAATACCCTCTAACATACTTATTACAAAAAGCTGCAAGATGATCAAAGCTACCACAAGAGTAACAAGCTTTCCTATAGCAAACAAAATCCTTTCCTAATTGGTGGGATTTGAGGTCATTCCAAATCCTCTGATTACCTCTTGGCTTGTTTGTGGTTCTATACATCTCTGCATACCTAACTGTTGGTCTAAAAGGTTTGGCATTTGATCTAGGCCTAACAGTCTCTGGTTTAACCATCTTTGGAACTTTTGGTTCCTCCACTTTAGCACTAACAGGCTTAACCATAGACTGATCATCCTCATCATCAGAAGTCTACTCCTCAATGGTTGGAGCATCTGAGTCCTTAGGTGAGGACCTATCAGAAGACACCTTGTCCTCAGATAGTGATTTATCACTTGCACTAACAAACACAGGTTTATCAACTACATCCTTCTTAGGTTGAGGACCATAGTTAAGTTCAGGTAATTGAAATTCAGGGAGTCCTGTATGTTCTAAGTCTATACCTTTGGGTGATGGAATTCCTCTATAAGGAGGTGGGACAGACTTATATCCTAGGCCTGACTTAGCTTTATTTTGGATCTGACTCTCAATTATCTTTTGAACACCTTTTGATGTGTATTCTAGAGTGTCTACACTCATCTGTATGTTCTCCTTAGCTTTCTTAACCTGTTCTAGCTCATGTTTTAAAACAGTAATTTCATTCTCTCTAAACATCAAGTCTCTCTTAACAATAATCATATCATCAGAAAACTTAGACTCATTGTTTTGATAATGAACAATTTTCTCTTCTAACACAGCTAAAGCTCTCTTATGATTTGCTAAGCTAAAAGCAGTTTCTTTTAATTCTTTCCACTGACTCTCATATCTTGTTTTAAGTGTTTCTAGTTCTTTTAAAGCTTCACAAGATTTAGAACATTTTGAAACTTGTACCTCAGAATCAGAAAATGCCATGAGAGCAACCTCTGTAGATGCTTCTGCTTCCTCCTCTGCAATATAGCTCTAGTCAAATCCTAAGCCATCAATAGCAACCATGGCTTTTGAGCTTGAATCAGTAACCTCCACAACTCTTGACTTGTTTCCATATGCTTTACTCTTTCCATCTTGTTGACTTGGCAATCTGAACTCCCTTGAGTAATGACCTTTCTTGTGGCAGTTGTAGCACTCAATCTTGGACTTGTCATACCCTGCAACATCATTACTGTTTATGACAATCTTCTTGCCAGTCTTCTTCAAGAATCTTCTAGCTCTCAAACTGAGAAGAGAGAGCTGCCACTTAATATCCATCTCTTCAATATCATCTTCATCAATCTCTTGAAGATCTGAATAAGTCAACATACTTCCATTGTGCTGAGTAGTCAGAAAAGCATAATAAGTATCATCATTCAAAAGTCCACTAGTACTGCTTGAGGTGCTAGCAGTACCAAGATTTGCACTAGCAGTTCCAACTGCTCCACCAACTTGCACTTCTTCATCTGGACTTGAGGAACTGGGAGTTGATACAAAGGCCAAATTACCTGAGCTTGAGCTTGAACTTGATCCAGCAGACTTCTTAATCTCATGTTCAACTATCTTGAAGTTGCTATATAGATCCATTAAGCTCATGGAATCTATATCAGGCTTGTTTTTCCATACTACCACATGCATAGCCCATTCAGAAGGTAGACTTCTCAGAAATTTAGAGTTGAGATCTTCCTGAGGCATCTCAATCCCTAAAACAGCCAATTGACTCACCAGTTTTTGAAGCCTATTGAACATATGATCCAACGACTCATTGCTTGTTGCAGTAAAGTTCTCAAACTGATGCTTGAGAAGGGTCTTCTGAGTTTTCTTTGTGGCTTCATTCCCACCATATCTTGCAACAATAGCTTCGAAAAAAGATTTAGCACACTTGAACTTACTAAAATTCAGCAACTGATCATTGGGAATAGTCATCAGAAGCAAACTTCTAGCCTTAATATCATTCTTGTATCTTGCCTTCTCTTCATTAGTGGTTGGCTTTGTCTGCACTGTAGTCTCAGATTTACCTTCAACAATAGTTGTTGTTTCAACAGGGGTAAAAGAGTTTCCATCTTTAATGATCTCCCATAGTGCATAGTCTTACACTTGGAAAAACTGCTCAATACGAAGTCTCCACATGTCGAACTCATTAGGTTTAAGCATAGGAAGCTTAGCAGCAATGTTGGTTGTGGATGGTGTTGTTTCCATGTCCATCTTTGTTTTTCTCGGATCTTCTAAATCTATGTATCAGCAACCTGTCTCTGATACCACTTGACCGGATCTACACACACTCCTTGTGTTAGATGTGATACGTAGAATTATACGTAGTCTAGCACGCGGAATTTACTAGCTAGCACTTAGAAGATCTTATGTGTTTTGTATGAATTGAATGAAACAAAGAACACAGAATAAATAACCTTCAACGATTCAATATTATTAGGATAATAATACGAGTGATCTCCTATCACTAGGGTTTACAACCTTGAATCTCTATAATACGTATGAACTCACACCTCTGTATGTTAACCTAGGCAATCCTTTTATAGACTAAGGATTCCTGTACAAGATAACTATCAATCTATTCTTATACGATATACACAATATATTTTCCATATTTATCTACTTTACATAAATCATAAACCGTCTTAACTTCTTCTCTCAGCAGTTTTAACTGCTCATGTCTTCAACACTCTTCAGCAGTCTTAACTTCATTCTTCAACAGTCCTAACTGTTACCTCCAACAGTCTTAACTGCTTAAGCTTAATTTCCTAACACAATGCATACTCGTGTCGCGATTATGACAAGTTCGGCCAAGAATAACCATCAACAAATCACATTGATGTGTGAAAGATCCAAATGGTTCGGAAAAGGTAAATCAGGTTTCTAAATGATTGAATAGGTTGATTTTGTTACTGATGTCACACAAACGATATTTATTTGAGCTGTCAATACTTAATGTTTAAATATGTAAGCTTTGGGAACAAGTACATTTTGGTCAGTAATTTATCATTCATTTGATAAACTAGATAATGAAGTTTTACGTACTGATGAGACGTTTACAGATAAGTCAATTCTTGAAATATAAGTCAATTCTTGAGAGTAAAATGCCCGAGCAGGTGAGACGTTTCAAAGAAAGAGGGAAAGTAGAAAAAGTTTGGTTTCACCGTACTATTCTTCTAGACACAACAATTTCGTGCACCACTGACTTATGTAAAAATGAGCATGCGCACAGGTCCTCACCACCTGCTCAAATCATCCACAGCCTATGAACTTTTTATTTTCATTCAAATGGTGTAATGATGATTTTCATAGGTTTAAAGGTCAGATAGATTAGTTGAAGGATACAAACAAAATATTATTTTGATTGAAGTTGAATACTTTTAGGCTACGACTTTGGGGCATTTGTTTTATCTATTATAGTATTACGAGGAATATACTAAACTTTTATTAAATTGACATAAAAAGTGTGTGTGGATCAGATCAACCCAAGGCTTGATAGTATGGACCAAAAAATCCCAATTCATCTGAATTTCTGTTAACTTGGATATCGTCAGTATCCAGAGCTTTCAGCATCATACATGTATGCTCTCCAGTCACAGAAATCTGACAACAAATTAAGTATAAACGTTACCAGGTTTACTATGGCTGATTATGACAATGAAAAAGTTTCAATATTACTACATAGTAGGAGACTTGCAGGAACTTCACATATGTAAATCATTCACTTCACTATAAATGACCCGTGCAAGCACGAGGTTTTAAATAAGATAACGACGCACACCAGGTTGTTTGGTCCAAGCTGCTTAAAAATAAGTACTTGGGTCATAATTACTAATTGTGCCTGCTACGTGATTCTTAGTTCATACGTAGGTAACGTCTAACTGTAACCAAGGTGACCAACTTGGTCTAATTTCTGTATTAAGTAACCATTGACTTTTAGGCCAAAAAAAAAAAAAAAAAAAAAAAACAAAAACAAAAAACAAAACGCACAAACATTAATAATGTGACAGCGGATATGTTGGTAATTTTATTAGCATGCTGACTTTTCTTTAAATGGCACACAATAACCATTATGATTGTTTTTTTAGCCGTATATAAGTTGGTTGCCAAAAATATATAGCAGACTAAAAGTTGGATACTATCTAATTTCGTTGCTTTTGTTTCTATGAACTCTTTTTGCAGGGAAAATACATGTAGAAAGACTGAGGCAGCAGCAGAGTGTTTTCTGTTAGCAGGGTCCTATAGTGAAGCCGCGGAAGCTTACGCCAAAGGAAATAAGTTCTCCAAGTGTTTTTCGGTTTGCAAAAAAGGAAAACCATTTGATAAAGGGCTATCGTATATAAAATACTGGAAAGAACAGGTTAATATTCAAACTAAAGAAATACGGCAACTTGAATAAGAATTCTTAGAAAATGCTGCTCATGAGCATTTGATACAAGGTTGTATTTGTGATATTTTGAGTTTTACGTGTTGTTTTCTAAAGATTTTTTGGGTGTTTGGATCTTTTCAGTCCACAAAAAACTGAGCATTCGAGTTTAAAGAAGAATTTGCAAGGAGTTGTGGAGTGGATGCAACGTTGGCCAAAGTTAGATAACTTCTTGAACTGTAATGTCATTCGTCAGGAACCTAAGGCTGGTCAAATGGTTGTGTTAGAGAGGTATCTGTTTCCCGTTCCTCTAAATTGATTTGATAGAGTTTTTACTCTCATTTCAGTACACTGATTTGATTCATAGCCGTGATAGACTGTAATTGCAGTTTCTTTATAGACTGTAATTGCATTTTATGTATATCATCAACTGCCACAACTAAGTTTTTGCGGTTGTAGGTACAATACACAGTTGCAGATAACAAGAAAGAAAAAAACAATGAAAAAATTATACTACTGAAGCTGAATAGAGTTCGTAGTGCTAGGTGTGCGAGTGCATCCTCATGAATATGGTTTCACCAATTTATAGGGTCTGGTTGGAATTACTAATTGTACCTAATACGTGATTTTGAATATTTTTTGTGCAGCAATACTAAGTTATCAACAGCAGTACTAACTCACTCGCATAGCAGTACTAATAATTAGGAGCAGTACTAACCTTTCAATCAGGAAGCTTGCAAATTTGGACATTTGATGCTTTTGGGTGTTTAATAGCTTATTCTATAAGCTCTAACAAACACATTCTACAGAAACACAACCATTTCCTTGATATTAAATCTAAAATATTCTTATCAACTGTAATTTTGTAATCATCTACTATGCTTATCCTTTTGTTTGTTTGATTTTCAGAATGGGGTTGGTAACAGAGGAAAAGAACAACTATATTGACCTGACTGACTTGATTCTAGATGATTCAACACGTGCAAACCATAAAGAGAAAGGTCTTGATTCTGATATGAGCCATTTCCTTGATATTAAATTTAAAATATTCTTATCAACTATAATTTTATAATCATCTACTATGCTTATCCTTTTGTTTGTTTGATTTTCAGAATGAGGTTGGTAACAGAGGAAAAGAACAACTATATTGACCTAACTGACTTGATTCTAGACGATTCAACACGTGCAAACCATAAAGAGAAAGGTCTTGATTCTGATATGAATATTACTGAGTATTATTTTATAATTTTTGTATATTTTAATATTGTGGCCTGTCAATTATAATGTTGTTTCTTTTTCTTTTTTTATTGTGTCATAGCTAATGGAAGCAGCTGTTCAGAGGACCATGAAAACATTTTTTTTTAGTTATTGCTTCAGATGGTCTGCGAGGACAGCTCAAGTGATGAGCCTGATATTGAAATCATTCATAAAAATCCAACAATTAGTGTTAGGAGGCCCACTGCAATAAGAGACAGATGGCCTGCTGTCCCCTTGCCACCAAGGGGAAGGCCAGTGGCTCATTCACCGAGATCTTATATATGATAGGAGGCCACCTGGTATGCTTTATCAGTTACAGTTGCACCATAATAAGTTTTCCTTGGCGTCTAAATAGTCTCAATATTGTAATCTTTTGCATACAGTTCATTCACACACCAAAAGCAGCTTGAAACGTGATTATAGCCGGCGTGAGGAGCTGCCACTCAGGATTTTCGTTTTGATTTTGCAAGAGGGTAATGTCATAAAGTTTTGTATATTATTTTCTACATATTGTTTGTCTAAAACTTATCATTATTAATATCCTATGTTACTGATGTTACACATAGTTATTATGCAAAATATGTGAAAGAATACATTGAGGGTACGAGCCAACCATTTTAAAGAAAAGAAAGGGCCAAAGCTTAGCTGATAATCTGCGTTCTGTTATGACCAAAAGAGCTATGATTAATGAAGCAAGTGGACCCACTTTCAGGAAACAGATTTGTTATACTAACAAAAAAGGCCTAAATGGAATAGTTTTTGAAGCTTTTGTAGGTCTGATGAGCGCAAGCCTGTAAATGGGGTTGAAGAAGATCCCATGAAAGATGAAGCACTCTAGGGTTCTCAAGGTGATTCTGTTACTATACGAAGAGTGAAGGAAGAGAGCAAGGATGGTGCCTTAGATCATTCTCCTGGTGGGAACTCAAGTCAAATAGATGAAAGGGGCGTTGCCACTACAGACTCTGTGAAACACGGGGAAGCAAGTGTGAATTTTAAGGGTTCATCTAAGAATGATAATGGATCACTTACTTCTCAGGGTTCTCTTAATGGCCGAGACCATATGCAACATGGAATTGAAAGATCTCCACACCCTCCTGTGCCTTATACGGCTTCTGGGCAGCAAGGACCTGGGCAACCTCCAAGCCATTTGAGTCCTTCCGGACATGGTTATTTGGCTCATGGCCCTCATTCAGGCAAGTCTCTACAGCCACCTGGTCCAAAGTAACCTGGCTCTCAAGGTGAGCCATTGGGACAACCACTCAATTCTGCACCTCCACCACATGGACCGCCAGATGGCCAAAGTGTCCCACGTCATCCTGGTAGCATTGTTGGCTTTTTCAGTTTTCGGTAATCTATTGTAGTTGAACTCATCCTTTTTTTTTTTTTACTTTATGTATATTGTTGTTAATTGTTATAATGCATAAAGGTTGATTTATGTGTAATTTTGTTTTTAATTATATCAGATGGAAGAAAAAAACATGTTCTTGACTGGCGCAAACGGGTTTCCATCATCAATGGCATGGCCAATGGTTAGTCGCGTTTTACGTCACTGTTTTGCTTCAATATTATCATAACAGGTAAGCAACTTTACCAAACTATATCGCTTTTTCGTTTATAAAATTTTTCAGGAAATGTTGAACTCATCGTGTTTGACTGTTCTATCGCACAGTTAATATCTATGAATGAAATGATACAAATTAATAAGCTTTTTTATATTTAATAACTAATTAAACATTGTTCTATTATTCAGTACATAATTCGTGGAGACGTTTGCAACAATGGACGATGAAGATGAGGAGCATGCATAATACGCTGTATGGTCAAATTTCAGTCACAGGTGGTTCACACTTTTGCATTCAACAAGGCCTTCTATTTTCAGATATCACCAAGAAGTTGCAGATCATGTAACAATATTTTCAGTTATGGGTTTGAATTGTCGCCTACTGGGTCTTACTAATATTGTAAGAGTATCTGTTTGTAAATTAAGGATGCATTTGTGCTTGAGGGTGTGCGGGACATAAATGTGTCATCGAGGATTGTAGAGGACATGAGTGGTGATACACCCGCTGACCTGCTATTTTAGAGGTATGTTCAAAACTAAAAATTCTGAATGAGAATTTTAGGAGATACCACATTGTAGTGGAGCACTTTGTGTTTAAAATGCATAAGTGGTTAAGCAAGTTCAAGACCAGAAGTTTTCGTTACAACAACGTGATTCAACTATCGATTCTCTACAAGTTGGTCACTTATATATCTGGATATCTTAAAGTACCTTAACGATCTATAATACTAAATTCGTTAAAATTCATATAATTTCGTTATATAACAAATGAATTTAAGCATAGTGGAACTACTTATGAGGCTATATGCAATGCAACTCTCCAGTCCAACGAGAATACGTCAAAAAATAATACAGACTGACTATGCTCCTGTTACCAAGAAACTTGAAAATCTCCATAAGTGTGATGCCCTTATTCAAGTATACTACTTTTGTGGTCTTGCGGACATGTACAAAAACACATTATTGAATATTGTGAAAGTTCTTATTGATCTGTGATTAAACACATTTTCAGATGTTGCAGAAAGAAAATGAGAAGCTTTTTGAGCAATTGATAGAACTTTCACAATAAATAGGAAGCCGACAGGTTTTTTTCTTGCAATAATATCCCATTAATAATATCAGAGAATTTTGTTGTTCTCATGCCTTCCATCAGCAAGTGATGGATTCCTCATTTGTTGTTTTCTTTTCTCAGGCATTAGGATCACCACAAAAGTATCTAAATCAGACCCCTGACATTGGGAGGTGAAATCATTATATTAGTTTGAGATTTATTCAACATATTATGTTTCTGAAATTAATCTGAACACTATTTTTACTGACAGTAATGATAAAGAACGTGCATTCGGATGCTAATGCCCCTGATGAGGGAGAACATAAAATAATGTCGTTTATAAGGAGTCAACGCACTGGTTACAATCCAGACACTAGCCATTTTTGTAGATTATAAAATTATAGCTAAAATTTATTATTAATCACGTCTATTAAACTAAATTTGTTTCTTTGCATCTTCTTATATAAGTTTTATTAATAATTATTATGACGAGGATGCGGATTTTCTAAAGAAAAAAAGTAATGGGAATGGTGGTCACAGAAGACTTAAGAAGAGGTACCAGTCGATTGAATCTTATGATGAAATGAATGTCCAAGTGGTCGATGACGAGGACACTATTCGAGTTTCAACTATATGCAAGAACAAGAAGTCCCAATCATCAAGGGAAAAGCCAAAAAAAGAAACAATAATTGTATTAGACAAAGAGACAAAAAGTAATGATGCCAATAACAAGTTGGATGTTGTGATTTCCCCTGATGTTGAATCAAAAAGTAAGACTAGTGTGGATATAGTGAACGGCAAAACAGAAAGGTGAGTGATATGTTGATTGTTCTACAAAAATAGTGTAGTTACTAACATAACTGTTGCTTTTTTGCTCTTTTTGTATTAAGCGGACACATAAAATGCACATTTCAATCCAAATTGAGAATGCTATTTTATTAATATTCATACAATTAAAATCAAGATCTTTTGTATACATTTTGGTTTCAACGAGTGTGCCAGAAGGTGAATGATAGCTATATGAATTGATCATTGATTCAACTATCTTTATTTATATTTGATTATAATGCAGGGGTGTTGGCAAGTCAATCGAGGTGCAGGCATCTGTTGAAGTTGTGCCAGAAAAGAAGATAAGAAAAAGGAAAGGACGCAGTGAAACAAGTGATCTGGATGCTGGAACTAAGTAGGAGGGTGATCAACAAGCGATTGATAAGTATGAAGCAATTGATAACTGAATCAGGAACAAGAGATTCACAAAGTGAAGTTGCAACTTAATGATGTACTTGAAGAAAGAGACAGGTGATTAGATATTTTACTAGATTGGTCTTAGCAATTCAATATTATTAATGGGATAGCTCGAGGTCTCATTATCTTCATGAAGATTCTAGACTTAGAGTTGTCCACAGAGAACTCAAAGCCGACAACATTTTGCTGGACGTAGACATGAACCCAAAGATATCAGATTTTGGTGTTGCTAGAATGTTTGGAGCACATAAACCATGTGAGTACTAATACCTTTGACATCTTGACTAGCTCTATATTTATATGTTAATCACTTATATTCAGGGGCTGCATATCTCCCGAGTATGCAAAAAAAGGGATATTTTCAGTGAAGTTGGATATATTTAGCTTTGGTGTTTTGGTGTTGGAGATCGTTAGTGGGAAGGAAAACATAGGATTCAGTCAAGAAGATCATTCTGATAACCTTCTTGGACATGTAAGTTTCTCGCATAGCATTGCACACGCTTATTAATCTAATAATCAAAATTTTGAACTGCCGTTAACATAAATCAACGAGAGCCAAGTAGACACCCTAATCAGTTTTACTTAATAGAATATGATCCTAGGATCGCAGGGGCAACGAAATAAGAAACTCTTCCTAAAATGCCATATTTAAGTTTTGAGAGTGATGGTAATGGTGTTTTTTTTAATCATGGTGTTTCCCTTTTAACTCGAGCAAATTTTAACAAGGATATAAAGGATTCCTTGTTTAATGTTTATGGTGAGAGTACTTTCATGTGATATAAAATTATACCTGTTTTAAACTGAAATATATAAAAGATGGAAAGAAAAGGCACACAGTAAGATAACAGTGCCAAGCTATTAACATGTCTAAATGGTATGCCAGCCGCCTTTAAATCTTTTATTTTTTTCTTATTTCGTTTCTAAAGAATTTTACTCTGCTACCTGTTAATGTTAGACTATTCGAGATGTGGGGTAAAGGTTAGAATGGATAATATTTTATAAGTTGAAACGGTTCGGTTCAGGACAACCTAGAAAACTTTTTGTCCATTTATTTAAAATGTCTCAAAACATTATATTATTTCATGGTGGGTGATTTTTAGGATTTTATGGTATCATTATTGAATCTAAACGAGGGATATGCCTAAACATGTGTTTTTCACTGTTAAACATTTGCTGCCATTTATGTAATGGCGTATTGTATGAAACTATGAACGAATATTGATATTTGTGGTTTTTGGCTGCAGGGGTTGGAATGCATGATAATAGGTTTAAAGGCGGGAACAAGAATCGTGTGGTTAATAATGTGCATGTCTCTTCAGAAGTAAAATATCTTGAACAAGTTCAGAAAGAAATGCATATGAAAGCAAGTAAAGCGACTTTGATGAAGAATAACTCAAAGAAAGGGAAAAAGGGCAACTTGGGGAAGAATGGTGGTGGTAATAAAAGGGGCAAGGAAAGGAAATAAGTGAAATTTGTTACAGTTAATTTATATCTATTACATGACAAATATTGCCACACATATGTACTAAATATATAAATAAGTCTTATGAGGATCTATGATGGGCACAAGTAATTCAGGGATCTTTTTATAATAAACCATACTTTAATGTATTGCATTTAGTTACTTATAATGTCTCATGAATGCTTTTTAGTTGTCTTATGTTATGCTTTAATTTGGTTTGCTTCACACTATGTCGCTTCCCAACTAAAACTTTGTTGATGGAATACATGTTACCGATTATCATTCATTTTTCGGTCAAATCAATGAATGCATGAATGTTTTAGGTATGTTTGTTTATATATTATATACTACCGTTTATGTCTGCAAAATTTATAATATTAACAACTAATGTACATAAGATGGAAAATTGTTTCTAAGAACATAGTATATGGTTTAAACTCAAATGCGAAATAAAACTTCTTTGTACAAAACGTTTGTTGATGATTTTTCGTAATTACCATCCTTATCAATAGTAAAGTGCGATACATGGCATCTATCTTCGATCCCTTTATGTTTTTCACTCTTGAGACAACCATATATAGTTTTCCAAGTAAGAAAACTGCCTCTATAGAAACAACCCAACTTTCGACAAAGTTTTACCTCGACTTTTATTAATTTCGCATTTGAGTTTAAATAATAAGCTATGTTGTTACAAAGAACATTGTATATTTTAATTGTTCTATAAATGTTAACGTTCATTTATTTCCCATTGTTAATGCATTCAATATACAAACTGGTACGTTTATATCTTATTTTTCGTTAACTTATAATTCTCAACGATATTCATAAGTCATGCCCGCCCATCGGATGGACTTTGAAAGCTACATATATATATATATATATATATATATATATAGGGTCCGGTTCTAGAGAAAAGTGTAATTAGTTAGAAAAGTGAGAAAAAAAAGTTATAGGGTAGAATAAACAAACATCTCAAACTTCAGGAAATATATCTATGGTTCAAATATAGTGCGAGTTGATATTTGTATGGCCAACAGGTTTACCTTTTTATTCATCTTTTTAGGTATGATTGCCCGTTGCAAAATGTATATGATATCTCGCGAAGACCCAGATAGTTGCAAAATGTACCTACAATTTTGAGGGTCCATAATGGTTGAGCACACAATCATTAGCCGTAGGCAAACGATTGTGCATTTTCAATCGCCGTTGAACATATGTATCATAAAGTATAATTAGGTAGAAAAGTGAGAAAAAAAGTTATAGGGTAGAATTTGCAAACATCTCAAACTTCAGGAAATATATCTATGGTTCAAATATAGTGCAAGTTGATATTTGTATGGCCAACAGGTTTACCTTTTTATTCATTTTTTTAGGTATGACTGCCCGTTGCAAAATGTATATGATATCTCGCGAAGACCCAGATAGTTGCAAAATGTACCTACAATTTTGAGGGTCCATAATGGTTGAGCACACAATCATTAGCCGTAGGTAAACGATCGTGCATTTTCAATCGCCGTTGAACATGTGTATCATGAATATATAATTATATCTATATTCTTAAGCATTATTGAACTTCTATGGGACTATTTATTCATTCTCTTATTCAGATATGCCTGGGCACAAACAGGAACCGCTCCCACCACTGAAGGTAATTTCATTACTTATGTTTCACCACTATTAGTAAAAACGTTGCAACTAAATCTTGGATTACCGTTGTCATTTCAGGTTTTAGCCATCAAAATACATATGTAAAACCCTAAAATTCGAAAACTCAAAATCAATATAAGTTCTAAAATTTCACCTAAACTTTGTTATGTTATTAGTATTACCTAAACTTATAATTTTGCAATTTTATTAGTCATAACCTAAGCATGGTATTTTAATAAAATCAAAGGTACAAAAGTTAAATATCCTATAATTAAATTCGGTAATCATTTAAGAGATTAACAATATCCCGAAATTCTTGCACTACATTCGGCCTATTATTAGAGATTGAAACCGAAAATTTATTTTCCCATTAATCACAATTAAAGAGCCACGCTCCTTACCTTATTTGCATTAAAAAGAAAATGATAAACCTCTGGCCATTTAACTCCTTCCTTACGTGAAACTTGCAACACAATATACACCCACATATTCCTGTTTATCTCCAAAAGAATACGCTCCATCATAAATCCTAGTTATCCCATATTTTTTTTACGAACAAGAAAAATACTAAAATACCCAGTCGTTATTCTACAATTAAGAAGAAGACAACAAGTGGTGATGATCGATCGTAGGTGCAACCATGGTGTTCATCGTAACAGATTCAGTGGCGTAATAAGGGTTTTGGCGTCTGCACGAATTGAAGATGGTGATCGACGGATGGGTACTAGCTTCTGGGAGATCATGTGTAGGAGTTGGGTTCGAAGGGTGTGGGTTTAGGTCGTGGACTTTGGTTGGCTCAAAAAGGGTTTCATATTGAGTTCGACATCTGGTCCTTTTATCTCGTCTTGTTCGTGCATCGTCACCAGGTATAACCTATTTTTGTTTTGTTCTTCTCGTCATGCTCATGGGAAAAACGTATACAACATTTACCTTGAACTAATCTATAGTCGAGCTAAAAAATTTCAGAACGAAAGGTTATATATATATCACATAAATGATAAAATATACGTCGCATGAAATAATAAAAGGCTATGTCGATCGAAAGGGCTGGATATGGGGGCTGTGATAATGTCGTGTGGTGTTGTGTTTAAGGTCGAGCTTGTGTCGTTAAGCTAGTTGATGTCGCGTTATATTTTGTGCCGTATGGGGCTGTGATGGTGTCGTAGTTGTGACTACGTGGGTCGAACCTTATGGCTAGTTGTATCGCGATATATATAGCAACCTTGTATTGAGTGTGTGGCTGTTATACGCCATGTTCCACAGCCCATGTCGACCCTTAAAACTTAACTTAAAGCACACTAAGAGATCATATGAACCTGGTCGAAACATGTTTGGTTTGGCTGCTTTGTGGCTCGTTAAAAGAATATTTTGTATGAGCATAAAATCCATCCTAAACCGTTGCAAATCTGGGCATTGTGGCTGTGAGTATGCTAACTGTTATTCGCTCTAAAAGTCGACCATGTCTTGTTGTTTTGACGTCATGTGTGTTTTGGTTTCGTGGTTCGCATGGTTGTAGGGTATGCGTGATCAGGCTCTTGCCTTGTGGGTAAGTAGATGTCGACCTATCGAATGGTGTGTCACATGAAATGCTAGTGTCTCGTGTGGGGCTATCCTGGTGTTCATAATCTTATAATCAGTGTGTCACATATTAATAGGGACAACCTACCTTTCACAATTATAAACATGCATATTAATATTTGAATTAAGTGAAGGCTGCATGATATCACAATTCACCTTATGTGGAAACAATAAAATATGAAGCATGGGTCGGGTTAAATTGTGTCGTGTGTGAGTATTTTATGATGAGGTCGAAAATATATGAAATGGCGGAGTCTAAAATGATCATTTGACATTTATTTTCATTTAAACCCTAAAGTTAAATATAACTAATTCGGAAAGTTACTAAATATACTAAAAATGGCAAGTTACTAAAAATGAAAAGTTTCTTAAAATAGAAAGAAATCCCAAATGAATAAATCTGATTAAAATGGGCTTATAAGTAATTCGTCATTATTAATCCATGTAGATTCTGTAAGGAGGGAGTAGCTTCGGTCTCGGTTTCCTTCTCTGATTGTTTTGCTAAGGTACGGATATTCTGCCCTTTTAATAAGGTGCCTTCGGTCTCTTGACTTCTGATTTGAACCTTTGATATGAACCCTGTGAAATGAACCCTATGATATGAACCTTGACATTTGGACTGTGATTATGACCATGTGAACCTTTGCTTTGATATGAACCTTTGACCTTTGACCCCAGTTTGATACTACGAGCCAAAATGTGTTTCCTAGCCATGAAGGTAACATGGCCGTGTCTGTGATGCACCACTGGCATGACTAGTGTGTAGCCCTAGTGATTTGGTTACACCGTCCCCATTGTGATTTGTGATATGCGCGCTTTATGATTATTATTATTATGGCCAATGTGATATGTGGGGGGCGAATGGATGCATCCTAGATTTGTATTGTGATTGTGATATTGTGATATGTGATATGTGGTGACTGATGATGGGTGCAATCCACATCTTTCACAAAATGTGGGAGCTAGCTACTCCATTTGAAGAATGAGGACACCCCTCATATTATCTGATTATCTGAGAGGTCTCCCCTCTATATGATTATGAAGATATGATACGATTTGATATGTGATGTGATATGTGGGCTCGTGGTGGATGACTGTCCTAACCTTTACTCTTGTACCTTATTTATATCTCTTTCATTATGCTTCATTTGTTAAATTCCGTTTGTTTCATTTCCGTTTATTGTATATATCTGTTCACTGGGCTTTTTAAGCTCAGCCGCACGTTTTCTTTTCGTGTGCGGCAGGTTATAAGCAGGACGACGGGTTTGGGTATGAGTGAAGAGACTTTTGGACTTAGAAGACCTTGATAGTTTTCTGAAGTAGAAGTCATTAGAAGGATTGCATTTGCAGACTTAGTATTTAGTTTTGTTTCATTCTTAACCTTATAATGTTAGTATTTCATTTGTAACCTTTGACATTTTATTGTATTACTATTGAAGTATGCTTTGTTTGATCTGATATGAAACCATTAACGTGACATCTTTACCCTTGCCGGGTTGGGGTGTTACAATTATGGTATCAGAGAGACAGGCTGCGATTTCGTAATACATTTACCCTTGACCTGTGTAAGTTTGGACCACTAAGTTTCCACTGTAGGCGCTCATAAGATGACCTGTAAGAATTGCTCTAGGATTTCCCTATAGGAGCTTAAGTTCTGACCGGTGAGGAATGGGTAGACTATAAGGCATTCGTTTATGTATCTTTGCTTCCGCATCACTCTGATTCGTGCCTTGCTTTTGGATTAGATCCTGTTGATGCCACTTTTGGAAAGTGAAAGCTTATGCACCACCTAAGATTTGAACCTGAATAAATCTTGAAGCCATTGAAAATTTCATAGTAATTGCCTGACACTATTTGATCCTTACCTTCAGATTCCGACTCTGACCTCTGATCTTTTGTTAATCATTTCGATGCCTCTTGGGCATTTTGAGAATCTCCATGGCAAGTAGTTTGGTTTTCCCTCTTGATTATGACATTTGATTTTGTTGACCTCCGAGACTATAGAAGTACTAGGTGGATTAAGATAGGTTGTTTTGCTTACGACTCGAGATAAAGTATGATCATCATGAAGGCATAATTATGTGGTGCTAGTATTATGACGTCTGGCCAACGTGATAATACTTACACCATATAACGTGCCCTCATTGTGGCCATAGGATATCTTGGGAAGTACCTAAGAAGTTTAGAGTTTGATCTCCGTTGGATTATCCGTGACTAGGGAGATTCTAGGTTCATTCTTCCTATGCGTATACTCTGCCTTTGTTCATTAGATATCTGGATGAGTTTGGACTCTCGTTTTGCATTCTGTTGACCTCAGTTATAAATCTTGAACTCTTTGTAGAGCTCTCCACTGTTGATACAGATAAGTTGACTTGAAATCTTGTTCGTATTCCATATGAACTTTCCTGAAGATTCACCTATCATCCATTTTACGTTGCGTGGACCTTTTGATCAGAATCAACCCAATTTGTCTCCTTCTGGGAAATTTGAACCCACCTTGTTTTGATCGAGTCATGAGAAACAAAACCATTCCGTTCGTAAAGATTCCTTGGAAGAACCATCCTGTGAGAGAGGCTACTTGGGAGACCGAAGAATCCATACGATCCAGTTATCCGCACTTCTCTTTTTGACTTGGTGCGTATTCATTTCGACATTCCTTTGATTTCGTAATTTCATTTCGACTTCGCATTTCAATTTTCGAGGACGAAAATTTTATTTTAGAGGGGAAGAGTTGTAAAACCCTAAAATTCGAAAACTCAAAATCAATATAAGTTCTAAAATTTCACCTAAACTTTGTTATGTTATTAGTATTACCTAAACTTATAATTTTGCAATTTTATTAGTCATAACCTAAGCATGGTATTTTAATAAAATCAAAGGTACAAAAGTTAAATATCCTATAATTAAATTCGGTACCCATTTAAGAGATTAACAATATCCCGAAATTCTTGCACTACATTCGGCCTATTATTAGAGATTGAAACCGAAAATTTATTTTCCCATTAATCACAATTAAAGAGCCACGCTCCTTACCTTATTTGCATTAAAAAGAAAATGATAAACCTCTGGCCATTTAACTCCTTCCTTACGTGAAACTTGCAACACAATATACACCCACATATTCCTGTTTATCTCCAAAAGAATACGCTCCATCATAAATCCTAGTTATCCCATATTTTTTTTACGAACAAGAAAAATACTAAAATACCCAGTCGTTATTCTACAATTAAGAAGAAGACAACAAGTGGTGATGATCGATCGTAGGTGCAACCATGGTGTTCATCGTAACAGATTCAGTGGCGTAATAAGGGTTTTGGCGTCTGCACGAATTGAAGATGGTGATCGACGGATGGGTACTAGCTTCTGGGAGATCATGTGTAGGAGTTGGGTTCGAAGGGTGTGGGTTTAGGTCGTGGACTTTGGTTGGCTCAAAAAGGGTTTCATATTGAGTTCGACATCTGGTCCTTTTATCTCGTCTTGTTCGTGCATCGTCACCAGGTATAACCTATTTTTGTTTTGTTCTTCTCGTCATGCTCATGGGAAAAACGTATACAACATTTACCTTGAACTAATCTATAGTCGAGCTAAAAAATTTCAGAACGAAAGGTTATATATATATCACATAAATGATAAAATATACGTCGCATGAAATAATAAAAGGCTATGTCGATCGAAAGGGCTGGATATGGGGGCTGTGATAATGTCGTGTGGTGTTGTGTTTAAGGTCGAGCTTGTGTCGTTAAGCTAGTTGATGTCGCGTTATATTTTGTGCCGTATGGGGGCTGTGATGGTGTCGTAGTTGTGACTACGTGGGTCGAACCTTATGGCTAGTTGTATCGCGATATATATAGCAACCTTGTATTGAGTGTGTGGCTGTTATACGCCATGTTCCACAGCCCATGTCGACCCTTAAAACTTAACTTAAAGCACACTAAGAGATCATATGAACCTGGTCGAAACATGTTTGGTTTGGCTGCTTTGTGGCTCGTTAAAAGAATATTTAGTATGAGCATAAAATCCATCCTAAACCGTTGCAAATCTGGGCATTGTGGCTGTGAGTATGCTAACTGTTATTCGCTCTAAAAGTCGACCATGTCTTGTTGTTTTGACGTCATGTGTGTTTTGGTTTCGTGGTTCGCATGGTTGTAGGGTATGCGTGATCAGGCTCTTGCCTTGTGGGTAAGTAGATGTCGACCTATCGAATGGTGTGTCACATGAAATGCTAGTGTCTCGTGTGGGGCTATCCTGGTGTTCATAATCTTATAATCAGTGTGTCACATATTAATAGGGACAACCTACCTTTCACAATTATAAACATGCATATTAATATTTGAATTAAGTGAAGGCTGCATGATATCACAATTCACCTTATGTGGAAACAATAAAATATGAAGCATGGGTCGGGTTAAATTGTGTCGTGTGTGAGTATTTTATGATGAGGTCGAAAATATATGAAATGGCGGAGTCTAAAATGATCATTTGACATTTATTTTCATTTAAACCCTAAAGTTAAATATAACTAATTCGGAAAGTTACTAAATATGAAAACTTACTAAAAATGGCAAGTTACTAAAAATGAAAAGTTTCTTAAAATATAAAGAAATCCCAAATGAATAAATCTGATTAAAATGGGCTTATAAGTAATTCGTCATTATTAATCCATGTAGATTCTGTAAGGAGGGAGTAGCTTCGGTCTCGGTTTCCTTCTCTGATTGTTTTGCTAAGGTACGGATATTCTGCCCTTTTAATAAGGTGCCTTCGGTCTCTTGACTTCTGATTTGAACCTTTGATATGAACCCTGTGAAATGAACCCTATGATATGAACCTTGACATTTGGACTGTGATTATGACCATGTGAACCTTTGCTTTGATATGAACCTTTGACCTTTGACCCCAGTTTGATACTACGAGCCAAAATGTGTTTCCTAGCCATGAAGGTAACATGGCCGTGTCTGTGATGCACCACTGGCATGACTAGTGTGTAGCCCTAGTGATTTGGTTACACCGTCCCCATTGTGATTTGTGATATGCGCGCTTTATGATTATTATTATTATGGCCAATGTGATATGTGGGGGGCGAATGGATGCATCCTAGATTTGTATTGTGATTGTGATATTGTGATATGTGATATGTGGTGACTGATGATGGGTGCAATCCACGTCTTTCACAAAATGTGGGAGCTAGCTACTCCATTTGAAGAATGAGGACACCCCTCATATTATCTGATTATCTGAGAGGTCTCCCCTCTATA
Organism: Artemisia tridentata subsp. tridentata; assembly: GCA_021014915.2. Classification (NCBI taxonomy): domain Eukaryota; kingdom Viridiplantae; phylum Streptophyta; class Magnoliopsida; order Asterales; family Asteraceae; genus Artemisia; species Artemisia tridentata. The sequence goes on from CP139503.1 coordinate 162,845,049, forward strand.
TGATTATGAAGATATGATACGATTTGATATGTGATGTGATATGTGGGCTCGTGGTGGATGACTGTCCTAACCTTTACTCTTGTACCTTATTTATATCTCTTTCATTATGCTTCATTTGTTAAATTCCGTTTGTTTCATTTCCGTTTATTGTATATATCTGTTCACTGGGCTTTTTAAGCTCAGCCGCACGTTTTCTTTTCGTGTGCGGCAGGTTATAAGCAGGACGACGGGTTTGGGTATGAGTGAAGAGACTTTTGGACTTAGAAGACCTTGATAGTTTTCTGAAGTAGAAGTCATTAGAAGGATTGCATTTGCAGACTTAGTATTTAGTTTTGTTTCGTTCTTAACCTTATAATGTTAGTATTTCATTTGTAACCTTTGACATTTTATGGTATTACTATTGAAGTATGCTTTGTTTGATCTGATATGAAACCATTAACGTGACATCTTTACCCTTTCCGGGTTGGGGTGTTACAACATATCTCACTATGAATACCTATTTTAAACATACAACACATACAAAAATTAATTACCATGTATTTTGAATGTATAAAATATGTATTATACACCAACTCATACTAAATAGTACATAAATAACAATAGCATAACCCTATTTACGTAAATCACAAGTCATGCCCGCCCATCGGGCGGGCTTTGAAACTAATATATATATATATATATATATATATATATATATATATATATATATATATATATATATATATATATATATATATATATATATATATATAAATATCACGACTAGAACCTGAGTATTGGCTTATGTGATGGAAGAACTTAATATTATTTTTTCTTATTTTGTTGGCTTATTCTTTAAGTTAAAACCTAAGATATGATGGTCTTGAGATGAAGTTTTATTAGTGTTCGGTTTTTGTCCAAGTCGAACCACAGTAGGAGTATTGATGTTTTCTTATCTTGGTCAAGTTGTCTCAAAGGTGTTTGATTAATAACATATGACTTATGGAGTTTCAAGTTAAGCTATGTTGTGTTTTTATTCGGGTCGAAACCTGCTTTGAGCGAACCACAGTGGTGATTTTGATAAATGTTGTCAACCAAAACTATGTTGCAAGTGTGTTATAGTTTGGTATGTGGTATTTTGGGTTACATTGCTAATAACACTCGGATAGTATCCTACGTAGTCGTGTTCGAACCTAACCAATGGCCTAAAATGCGAGTCGATTTACAAGTCGTATTGCGAGGTCGAGATTGCTACTCGAGTTCAAAATATGAATACTGGTCTTACTCTTTTGTGTCACAAAATACACAACCTGTTATAAGGTATTAGAATTGGAAATTGGGTTAAGTTGTGTGGGTCTGATCATGGGCCTGAGCCCACTCTGCTTTATCAGGCCTAAGGTGTATGTTTGGTTTGTATGTAGAATTGGAAATGGAAGTGATTGAAGGTAAGCAGTAGTCACCTACTAAAAGAAAAATATTATTGAGAAAATTTTATTATAAAAACCTACGTTACAATACTGAAAATGTATGCGTTTTTGCAGTATCGGGATCACAGACCTGTGTTACTCAACCGCCTGCTCAAAGTATGTAAAAATGTTTTCTCCGGTTGTATGGCGAATCTCTTATTTTATACCAAAATGGCCAATAGCTCTACTTCTATCGCACTGAGTGAGTTTCGTTACGGTACGAGTACATCGCCAAACTCGATCGTCGTATGTGTTTATTTTCCACCAACCATATAAAGTTACTTTATTAAAAAGTTATTGGTTTTAATGTTATTTTTTTCCTACAACAGCCACTGCTCGGCCACGAATGATAACTCTGCTTCTGCTGCCGAAGTAAATTTAAGCAAAAAGTGAGTTTTTTTTCCTACCCATTTGCATATCATTAAGAAATTTCTCGGTTTTAATTTTAATTTTAATTTTTTTGTCATCAAGTGGCCTGAAGAAGTTACTCAAGGAGGAAGAAAGGCGTCGTAAGAAAGAGGAGAAGGACAGAGGTGTGTTTATCTTTTAAGTTTTAGGCCCATTTTGTTTTGTTTCATTAGTCGTGATTATGAAATTATCGACACTAACAAAAGTATTCCGAACTATATACCAATCATACCAATTATATTATTTTGACATATATTTTGTTAACCACTTCCACTGTCATAAAACCTTGGCCATAAGCTATTATTTTGAGATGCCAAACATAACAGTGTACGATAATACTTTGGGATTTGATAAATGGGTCTATAAAAAGATGAGATTTTTGGTTAAAAAAATATCGTTTTCGCTGAATTCAATATTTGTGGTCAAAGATTTCAGCTTTCTCAAGTTATAAAAAAGGGGTTGATTTTACGAATTTGGGGGTTTTAATGATGTGGTTTTTTAGATTTGATTCGTTGCTGCATAGGTTGTAAATTTTTTTCCGGTTGTGCTGAGTAACTGTGTATATGTTATGGTATGTTAAAAGGTTCACTTTTGTTACGTGTACTTGATTGCAAATTTAGAGTCTTTTCACTTTGATCCACATCTTTGCAGGGCAAGATATACGGGGTTTTACTTATGAAAAGGCCTACGGGATTTGGATAAGTTGGAGAATAGTGGTTACCATAAAGATATGTAAGATTAAATTTATGTTGATTTTGGTTTAATTGTAGCTGTATTGATTAATGATATTCATTTTAGTATAGGGATAAATAAGCCAACGGGAGCTGTGGCAGTAGAGAGCGAAGGGGAGACATGGCAGTAGAGAGCGAAGGAGGAAGGGCAAAAGACGAAAGGCGAAATTTAGTAATAGTACGGGAGAAGGAGGAGGGAAGGGATTGATGAAGAGGTTATGGCTTCGGACTTTCGAGTTCGAGGGCTGCCCACATTGATCACACAAGAGGTAATTTGTTTACTTATTAACAATTCGGCTGTATCCCACACCCAATTTTTGTAATAAATATTGCAGCCTGGGTTTTTACTTATTTGGTAACTTTTTGTTATGATGGAATCAGATTGGTAAAAGTTGTGGTGGATATTATGAGCCATGTCTTTCCTGAGCTAAAGTAACACGAGACGCTGATTAGAGAGATTATAGCTGAAGAGGAAGCAAGTTTTGGGAGGACGTTACTTCATGTAAGATTGACCTTTATTCATGCTGCCTTATCTTGATATTCATAGGGTAGAAGTGAGAAAAAATGATATAGGTTCTGAATTGTTTTGGCTTAATCTGTGTTCTTCTTTTAACTGATTAAACCTTTGCCATGAATCTATCCTAATACCATGCAAAATGATCGACGGCATGAAACAACGCCCCGCCGCAACGCGGCGGGCCGTCGCCCATCTCGTGGACTTGCGGTGGCAAACATTATCTACATAGATTAAAACACAAACTTTGACAAACCAATATTATATTATTAAAAGCTTAGCCTGGTAAGTAAGAAAAACCGCCCGTTATGTTAGCCCACGGATGGCCCATTATGTGGCCCAGAACAGATGTTTTTTCGTAGATAAACACAGGAACGTTTATCTACAAACCTACCAGCCGACCACGTTACCTCCTAACGTTGATTTCTGTGAACAATGGATAATAACGAAGGTACGCCGACTATCCAAAACCTTCCACACAGTTCCACTTTCTTTTTGGAGAAGGTACCCACAATTTTTCCTGCTTCATACGGTTTTGTTGTTCATTCTCGACAACTATTTTTGGGGTTTAAAGATTACTGTATAACCTTTTTTTTAGAGTATGTGAAATTGACCCGTTTGTTTTTATATGGTTTTAGTAGTGGTAGATTTTTTATAAGTAATTACATCTCCTTTACTGTATCTCCGATTTGATGTACGTTTGCTATCTTCAATTATTTGATACAGAATGGTATCCACGACGGGAGCGGATCCTAACCTCCAAGATGCGTATGAACCATGGTAGTATTTGTTATATCGTTATGTTTTTATTTTATGAAAGACTTTAATAACTAATTAACTTAGTAAAGTTTGATACAGAAAAATTTATACTTTAATATAGTAGTTGTAAAGTTGTTGGTTTCGCTTAAAATTTTATGAGCCAAGTAATACTGATCTTATGTTTGATGTAAGTGTTATATGCTGCTGCGTTTTTCAGGTTGTGTGACAAGATGGATGTGGAGAACAAGAGTAACAGACCAGGGTGTGACCTTCAAATGGCGTGTAAGATGTGTAATATATTTTAGTTATATATTTAATATTTCGAGTATTCAATTACTTTGTTTTCAGTTGCCTGCGTTTGGGTTATCGGCTTTTGTTACCTCTTTGTTTTTGTTCTGTCACTGTTTTTGTTGTCTGCATGTAGTTAACAGCGGGTTAGATCTAAACAAAAGGCTTACTCAGTAATCGTTTATTATGTTTTGAATGTTATGTCTGCTTTTGGTTTCTTAGCTTGGTCATAGGGGTAGTTTATATGTCTTTGGTGCCCATACACACTCTCTTAACTCTTAGATTTACTAGAACAGTTTATTAATTAATAAATGGTTTGTTTCTAGGTCACTCACTTCAGCTACAACCTCAGCAGCACCTCTCTACTCAACAACAAGATGATCTTGAAAAACATCAACTACAAATCAAGGTTTCGTTGTATCTTTCGTTTGTTTTATTTCATTACAGAGCTTATAACCTTTTATAAATTTTCTCACTATACATTATTTGCAATGCCGGAAGCATCAATAAGGTCTGTTCCAGCTGTCGGTGCATCTTACTTCCTGTCACGCCTTCCTGGCTATTTTGGTAATTCCCTTTTATCTTAGATATACACCTTTTGTTCTATATGCTCTTTTTTTTTTGTGAAATTGAACTTGATGTTTTATTGGAATATTTAGGTGAATATATGGCACTTACTGGAGTACGATTGAATGGATTTGAAATGGTCAATTGTCAACTTCTGCTTGGTATGTGTATTTGTGAGGGTGATGTAACCATTAGTCCAAGACTTTGGTTGAGGGGTATTCGACTTGGTGATTGGAGACACTATAGTAATAGGTTCAACATACAAACGTTTTCTGGACTTTGGTTTTTTTATAAAGCTATCTGCTTACTCTACATGAATCGTTTAAGCATTATACGATGTGAGTGACCAGATGGAAACCGCGTTTGGTGATTCGCTTGCTTATGGTATTCTTTTTTGAGACCTAACTGGACATGACACTATTATAAAAACAGGTCCGATATAAACGTAAGATTTATTTGCAAAAAAAAACTATTTACAGCTTTCGTTTAAATTTTTGTAGATTTTTATTGTTTCCACTGACAGTACATGACTCACACCGTGCTTATTCGTTAAACTCTGAAAGATACAGATCATGGGATATAAAAGGTAACGTTTTCATCCTCCGCCGGCTAATAAATACGTTGCAGGCAAAAAGGGATAAGGTATAGTGTACATTATTTACCATTTTCAGTGATGAATTAACAGTGTTTAAAGTGTAGAATTATGAAAACATATAGCTGAAGGTTCACCTGATACTGATACGGCGACGGTTGTTATCACAAGTATCAATTAAGGAAAACCACAGGGTTGTAGTAGTTTACACGGGAACAAAGCTTCTGCGTTGGGAGGTCCTTTGGTTGCTTCTGATATTGGTAAGAATCACTACAACATATGTACATGTGAGTGCGCCGTTCTTTATCTTTTTGGTTTTCTGACACGTTTTTGAATATGTCTATTATTTTTTGTATGAATACGAAATATGGCAGAATCAAGTATTCAAGAAAATGTGAATGTATTATTGCAGGAAATAGGTCTTTGTTTGTTCAAAAGAATGCAAGTGTTCATATGGAAGATCTGGATGAGCTCCCTTTGTTTAGTCTACATGAAATAGCTGAAGCCACAGACAATTTTAGCATCAGCAATAAGATAGGAGAAGGTGGCTTCGGTCCTGTTTACAAGGTAACTAATTGATACTTAATATGATAAGCTCAATCTTAAACCTTTTATTGAATTCCAAGCTTGCGGTTGAGTTGCTATAACTGAGCTTGGAGATTCTTTGTGCTTTTTCAATATGAAAGGGTTTGGAGATTCTTTGTGCTGTTTCAATAATTAGGCAAATAGGTAAGGTAATTCGCTTTATACGTAAATCCAAATACGTAACTATTAATCTGGGAAAAAGTCAGGTAGGCCAAAAAAGGAAGTCAACGGGTGTGTTTGGTTTAGTATACTGTAAATTATTAGGCGTGATTGCTGCAACTGCATTTTTATGGGTGTTTGGGTCTGATAGCAGCAAATGTGCAGCTTTAAGGGGTGTTTGGATATGGCTGCTGCAACTGTTTCCTGCAGTAGTTTAAGGCGTGTTTGGGTCAATTTGTAGCAGCAGTTAATGGGTGGTTGCATATGCCTGTATCAACAAAATAAAGGATGTAGTATGTGCATAGGCCGTTTAGATATGACTCACTAATGGGGGTATAGAAAAAGGACTATAATGAGCGATAGTGTTGTAATAGTCTGTCGTTTACGCTTTAACAAACGCCCCAAGTGTGTCTTTTTTTTTGGTTGGTTACTGTCATATTTAAAGTAAGTTAATTGGTTTAGATCCTACCCTTTTACTTATTTTGTATGAATATATTTATTTTTTAGTTTATTATTTATGTTTTTACTGTTTTTTGTGTGGTTTTTTACAGGGAGATTTGAAGGAAGTTGATGATGTTTCGGATCAGTTGCGTTCATCTTGGATAATGCGTGTTTGGCATTGATGATATTATCAAGATCGTTTGCAGAATACTCAGAAATTTTAAATGGGTAAAAATGAAGAAGGTAAAATGAAACTGATCGACAAATGGAGAGCTTTGGCTTCCAAGGAATCAGAGCATTTTTATAGTAACAAGATTAACCAGATTGATAATTAAAAAATTCCTTATGTTGGTAAGTCATAGTTGTGTCATGTTAACAGAATTATTTGTGCATGAAGTAATGTATTGATATGCTTTTGCATAAAACTAACAATTTACGTATTTACTAATTACTCTACTGTGTCATATGCAACTCAAACGACTAAAGAAACACAACAACAACATCATCCCCGAGACTGGAAGATTCGGCTTGAGTAGATGGGTATAACAGGTTTGGGTCACAAGTAGTTCACGAGGTTCTATTCTTTAAAAGTTAAAGAAATGGTTAAATCAAGCATGTTAATATGTATTTAAAAATCTAACGAATTACTCAGCCGCAACGCGGCGGGTCGTACCACTCGTTATCTATTAAGATAGAAACATTCAACAATGATATTATATTTTTATGCAATCATAACAATCTCATTTATGTCTATGACACGACTTGAACTAAGGGTGCGTTTGATGTGTAAGTGGGTTTGAGATAGAATTTAGGTTTAGTGTAGGATTGATAAATATATAAGAAAAAGAAATTAATATTTTTTTTTTAATAAAATTAATTGTATTATATATAATAAAAATAATAAATTGGGTTTTTATAAAACAAATTGAAGAGAGAGATTCAAACAGATAAAAAGACCCCAATAAAAGTAGCCTTTTTGTCAGGTCAGCTTTTATGAGAATGATCTATAAATATTTTCTTTTGAGTTAAGACTGATGCTAGTGGGCGTTGCTTGGCAACCACAACCGCCCAATGCAACATGTCTCTCCCCCTAGCTCTCCCCAAACAAACACGTCGCCTTCCAACTTTTTCCAAAAATCGGTTGTATCACCAACCGAAACAATTGAATGATCGAGGCTTTAATCAAACAAGTAAATTCACTACCAAAGTCAATCTTTAGGTTCAAAACTCGTCAACCAAACTGACCCTAAGTGAGAATATAATTATCTGTGAAACATCTAATGAAAGTAGAATAACAGTTTTACATGTTTATCTTCACTTCTTATTCCTATAAGTGTTTGATTATGAAAAACCCGTAGGTATTATGTTCTATTAAGGAGGTATTTATAGACTACAAAGCATGATAAACCCTAAACCTTAACGGACCGAAGCACACCGACAGGCTCGGGCCTACTAGCATAATCTATAGTCTAATACTCCCCCGCAATTCGATCGGCGAAATCACGAAAGCTCGGATTGGATTAAAAGCTAAAAACATTAAAGCCATAATAAATTGTTGATGAAGACATCCGACAGCAAGCGAAGAATGATCTTCAAACAACAACAAGCATAAACATGCAATAAAAGCTAAAGCAGTAAATCGAACATAATTAGTTGTTGAAGAAATCCGCCCACATGCGGATACTGTTAGTGTAAATATTATGATATTTGTTAGTGCAAATATTTTGATATTTAAACTAAACGGTTTCTTCGGTTTTAATAATGACAAACATGTAACTTGTAATGTATAACGTAAAATGCACAAGTTACTTGTAAACCCAAATCATCAATGCATACTTACATCAACATCTCTCGACGTCTCAAGTATGCCTCAACAGAGTCGTTGATTTCCATCCCGACGTAAATCACTCAAGGTATGAACAAACAAATTTAAACTTGACGAATGATCAAAGAAACAAATTTTTTGTTCTAAACTTCACATTTTTAATGTGACAAAACATTTTTTCAAAAATACATTTTAAAAATTATTTTTAAATTAAAAATAAATGTTTTATTCTGAAAAAATTAGTTTAAAAATCCCAACAGCTATTTTTCCCCCAAATCAGCTCCAAAATTCCCCAAATAAACCTTCACCGCTAAAAACAAAAACTGGAGCGTCCCTTGTCTGGCACGGTACCACTAAATTTAGTTGTACCGTCGGGTATTTAGTGGTACCGTCCGTATGTAACGGCTAGTTTTTTCTTTGCCTATAAATAGTGGACCATTTCACACTTCCAACTTGATTTTTCAGGTTAGTTTTTTCTGGTCTAATCCCTTCTTATTTAGATCATTTTCTTTCATCATTTAGAGAGTGTTAGTTTGTTTAAGAGTGATCCTTTCATCCAACCAAGAGATCACATTCATTCCTCTACTAGTGCAAGAGAAGAACACATAGTATCACAAAGATACAAAGTGCTATAGTGTTAGTCTAGTGCACTCGTAACATTTGTTACGCGCTTGTTGTATCTTGCTATACATTAAGTTGTCTATCATCTTGTTTTGTTAGTTTGCGTGGATCATTGTGATCTGGTAGAGATCGGGGAGATCTTGTGTAGCTTGTGTTGTTATTGGGTAGATCGGGTAGATCGTGAGTAGATCGGGTGGATCGTGAGTAGATCGGGTGGATCGTGAGTAGATGGGGTAGATCGAGTGTAGATCATGTGGATCTTGTAGCTTATGTGATATATAAGGATCAGGTAGATCGTGAGTGAGATTGGTACTATCTAGATTAGTACTCGACATTTAGCTTAATGTCGGAAAATAATGTAAGCGATGCGGTTTATGTGTTTAGACCTCAAAACACAAGGTTTGTTATGTTGGGCCATAAAACATAACGGGTTTGGTTGCACCCGAAGAAGAACTCGACATCTAGCTTAGTGTCGGAAAATATTGTAAGCGACGTTGTATGGTTTTCTCCGCCAAGAAGGGAGCTTATTGATTAGTGAAGTAACTCTCGAGTTGGGTACTCGGGGAGTGGAGTAGGGCGAAGAGGAGCTTCATGACCGAACCACTATAAATCATCGTGTCCGGTTTGCGCCTTCTTTACTTATCTCTTTACTTTTATTTTAGTCTTTATCGCTTTATATTTATATTTGCATTGCGTTTATGTTTGTGTGGTTTGTTGCTTATATTATGTTGATTATGTTTGTGTCATGGTTTGATTGTGTTTGTGTTGTAGTTTACTCTATACCATCTCTAGATGTTGTATAATCATTGTTGACACTTTTCATATTACGTCACACTTGATCGGGTGTTTGATACAAAAAGATTTTAAGTTTTTAAATGGAAACGTATTCACCCCCCTCTACGGTTTCCACAATTGGTACCAAAGCCACGTCGCTCAAATTTTTAAAACAAATGGTTTTCAAAATTGAGTACGATCCATTTATCAAATTACCCATGAAGGTGATAAAATATTAAAAGTATTTAGATGCTTAATACCTACAAGTTTTGTTGTCAAGTATACTTTGTCATACTAGCTTGAAGGTTTTGTTAAACAAATAAAAGAATAGAGTTTGTAAGTTTCCAGTAATGTCTTTAAAACAAATCGTAAAGTAACACGACTTTGAAGTAAGCGTTTGGGAAAATTATTTATTTTGTAGTAAAACTATTCTCGTAAATATCTTCTTGGTCCTAAACGTGGAAATGATGCTCAAGATATTCTACATGTTCGTTATCTAGTTTACTAAATTTTTACGTTTCTTTGTTCCGTCGAATCAGAAAATTAATCTGGGACAGAACAGTAATAACAGTTGATGGTACCACTAAATGATGGACGGTACCATTATATTTAATGGTACCGTAGGGTATTTAACGGTACCGTGTATCTGTCTGTCTATTTTTCAGAACTGAGTCATTTTCATAAATTCATATAAAATCAACGGTAAGTCCGTAGTAGTCGCACCACCTATCGTTTTAAACATAATTGAGTCTACTTTCATTTAAAAATACTTTTATGAAATGATTGTAAAGTAAAATTTACGAGAGTCTTTGATTCTTAACAGAGAGTCTTTTCCGGTCATGCCGATTGCACAAATTTTTGGTCAAATTACAAAGAGAACATCAAACATTGATGTATATATATTTTCAAAGTGTTGAACTTGATCAAATTCTGAAATGGGGTGGAAAATAATTCATTTTCAAATAAAATCAAGCTAGGTATACATTGTTATACTTAATACACAAAATGACGATAAGTATTTTTGTGTGCTATGCTAAATGGTTATTTGTTTTTCTTTGTATCCTAGTATTGTTAGTTAATATTTTTGAGTGCTTATAGTTATCCTTAGTTGAGCTAATTATATCTATAATCAGAAGCGTTTTACATGCCTTGTTACTATGTGTTGATTATTAGTTTTCCGGTTTATGCGTCAATAGGACTTAGACTAGACTTCTTGCACTAAGTTGTTTAATTGATTTTGCATTGCATATAGGCATAGACCAATTTTCTTGCATATGTGTTTTCGACATCTTGCAAGTTTTAAAATGCTTTAGTAACCTTCTTAGGAATAGAAAACAAGTTGGTTGATCATGTGGGTCGAAAGATATTGTCTTACACAATTATTTTTCCAAAGGTTTAAGTGTAAAAAATATATCACCTCAAAATATTTAATGTTGATCCCAGTTGAGCAATTGATCTAGTTAGTTATCTTAGATGTGAATCTAAAACAACAAGTATAGAAACTGTCTTGACTTCTAAACTATTAAACACAACGCGGAATATTATGTTTAATCTTAAGAAGAACAATGAATGAAACAGTAGAATTCTCAACAAACACTTCAATATATTGAATATACGAATACTCAAAAGTATTATGGTTTACAACCTTGAAGTGAATCGACTCTAACAATGATACATACTAAACTTTAACCCTAGAACCTCCTTTTATAGACTAAGGAGTCCTAGTCGGTTTACAATAGCTTTCTATACAAGCAAAATCTTTTAGAATCTATTCTAAACTTATCTAACACATACTATACATAGTTTATCTCTTCAGCAGTAGTATGAATTACTCTAACAGTAGTATCTTTTACTCCATCAGTAGTATTCTTGCAGCAGTAGAATCTCCAACACTAGCAGTAATATAGAATACACTAGCAGTAGTATAACACTTAGAGTACTTTCCTTTATACACCATGAGCAGTTGTATCATTTAGAGAAGCAGCATCTCTAAACCCAACAATCCTCCCCTAAACTTGATATTTTCTTCCAAAATCATCAAGTTTCTTTTAAGCTTTAACCTTTACCAGGAGGATGCTTCCAAACACATTTACTCCTTTTTCTTAAGATTTGGGTTGAGAATTTCTTCATACTTCTTTAAAAGTTTATAAGCTTGATCTTGAAAAGAGAAGTCTTTCTGCATTTGCAACATTCCAGGCTTCAACATCTGATGAATAATTCCTTTATTGAAGTTCAATGCAGGATAATCTTTTTCCGCCAACATGCAGATAATCACTCCATGAGCATTTAATTCATGAACACCACAAGACTGATATAAATACCATTTTTGAACTGTGTTGTGTTTTAACTTCATCCTCTCAATATCTCCATCATGTGGTTCAAACATTATCTTTAAATAGTAATAGATTACCCTTTCATACACCTCCTCTGGTCTTGTATCACCATATTTTTCTTTATATAACCTCCAGAGAGTAACCACATCATCTCTATCCATCCAAAACAGCATTTGTGAAAACCTAATAAACCTATAATACAAACCATTTATTATTTTAAACTCCCAATAGGCTTCACTTCCATCCCTGATTCCAGAAGTATATGAGATGATTGAATGTTTGGCTACTAAAGGAACTGCATTAATGACCTCCGGTTCTTTATAATCAGAAAGAACTATAAGATCCATCAATTTTTCTCTATCATCTTCAGATTCCTCCTCATCATCAACTTTTTCTTCATTCTCATGCTCTGACTCAGAACTCTACTCCACTGCTTTGGATCTATCAGCTTTTCTTTTCTTTCTTCCAATACTCTTTTGTTTAACTCCAGCTCTTTTAACACCTGAGCTTGAAGTTTCTTTCTTTTCATCCACCTTTTCTACTTCTACCTTCTCTTTCACAATCTCAGTCTTCATCACTGTCTTTGCCTCCTTTACCTTATCCTCTGATCCCATAGGCACAAACTGATCTATTTCCCTTTTTGCATTGTTGTACATCTTGATAATTTCATCATCAGAATATGCCTTTAACTGAACAAGTTTGTAGCCCTTCATGTTCTTTATATACTGCTCATAGTATTTCCTTCTTTGTTTCATAGTTGGTTCTTTGAGCATTATTTTTTCTTCTTTCAGCAAGATACCATTTATTTCTTTCCTCTTTGAACTTCTTTAACCATTGAATTCTTCCTTCTTCATTGTATGTATCTTCTATTTCCTCTTTGATTTGCTTTAACAACTCAATATCAGCATCACCTTTGATTCTTTCCTCATCCCAGGCATCCAATAAGGCTTTTGTTTTGGCCTCATCTTCAGCATGTTTCATTTGTTGTTCAAGCATCTTTTGATTTTCCTCTTCAAATTCAGCAGCTAACTTTCTTGCAGCCTCTTCATTATATGCAATCTGCTTCTCTTTGGGCCAGAACTTAAAAGGTATGTCAGGTTCAAGTTCAGGCTCTTCAATCATTATGCCTTTACCTTTTCCTGAATATTGAGGTGTCTGAGAAACTTTCTTGGTTGGGAGAGTGGGTTCTCTAATCACAACACCTTTGGCAGGTGCTTTTGGAAGTTGTGGTGGTGGTTGTGGTTGTACTACTTCTTTTGATTGTGATGTCTTCAAGAAAACTATTGCTTCAGCCATACTAACATCATCATCAAGTAGCTCAGCAGTAGAAATTTTATTTGGTTCAACAGCAGAACTTTTTGCACTAGCAGCAGAATGTGATACCTCAGCAGTAGTCTGATTAACACGAGCAGTAGTATCAACCTTAACTACTTCTTCGCTATCACCAACAGCAGAACCAACTTTATCTTTAGCAGTAGAATCTCCGAAGCTTTTGATTGACTCCACCATCACCTCAGAAGCCTTGACAAGCTGTTCAGGCTCCAAAGTTTTTAGCTTTTTCACAATCTGCTCTTGGTTTACTTCTTCAAGCACAACCTCATTTCCTTCTTTGTCAGCCACAACAAATTCATCAACATTATCACCACTATCCAAATTCATATCCATATCCAAATTTTCTACAGCAGCACTTTCAACATTAGTAGCCTCAGCCTCCCCTGAATCCTTGGACTCATTCCTCCCCTGTTTGGGAGCATCCTCCCCCAAACTACCATCCTCAGAGGAGCTTATTCTCTGTGCTGTACCAACCTTCTTCAATCTTTTAAACTTTGTTATTGTTCTTGGCCTCCTTGCATCTTCCAATTGCTTAACTCTCAGCTTTAACTTCTTGATTTCTCCACCTTGAGTTGCTATGAGCTGTTGAACTCTCAGCTTATACTTCTTGATTTCTTCACCCTGAGTTGCTGTGAGTTATTTTAGGCCAAGAACCAGTGACTCCAGTTTGGTACATTTAGCCATCAATTCTTTAACAAGTTCAATACTATCCTCACCACTTCGGCCTGTGTTACCTGGCCCGAGAGGTGGATCACTGGAATTGTCATTTTGTACATGTTGGTCCATCAATTCATTAGTTTCATGTCTATCCTCATCACTTCGGGATGTGTTACCTTCCGTGAGAGGTGAATCATGGGATGTAAACTCAGTATCAAACCTAGTTTGATCATCTGAGCCCCCTAAATTAGCCATTTGGCTGGGGTTACCATCACCTGCTTCTAGTTCAAGTGAACCTTCAGCATTAGATGTTGCCTTGGTTGGGGTCTTATTGATGTTACCACTGACCTGCTCTACTTCTAAGCTAGCAGCAGTAGTGGCAGCCCCTTCCAACATGTCACTCACCACACATGTGACAGCCTCATCTGCTACAACCATCCTAACACTAGCCTGAGGTAGCTCAGTGTTCTCATTTTGTGAATCCCTAGGGGTTTGGGTCTTTTCTGGTTGTGAAGATGATGTATCCAGAGTGGGTGTGTGTTGGGTAGCAGTTGTGATTTCTGCACCTTCACCCTGATTTTGATCCAATGACAACATATATGGAAATAGTGTTGTCACAGTCCCTGAAAAATCTTTGCATTCTTTTTCAAGTATGAAAACAATTTCTTTTGAAGTTCAGGGCAAACAAATTCTCTTTTATGAACCTTAGGATTTGAAAGTTGTTTGTTCATAATAAGTTGCAGAAACCTTGAATAAATTTAATTATTTCCTTTTACATTCTTTTTCAAACCATCCATTATCATATTTGAAAAATTAAAAGGTTGTCCTTTAGCCAGACAAAGCATAGCAGAAGCCTGAGTTATACTGAATTCATTCCAACCTGAAGTTTTAGGACTTAAACAATGTAGGATGGTATGAATTAAAAACTTCCATTGAGGACAGAGAAGACCTTTATAAAATTTTAAACCTTCAACTTTCTTCTCATACCCCATGTTTTTAAGTTCTTCAAAAATGATAGAATTTTCAAGACATACTATTTCCTCATCATCTGCAAAGTGAACAGCTTCCCTCACAGGTGATTCAGAAATAAGTATCTTGTGGCCATCTACCTTAGCCTTTAACTGTTCTTCACCATTTGTAGTTATGGTCTTGACAGTAGACCAAAACTGATCAATGTGGGAAACAAATATAGTAGGTTTTACTGTTAATGCATACCTAATCTGAGTAGCATTATGAAAATCAATTACCTCAGCAAATCCATCAGCTTCGTTAGGCTTTTGAAGAATAGCAACTTGATTGTGACTATCAAAAAAGATTCTTGTCGACATTGTGAATTAGGTTTTGATTTGGGGGTTTTAAAATCAGATGTTAAAAATTATGTTAGGGTTTGAATTAGAGTGATTTATGAGTGTATAAAACCGATTATGAGATCGAATTAGATTTTTAAGCCCTTTGGCTTAAAAATGTTCTGCTGCTGGTCGAATTAGGGTTATAACCCCTTTTGGATAAGAAGTTACATAACCGTCCCTGCACTTTCAAAACGAGCAGTAGTATCCCAGCAGTAGAAAGTTTTGCCTAGCAGCAGAAACTTTGTAACTAGCAGTAGAATATCTGCTGATTTTTCCAAACACCTTTTTCTCTTCAAACAAGCATTCCCCTTTGACTTTTCCTGCAAAAGATTAGTCCAAAACCACAAAAACACAAGAAATAATATGCCACAATAATCTCAATTCCCAGTTATACTTAGCAGTTGTATAAGCAACAAGCAGCAGAACTAAATATAACTAGCAACACATATAATAGCAAGCAGCAGAAACAACTTATTGACTAATAACAGTACAAATCCTTACGAAAACATTACAAGAACACAAAGAGATAAGAATCTTCAAAGATTTATCATTCCAATACTAGAATTAAGAATTGAAATCTACCCACATCAAAACCTTTTGTGAGCAAATCTGCAACATTATTGTCTGTATGAATTTTTACAATTTGAATTAATTTCTTCTCAAAACAATCTCTTATAAAATGATGTCTTATCTCAATATGTTTTGTTTTAGAATGAAAAACAGGATTTCTAATAATACACATTCTACTGTTATTATCAATATAAATTTTGGTGTGCATAAAATTATACCCATAGTCCAGTAATTGATTCTGAATCCAAAGCACTTGACCACAGCAACTTGAAGCAGCTACATACTCAACTTCAGTTATAGAATTTGCCACCATAGTTTTTTTCTTGCATTGCCATGAAATCAACCTATGTCCAAGATATTGACATCCTCCAGTTGTTGATTTCCTGTCTAAACATGCTCCAGCATAATCACTATCTGAGTATGCCACCAAATCAAAAGGTGAATCTTTTGGATACCAAAGGCCCAACCTAGGTTGACTCCTTAAGTACCTAAAAATTCTCTTTACAGCATTCAAGTATGACACTTTAGGGGAAACTTGAAATCTGGCACAGGCACACACAGCAAACATAATATCTGGCCTGGAAGCTGTAAGATACATCAATGAACCAATCATTGATCTGTATAAATGGACATCAACTTCTTCACCATCTTCATCTTTGACTAGAGGCTTGTTGGACTCCATGGTTGTTTTAGCAGGCTTCACATCAGAAAATCCAAACTTCTTCAAGATATCAGTCACATATTTATCTTGACAGATAAATATGCCATCATCCTTTTGTTTAACTTAAAGCCCTAAAAAGAATGTGAGTTCACCCATAGAACTCATTTGAAACCTGTTATGCATTAGCTTCTCAAAATCATCACATAACACCGTGTTGGTTGACCCAAAAATGATATCATCAACATACACTTGAACCAATAAGATATCCTTTTTGTCTCTTTTGATAAACAAAGTCTTGTCAATTCTTCCTCTACTGAAGCCATTGTTCAACAAGTACTTTGATAAGGTGTCATACCAAGCTCTAGGAGCTTGATGCAAACCATACAATGCTTTCTCCACCTTGTAAACTCTATCAGGATAATCAGGATCTTCAAAACCAGGTGGTTGTGAGACATAAACTTCTTCATCAATTTTCCCATATAAGAAAGCACTCTTTACATCCATTTGATACACTGTGAAGTTCTTATATGAAGCATAAGCCAAGAATAATCTGATAGCTTCTATCCTTGCAACAGGTGCAAACACTTCATCATAATCAATACCTTCTTCTTGAGTGTATCCTTGAGCCACTAATCTTGCTTTGTTCTTGATCACAATGCCTCTTTCATCCCTTTTGCATCTAAAAACCCACTTTGTACCAATTGCCTTTTTCCCATTAGGCAAATCAACCAAGGTCCAAACTTCTTGAAGCTTAAACTGCAACAACTCTTCTTGCATAGCTTCCACTCAACTTTCATCTTGTAAGCATTCTTGGGTTTCACTTGTGACAGAAAACAAGCAAACATGCAATTCTGAAGGTCTTTGTGGTTGTTTCTTTGATGAAGAGATTGAGCAAATAAACCTTGATTAAACAAATCTCTCAATCCTTTTGATTTACTTCTTGTTTGAACAACAGATTGAACATCTCCTATGATCTGCTCTTTTGGATGATTTTTTTGAACTCTGGTGGTTGGAATAGGACTGACAGGTATTGCATTCTCCATATTGGTTAAGTCAGCCTCTGCACCAAACCCACCCAAAGCTTCATCATCAGTATCTTCATAGATATTAATCAAACCAGGCATATTAGGATCATCAGGATAGTCATCATCAGCAAAAGATCTTACATCTTTTTCAACAGTAGGAACTTTTGGTGCAGCAGTAGAAACACCAGACTTAGCAGTAGTAACTTTTGTCTAAGCAGTAGAATCATAGTTACTGCTGCTAGTGTTATTTCCTTTGTTTTCAACATTTTCTGATTCATTATTCTGCACTTCATCAACAATTTGTGGTCCTTCATTAACCACTTTTCCAGCATCAGAAGGTTTATCCCCACCTTCTGTATCTCCTTTTGGTACTTCATGAACAGCATCATCTTCCTGTGAACTCTTTCTCTCTTCCTCTTTGGTTGTGAAAGTTGGATCAAGCTTCCATTTTTCAATCAAAATAAACTCCTTTGCAGATTCATTCACCTTAGCTTGTGTACCTGCATTAGAATCAGCTTTTGTACCTGCAGACTTATTAGTTGTACCTGCAATCACTGGCTCATAATTCATGCTTTTGGTTAGTGAATCAATATCAAATAGCCAGTCAGGTCCACTTCCTGCAACATTAGTTGTGGTTTCACTAAACCTAACATGTAAGTTTTCTTCCACATGCCTAGTTCTTTTATTGAATACCCTAAAAGCTTTACTATTGGTAGAGTATCCAATAAAGAATCCTTCATCAGCCTTCTCATCAAACTTGCCTAGGTGATCAATGGTATTCAAGATAGTAACAGGACACCCAAATGGTTTTAAGAAATCTATCATAGGTTTCCTACCATGTAACAGTTCATAAGGGGTCTTGTTATGAGGCTTAACTACTTTACTCCTATTTTGCACAAAACAAGCAGTGTTGACTGCTTCAGCCCAAAAAGCAGTATGTAATTTTGATTCAGACAATATAGTCCTTGCAGCCTCAATAAGTGTCCTATTCCTCCTCTCAGCAACACCATTTTGTTGAGGAGTTCTAGCTACACTAAACTGTCTTAAAATACCTTTTTTCACACAAAACTGGTTCATAACACTATTCTTAAACTCAGTTCCATTGTCACATCTTATCACCTTAACTTTATGATTTACTAGGTTTTCAACTCTTGTTATAAAAGCCTTAACAATGCTAGAAGTCTCATCCTTAGTTGCTAAAAAGAAAACCCAAGTGAATCTATTATAGTCATCTGTGACAACTAGGCAGTACATCTTCTTGTTCAAACTTGTCACATATGTTGGCCCAAACAAATCCATATGCAACATATATAAAGGCTCAGAAATAGTGTTCACAGCTTTGGACTTACAAGAAGCTCTGTGTTGTTTTCCCATCTGACAAGCAACACAGGTTTCGGGATTTTCAAAAAACTTTTAAAGGTAAACCTCTTACAAGGTTTCCCTTAACCAATTTATTTATAATTTTGAAATTTAAATGGCCAAGTTTTCTATGCCAAAGTTTGGATTCATCATTTGTGGACTTTGCAAATAGACAAGTTAAAGCTCTTTTGGGAACTATGTTCTTTATGTCAACACTATATATGTTGTCTGTTCTAGGGACTCTAAGTAGCACAAATTTATCATCAGACAACTTAAAATTAGGAGATAAGACAAGACATTCAGTGTCAGTAAAAAGAACAAAGTTCTTTTTGTCACACATTTGTGAGACACTAAAGAGGTAGAACTTAAGCCCTCTTACAAAGTACACTTTTTCAAAATCCAATTTTCCTGTTTTTATAGTACCTTTACCAATGATTTTACCTCCTTTGGGATCATTTCCAAAGGCAACATATCCACCATCAATAGCTTCAAAATCTTCAAGGTTGGACATGTCTCTTGTCATGTGTCCAGATCATCCACTGTCAAATATGCATTTGTCCTTTAATTCTTCTTGTAGATTGCCCTGCACATAAAGTAAGAGAATCAGTTTCTCTTGGGGACCCAAGCCATTACTGACTTGGATCTGCCTTGTGCATCAACATAGTCAAATCTCTTTAAATCCATTGATGCACTGCTGTTCCTGGAAACATGATCTAAAACCTTTATTTTTGGTTTCCAGACCCAGCAAGCTGAAGCCTTTACAGCATAAAAATGGTTCCCCAAAACAGTGTTTGTTATCACTTTTGGCTCAGCAGTAGAAACTGCTTTTGCCTTAGCAGCAGAAATAGTTGTATTATTTTGAAAAGGCCTTTGTGGTGGAGCAGTAGTAATTGACCTTGTTGCACCAGATCTCATCAATACTGCCCTTGGAACCATGTTTTTGTTAGCATGAGGGTGAGTCTTTTTGGAAAAGTTTTTGTGGTTCACCCTTCTGTTTTGGTTCCAAACTGGTTTTTGGTAGTAGAAACATTTTTTTTGTAGGTGCTCAAAACTACCACAATGATAACAAGCCTTTTTAACTAACTGAAAATCACTACCTAACTTTTGAGAAATTAGGTTGTTCCAGTTTCTTTGATTACCTCTAGGCCTATCATTGTATCTTCTAGGTTGTTCTCTAGGTTCCTCATTATATTCAGCTATCTTCCTAGAGATCTTGTCACCAAACACAGGTTTCACAAACCTAACCTGTTTAACTTTAGATTCAACTGTTTTAGGAATTTCTTCCTTTTTAATCTTTGGTGTTGACTCAACCTGTTCCTCATCACTATCTGACATCCAATCTTCAATAATTGGAGCATCAGAAAACATCTTTTCTACCTTAGGTGTTTCTTTATTAGCCTCACTAGATTCACCTACTGGTTTGCTATCAAGTTCACTTATAAAAGACAATTCATTCTTAGGGGGTGCAAAGGCACTCTTAACTGGAGGAGCTACATCATTATATCCTATGCCACTACATCTCCTCATTAATTGACTCTCAATAGACTTATGCACATGATCAGATGCAAATTGCTGTTTCTCAACTCTAACTACATGTTTTTCTTTTTCAGCCAAAGCTGTATCTTTTTCTTGTTCAGCCTCTTCTATCTTTTTATTAAGAATATTAATCTCACTGTTTTTTAAGAAAAAGCTCACCTTCTAGTATATGAATCCTATCAACATACTCAATCTCATTCTATTTAAGGAATTCAAGTCTTTGCTCTACATTTTTTATGCCAACTTTATAACCTAAGTTATCTAGTTTTAGCTTCTCCACTTCAACTCTAAGACTTTCATTCCTAGACTTAAGCTCTTCAACAGTATCTAAACAAGATTTAAATGAACAACTAGAACCGTTAGATACCTCAGAATCAGAACCAGATGATGAATAAGCCATAAGAGCAAAGTTGTGTCCTTTGAGTCCTTCTTCTTCCATAAAAGCAAAGTTGGGTCCTTCTTCAGCCTGATCACTCCAATCATAGTCCCCCAAACCATCACAAGACACCAAAGCTGTAGTAGTCTTGGTATCTTCAGTAGCAGCCTTCCTTGAACTTTCTCCATTCTTCTTAGGTGCCCTACATTCCCTTGCAAAGTGACCTTTCCTCTGACAGTTGTAGCACTCAATCTTGGACTTATCAAATCCTATGTTGTTTTGTCCTTTAAATTTGAGCTCCCTTCCTGTCTTCTTCAAAAACCTTCTGGCCCTCATTGTCAACATAGCCATTTTCCACTTCAAATCAATTTCTTCAAGATCATCAGGATCAATTTGTTCCAAATCCTGATTCATAACTGGAGTACTGGTAGTAAGATCAGCCAAGTAAGCACAAATAGCAGCATCACTAATGTTATCACTGTTTGTTGAACCAGCAGTAGAAACATTAGTGCTAGCAGTAGAAACTCCATAAGCAGCAGTAGAGTGAGTTTCCTGAGTGTTGCCAGAACTTTTGTTGTTGGAGGACACAAAAGCTAGGTTTTGTGCACCAGAGGATGAACTAGATGACCCTTTCACTTCAGATTCATACACTTTCAGATTGTTGTATAAATCATCTAAACTCATTGTTTCAAAGTCAGCTTTGTTTCTCCAAACCACAGTGTACATACTCCATTCAGATGACAAACTTCTTAGAAACTTAAGATTGATATCTTCTTGAGGAACTGGAACCTTCATAAGTGCTAATTGACTTATAAGCTTCTGAAGTCTGTCATATGTAGCATCAATGTTTTCAGAACTTGAGGCAACAAAGGTCTTAAATTGATGCTTCAGAAGATTCTTCCTTGACTTCCTGGTAGCCTCATTCCCACCAAATCTTAGCTCAATTTCTTCCATTAAAGACTTAGCATCCTGAATATGACTAAAGCTCAACTGATACTCATTAGGTATGTCCATCATGAGAATACTATGAGTCTTGATCTCCAACCCTCTTTGAGCCTTGTCATCAGCAGATTTAATGGGTACAGGTTTCCTAACATCAGCTTTTGCTGGTAAAGTATCACCATTCAGAATGACTTCCCACATTGAGTAGTCAAGCATCTTGATTTATTGTTGTATTCTCATCCTCCAAAGCTCATACTCTCCAGGCTTGAGCATGGGAACTTTTGATGCAGTTACCATGTGTGTTGATTCGGATTCCATGTCTTGAGTAGATGTTGAACAGATCTGAGTTTAACAAAAGTTCTTCTTGATCACACCTTCTAGATCACAAGCTTTGATACCACTTGTTGATCCCAGTTGAGCAATTGATCTAGTTAGTTATCTTAGATGTGAATCTAAAACAACAAGTATAGAAACTGTCTTGACTTGTAAACTATTAAACACAACGCGGAATATTATGTTTAATCTTAAGAAGAACAATGAATGAAACAGTAGAATTCTCAACAAACACTTCAATATATTGAATATACGAATACTCAAAAGTATTAGGGTTTAAAACCTTGAAGTGAATCGACTCTAACAATGATACGTACTAAACTCTAACCCTAGAACCTCCTTTTATAGACTAAGGAGTCCTAGTCTGTTTACAATAGCTTTCTATACAAGCAAAATCTTTTAGAATATATTCTAAACTTATCTAACACATACTATACATAGTTTATCTCTTCAGCAGTAGTAAGAATTACTCTAACAGCAGTATCTTTTACTCCAGCAGTAGTATTCTTGCAGCAATAGAATCTCCAACACTAGCAGTAGTATAGAATACACTAGCAGTAGTATAACACTTAGAGTATTTTCCTTTATACACCATGAGCAGTTGTATCATTCAGAGCAGCAACATCTCTAAACCCAACATTTAACACTTTCATTAAATCTGTAACATGATCTCTAAAACATTACATCCTCTTGTCTTGCTTGACTATGGGTTGTCTAAACAAGATAATAGATCACATTAATACATTAGTATTTAAGTAAAATAAAATGTATTAAACTTGCGTTGATCTAGCACACACACAAAATGTTTTAAACATTTAGTATTTTACGTATGTTGTATAAAAATGGTTAAGATAATTATTTTTATACTCAAGATATGTCGAAAACTAAGAATATTATACTTAATAATAAATAGTTTTTCGCACATAAAAATAAATGACAATCTCGAAGTAGTAAGTTAATATGTCATTAACCTCACACATACAACTATTATTAAAATAAATGGAACACACTCCTTAAATTTTTATTTTCTTTTTAAAAGGAGTGATCGTGAGGGTCAAGAAAGATTTCGAGTACAAATCAATTCATTATTCAAATTATGATTGATATCATCATCGAATCTAATTGACAAGTTTTCGAGTATGGACATGAAATTGGAGTCATTATTTGTCTAGCTTCAAGATAACATCAAAATATAACGAAATATATTATCTTGAATCTCCATACTCAATCACACACGGTTGTTGTTGGGTTTAAATGATTCTGCTGCTACTTTGAAGATTCTGCTGCTAAGTGTATTATTCTGCTGCTCATGGTTCAAATGGAAATATATGATTCTGCTGCTAGGCATAATCATTCTGCTGCTAGTATATTCATTTTGCTGCTGATGATATTCGAAGAATGTTGAAATAAGCTAAGTGTCAAACTGCTACTAGCTCAAGATGATCCTGCTGCTAGAGTTTGATTCTGCTGCTTATTGGATATGTATAGTTTGTTTATGGTAAAGATACGATTAGATATTATTCTTGTATAGAAAGTTTTGTAACCGACTAGACTCCTTATGTGTATAAAAGGAGGATCTAGGGTTAGGGTTAGAAGTCGATTGTTCTAGCATACGTATTATCTTGTAATCACTTCAAGGTTCGTTGTAACCCTGTTACTTTTGAGTAACCGTATATTAATATATTGAGGTGAAGGTTGAGAGAATTATCGTGTGTTATTGTTATTCTTCTTAAGATTAATTACTAACTTCCGCATAGTAATTAATAGTTCGTTCATAAGCAGTTTCTATACCTATTGCTTTAGGTTTATATCTAAAGTAATTAACAAGATCGTTAAGCTCAACTGGGATCAACAAGTGGTATCAGAGCTTGTGATCTAGAAACTGATACCGAGAAGAATTTTCTAAAACTCAGATCTGTTCATCATCAAAAGCAATGGAGTCTGAATCTCATCATATGGTTACTGCATCCAAGGTTCCAATGCTCAAGGTTGGAGAATATGAACTCTGGAAGATGAGGATAGAGCAGTACATGAAGATGTGTGATTACACAATCTGGGAAATCATACAAACTGGTGATACTCTACCTAAGACTGGTGCTGATGGGCAAGCCGTACCCATTAAAACCAATGAAGATAGGGCTCAAAGGAAATTGGAGATTAGGACTCATACTATTCTCTTAATGGGGATACCTAATGAGTACCAATTGGCCTTCAAAAACACCAAGTCTGCCAAGGATTTGATGGCAGCAATTGAACTCAGGTTTGGTGGGAATGAAGCCACCAAAAAGTCAAGGAAGAATTTGCTAAAGCACGAATTTGAAACTTTCATTGCATCAAGCAATGAAAGTATTGATGGTACTTATGACAGGCTGAAGAAGTTAGTGAGTCAGTTGGCGCTTCTTAATGTCACTATTGCAAATGAAGACATTAACCTGAAGTTTCTAAGGAGTCTTGCACCTGAATGGAATACTCACACAGTTGTCTGGAGGAACAAGGCTGATTTTGATGCTATGAATTTGGATGATTTGTATAACAACTTGAAGGTCTATGAAACTGAGGTAAAGAGTTCAACCAGTTCTTCAAGTTCAAACAACCTTGCTTTTGTGTCTTCTAATAATAAGACTTCTGGGAATACTCAAGAAACTCATTCTGCTGTTGGTCATACTGGTTCTGCTGCTAGTTCTACAAATAGTGACAACATTAGTAATGCTGCTATTTGTGCCTATTTAGCTGAACTCACAACAAGTACTCCAGTAATGAGTCAGGATCTAGATCAAGTTGATCCAGATGATTTAGAAGAGATGGATTTGCACTGGCAATTTGCAATGTTGACTATGAGGGCAAGAAGATTCTTGAAGAGAACTGGAAGAGAGCTCAAGTTCAGAAGGCTGAACAATGTGGGGTTTGACAAATCAAAGTTTGAATGTTATAACTGCCACAGAAAAGGGCACTTTGCAAGGGAGTGCAGAGCACCAAAGCAGATCAAGGAAAATCCAAGGCAGATTCCTATTGAAGATGCTAAACCTACTACTGCTATGGTCTCATGTGATGGCTTGGGAGAATTTGACTGGAGTGACCAAGCTGAGGATGGTCCCAACTTTGCACTGGTAGCTGATGAAGAACCCAAAGAACAACACTTTGCTCTTATGGGTTACTCCTCCTCTGGATCAGACTCTGAGGTATCAAATGAATCTTCATGTTCATTTAAATCTTGTTCAGAT
Organism: Artemisia tridentata subsp. tridentata; assembly: GCA_021014915.2. Lineage (NCBI taxonomy): Eukaryota > Viridiplantae > Streptophyta > Magnoliopsida > Asterales > Asteraceae > Artemisia > Artemisia tridentata. The sequence goes on from CP139503.1 coordinate 162,870,452, forward strand.
ACAATAGAGGCATGGAAATCTAGTTATGATGAATTAAGAGTTGAATTTAATAAACATAAACTTGATAACTTAGGATATCAACATGGTTTAAAATCTTTAGAAAACAAGGTTGAGTTTCTTAATCAAATTGAGGGAGAATATGCTGATAAAATTCATACTCTTGAAACTGAGCTAGTTAAGAA